>CM021697.1:150288777-150329201 GCA_011074415.1 Stictonetta naevosa | reverse complement strand
AAAGAAAGAAAAAAAAGAAAAAGAAAGAAAGAAAGAAAGAAAGAAAGAAAGAAAGAAAGAAAGAAAGAAAAGCTACACTATTTTTTATGTTTTTGTTTTTTTTTGTTTTTTCTTCATATATTTGTTATTATACATACATTAATGTGAAACTATTGGTAACAGCTTTTACCACCTATTTTGGAAAACTGTTTTTCCTGTCTTTCTTTAGAAATTAATTTTTGTTTTAGAAATTAAAGTCTACCAGATTTCTTGAATCTGAAGGGACAGAAACCTAGTAACATGAAATCTTTTCTTACCCATTCTGTCATCTATGAAATTACCAAAAAGAAAATAAAAATAAAAATAAGCAGGTAAATTAAAAAAAAAAAAAAAACTCGAATCTCAGTGAATTTCAGCTTAAATCTTTCTAAGTACAGTTTGTGTTAAATTTGATATATTTTATTTATTATTTTATTAGGGAAGGATCTACAGGCTGATTCAATTACATGAAGACATGTTATATGACAAGTATCTATGAGCAAACTTGCAGGGAGAGCAGGGAGAGCAATCAACTAGAATATCAGAACCTTAAATGAAAGCTTTATGTGCTTTTTTTTTTTTTTTTTTTTTTTTTTTAAGTAATCTATGAACTGGAGTGCATACTAGAGAGGATGAAAGCAACTTTTAGCCCATTTTCCCAAAGAGATATAGCTGATACCATCTTCCTGTATATAACTTTCCTGCTAATATCTACTAACAAGTTTCAGTAAAGGAAGACTTTTCAGTTACACTTCGTAAAAATGAGAAAGGAGTTTGAAATGAGAAAAGAAAAGCTTAAATAAAATACTAATGACAGAACAAGAATTAGGTCTCATAACAAAGGAAGTTTATGGGGAGGGTCTCTTTGTCAAGTTATGTAGTTAGAGGACAAGAAGTAATGACTTTAAGCTAAAAAATTGTAGGTTTGTATTAGATATAAGGAAGAAATTCTTTATTATGATGGTCGTGAGGCACTGAAACAGGTTGCCCGGAGAATCTGTAGATGCCCCATCCATGGAAGTTGAATACTTCCAGGCTGGATGGGGCTTTGAGCAACCTGATTTAGTGGAAGGTGTCCCTGCCTATGGCAGGGAAGTGGAATTAGATGATCTTTACGATCCCCTCCAACCCAAAACATTCTATGATTCTGTGATTCTAAGCTTAGGAAGTTTCTTGCTTACCTATCATCTTGATAGTCTGTCTTAAGTTTTTACATACTAGAGCAATTAAGAACTAACTCCATGATACCATCAGAAAATATTTCATCATTGTTAAAAATAGTTACTTATGTTCTTAATAAATGCTTAAGGTATTCATTTTTTTTCCTCTTTTTTGGAAGCAAAAATTAGCTAATTTGGGGAATAAACGGGCTCATTTAGGGACAAAACCCTCATTTGGGGACAAAATGAGCTGCAGCTTAAAAAATCCAGAAATATTTAAAAACGGAGTGAGGACATATATATTTTTTTTCCTTCTGAATTTAGACTTTCATCACTTGATAGATGGACCTATTCTGAAATTATACCTGAAGTCTTATTTGAATGACCTTTTATTTTTTTCTTTTACTGTCATCATACTCACCAGAATAAATAGTATGAATGTCTTAATTTACCTTCATGCTGGCCAGTTTATCACTATATGTACGGTATAGGTTTTTGCTGCTTTTAAGATTGACTATAGACATACAAGTTTTTAAAAGCCTGCAGCCTTGGGCAGGACCAAAATCTTTGCTGGGACCTACCAAGCCAAAAAATATAGTGAAGAAATTTAGGCAACTAAGTTAGTCAGACATGCTGTTTTCCCTGAGGCCTTCAAAGGCAGTTCCTTATTTTCACTGATTCTAAGAGAGAATTAAACACTTCCCATTCCAATGCGTTGTAGAGTTGGGTTTGATGACAGCATGCATGCTGTTCATGCTTAATGCAAGAGGAAAACAAGTCAGAGAAAGATGCTGGGGTCATATCCTTTTAATCAGAGGATATTAAATTCTGATGGGTACAGATCTCAATATTCCCAAAGTAAGAGCTGCCCCTGGATATAATTAATTCATAGGTCTAGTTTTAGGATGTTGGTGAACGCAAACTGACTACTCTTCCTGATTTAAACAGCTAGATAGATCTATCTATAAATGAGATCTGACTCAAGTAATTCTCCATATATGACAAATAAATAATAGGAAATGTTCAAACTAATTTCCATAGTGATATATTGCTATTAAAGTGAGGTTATGCCTAAGTCATTCTTCTCTGTAGTCAATCAAGGTTTAACATTTTATGATTTATGTTGTTTTATTCTGTCTTGTTTTTCCCCAATTAACATGTAACAAGACTCTTAAATTTTATCAGTCTTTTCAGAGAATAGTTTTTCATGACTTTTTATTTTTTCTTAAATACTGTTTCTCTTACTAATGATTCATGCTCATCCTATGTAATCTTTTAGGCTATGCAAAATACTTTCTACAGCAAGTATTTATAAGTCCATCATCCAACTAAAAACAATAGTAAAAGCTAACATCTTTTTGTTTGTTTATTTGTTTTAGTGTAAAAGCATGACATTCTTTTCATCTTGTTTTGTGGCACAAAACTAAAATAATTGCATGATGCTTTTTATGAGTATGCAAATGGGAAGAAATTAATTGCATCATGCCTGAACAATTCAATACTTACTTGATAGTTATTGAATAGAAAAAAAATAAAAAACAAAAATGTACCTTATCGGCTCATCTACAGTTTACCTCATTAGACACACAATGGTATACTATTGCACCCCAAAGTGGATGTACATACTATGTTCTGTGTTTACTTTTCCTTGGACATATAGGTGACATTTCAGAAACCTGGAGATTGTGGTTTCTAACAGTAAATGATGTTACTTGGGGTTGATTCTCCTACTATCCACAATTAATACTCAATTCATTAAAAAATATGGGATCTGACAAAGCTCTCAACACATGTACATTGTTTTGGGATTTGAGGACAAATATTTTACTTTTCAATCTATATATCTTTGAAAAACAAAAACAAAACAACAATAACAACCAAAAAAAAAAAAAAAAAAGAGAAGAAATAACACTGTGAATAAATTTGAGTTCTGAGCACCCAGTAGACACCTCAAAGTACAATCTCAGTACAACTGTTCTTTTTTCATATTAAAATAGGCAACTAAGGCAAGGTAAATAACCTTCTGGAAATGCTCTTGTATAAAGACCACCTGAGGTTACCAACTGAAATTTAAACACAGCCTTTGGGCACTTAATGCTAAACCGGATTATTAGCTTCCTTAGACTACTAGTACTAAAGCTGTTCTCAAAAGTACAAAAGCAAACATGACAGAAAATGAATGTAGTACAGTATTCAATAAATCAGTAATAAGCATTCCCTTATTTATGTTAGTTAACTTCAGGAAAATGTACAGTAACTACTAACTGTTTATGAGTTGCTTAACATGCTTTTCATTACTCTGATTCCCTGTTACAATGTAGACAGAAAAACTGAACTATTTATAGGTAGTGTGAATCCAGCAGCTAGGTATTTATGTTTTCCACCAGTTGGCAGACAAAAACTATAGATAGCAGAATGTTATTCCCTTCAGATATCTACAGAATTTTTTGTGTTAAGATCAAAAATGTTACAAATGTGATAATGTTCCATTGCTTTTGAAATTATAAATATTCCTTGATCTTATATACAAATTAAATAATAAAACTATGAATAATAGCCAAATGGAATATAGATAATCAGTATTATGTGACTGTATGTCTCCTTTCTATTTTCAGTTTTCAGGTATTTCTTAGTTGCACATAAAGATAATTTAATACAGTCTCAATTTTCTATTTCTAGGTTTTCTAGAATATTTAGTACTACAGTCAAGCTACACAATACTCTTAAATTTCTTCATATGAGTTATTCACTTCAGTGTCTTGAGACTTACATCTTAGAAGAAACCAAATGGAACAGTGAAAATACTTATTTCCAGTGGGAATTTTATTTTTAGATTTTTAGCTTTCCCTCCATCTGCCTTTGAGCATTTTTTCTGTGCTTCAAGCATGAACAAGCAATATTAATCAAATTTCTAGTTTCTGTGAGGCACATTAAGTTAGATCAAATATACCTCAACTCATCTCCTTAGAAACTATTTATTTAACTGTTTCGTTATCTCACTCCCATGATATGTATGCAACAACCAGAGCTATATAATGTGAGAAAATACTGATTTTTCTGCAGCAAATGTGGAGATGAAAAGGGAAAGCAAACAAGCAGGCAAAATATTTTTTGTTTGTTTGTTTGTTTGTTTTGTTTTTGCAGAAGGATTCTGATTCCCAAACTAACAATCATTACCCTTCTTCCCTACAGATATTCACATTTCTTTGCTGTTATATATTATTTTCCTAGTCTTTTCAGCACCACATTTAAATGAGATTCATTACAACAAAATCACAAAATCATGGAATCATTCAGGTTAGAAAAAAACCTCTAAGATCATCTAATCGAACCTTTAAACTAGTACTAAAGTCCACCACTAAACCATGCTACTAAGTTCTGCATCTACACATTATTTGAAAACCTCCAGGGATGGTAACTCAACCACTTCCCTGGGGTAGCCGATTCCAATGCTACACAAGTCTGCCCTCTGGAGGTCCAGGGTGGCAGTTCTGTTAACCCCCCTCCTTTTCCAGGAATCAAAAATTGCATTAATTTGTGATTGCTGCCCCTGAGATGGCCTACAACCTTCACATCACCCACAGGTTATTCTGTCCTAGGTGGTCCACTCACCAGCTGTCAGGAAGTTATCTTACACACATTCTGGAAACCTGCTAGACTGTTTCTTCTCTGTTGTGTTGTATTTCCAGCAGACATCTGGTAAGTTGAAGTCCCCCATGAGAACATAGGCTAGTGATTGTAAGACTTCTCCCAGATTCTTGTAGGATATTTAATTTGTCTCTCCAGCCTGGTTAGGCAGTCTATACCAGACCCCCACCAGGACATCTGGATTCCCCCTGATTCTTACCCATAAATACTCAACCCTGTCATTGCCATTATTAATCTCAAGACAATCCAAACACCCCCTAACATACAGAGCTACCCCACTGCCTTTTCTTCACAGCTTATCCCTTCTGAAGAGTTTGTAGCTATCCATTGCCGCACCTCAGTCATGCAAGTCATTCCACCACATTTCGGTGATAGCAACTATGTCATATTTTTCCTATTGCACAATGGCTTACAGCTCCTCTTGTCTGTTGTCCATACTGTGTGCATTGGTGTAGATGAGCTTCATCTGAGCTAGCAATCCTGTCACCTTTCTGGGGGGAGAAGCCCAAATTCCTACATGACCATTCCTGGGCACTTTTATAATTTCTAACCTGTCAATGGTCCTTGTACCTTTGATACCACATGGCTGTCCATCCCTAACCTCAACAGGGTCAGCAGACTGATTGTCCTTGCTAGCACACCATTCCATAACCATTGTTATACAACTCTCAGGCTTTGCTCTGTCAAGCCTGATTTTATCCCTTTTCCCTTTCAAATCTAGTTTAAAGCCCTATCAATGACTCCTGATAATTCCTGAGCAAAGATCCTTTCCCCCTTAGAGACAGGTGAACCTCGTCCACTGTCAGCAAGCATGTTGTCTTGTAAAATGACCCATAATTAAAAACCAACCAACCAACCAACCAACCAAAACCAAACCAAACCAAAACAAAACAAAAAACAAACAAATAACAAAAAAAAAAAAAAAAAACACGTTCTGCTGGTGACACCAGGCTCAGAGACAGAAGTTGACTTTGTGGCTCTTCCTGTTCCTTGTCTTGTCAACCCCTGCAACGGGAGGGATAGAGGAAAATACTGTTTATGTTCCTGACAACTTAACTAGTTGTCCCAAGGCCCTGAAGTGTCTTTTGATTGCCCTTGGACTTCATCTTGAAGTTTCATCTCTGCCTACCCAAACAATCAATAATGGGTAATAAATAGCCCAAGGGCCAAACCAGGGCAAGAAGCTTTCTTTTCACATCCCTAATCTAGGACCAAGAGAGGTAGCATATCTCCTTATGAAGTGGATCCCCTCTGAAAATGTTATGCTAAGTGTTTCTTTCCTGTTAAATATTGGTCATCTTACATTCTTATTATTCTTTCTACTATTCTTACTATTAAAGGCAGTCATTTCCTCTGCATGTAGATGTGTCTTAGGTTCCTGTAACAGCTGCAGAGTTCATAGAATCATAGAATTATAAAATGATAGAATGGTTTGGGTTGGAAGGAACCTTTTAAGTATCATCTATTTCCATTCCCCTGCCATGGGCAGGGATGCCACCCACTAGATCAAATTGTCCAGGGCCTCATCCTACTTGGTTTTGAACACTTCCAGGGACAGGGCATCCACAACTTCACCGGGCAACCTGTTCCAGCTTCATCACCCTCATAGTAAAGAATTTCCTCCTGACATCTAATCTAAAACTCCCCTCCTTTAGTTTAAAACCATTCTCCCTTGCCCTGTCATTATCTTCCTGAGTACTAAGTCACTCATCATCTACTTTATAAGCCCCCTTTAACTATTGAAAAGATGCAATGAGGTCACCCTGGAGCCTTCTCTTCTTCAGCCTGAACAGCCCCAGCCCTCTCAGCCGTTTATCATGGGAGAGGTGCTCCAGCCCCTTGATCATCTTCATGGTCCTCCTCTGGATCTGTTCCAACAGATCAACATACTTCTTGTGCTGGAGGCTCCAGATCTCGACATAGTACTTCAAGTGGGGCCTCACAGGGACAGAGTAGAGGGAGACAACCACCTCCCTTGCAACAGAGGTCATGCTTCTGTTGATGCAATGCAGGATGATGTAGTTCACCTTCTGGGCTGCAAGCATGCACTTCTGGCTCATGTCAAGCATTTCATCCACCAGAAACCCCAAGTCCTTTTCTTCAGGGCTGCTCTCAGTGTATTCTTCTCCCAGTCTGTACTCATATTTGGGATTGGCCTGACAGAGATGCAGCACCTTGCACTTGGACTTGAGCCTTGATAGGTTCATGTGGGCCCACTTCTCAAGAATGTACAGGTCCCTTTGGATAGCATCACTTCCTTCTCTTGTATTGACTGCACCATTCAGCTTGGTGTCATCTGCAAACTTGCTGAGGGTGCACTCAATCCCATTATCTGTGTTTTTGATAAAGATATTAAACAGGACAGACTGCTGCTTAATATCTTATCAAGACAGTGGACACCACTTGTCACCAGCCTCAACTTGAACATAGAGTCATACACCACAACTCTATGGGTGCACTTTTCAAATTAATTTCTTATCCTCAGGCCTTACAGAAGTCAGGAAGTACTTATCCACTGAATGGAAAGGCCTTGCAGAAGTCCAGGTAGATGACAGTGGTCGTTTTTCTCTTTTCAGCTAATGCAGTCACTCCGTCATAGAGGGCCACTAGATTGGTCAGGCAGGATTTGCCCTCAATAAAGTCATGCTGGCTGTCTCAGATCACCTTCTTGGCTTGTATGTGCCTTGATAGTTTTTTGTTGTTGTTGTTTTGTTTTGTTTTGTTTTGTTTTTCCATGTCTTTTTCCATGTTTTGTTCTGTTCCATGTCTTTCTCAGGCACAGAAGTGAGGCTTACTGGTCCGTAGTTCCCTAGGTACTCCTTCTGCCCTTTCTAAAAATGGGAGTGATGTTTCCCTTTTTCCATTCAGCAGGGACTTCACCAGATTGCCAGGACTTTTCAAATACGACGCTAAGAGCCTTGGCAACTCCACCAGCCAGTTGCCTCAGGACCCTGGGATGCATGTCATCAGGCCCCACAGACTTGTTCCTGTTCAGTGTCATCAGGTGGTCTTGAATCTGTTCTTTGCTTACAGTGGGAGGGACTTGCTCCCCCAGCTCTCGCCTAGAGGTTCAGCACCCAAAGATGTGGGAAGCCTGACTATCAGTGAAGACTGAGGCAAAGAACTTGAGTACCTCAGCCTTCTCCATGTCTGTCATTACCAGTTCACTTAAACCAAGCTAAACGTAGTTATAACTGGTGTACAAAATATTATTTTATGTGATTGAACAATAAGCTACTACAATAGAGTAAGACTGAGGAGATGGGCAAGGACTATGTACCCATGATGTTCAGGGAATAATACTGGGTGTGACTGATGACAGCTATTGCAAAGAAGCTTGCTTTATCTCAATACAAAGTGTAAATATTCCCCTGAATTCCCCAGATCAGCAGGGAAGAGATGGGGTAGGGAGTGGTGTACATGTGGTTCAGTCCAACAGAGAGTATAAAAACTGAACAAAAGAATTTTTGAAAATGGGCCTGAGTTGGCTTCAATCCAAATTTTTCTTCCCATTGATGCAGGACAACCAGCATCATGGCAGTGAACATATTATAGAGACCAACAACAGTGCTGCCCAGTAAAAAGTTCTGTTTTGTCACCCAGTGCACAATGAGCCAAACTATCCTCAAGTTTGAGATATTGTTTATTTCAGAATTGTGCAAGTCTGGATGCCAGGTGGTTTCCAACAAAGCTTGCACCCCTAAGGATTTTCAGTACCACTCTTTATAAACTTCCTTATTAATATATTTACGTGTTTGTACAATCGTCTAACTTCTGATTGGTTACATAATTAGCATACGATTGACATGACAAAATCATTATGTGCATCCTCAGAAAGTAAAGGTCTCTTATTGGTCCAGGATCTCAGCCTAGGAGTGTGATTTTTTGATATTACAACGAGAATCATTCACAGATAGTTCTCATTAAAATAACACTTGTTATAAATTTACTCTCTTAAATAATTTTCCAGAGAGCTTTTAGGTCAATAAGTAAATTTATTGAATTAAGTAAGCACAACAAGCAAAACAGCGCTGGGCGGCCGGGGAGTCTCTGCTCTACCAACGGCGCTCACTTTACCCCCACCAGAGTCCCCTTTTATAGCTTGGTTCCGGGTATGTTCTGCGGCTGCGCGTACTGTTGCTCGGGGGTCGTCTCGGTCCCTCCGGTGGTCGTGAAGATGAAGGCCGTAGTCTTCCTCTGCATTGTGACTCAACTTCTTTTTCCTTGTTTGGTTAACAACTTATCAGGGAGTGGTTACACGAGGGAAAGAAGGGGGGAGGAGGGGGCTCCTCCTCCTTGCCGGACTCTTTTGTTACATTAAGTACAGTGCCTAACCAGGTGCTTCACAGTTTCTTATCTCAGCAAGAGACCTTCACTACCTCCACTCCTCAAACAGAACTCCTTGCTCTTATAATACAAAAGACAATGAACAAACATTTATTGTATATTACACTTGGGAATCATTTTCCAGCCAGTTTGATTAAGAATGTATGAATATCCCTTGTTCTTTAATATGCTTTGTTTTTTTGTTTTTGTTTTTGTTTTGTTTTTGTTTGTTTGTTTGTTTTGTTTTTTGTTTTTTTTTATTATTATTATTATTATTATTTGTTTGTTTGGATGAGTGGTTTTGTTTTCATTTTGTTTTGTTACTCCTTCAGACTGTTTAGGGATAACAGTTTAAAATGTGTAGTTGTTCACTGAGTCTAACTAAGTAAATAGAAATAGGAATATATTTTCCCCTCTTTCTGATATATATATATCCAATTGATTCAAAAATATATTTAATGGATGATTTTCTATTTTTTGTTTTAGAATTATTATTTTATTAATTATTTTAAAGTTATCAATTCATGTCAGGACAGACTTGTTTGTAGTCACTATGAAAGAAAGGTGGTTGTTGGTACTGTTACTCAACACGTTTGCTGCATCTATGCTATTAAGCTGAAGTCTTTCTTATTAGTTTCTTCTTTAATTTACAGGTGTGTTATTAACTTCTGTATGTACTTCATGCTTGGAAAAACAAAACAAAGCAAAACACTACCACCAAGAAACAATATCCAGAATATAACTTCCCTTCCCAAGATAGTTTTTCTGAATATGGGAAGACTTTGTCTTTCCCATCTCTTCTATATATCTGGGTAAATATGTAACATGCAGAAGACCACCCTTATAAAATGTGACTGTTAGGCATTTTTGTTTTATTTTGCCTTGACATTTCCTCCAGGAAAACCAAAAGTACAATTCCATGTCTTCCTATGCCCATCTTATGTTTTTTCCAGCAGAAAATCATATTTCATGATACATGGGAATCATCATCAATCCACAGACTGAAGAACATTTATGCTGATTTTCACCTACGTGGTGATTTTCATTTCTGTTTCTCACTGAGTCATTATGTCTTCTTGATGAATTATCGCCATGTAGTATGATATTTTGATATTTTACCCTTAGAAGAGGTCACATGTTTAGCACATACAAAATAGTACTTCTTATGCTAAACAGAGCTTTTAAGGGAGCACTGGTGTTGTCTTTTTTTTTTTTTTTTTTTTTTTTTTTTAATATATATATATATTTATCACTGAATGAGAAAAGACATGTAAGGGAATGCTATGCATATTTTTCCTAATCTCACAGTACGTTTCTTACATGCTTTAAATATTAGAGAAAAAGTCAGAAGATTCTCAAATTGAATACATTAGAAGCCTTAAAAAATGCAGTAAAACATGTTTCTAACATCAAATAACAAAGTTCTTAAAATGAAGATGGGGGGGTTGTTCACTAGAATTTTTGAAAAATTGCTAGAAAATACATCTATATAATACATTTTGAAAAATTGCTAGAAAATACATCTTTGTCAGACGTTTTATGAACACTGTTTTCTGCTTTCTGACAAGTGCAATTTTGTTTTAAGATATATAAAATAAACAACAAAATAGTTGAAAAGACACTGGCTGCTTCTGGAAATCTGACTCTGCTCTGCAAATTCGCAATGTGAATCTTAACTGCATAACAAAACAAAAACAACAAACACAAAACATAGAAGTGCTCTATCAACAAATTACAGAGTAATGTATGTCTTGTCAGTTAAACAGAAGAAAGAAACTAAATCTGCCTGTTTTCTGTCCACCTCATGCCTTCTGCAAACTGAGAATCAACAAGCATGTGGATGACTCCAAAATGACTCTAGCAGTTGACATAATAGAAGGAATCCAGAGGAACCTTGACAGGCTTGAGGGGTTGGCCCATGGATACCTGATGAAATGCAACAAGTGCAAGGTCTTGTACCAGAATTTGGGTAATCCCAAACATCACTACAGAATGGATGGGATGAGAAAAGTCCTGTGGAGGAGGTTGTGCGGTAGTGGTGGATGAAGAATTTGACCTGAATAGGCAATACGTGCTTGCAGCCCAGAAAGCCTGTATCCTGGGCTGCATCAAAAGCATAGTCAGCAGGTCATGACTGCTCTCATGAAACCACACCTAAGAGTGAGGTTGGGGCTCCAGCACAAGAAGGATGTTCACTATCAGATGAGTCCAGAGGAGGGCCACAAAGATGATCAGAGGGCTGGAGCACCTCTCCTATGACAAAAGAAAGCTGGGTTTGTTTAGACTGGAGAAGAGACCTTACAATGGTTTTCTAGTAAATAAAGGGCATTTATATGGACGATATGGAGAGACATTTTATTAGGGAGTGTAGTGATGAGAGAAGGAGTAACGGCTTTAAACTAAAAGAAGGAAGAATTAGACTAGATATTAGGAAGAAATTATTCACTATGAGGGTGGTGAGACACTGGAACACGTTGCCAAGACAAGTTGTGGATGCCCCATCCCTGAAATCATTCAAGGCCAGGTTGGATGGGTGTTGTGGTTTAACCCAGAAAGCAGCTAAGCACTGCACAGCCATTTGCTCACTCCCCCCAATGGGATGGAAAAGAAAATTGGAAAAAGGGCAAAACCCTTGGTTTGAGATAAAGACAGTTTAATAGGACAGTTTAATGGGTGTGTTATCAACATTATTCTCATCCTAAATCCAAAACACAACATCATACCAGCTACTAGGAAGAAAATTAACTCTGTCCTAGACAAAAATAGGACAAATGGGTCTTTAAGCAATCTGATCTAGTGAGCAACCATGGCAGGGGGGTTGAAACTAGGTGATCTTTGATCTATGATTCTATGATTTTTAAAGTCCCTTCCTACCCAAACCATTCTATGATTCTATGAAAATTTTTACTTAATATGGGACTCAAGGAAAATCTATTTATGGAAAATTGATTGTCTACATGCAGATGTATATGTATATTAAACAAAATATGTTTTCATAACTTTAAGTAGTGGAAGTCTTGATTTCTAAATCATGGAAGAAGACACTGCTGTTTCTCTTTTCATTTAAATGAGTGCTTGAAATATCGTTCTTTTAATTTGCCCTATTATTTTTCTATATTATCTCAAAAGATGAGTGATTATTTAGCCTACTTTGGGAGTTGTGCATACCAATCTCTTGGAGGCAAATATTAAAGAACATTTGATAGAAATGCTCTTAAGGCAGGATGAACTGGAGAAACAAACAAAGGCTTACTTCTGGTTCTTTCTGCTGTTGGAAAGTTGGTGAATTTGCCACTCAGAGCAGGTGGCATGGTCAGGAGCTAGAAACTGAAAGAGGGGGAGTGAGAGATTACTGAAGGGTAGAAAAATACTAAAGCAGTTTTATTTTAGTATTTGTATAGCTTCAGAAATATGCGGCCTTCTATCTTTACTGATATTAAGGTATTTCTGCTTTTCAAATGCCTTTCACACAACAAACTAGCAAGCAAGTGCATGCTTTTAATACTGTGAATTGCTCTACTGAAATGAATAATACTATTTACAGTTACAAACATCTTCTGGTCTGTAATAGGGCATATTCTGAATTTTGTTCTCTGGATCTGGAGTGTCAGTGTAATTTTTATTTTTATTTTTTATTTTTTATTTTTTATTTTTTTTGAAATCTATCTGCCTTCACTACCGGCACAGCATACTCTAAGGAATTAAACCTCCCAACAATCCTGTGCAGAAAGTGAATATTACTTACCCATGCTCCGCTTTGGTGTTTTGATTCATTCTCTCCTCCAACTGTAAAAAGCAAGGCTATAGTAACATTAACAAGTAATGCTGCCCAATAGAAGTAGATCTGAGTAAAGCACATAACATCCAGTCTCCCTGCCTTCTAGAGTACTGGGGGAGAGTTCCGTAGCTCCAGTTCTAGTCAGGCCAACCGTGTTAAGAGCTGTTACTGGTTGGAGAACACTACTATGTACCCCTGTAGTATATCTTCCACTTTGGTTTCATCTGAGAGAAATTTTGTTAGCTTTACTGTGAGGTTTCTCCATAATGTGAACCAAAGCCTGGTGGAGGGGCACAATTAAGAGATTAATTGAAAAAAATTGCACTACTGAGCTAACATGCTAATGTGGATGAAATTTGTATCAGCTAAACCATGCTTAGGCATAAAAGCCTCACTTGGGCCCATCAGACAAAATAGGTGTAATGTCCGTTTAAGCAACCTTAATAATGCACAGAAGAAACTAAGAGGGAAACAGGGTCCTACTTTTCACATGACTTTCATATGTTCCATTTCAAAAGTGGCCTAAATACTGACCAAATATTATTTGTTTCAAAAACTTAAAGAATACATGATATAGTGCTAAGACTGCTTATTCCAGAATTATTATTTTTTTCCTTCCAAATGATTCTAAGCTTAATATTATTAATTCAGTGTTTAATTTTATGCTTACAAATTATTAGATTAGGTACATAAAAAGGAAGGAAGGAGAAAATAATTTAACCTGCTGAGTGTGGAATCGGTTTCTGTGTTCATGGTATTGTAATATCTTGGCAAGACACATTGCAATTTTTTGGTAGCAGTGAATAAAGCTTTTCTAAAAAAACTTTGAATAGATATCTCAGAGAATGAACAGACTCACCAGTAGGTGACTTACTGGAGTTCTAAAGAATAGCTAGGGATTAAGTTCTAAGTTTTTTTGATCTCTAATTGTATTATCTATTAACTGAGCATTTCAGCCACCTAAATTTCCCTCAACTGCTTAGTTTCATAGATATTCAAGTCAATGATAGATCTCCCACTGGAGAGTCAGTATAAGCTTCCCAAAGAATAAGAATGTATCTTTGAGAAATTCTACCTTTATGACTAATTCCAATGTGTGAAGCTTTTCTGCAATTATTTGATTTTTTTTTTTTTTTAAAAAAAAGTCACAGCAATTTGTACCTCAGAAAATATTAAATACTAAATTAAATGAAATCTATCTGTTTTATGTTTCTTGTTAAAGAAAGGAGAAATAAAATAAATTCATTGTGACAATATTTTCTCATATTCTGAGACCAACAACATTCAACCAGTTGGACAATACTATATCTCTAAATATGAACTATTTCTTTTTTTCTTTTTTCAACTTCATGTAATTAGGAAAAGAAAAAAAAAATATATGTTTTCTGTTGTAACAAGTGTGCCACATGGCAAATCCAATTAAAAAGCTATGGAAATAAAGTCCTATCCAGATGGCTCAATAAAAGGACTCAAATAATAGGACGCTAAAGAGTCCTATCCAGAGAACTCAATAAAAACTGGATTTTTTTACTATTTTATATTTGCATTCGTTTCTTATTTTTAGTAGGTGTATATGCCTTGTAAATTGGTCTATATTTTTGGCAAAAATGTTATATATTTTAACTCTCAAAGAATGGCTGACCACAATGGACCTAAACCATAAAAACATATTTTTAGTGTAAATTCATGGTAAACTAATTTATTACGATACATACTTTCATTTTTACATAGCTCTCTATAGAACTAAAGGGAGTTTGTTTACTTGTTTACTGATTTGTTTTCTGGGTAGCAGAAGCTATTGAATGGAACAGTTAACTGTACTAACATCATGGGGGAATTCCCATGTCTTTAAGCATTCTGCCAGAACAGAACTGCATTACTCAGTGACATAAAATCAAACAATTATTTAGTGAACCATCTCCCCTGGGATCTGTTGCTCTTGGCAAATCTACAAGAAATATATAGCAGAAAAAATCAAGAGGAACTGAGCTTAAATACTTCTAGTGTAAACGTCTAACTAATAGCAACAGAATAATACTAAGAGGGTGCAGGAGTTTTTCTTCATTTAGAACCTGATCTGACAAATATACCCCATTCTTACCACCAGCTGAGTACCTTTGTTTGTTTCCCAGGGCATACCAAATTCATCTAATGAGTTAGTGCTGGGCTTATGTATTCAAGTTCTTGCATACCAGAGCAGTGCTTTTGGGTAGGTTTCACCCCACAATACATTGATTCTTCGGAGGGAAATATTTTCAAGCAACTCACATAAAATTTAGAGTCAGATACTAAACTGTGTTGAAAAAGGCAGATGAATATAGAAATAATACTATTTTTTAATATTTCAGGCAAACGAATTATGTAAAATCTGTCATTAACTCGTTAAACTAAAAAAAAAAAAAATATTATTATTATTTTTTTCTTCTCCTGGTGCTTGTCTGCTTGTCTAGTTAATAGGCTATTCCAGAACTTCCTTGCTGTAGGAAATGATATTATCAAATATCATAGGATCCTACTGGACAAAATGTCCAGCATACAACTTAAAAAAAACATTATACGATGGGTGAGCAATTGGCTGATTGGCAGGGCTCCAAGGGTTGTGGTAAATGGAACCACATCAGGCTGGCAGATGGTCACTAGTTGGGTCCCTCCTCAAGGCTCCATTTTAGGGCCAGACCTCTTCAATGTTTTTATAAATGATTTGGATGTAGGACTAGAAGGTGTTTTGAGCAAACTTGCCAACAACACTAAACTTGGAGGAGTTGTGGACTCGGACGAGGGTGGAAAGGCCTTGCAGAGACATCTGGACAGGTTGGAGAGCTGGGTGATCACCAGCCACATGAAGTTTATCAAAAGCAAGTGCCAGGTCCTGCACCTGGGACGGGGCAACCCTGGCTATACGTACAGACTGGGCGACGAGATGCTGGAGAGCAGCCCTGCAGAGAGGGATATAGGGGTTGTGGTTGACAGCAAGTTGAATATGAGCCAGCAGTGTGCCCTGGCAGCCAGGAAGGCCAACCATACACTGGGATGCATCAAGCACGGCATTACTAGTCAGTCAAGGGAGGTGAATGTCTCTCCCTACTCTATGCTGGTGTGGCCTCACCTGCAGTACTGTGTGCAGTTCTGGGCACCACAGTACAAAAAGGACGTGAAACTGTTGGAGAGTGTCTAGAGGAGGGTGACGAAGATGGTGAAGGGCCTAGAGGCGAAGACAAATGAGGCGTGGCTGAGGTCACAGGGCCTGTTCTGCCTGGAGAAGAGGAGGCTGAGGGGGGAACCTCATCGCAGCCTACAACTTCCTCACGAGGCGGAGTGGAGAGGCAGGTGACCTATTCTCTGTAAACACCAGTGATAGGACCCGCAGGAACAGTGTTAAGCTGAGGCAGGGGAAGTTTAGGCTGGACATCAGGCAGAGGTTCATCACTAAGAGGGTGGTTGTACACTGGAACAGGCTCCCCAGTGAAGTAGTCACTGCACTGAGCCTGTCTGAATTTAAGAAGTGATTGGACTGTGCACTTAGTCACATGGTCTAAAATTTTGTGTAGACCTGTGCGGTGCCAGGAGTTGGACTTGATGATCCTTATGGGTCCCTTCCAACTCAGGATATTCTATGATTCTATGATTCTATGAAATGTCATTCTGTTTGTGAAAGCAGTTCTTTTCCAGTAATAATTAATTACTTGTTTGTTCATGTTAGTATCATGTGATAGTTCAGTTTGGATCCTCGGGACATCTTTAGTCTAACCTTCTGCTCCAAGCAGGGTCACCTCTGTCAGACTAGTGTGCTCAGGGCTTTGTCCACTTGGCTCTTAAAAACACCTGAAGATCCAGAGATGGAGACTGCAAAACATCTCTGCACAACCTACTCCACTGCCTGACTTTTCTCATGGGATATAATCAGTCTGAACCTCCCTTGTTTCAATCTCTCCTAACAAGACGCATACTCCCATGCCATTACCTTTTTGGTAGTTATTTGCTGAGCATTCCTGTTTATTGGCCATTATATTTTATTTATTTATTCATTTATGTGTTTATTATTATTAAGGGCACTCCAAACTAGATGAAATATCTAGATGTTGTCTAATAAATCCTTAGAAAGGGTACCACAATGACTTCCCTTGGTTGTGCTCTCATTAACACAGCTCAGGACACTGCTGTCCATCTTTGCTGCCAAGGTGCACCAGTGGCTCTCATTGAACTAATTTCCCCCCTGGGGCCCCAGCACCTTTTCTTCATAGCTGCTCCCTAGCCCATCAGTCCTCATGCAAGCAAGGGCTCTCATTTCCCAGAGGCTTGACTTTGTTTTTGTCTTTGTTGAATTTCACGTTGTTCCTGTCAGCCTGTTACCCCAACTTTTCTGTTTCCCTGTGAATGACAGCAATGCCCTCAAGAGTATCAACGAGTTTTTGTGCTTATTAATTTGATATATGTCTCTATCAGACATGTGTTAATATCAATGCTCTTTCAAATGAATTGCTGGCTTTGAAAAATTTAATTAAAATTTTTCTGACTCTCACCTAACTTCATCTACCCTAAATACACATTTATCATTTTTCTTTCCATTATATTCTTATTCTTATGGCTGAATATTAACACATAGTTTTTTAACTCTTTCATCTTAAACTATGAAGTCCTAACTTAATTCAGACGTGTTATTCCTAACAACACTTAAATGTATTGTATTGTTGAATTAAATATCTGCATCTGTTACTTCAGCACTCACTACTATCCAATTTGTTTCACTGAAATCCCTATCCAAAATTGTTCCTGTCTTGTCACCAGTACATATCATGGGAACACATTTCTGATGCTAAAATGATTCAAATATTATATAGAATAATTTCCTAAGTCAATCATTGTGGAACTCTGTTCTCTCAGTTTCTCACTTTTTACAAATAGGAAAGTGTATAAATTACCACTCCTCTAGAATATATCTTAGGTATATCTTAGGTATTGCAGAAATTCATAGTTTGCTGGAATACATCATATTTGCAATAAATTTGTAGACAGTTACTTTAAATACCTTTTCATAAATTCTGTATGAATGAATGATACTACCAACAAAAAATAGGAATAGAATCCAAATATGATATTTAAAGTAACTGATATGCCCATACTTGGAATACTTAGAGCTCTAAAAATTGAATATTTTATCTTTTGTGAAATCATAAAATCTAGAAAACATTCTTCATAATGTTAATAACAATAAATTTTTGATGTTTAATTTTTTTCTTCATTAAAATAGCATTTATTTAAATTTACACTTGGGGTAACCATGCTTTAGTTGTCCTAACCAGTTTGTTACTTGCTTTCAGCAGATCATTCCTCTTCTTGTGTTTCTCTTCTTAAAACAAAGCTTGCTGAAATTCACTGAGATAAACTTAAATCAGCATGTTGAAATGATTTTTTCAATTAAATGTTTTATAATGAAGACAGTATCTATTTTATGAGAGATTAAAAAGAAGAAACATAGATTAATACATGATACTAAAACAAAGTAAATCAGAAGTGCATCTAAAGACCACAATAACCACTCTTAAGCACTTCAGTGGGCTATTAACGTAATTTGTGGTAGAACTTGTGATCAAATCCCTTTTACAATTTTACTTGGCAATCTTTCATGAGTCCTTTGCTCCTTTTTTAAAAAGGTGAATCTATTTTTTTTTATATTTTTTTTTTTCTACTGAAAGAAGCATGCAAAGACTGTGTTGCTAAAACATTGATCTGGAAAAGGCAAAAAGAAAAATCAAATTTATATGAGATTCTATTTCTAGTGATATCTATTGTATTGTGACTTCTATTTGGATATGAAACCATACTATTATCTTAAAACTGTTTCTAGAAGGTGGGCAGAAGAATCAAACACATCTTGACCTTTACTGATCCATGCACACTTTTTACTAGCTTCTTCAACCAATCAGAAAATAACTTCTTTAAATTTTCCTGGGAAGTGTTATGGATCCATTTGGTGCTTTACTCTGATTCCTTCAGCAGTTCTTATAACTACAGCTCTAGAGACAACAGCTTAAGGGAATCTATATATCTTCTGTTTTGTGTCTGTCTACATGATTGGTGGACAAGTTATTTAAGACTAAATACATAAAATATCTTCAGGTTTTATGTCTGAAAGAGTAGACACTGATTATCAGCCTCCCATTTCCTAGGGCAGTAGCCTAACCATAAGGAATTCTTGGAAAGGGAGTAACACAAGCTTGTACATAGTTGGAGGTTCCTAAAAGTCTTTGTGGCACAACAAAATTAGCAATGTGCTTTAGATAATCAGTGGAAGACTTGATTGTAATACAAATATTGCAGTACAAATATGCTACACTTATATTGTCGACCAAAACCCCTGATCAGATAATTGTCAGGCAAGGCACTAGCATTTTTTTTTTTTTTTTTAATGAAGTATGTATTACTTGTGTTTATTTTAACTCAGTGTTAACACGAACCATTCAAGCAGTTTTAAGTCTAGAACAAGTAGGAAGATATATTGAATGAGTTTCAATTGGGCATGTCAGGAACGATAAAGCCTCAGACCAGACTGCAGAAATTAGCTCTGTATTTCACCTGGAATCCTGAAGATAGACTGACAGACATGATTTACAACATCACAGAGCAACACAAAGACATGGACTTCCTTGTGGTAAAAGTTAATGTCTGGTCAAGTCTCATAATTTTTATTAATATCACTTTGTGTCTAGTTACCAAAATTAATTAATAATGGTGCAACAAATCATGCTTGATATCTCTGTGTAAAATTGTTAAATTGACAAACATTTCATCAAAATACTAAATGAGCTCAAACAACTCTGCTGAACAAATGTCCATGATGATTGGCTTTTTTATCTTGCTGATCAACAAAACCCCATCACTGCCATCCTTCCCAAACTGATCCTGCATGGGTTTCCCACAGGCAGCAGATCTTCAAGAACTGTTTCAATATGGGTCTTGTTCAATGGGGTCCATCCTTCAGGAGGGAACTACTCCAACATGGGTCCCCCACATACAGCAGATCTCGCCAGATCACCTGCTCCTGCATGGGCTCCTCTCCATGGACTGCAGCTCCAGCCCAGTGTCTGCTGCTGCAGGGGCTCTCCATGGGCTACAGCCTCCTTCAGGCCAGGTCGACCTTCTCCTCCTTGGGCTGCAGCATGGAGATGTGCTCCACCGTGATACCACCCATGGGCTTCTTGGGGACAACCTGCTCCACCATGAGTCTCTCCACAAGCCTCAGGGAACTTCTGTTCCAGCAGCTGGAGTACCTCCTCCCATTCCTTCTTCACTGACCTTGGTGTATGCAGGGTTGTTCCTATTTCCTTTTTCTCCCAGCTGCTGTTGTGCATCAGGTTTTTTCCCTCTCTTAAATATGCTCTCATAGAGGCGCTACCAATGTTGTTCATTAGCTCAGCTGTTTTTAGGGGTGGATCTCTTTTGGAGCAGTCTTCCTTTGGAACTGGCTGCCATGGGGCAACTTCTGGGTTCTTTTCACAAAAGGCCTGCAGCTCCCCGCCTACTAAACTCTTACAACCCACTAACCAATGCTCATCCCATCCCTGAGCAGTGGTCCTACCCATCCAAGAAATTCTCCTGAGTTTTATTATTCAGCAGGACACCATATGGTATAGAATATCCTTTTGGCCAGTCTAGGCCAGTGGTCCGTGTTCTGTCTCTTCCCAGCTCCTTGTGCACCCCCAGGCTCCTTATTGGAAGGGCAGTATGTGAAGCAGAAAAGACTTTCTCTCAGTATAAGCACCGCTCTGCAACAACTAAACCATCAGCTTATTATCAGCATTATTTTCATTCTATATCCAAAACACAACATCATAACAGCTATTAGGGACAAGTTCAGTGCTGGTGGTGTAGGTTAAAATATTTTAAAATGTCTTTATAAAAGATGATTTATTTTTTAAAATAAAAATGTTACTTAAATCAACAACAACAAAAACAAAACCCAAACAAACAAAACACTCTGGTTTAAGAAAAGTATTTGGGCATATTCATCATAGTTTCCAGAAGAAAAACCCTTCAGATAATAGTCTGTAAGATGTGGCATGCTAATCTAATATACATGGTATTGTTGTAAAATTCAGTGTAACAGTAATTGTAGCCAGACTATAATTGCAGTATAGTTCTAAAAAAAAAAAAAAAAAAAAAAAAAAAAAAAAAAAGTTTAAGAATACTTTGTCTATAGAAATTCACTCAGCAAATCAGGTATAAAATTATTAATGTATAAATTTACTTGTTTATTTATTTATTTATTAAGGTTTCAATCCTTTCTTCATGCCTAAATATTTAATTATCATATGGCATTAAATGTTCTTTTTGTAACACAATGTGAATTGGAGCTCTTTAAAGAAACTGACAGACTGACAGACTTTTATTTTGTTTTTATATAAATGTTGCATCATTTACTGAACTAAGAGAATATTAAAGTTACTAATTTTGATTCTGAGTTGTTACTAGTTATCTTGTAGCTTCCAAATTTTTGTGATTTAACAAGTCATTAATTAATATCAGAACTCATTTCACATTATCTTTCTAATAAATTTCTTTTTTACACAACACTGCAAAATAAAGATTACTTGGATTCCCAAGCAATGAAGCAAGAGGACACTGTGGTAGTCATACAGTTGGACCCACAACTCAGTGGGTGATATATGATATCTGCTTTTGCTACAGCATTATATTTTAGAGGGGAATAAATAAATAAATAAATAAATCATTTGATTTTTATTTTAATTGTCACGATGTCAGATGCATTATAGACAGTGGTGGATTCTTTATATGACCAATAATTCTTATATATATATATAAGTATATATATATGTATATTATATATATATAAATAAATATAAGTAAAAAATAAATAAGAAACTTTTCATTTTTTTATTTTTTTTCTTTTTATTTAAAATCCGCATCAAGAGCTCTCAAACAGTTTGATTATTTTTATACGTAAATGCTTTGTTCTGCTTCTGCTTCGAACTGTTTGTGCATGATCTAAACAAGAGTTTCACTGTTTTGTTTTTTTTTTTTCTTAAAATCTGATTTGAAAGGCTCAGTTATTTTCTAATAATTTTCTTTTCTTTTGCTTTTCTCCTGTTCTTCTGACATTCCACTCACAAACACTCCTAAGCCAAAACATAACAATACCTTTCACATATGTATTTAAATTTATAAAGAAATATAATGCAGAATTAAAACAGAATTTAATATTTTAAACATGTGAAATACCTCCCAAGATTCCGTGTTTCCAGTGTTATCCATATAAATATTATTTATTCTCTGAAAATCCTGACAGCAAATCCTGCTTGTCTACTTATTGTACCTCCAAACCAGGTTATTTCCTCTCTCCTATTTCTTAGAGAAGGTATCATTCATTTAGTTGCAGAGTGTTTCAATATGACAGGATTGTCTTGTACAATGGAAGACAAACCACTTTATAACACCACTGTGATTGGAACCAAGATTCCCTATATCTGTAAACTTAAACAATTGTACTTGTGTCATGAAGCAATAGCTTCAGCTATATGATCTGCTTTGTACCTTGTTTTATTGCATTTTCTCTGAATTATGTACCTTTAATAAGAATTATAGTCATCTATGTTTTCATTCTGCCTCAGCTGCACTGCTTCTTTCCAAAATTACTAGAGGAATCTGGCAATTGCCTTTGTCTAGTTTTATCAGTCCAAACATCCTCTTAATATCCTGGGTACCAAAGGCAAGTGTTGTATTTTTCTTTGGAAATTCAAGGCACTAGAGAAAAGCAACAGGGCATATTGCATTTGTACAAATGTATGCTCCAAAAAATACAGAAAAATAGTTACGATTTCCACTTACTCAAGTATTTTTTATATAATTCTTAGATCCCATATATCACTTATGTACTAATGCACAGATATTCATTGACACTGTACATCTAAAATAAGTGTTCATATTCTGCTGAATATGTACAGTCCACATTAAAATTCTTACAACTTAATGGAGTTCATTTCAGTTTGTGGGTTTGTTTTTATTTCTTTTTTTTTTTCTTTGTTTGTTTGTTTGTTTTTCCACATGTGAATAGCATTATATCACCTAATTTTGGCTGTCAGTAATGGAATTCCATGCATTGCTTTTGTTGATTTTTAGCTTCTTGGTCACTTTTTTTTTTTTTTTAATAATATCATGACATTCTAGTGTAGACTGACTCATTTTGCTTGTTTGCTTGTTTGCTTGTTTTTAAATTCAGTGATATCATTTTAACTCTGTGACTCCTTTGCTTAGAAAAGGATGAATTTATTCTTTAATGTTTACCAGCAGTTTAATTACCTAGATCTTTTCATAAATTTTTACTTTATTTTAAGTTTGATCTTCTTGGTTTGCAGGTGAATGGCAATTTATTAGATCAAATTATTCTATTCTATTCTATTCTATTCTATTCTATTCTATTCTATTCTATTCTATTCTATTCTATTCTATTCTATTCTATTCTATCCTATTCTATCCTATTCTATTCTATTCTACTCTACTCTATTCTACTCTATTCTATCCATTCCATTCCATTCATTTTCATTCCATTCCACACTGACATAATACATGGAGAAAAATAGATCCCCAGTCGGCAAATTAGAAATACATCTGTTCAATGGAGTTTCTGTTTGTTTCTTTGTTTGTTAATAATACCTTCTGTCTTTTGATCAGTTTTAGTTATTTTTTGCATTGCTCAAATTACTTTGTCAACATGTCATGCAGCATCTAGTTAAATATTTTACAAATCATTGATATATTATTAAACTTAGGTGAAGAAAGTGCTTTTACTGTCTTCTGTTTTTTCCACATATACTGGAGAAAAAGAAAAACAAGCAATCAAACAAAAATATTCTTATTCTTTTTTTTTTTTTTCATTTTATACCAGAAATTTTGAATTGCAGAAAAAGGAAAAGTGATTTTCCCATTTTAAATAACTAATTGAACATTTCAAAAATAAATGGATATCTGTTCATTATTTTATCAACATATTTGAATACAAAGATATTTCATCAATAGAAATTTTAATACAAAGAAAATCTAATCCTTATGGAGGAGAACTGTAGGACTAATATATAAATGTATATATGTGCATATACATTTACAGAATGTGTGTTGTCCATGTCCAGCTATAATCCACATCAAAATGCAGTTCAACAGGTATTCACAAGATATTACAACTATGTAATCCTACAACCAAATTTCATGGTTTATTGATTTCTGAGTCTTCAGATGCTTAGATCTAGTATTTCTCTTTCTGTATTGAAATGAATTGTGAAACACAAACTTCATTCATTTGAATGGGAATTGTTAATCCATCAGCATGTTATGCGTACCATTTGCAGTACATTATAGCAGAATAATTTTCTGAACAATTATGTGTTATGTTCAAGAACTTTGAAATGCAAAAAAGGTAAGCCATGTAAACAGTTCTCTGCAAGAATGACAAAAATAAAATACAGATTTTAGGGTGAATTTTCAAAGAAGTATATTGCATTTGTTTTTATGGTCTTCAAAAATCTCATCAAAGTTATCTGTGAATAAGGAATGAAAGACTGGCATAAACTCAAGAAGTATTAACAGAATATAAAGAACTCAACACAACTGAATTCTAATAAAGAATTTGGGCTGCTTAACATATGCTTGCTTTGAATATCAATTAAAGACAAGGAATTAGACTCTTAGACTCAATTATCAGAATTCATGCTTGTCTGATGTTCTGGTATATGCTGCTCCACCTGGACTCTCACAAATATGGGGCCAGATGGGATCCACACGAGGGTGCTGAGGGAGCTGGTGGATGTGATTGCTGAGCCACTTTCCATAATCTGTCAGTGGTCATGGTCATATGAGAGGTCCAGATGACTGGAGACTTACAAATGTGATGCCCATCTATAAGAAGGATTGTGAGGAGGACCCGGGGAACTATCGGCCTGTCAGCCTGACCTCAGTGCCAGGAAAGGTGATGGAACAGGTCATCTTGAATTCAATCACACAGCATGTGCAAGACAGGTAGGTAATCAGGCCCAGTCAGTATGGGTTCATGAAAGGCAAGTCTTGCCTGACCAACCTCATCTCCTTCTATGACCAGGTGACCCACCTGGTGGATGAGGGAAAGGCTGTTGATGTAGTCTACCTAGATTTCAGCAAAGCCTTTGACACAGTCTCCCACAGTATTCTCCTGGAGAATCTGGCAGCCCATGGCTTGGACAGGTACACTCTTTTCTGGGTTAAAAACTAGCTGGACGGCCAGGTCCAGAGAGTAGTGGTGAATGGAGGGAAATCCATCTGGCGACTGGTCACCAGTGGTGTTCCCCAGGGGTTGGTGCTGGGGCTCATCCTCTTTAATATCTTTCTTGATGATTTGCATGAGGGAATTGAGTGCAATAAGTTTGCAGATGACACCAAGTTGGGGGGAAGTGTTGATGTGTCGGATGGTAGGAATGCCCTACAGAGGGACCTGGACAGGATGTGTCTATGGGCAGAGGCCAATGGGATGCGGTTCAACATGGATAAGTGCCAGGTCCTGCACTTTGGCCACAACAACCCCATGCAACACTACAGGCTTGGGGCAGGGTGGTTAGAAAGCTGTGCAGAGGAAAAGGTTCTGGGGGTTTTGGTCAAGGCTTGCCTGAAAATGAGACGGCGGTATGCCCAGGTGACACCCAGAAGGCCAGTAGCATCCTGGCTTGTATCAGGAATAGTGTAGCCAGCAGGACCAGGGAGGTGGTCGTCGCCCTGTACTCTGCTCTGGTGAGGCCTCACCTTGAGTACTCTACTCAGTTTGGGGTACCTCAGTACAAGAAGGACATTGAGGCCCTGGAACGTTTTCAGAGAAGAGCTCAAAGCTGGTGAAAGGTCTGGAACACAAGTCCTGTGAGGACTGGCTGAGGGAACTGGGGTTATTTAGTCTGGAGGAGGCTCAGGGAAGACCTTCTTGCTCTCTTCAACTAGCTGAAAGGAAGTTGTATCGAGCTGGGAGTCAGCCTCGCCTCTTCTCACAGATAACTAGCAATAGGACAAGAGGGAATGGACTCAAGTTTCACCAGGGGAGGTTGGAAATTAGGAGAATTTTCTTCTCAGAAACAGTAGTTAGGAATTTGAATGGGTTGCCCAGGGATGTGTTGTAGCCACCACCCCTGACAGAGTTCAAGGAAAGTTTGGACGTGGTACTTAGAGACACGGTTTAGTGGGTGATAGTAGTGGTAGGAGGATGGTTGGACCAAGTGATCTTGGAGGTCTTTTCAAAGATTTTATGATTCTGTTTGACTGGTCAGACAGTGGGTACTCTGCCCAGTGCTAACCTACACTTTAGGAAAGAGCAGGGGCTTCTTCAATAGTAAGATCCCTTATTGTGAGAGATGCCACAAATCACAAGCACGGTATTTTCATCTTCTTATGCAGAATCCATATTTCCAAGCATAGCTGATTATCAGAAATACAGATCATCACAAAATGCTACACCTAATATGTAGGATCAAAAAGTAAGAGGACATGTTTGGTGTACCTGCCTATGGCAGGGACATTGGAATTAAATTATCTTTATGGTCTCATCCAACCCAACCCATTCAGTGATTCTGTGATGGCACTGTGAATCATAAGTGTATGAGATGCACATGTAGACAGTGACAGGAAAAGGCAGGGAAGAGTCATAGAATCATAAAGTCATAGAATGGTTTGGGTTGAAAGAGAACTTCAAGATCATCTAGTTCCATGGGCCACATTCAACTAGATCAGATTGCTCAAAGTTTCATCCAGCCTGGCCTCAAACACTTCCAGCAAAGAGGCATCCACAGTTTCTCCTGGCAATCTGTTCCAGTGCCTCGCCACCCTCATAGTGAAGAATTTCTTCCTAATGTCTAATCTAAATCTACACTCTTATACTTTAAAACCATTTCCCTTTGTCCTACCATTACACTTCCTGAGTCCCTCTCCATCTTTCTTTTAGGTCCCTTTTAAGTACTGGAAAGCCACTGTAAGGTCTCCCTGAAGTCTTCTCTTCTCTAGGATGAACAACGCCATTTCCCTCAGCCAGTTTTCATAGGAGAGGTACTCCAGCCATTATTATTGTGGGTTTCCTCTGGACCTGCTTTAGCAGGTCCACATTTTTCTTATGTTAGGGACCCCTGAGCTGAATGTAGTACTCAAGGTGGGCTCTCATGAGAGTAGAATAGAGGGAGTGAATTCTCCACCCAGACTGTGTTTGTGCCCTGGAGTGCCATGACACATGTGCAGGACCTTGCACTTGGCTGGATGATTTTTTTCCACATTATAGTTAAGTTAGGGTACTCCTTCAAAAAAATTATACACAGTTCAAAGGAATGCTGTATTAGCTCATGGAAAATAAATGTTATGGGCTACATAAACATTTAATTAGATTAACTATAAGTGTTTGGATGCTAAAGATTATTATGGGGAAGCAACATATATTCTTTTCCCTTTTCTTATGTTCTTTTCCAACAGGTTGATAACTGACTTTCAGAGATAAGGCATTGATCTGACCCTGTCCTTTTATTTTTACATTCAAGAAAAATTGTACAGGTCAGGAACTGGTATTATATCTAGTATTATATATCACAAGTATTAATATGATCTGAAGACCTCAGCAGAGTGTCAGTGAAGATACAGTACAGTAGATAAAATTTTGGTGAACAGGCCAGGACTCTGGCTGAGATGATGAAAGAAAAAAAAAAAAAAAGAGAAATTTTGGGTTTTACAGTAATAAAGTTTCAAGAAACTTCTCTAAACAGTAATGGCTTAGATTTTACTTCCTTCATATAGGGTAAAAATAGAAAAAAAATATAATAGACAATATTTTTAATTCAAGAATAGCATAACTGACTGAAAGATTGACACACTGAGTGACACAATGTCTAGAAAAATAATAGGCATGTTCAAAATATATTTTTTCGTTTCTTTCCTAGTCTCATTCTTAAAAAAAATTTAAACAGCTATAATCTCCAATTTGCTAAACTATAATTAGTGAAATTTGTCCTTCAGATTTCTGAGACACACACTGATTTTTTGCAAAATTCCATCAGAATTAATCTGCTTCATGTACATGCGATAACAAATTAAATAACAAAAATAAATAAAGAAATATGTCTTTTAATTTTCATGTTCATATTTCTCGGTTTTAAGTATTTTTAATCTGTAGAAAAGTGTTCAACATTTGCTGAAAACTTGCATTAAAAGCTTGTTTTTCATTCCCTGAAAAGGTCTCATACACACAAAAACTAAACATTGGAATTCATTGCACATCTCTGAAGTCTGTTCTGCGTTATTTTTCCATTTTGAATTTTATACCGAGAAAGTTGTTTTTGGTGATATTTCTTGTATACAGTCTTATGAAAGCTGGTTATTTCTTCTTAAGTTCCTAAAATGATTTTCAATGCTCACAGAGTGAAAGATAAATTATTTGAGTTGTTTTCTACAAGATATAGTTCAAAAGATCTGAGGATCTATCACTAACCTAACTTGTATCTGGACTGGACCTTTCTACTATATTTGTCTTTAAGTATCATTTTGTCTAGCAGACAGTACAAATCTAATTTTTCCCACCATTTGTCAATCCCTCCTGTTCCTCCTTCTGTCCCTTCCTTTTTTTATCCATCCGTCCATCTAATCCTTCATTCCTTCCTAGAGATAATGAACAGCTGATATGAATTGGAATAATCCTTTATTTATTTATTTATTTATTTATTTGGTAACAAATATAATAGCTTCTAGCGAAGTCCAATCACTGTGATCCCTCCCCTTTTTGAGTTCTGCCCAAGTATAATATAAATTTTAAGGACATTTATTGAGACAATCTGCAGTTTTTGCATTTTTGCATCTTTTGATGTTTACACTCAGCCAAGGAATAGATTTTGCTCACGGAAAAAAAAAAAAAAAAAAAAAAAAAGTAAACCCTTATAAATCAAACTAGAATCTTTTGCAATGTATTTCAGCATTTAATCCACCATCAGCAAATTTAGACAACATCCAATTTTCCCTCCCTTTGAATGCTCCAACTGCATAATTTCGACAAAGCACACAGCATAAATTTTACTTCAACATTCTCTGATAGATTTTGCATACAGGCTTTTTCTGCTTGGTCAAACAATGCTTCCTGCAAAGAATACTGAAACCACCAATGTAATTATTTTATTAGTTAAATATCCCTTAAAATTTTGAATGTTTGTACATATATGCTTCTAGTTCTTTTTTCAGCAACATTTGAGAAAATAATAAGTAGACATGAACATATAAAATAGGACAGGTACAAAGGCACAACTATTTTATGGTCTTTGCATCTATGCCAAGGGATAAATGCAGGCAGGCTGATCTTAGGAGCTGCTTTCAAGAAGGTATTTGTTAAACATGCATAATACATTCTGATAGAACTGGTCCACTGTTTGTGGAAAGTATCTTTTGAAATGCCATCATTACTGATAATAATGCCAACAGTCCTTTCATTTCTATCCATCCCCCATTTTTTCTCCTTCTTTTCCTTTATTTTGTTGTTGTTGTTGTTGTTTTCATTTCCTCAAGTAATTGTACCATGTTGTCTACAGCTTGACAAGATGTAAAGGATAACTGAGAAACACCTATTTAACACAAACTGGAACACAACAAGATCCATCTAAACATCAAAGAACTTCTTTACTGATCAAGAGAGTTCTAGCATATCTCCTCCTGCGAAAATTAGTTTCCACCAATGTAGGATCTCAATGCCTATCTTTCTACCATTTTATGCAACGATTCATTTTGCAACATTTAAATACATAGACGTATTTGTTCCTGAAAAGCTTTTAAAATTTGTCTTCTATTTTTGCACCATAGTCAAAGTACATTTCAAAGTTCACATATAAGATTGAAAGTGTCCCCATTGTGAAAGTCTTGACCTTTCAAGAGATAAATAAACTCCACAATTTTTTCTCTCTAGGTTTTATAATCATCATAGAATCATAGAATCGCTTGGGTTGGAAGGGACCTTTAAGATCATCTAGTTCCAACCCCCTGCCATGGGGTTGTCATCTAGTTCCAACCCCCACCCACTAGATCAGGTTGGCCAGGGCCTCATCCAACCTGGTCTTGAAAACCTCCAGGGATCCACAGTTTGTCTGGGCAACCTGTTTCAGTGCCTCCTCACCCTCTGAGTGAAGAATTTCCTCTTGACATCTAATCTAAATCTCCCCTCTTTTAGTTTAAAACCATTCCCCCTATCATCTGCTCAAGCAAAATGTTGCTCTCCATCTTTTTCAAAAGCCCTCTTTAACTACTGAAAAGCTTCAATGAGGTCACCCCTGAGCCTTCTCTTCTTCGGGATGAACTTCCCCATCTCTCTCAGCCTGTAAGCCTTTAAGACATAGGTCTGTACTAACAATACACAAGTTTACTCAGTACTTGAAAAGGTCAGTGAAGTATTAGTATTTAAGTAAAATGTGCTGTGTTCCCACCAGAAATGATTAACATGACAATGTGATAATGCATAATTAACAATTTAAATTATCATATTTAATGCCTTTCATGTGTTTGTAATTGCCGTTGACTGTTTCAGCACCTTAGTTTTAATTAAAAACAAACAACAATGAAAGTATGTAGCATTTTCAGATAAAATATTAATTAGTTTGTTATGAATTACAATATCCAGTGGGAAATAACCAATTTACTAAGCTGCCTTAATTGCCCTACAGATTGTATGTAAGAAAATAATAATAATAAAAAAATGTTTCATAAAAGTCATTCAATTTATTCAAAAAGAGAGAGAGAGAAAGAGCAGCATTTATTGAATTAGTTTATTCAGGGTAGCAATTTTTAGAAGTCCAGAAGAAAGTAATGGGTTCATTAAAACTAAATTCTCTTCTGCTGTCTGCACAATGGCATACTTATTATCTCTTCTGCTCTTTTTGCGGAGAACTTTCATTGTTAGCACTGGTGTTTCTACATATGCAGGAAGATCAGAATAGCCATACAAATCTGTTCTACTCACATGAAAGACAAAAATTTAGTCAGAAGACTCTAAAAAAACCTGGGACTGTATTTTTATTTTAGCCCGTGAATGGTGTGCCAGCTGATACCTGTGGGAGATTTGCACAGAGATGGAGAATAAACAGTGGGGACAATATGTCCTTAATTTCAATGACAATATTTTTGCATTTTTGTCTGCCCCACAGGTTTTCAGTGTTGCCCACTGTTGCAATAACAAAACATTTGTTTGATTCTCCTTTCCTTAGATATATTGTGAAGCTCTGTTCATGACTTAGTTTATTACCAAGAAATACTAAACCAGGGTGGACTGAAGAACAGGAAATGTTGTCCTAATTTTTGAGACACTATGAGTATTTCTAAACTGAGGGACTGAAGATCCTTGTTCCTTGATTGACCACTGCAAATCTTCAACACATATAAAAGCTGGATGTATATATTTCTCCCTTTTTTCCTCATTTTTTTTTTTTTTTTTCTGAAAAGAAACCTAGTGTATGACTATGGAAAAATAAATAAATTAAAAAAAAATAAAATTAATTAAATAATAATAATAATGAAAGAAACACCTGTTGTGCTTTCCAGCAGGTTGTCTGGGTTTGCCGATTAGAAACCTTGGCCATATTGCACCGGAGCTTAGGCGCAGACCATTTTCCTAGTAGATAACATGAAGATGCACACAGCTGTCTGAGGCTTCACTAATGATTCCAAAGTATTTTGCAAAACTCAAAAACAGAAGCTAAACTTCTATAGAAATAATGGTGAAAAGTGTGTCACCAGTTTCTCACAGAGTACAGGACTGTGTAACAGAGGAAGACAGATTTTCAAAGCTTAGAAAAGTACTTTCAGCCTTTTATTTTCTTTTGTTAATTTGACAGCTGCAACACATCAGAAGATTTTAAAATACTTCCCTGCTAAAAAAAATATGTAAAATAAAGTATGTTTCTATTCAAACTTCTGTTTATAAAATTTTAAATTTTAGTATAAACTTTCAGATCACTCTATGTTCTTTAAGCAAATATTGGTTTATGGAAAGTAAAGTCTGCTTCATTCATAACCATTAATGTTGTGCTTTACTTAGAAAATCAACATTAATTTGATCATTAAACATTTCATAGTCTTAAAAATGCTGTTTCTTACATGCTTGGTAGATTGGGGTACTTTCCCTGAAAATTGTTTATGTTTGCCTTAATTTATTCATGTTGGCTTTCTTATATGATATTAAAAGAAAATAAAATGAAAATCCTCCATATTTCTCTGTAAATAATACTTTACTTTTAATACACGTATGCTTGCACACATAAAAGTTTATACTAATGGCAGGAAAAAATGTGCTTTTGCTGTAAACAGTCTTAAGTTCAATCAGATAAATATGAAAATATTATAAGCTGTATATTTGTTTCTTGTATCTATTATATGTTTATACTCACACAAACATATCTAGAGATATTACCAACAATAAGTAAGTATGTCTGTAGTGGGTTTACATGACAAAGTTTTGGTAGCAGGCACCTGCAGGGGTGGCTTCTCTTAGAGAGTCCAGCAGCTGTCCCATGTCAGATCAGAGCCAACACCAGCTGGCTCCAAACAGACCCGCTGCTGGCCAGAGATGAGCCAATAAGTGATGTTGTTTGCACATCTGTGAGAGCAGATTTAAGAAAGGGGAAAAAGAAGCTGCTGCACAACAGCAGCTGGAAGAGCGAGGAGTGAGAAACAGCCCTGCAAAAACCAAGGTCAGTGAAGAAGGAGGGGGAGGAGGTGCTCCAGGCACTGGGAAGGTGTTTTTAGTTTAGTTTCTCATTTCTCTAGCTTGTTAGTAATAGGTAATAAATTTCTCTAATCTCCCTATGCTGAGTCTGTTTAATAATTTTTGAGTGGTCTCCCTGTTCTTATGTCAACCCTTTAGCCCTTTTCATCGCATTTTCTCCACCATTCCCTTTGAGGAGGAGGAGTGAGAGAGAGGTTATGGTGGAGCTTGACTGCCCACCTGAGTAATGTCATACTACATTATCATAGAATACACAAGTGGTAATCATAAGACTATACAAAAATACACATTTTCCTACTGACATTTCTCTTACTTAAGTGATATGAGGCATTAGCAAACAGCTATAATGCTAATGCCAGTTATTTGAATAGGAAATCTTTGGTCTTCTTAATATACATTAATGTGCTGTTGTTGTTGTTATGGTTGTTTTGTTTTGTTTTCCATGACTAAATTAGTAGACTGTTATTTTATGTTACATTTTACCTAAGTAATAAATATTTTATACTCATAATGATTGTGACAGGTTCCCTGCTAATCCCTGCAAATTCTTCCTTTTTCCCACCCCTGGAAATGCTTTGATCTAGTGATACTCATATTTCATATTCATATTTCACCTGACCCAGTGAAATATGTCCCTGCCCATGGCAGTCGGGTAAGAATCTTTAAGGTCCCTTCCAGTACAACCCATTCTCTGACTATATGGTTTTACAATTAATGTAAAGATGCTCGTCCAAACACATTGCAATTTGTTATTATTACGAAGTGTCCATAAGGCCTTCTGAGTGGCTGCAGGTAAAATTTGTAGCATAAACTTTAGCAATACTATTGTAGAAAGTTGCATAGTGTTTCATAAGAACTGGGAAAAAAAAAAAAAAAAAAAAAAAAAAAAAGTGCTTCTCTATAACTTAAAGTTTTTCACTATGACAATATAGATGTCAGATGGAGCATTCAGAACGTAATTAGGATTTTATTATACCTTACTTTGATGCTACTACTTGAAATGTAATCAAGAAATTTTACACTGATTTTATTTTTTTCTGACATTTTTGTGGTCCTTTCAGTTTATTTTTCTTATGCCTGCTTTGCTTAGGCTATAAATTTCTTGTGGTAAGGTTTTCCTGCAAATGTTTTCCCATTGTAATAGATGAGTAAGAAAGCAGATATAATAATGCTTTTAAAACTAGCCTGGTATAGTTTTTCCAATTGATCAAAAATTGCTCAATATTTAATTTTATGACTTTACAACATAATCATATCAGTTATTGTATATAACTGTAGACGACATGTTCTATGAAAATACTATTAACAAGCTTTTACGTTATTTCTTAAATAGAATATTACAGCTTTCTAAAGCTATTTAACATTATTAGGAAACAAAAACATAAGCCTTTATTGGGTTTACAATGTGAAGGTTTTGATAGCAGGAGGCTGTAGGGGTGGCCTCTGTGTGAAGGGTCCAGAAGCTGCCCCATGTCAGATCAAGAGACAGTTTCAGACAGCTCGAAAAGAGATCTGCCACAAGCCAGAGCTGAGCTAATAAGTTATGTTGTTTGTGCCTCTGTGAGAGTAGATTTAAGAAAGGGAAAAAAGAAAAAAAAAGAAAAAAAAAAAAAAAACACTGCTGAGTAACAGCAGCTGGGAGAAGGAGTGAGAAGCTGCCCTGCAGACACCAGGGTCAGTGCAGAAGGAAGGCAGGAGGTACTCCAGGCACGGAGCAGCAGTTCTCCTGCGGCCTGTGGAGAGGCCCCTGGTGGAGCAGGCTGTCCCCCTGCAGCCCATGGGTCCCACATGGAGCAGATCTCCAAGCTGCAGCCTGTGGAGGAGCCCCCGGTGGAGCAGGTGGATGTAGCCTGGAGGAGGCCGTGGCCCATGGAGAGCCCCTGCAGGAGCAGCCCCCGGGCCGGAGCTGCAGCCTGTGAAGAGGAGTCCACGCAGGAGAAGGGCTCTGGGGGGAGCTGCTTCCCGTGGGGGACCCGTGCTGGAGCAGTTTGCATTGGACGGATGGACTGCATGGTATGGACCCATATTGGGGCAGTTCTTGAAGAGCTGCTGCCTGTGGGCAGCCCCCGCACGATCAGTTTGGGAAGGACGGCATCCTGTGGGTCGGACCCCACATGGATCAGGGGCAGAGAGTGACCATGAAGGAGTGGCGGAGATGAAGCTTTAGGGACTGACCGCAGCCCCCATTCACCATTCCCCTGCATTACCTTGGGGGAGGAAGTAGAAGAGGGTGGACGGGGGGAAGGTGTTTATATATATATATTTTTTTTTTTTCAGTTTCTCACTGCTCTAGCTGGTTAGTAATAGGCAATGAATTATACTAAGCTCCCTATGCTGAGTCTGTTTTGCCAGTAACAATGATCATTGAAACATCTCCCTCTCCTTGTCTGCACCCTTGAGCCCTTTTCGTCATATTTTCTTCCCCTTTCCTGTTGAAGAGGGGAAGTGAGAGACTGGTTTGGTGGAGCTCAGCCACTCAGCTGTGTAAAACCAGAACAAAGCCTTTACTTCATTTTGCACTTGGGTACTTGAGGAATAATTAAGTAACAGAAACTTTTTGTTGAGTATTACTCTTTGAATTTACATACAAGTTGTACATTCCAGCTTGTGGTGTCTCTCTGGCCTTACTAAACCAATCTGGCTATGTAGACATGGTTTCAGAAAATATATGAAATAGTGCCACAAAGGTTGTTGCAGAGGTGCTGGCCTTGAATGCTTTTAGTATCCTTTGGCTGAGCCAGACAAGGAGTTTAGTTTTCTCTCTTTCTAGGCAAGTGTTTTATTATTAATAAGTTAATGTACAACACGAAGAACTCCTTTTTCTTTCCTATATCTCTGTGTGTGTCATCTTTAGGCAAATTACTAATATTCAGACATATGATTTCCAGCTGTTAGACCTCAAAAATACTTAGTAAAAACATGGTAGAATTTGCATATAGTGGCTGAATTTCAGGGATTTATGTATTTATCAGGAAATGTATGAGTCATAAACCATTTCATCTCAAAGTATGATTATCACTAAACTGGGTCAGACCAGTTGCATACGAAAAACACTTAACCATGAAATAAAAAGCACGTTTTAACACACTAATTCAGATGTAGATGGCTACTGCTGACCTCTACAATTAACTGAAATAAATCCTACCTACCACATGTTTGATAAGATTTTGGATTGGATTCAGAAATATAATTTCTTCTTTTGTTGCCCATTAAAAACAGCATGTTGTGTAAGTTAGTTGATTTCATTCTACTCAATAGGGAGAAAGACATTTCAAAAATAAAAAAGTAACTTATCTTGAACTATGAATGAAACACAAATCTAATATAGGTTTATACATATATGTGTTTGATGGCAATGATTATTCATAAAACTTTCAGAAAGTTAGTTAAATGAGATGAATCCCATTTTAGGAGTGGAAGGACTAATTTGATTCTTATATGTAAATACTGAATAGTACATTACAGGAAGCAGTAAAACAAACATGCAGAAAAATACTACAAATCTGCCTTGCTACAATACAATCATGTACATACCTGTATTGTGTATTTATTGAGATACATATGTTCTCTGCCTGGATATCTAGTATTTTGCTAGTTTCAGAAGTCATGTTCTCTGTTTTGTACTCTAGAAATTAGACAAACTGTAAAATGTTGTGGAATTTTCTGTTCTGACTACCTCCTATAAGATCCAGTCTCACCAATCTGTAGATCTAGCCAGTTTCGTTGAGAATGTTTTCTGTGGTCTGTTTGAGCTTTATAATTTTTTGTATTTTGGTGGTGGTGGTAGTGCTTTTGCTTTTGTTTTCTTTTTAAATTATAAGAAGCACATATGTGACGAAAATATATATGTAGTAAATACTATATACTGGTAAAAGCAGTCCTATTTTATTTTCAAAGCTGACCTTCTTGGAGCTGATGAGTCTTACCTGACGGAAATCATTATTGCAATTTCTCACAGGCAGTAAAAAGGTACAAAACAGTATAGTCATTTCAACTTACAGTTCAGAACCAGTAACAGTAGATTTCTCTGGTCATGATGGCAATATGTTTCAAAAAATAAAATTTTGAAAAAAAAAATACAGAGTCCAAGGGTATTCAGGCATTAAAGTACATTGTGTGTAAAGGTTAGAGTGATATTTTACATAGTAACTTATTATAAATTGAAAATTTCAGATATACAATGTGAGGTGTTATTTTTCACATAGTCTACACTGGCAAAGAAGCTATGGATTTGAAAAGCTGTTGTTGCTGTATCCATTACTCTGTCAAATATGATAAGCAAGGATTCAGAAGAAGAGGAATGAAAGAAAAAACTGATTGATTTCAAAGTACTGTGATTATGATATATTTCCAATCATTGCGACAATGTAGCATCAATGAAATTCAGTCTCTTGACCAAACTGTCTCAACCTTTCTTTGGCATACATTTATTGTGCTCTTATGCTTATGAAACTCAGACCTCAAGTCATAATTTATGTTCTGTTCATAAATTTAATTAATGTGCTTTCTAGACATTGTCATTTTTCTTGATCAACATCTAAAAAAAAAAAAAAAAAAGAATAAAAGAATGAAAGAAAATGAAGCCTAACAGAATTAAAATATTTATTTACAAACATTCTAGCCTGAGAAACAAGAATATGAAGAGGAAAAAAAAAAAAAAAAAAAAAAAAGGCCCATTCTGGCAGATACATTTCTCATAATATAAGTTAACACAAAGTAGATGAGTGGAAGACCAAATCCAGATATTTAAAAACATAAAAGCACTTAAATAATTTGTATATAAGATTTTTTTTTTTTTTGACAGATTGTAAAAGAGCAAAGGATTTATGCATGTAAATCAAGTGTAAATCAAGACTATTACATGGCAAGTTAGTACCTAAAAGAGTATGCCAACTCATCAATCAACAGAACCCATATGTTAAATATAAACTATAAAAGAAAAAAACAAGCAATCTGTTTTTTCCTTGGTTGCATGAAACTTACAAAAACGTCCCAAAGACAGGAAACCAAACCAAAGAATGCAAGCAATTTATATTACAGGCCAAAGAAACACAGCTAATATGTGGATACAATAAATTGCTGATAGCGTAATTAAAATATTAGCAATCTAATATCACTATTATGAATCCGGTTACAATGATACTAACACATACACTCACAAGTGTTCTAATATACTTGCTTCCCAATAATAATAGTTAAAACTGCTGCACACAGACTTTCCAGCTTCTATCCCCATTTCTGGCACTTTGCTAACCCTTGGCTCTGGTGCTCTGGGTCTTTAAGACAATAGTGTTAGTCCTCCTTGAGAAGAGGGGCGTTGGAAAGGTCACAGCAAGTTGTCAGTATGCCACAGTCTTTGCCACGAGAAGCATAATTTTGATGAGTCCACTTTAAAACATTTTCTCATGCACAATACACTCAAATCTTTATTAATTGTTCAGTATTTCCACATTATATTCCAACTTTACTGTTCTGGTAACTTTTACATAGTTTATGTATTCTTTGTTCTCTTTGTTATCCCTAAAACCTTTTCAGCCAGCTCTTAACGTTCCTTTAATGACTAATAATGGGTGATCCATGACCTGCCTATAGTGCTGGGCTTTCTGGCTCCATTCTGTGGCCACTTCTTAGACTGCTCTCGTATTAGTATTCCCCTACTTCACATTATTATCTTATGATAATAGACCAGTCTACAGGGAAAGACAATGGATTAGTACTCCAGTATTCGTTAAAGAAATTTCTATCAAAATGATTACAGCAATAGTTATTTTAACAGAAATTTTTACAAAGCTAAAATAAATAAATAAACAAACAAACTAACTAAAAGTAATTACATAACAGCCGCCTGGCTGTAAGAGAATTGCTTTAAACTAAGGTAAAACAATGTTACTGGCAGATCAAGAGAAGTCCAGACAAAGACAAAACAATCCTCACAAATACTAGTCCTGAGTCCATGCAGAATTAATACAAAGATCTATGAGCAATAGAAATACTGACTTGTAGTCTACACTGAAGTTTCATTTTCATATTTTCCAGGAAAGTTCTCAATTAGAGTTTGTACTTTTAGTTAATTGAGAGAAAACTACCCAAGCAACAAAATTTCATTTGTTAGGCAATATTTATTGGACAGACTGGGAGGTATTTTTGAGAAATCTCAAGAAAATTAAAACAACAACAAAAAAAAGTCACAGTAAATGGGGATGCAACTATTCAAATATAATTAATTGCTCCAGAAATTTAATGGCTTATTGCAAATGCTGCACAGGGTTCTGTGCTATCCTCTTTTGCTTAAAATAATTCTATAAATTCCATTACTTTATGTAAACAAATGGAGACAGGGTGGACTTTTTCGTGTCTTCTCCTCAACTGGAATACACATTAACAGAGATGAAACTTTTATATTTAATATTGTGTAAAGGAAGGATACATTACCAGTTCTCCTAGGATGTAGGAATGTAGGATCTATTATATTTCTAAAAAATGAGGTCCTAATACGGAGTCTTTTTTTTTTTTTTTTTTTTTTTTTCCAGACACGTTATTACAAAACCAGCAGAAATTCATTTTCACAGAACTGAAAACAATACCAAGTCTAAAGAACCAAGCTCTTGGTACTTTACTGGCCTTTTACATTCGAAATCTTGTTGGACTCTAGCGCCGCTATCGGCAAGGGCCACTAGGTGGGGTGCAGATCCGAAGTCCAAAATCACGTCGGGGTCACCAAATTATTGTAAATGAGGACACAACTCAATCTGAATTTAGTAATATTTATAAAAGGCAAGTAAACAGCGCTGGGTGTGAGGGGAGCCTGTGCTCTACCAACACGCAGGCACAACCGTCGAACTTTCTAAAATATATAGAACATTGCTTTTACATATTCATAAGAAACTCGAGTATGCCTATACATATGTATGACCTATCCCCGCTTCGTATTATAATTAATATTTTCACAAACTCCTCCTTTTGGTGCCTGAGCAGTGTCTCTTGGTGGTGGTCGTTGGGGGTCGTGGGGATGAAGGCTTACGGTTCAGCCCCATCACTGCTAGCAACTTTTTGTTCCTGCGCAGGCCCCGTCGGCTCCTGCATCACGTCCAGACCGCAGGGGCGGCTTCGACCGGCTCTGTCTTCTGCACATGCTCTGCCCTCCAAAAGGTTCCCAAAAGCAACAAAACGTGATCAACACCAAGCCATGTGAGGCCGTTTTTTCCTGTGTTTCATTAACCCTTGAAACCACACTAATAATATAATTATCACATAATATTAAACAACAAATTTTAACAGTTTCAACCAGCAAACCCCCAGCAACTTCCATGCCTTAACGGTGGGAGAACAAGAAACCTGAGATGGCAAGGGGTCTCTTGAATCACCCTTCTTTGTTCCCTCTAAACTCTTTACATTCCTGATGGCCTCGTCTTTAAGAGTCTGATGTTATCACCAACCATGGGGCTTGCATCTTCTTGACACGAATTATAACTCCATATATCACACAGCTATCTAATTTAGGCTGGTACATATGACACAGAGCTGGTTTACGCTTTTCAGAAATCCAACTGAAACCCACAGAAAATATTAAAAAGTTCAAATAAATATTTCTCAAATATGATCTGATCTTTTAAGGGTTAGTAAACCAAGTGTTAACTCAAAAAAAAAAAAAAAAAAAAAAAGAGAGAGAAAGAGAAGAAAGAGAAAGACAAAAGGAATGGGAAAGGAGAAAGAGAAGGAGAAAGAGAAAGGGAAAGGGAAAGAGAAA
>CM021697.1:150261517-150288377 GCA_011074415.1 Stictonetta naevosa | reverse complement strand
TTTTTTTCTTTTTTTTTTCTTTTTTTCTTTTCTCACATAGATGTTTGAGAATCTGTCTTTGTCTAATCTCTAAAAATACTATTTGCTTTCCTCAGTCTATGATGATTTTGAATCTAGTTTTCAACTTACATATACCATGAATACTTCTCACTTCTTTTACATAATATCATTTTCCTTCTGGTCATAGGTATTTCTTTTAGTGATTTTTCTTTAATTTTGTTATTATTGATCATATTACTGAGACAATTTTAAAATATAGACATTACTAGTTTTCTTTGTTTCTGCTTCAGTTTCTTAAGCTATCTCTGTGTGCTTGTGGCTGTGCCACTGCCTATATTTTATTAGCTCTTCTTTTAGACCAAGTTCCTTGAGCAGCAGAACAATATCCAAGTTTGTCCTAGCCTAGTTATCCAGATCAACTGAGATGAAACCATACTCATAAGATGTACCAGAGGGGAAAATCACATGAGAAAATCTAACTATTAGGAGAGCTTTGCTGAACTACCAAGTAACACAAAGCAAAGTGACACATTTTACATTGGAGTATATGTTAGAGCAGAGCCAAATCTGGAGCCTAACAGAAGCAAGGCTGATGCAGTCCCATGCCCCCACGAACTCACATATACAATACACATATATACTGTGTGCAGTTTGGGGTGCCACAGCATAAGAAAGATATAAAACTTAGAGCGTCCAAAGGAGGGTTACAAAGATGGTGAAGCCCCACTCAAGACCCACCTTGTTAACACACATGCACACATACACACATAAACAGTACAGATTCCCCAGAAGCTAGTTTTGAATACACAATCCATCTAGCTGGTGGTTCTGGACCTTTGTTCTCCCCTCAGCTCTAGAAACACACGTGCAGACCTCATAGACCTTCCAGAAGCTGGCCTTGGGCCCCTCCAATAACCAGCTCCTCCCACAGTGCTGCTCCTGGAGACATATTCCCCCTCCATCCAGCTCCCATTCCACTTTTCCTACTCACTGTCTAGTTCAGCTTCATCATTGCTGGTGATTACACATAAAGTTTTTATCACACAACCTAACAGTGCTGATTAAAACAAAAGTCATCCAAGAAGAGGAAGACATAAGCTTTGTAATTTAACCACTTCGCTGCAGACTCAGAAATTGTGCAACACACGGTGTTGTTAATGTGCAGAAATGAGGGAGGGGTATGAAGCTCCTCTCTCTAGCAGACTCTTGGATTCCAGTCTCTGAGTGCCTCCAGGTTTTTAGTAACAATTTGTACCAGCCGGTTTACTAGGAAGGTATGGACATTGGGAGGCTCTCCCAGGAGGGATTCTGAATCAACTGTGTGGTTACATTTTTTTTGTCAGTCATTCCCAGAGCACTAGACTGAACACTCCAGAGAATGGAATTTAAGTGGATCTACTTTTATGTCTGTACTGATAAAATGTTAGGTGCCTCTCTTCTCCAATACATATTTCTGAACATGTTTGCTCTTCATTACAAACCACTAAAGATATTTTAGGCTATTTTAGGCTGTTGATTCCAGGCACCTAAAAAGTGAGCTTGTTTTATACTGAAAATATTTTGCTTAAACCCAATTTAAGAAATACAAAGGTGGTTATACAAGACTGGAATCTCACTATATATATATATCTCATATTTTCTATTTCTGCTAACTTTAACTTAATTAATATATATACTGTATCTTAAAATTTCCTAGACATTAATGAGCTTATTTTCCTCCACGTATTCCTAGTACTGGTTAGGAGCGATCATACAAGTGGACTACAATCGCATTTTGATTAAAATAGGAAGCTGAAATCACTCTCTCTGCTTGGCTATTACGTGTGTTAATATTTACCTCTATTTTTTTTTTTTTTTTTCCCATGAGTTAAAGTGCTGCTGAGAAATCACAATGATTGTTCTGATTAATTTACCCTAATTTATATATTTTAAAACAAGGCATCTAAGGAGAGCACCTCCTCTCTATTTTTAGAACTGAGATTCACAAGACAAACTGTCTTTTGGAATTGTCTATTTCTTTCCATTACTTTGTAAGGAATGCTTGTCATGACTAACTCACACATCTTTCATTACATAGCTAAAAGTCAGTTAGGATGATTCCCATCCATTTTGATCTCACATATTGTGCGCATTACAGACTTGGTAAGAATGTAAGCCTGGATATTGGCAAGTGGCCTTCTATGCCCATTAGGAATTCAGTTCCTTCCTGGAGTGATCTGTCTAGACTTGAAGTTTATATATTTAGTTCTCAGACCAAGACCATATACAGGAGGACATACAAACTGTAATAACTTGTACGAATGTACGTGGTTCTCTTTAGGCAAATAGACATCACAAATGAATTTTTTTCACCTAGACAGAGCTGAAAATCTCTTAAAAATGTGTATTTTCAAAAAGTTATTTGAATCTGCTATTCTCTTTCATTCTACAGAACTGCTATACAGCACTTTAATTTAGTATTAAGAATATGCTAATTTTAAAATAATGCAATATCTCAAATTATATTCATCTTACAAATATCAAAGACTAATCCACCTCTACTCACTAAATTAAATGGCAGTAGTGAAGCATTGTATAGATGGAGAAGTCAAAATTGAGAAAGTGACAGGTGATGTAGGAGATTAATGAAAGTGACAGGTGATTAATGATGGAAAATTATAGCAGATATAATCATGACTGCCTGTTTTATTTTCAGCTAAAGCCCTGCATTTTTCACTTGCTCAAGATAAAAGCGTATACACATGTAATTTGCACCACCAAGGAGATCTCCTTTAAATTTAGCTGGAGTCCTATTAAATATTTAAGGTGACATTGTACTGATTCTGCTGCAGTGAGTTAAATCTGACGCCAGGGAAAACTTTAGAACTTTACTGCTACTCTGGTTACACTGCTGCAACCAAGAAAAGATTTTCTACTTCTACTTCAGCTACTTCATGAAGATTCTGTAAGTTCTTTTAGACAAAGAATAAGTTCGGTGTTTTCTAAAGATACATTTTATATATTGAAAGCTTATATACATTCATTAAATAAAAATGGATAATCAGAATAATGACCCATCTGTTTCTCTTTCAGTGATTTGGGAGTCCTATTTTTGATTTGATTTGTTAATGAGCTCATTAAAGGATTGGTTAATGGATTACCAGAAGGTAATAATAAGGTGGTTTCCGCGGGCCCCCGCGGGCCGCGCGGGGGCGCCCATTTTTTTTTTAATGTGTTATTGTGTTAATTTATGGATTCACTTTTTTGGTAGTGTTACATTAAGAGTAAGGAAGTTTGGCAGGACCTAAAGTACTGGGACAAGAGAAAATGAGCACAAACTAAAACACAAAAGGTTCTGTCTGAACATCAGGAAACGTTTATTGTACAGGTGACTGAGCACAGGCACTGTTGCCTGAAGAAGTTGTGAATCTCTTTGGAGATCTTCAAAATCTGCCTATATGTAATCTTGGGCAAGCAGCTTTAGGTGCCACTGCTTGAGCCGGGGGGTTGGACCAGATGACCTCCAGAGATCCCTTTCAACTTTAACCATTCTGTTGTTCTGTGTCTACACAGAAGTCAGGTGCAAAAGTTCCAATGTTAGTGTTACCTTGGAATCCAGGTGTTTTTCCAGAGTGGTCTCAAACTTGTAAAAACAATGTCAGGCTATATCCGTATTTCTAGATAAAGTGGAGGTGTAATTTCAATACACAAGACACTTGAAAGAGCTCATCCATGTTTATGAAAGATTAACTGAAGCTGAGGAGGGCTACTGTAAAAACTGAGAAAATTTAGAGTTTTATGAGAAGAAATTAAAAGCTTTCCTTGCTTAGCCTATCAAAATGAAGGCCAGAAGGGATGCACTTTAAAACACTTTAAAAGTATAAATACATTCTTTGGATTAACATGATCAAAAGAGAAAAACTCCTTCTCTGGCCTCAAAGATGTATAAATATATTTACATTAAAAATGTAATAGACCATGATGTACAACAAAGCTTTTGGGAGGCACAGAAAACACTTTTTTTTTTTTTTTCTTTTTTTAAGCTCTTAACAGACACAAGATACTTTTTATGTATACAGCTCATATTCCTTACATGATATGTGCCAGGTAGACATGACTTACCATGCCTGAGCTCTGCATATACCAAAACCTCATGTGATGGCATTAATGAGGTGCAGAGCTCAAGATAATAAATCTTATTAAGGGAAAGGTTTATTAACTCAAGTTGTGCTTTTGTGTGTGTGTGTGTAGGTATTTGGTAATTTGTTTTTGCTTGGTTTTGTTTGTTTGTTTTTCTTATTTTAGTCACAAAGCCTTTGGTCACCTATGAATTTGAGCAAAGCAAATTCACATACACTTTGCTAAGGCAAAGCAAGCTTATGTCACAATATGTCAGGAAATATAACAGGATATAATCAGAACATGTCAGATATTTTCAGAATATATCAGGAAAATATGGGGCTTGAGTAAAAAACATGAAGTCTAGCCTATCTTAGGCAGACAGACATTATTCTCTATAATACAAAAGCACAGTTATGCTAATAATAAAATTTTGAATGAACACCAACATGGTCACCAGATTACAACAAAGGGATAATGACATTTTAATAAAGAAAGATTTTAATATATGATCTAATAGATAAACCTGTGCCCAGTTATACTGACTGTTACATCAAGTCTATTTTAAACTAGAAAAAAATGGTAAATATTTACCAGAGGTGATTTTTGATATTGGAAAATATATATATATTAATGGTGCAGTAGGTTGTTATGACTGAATATTTTGTTTAGAAAAATGATGTTATTGCATGTGTTTTTTTTTTTGTTTTTTTTTTTTTGGTGGGGGGGAGGAGGTTGGTGCAGTGAGGAAGGGAAATGTTGGTTGGTTGGTTGTTTTTCTGGAAGCTGTGTTTCAATCCAAAGGTCAAAACAAGGAAGGACAGTTCCACACAGAGAATCAAGATAAGTTGTCATAATCATTCCTGCTGGCCTTGCAAATCTAGAAATCTAGATGAAATATAGAAATCTAGATATATATTCTGTTAACTGCATTGAGCATTTTTACCTAGTGAATACTACCTATGCTTGAGTGAGTCCAGAGAAGGGCAACGAGGCTGGTGAGGGGTCTGGAGAACAAGTTTAAGAGGAGCAGCTGAGGGAGCTGGGATTGTTCAGCCTGGAGAAGAGGAGGCTCAGGCGCGACTTTATCACACTCCACAGGTACCTTAAAGGAGGCTGTAATGAGGTGGGGGTTGGTCTATTCTCCCATGTGCCTGGTGATAGGATGAGGGGGAATGGGCTAAAGTTGTGCCAGGGGAGGTTTAGGTTGGATATTAGGAATAACTTCTTTACTGAAAGGGTTGTTAGGCATTGGAATAGGCTGCCCAGGGAAGTGATTGTGTCACCATCCCTGGATATCTTTAAAAGACGTTTAGATGTAGAGCTTAGTGATAGGGTTTAGTGGAGGACTTGTTAGTGCGACATCAGAGGTTGGACTAGATGATCTTGGAGGTCTCTTCCAACCTAGATGATTCTGTGATTCTGTGTTCATAGTGCAATATTGTCTGTTAAATATATAAATTTCAGAGGTCTTAGAAAAATATTACTGGCATAACATTGCCATAGAAGTTAGAAATGTGTAAACTTAATCAAAATAAAAGATATTTGGGCACTGCAGGAAGACCCAGGGATAGTAGTAGTACATCTGTAGCATGAAGTGTTAAGATTTCATATTCCGTTTTAGACTGTCATATAGTATAATGAAGGTAGTGATGCTTTATTTCCTCTGTTTTTATATGGCTTTTTCAGAAATGACTTGTACTATATCTTTAATATTATTAATCTAAATCCCTATAAAATACTATTATTAATTCATTTGGGAGACTCTTTCATTGATCGTGAAATATTTCTTCCAGTTTAGTAAGTGAAAATATATCAAAAAGTGACATAAATAGTACTGACATTTTAAACAATAACATACTGTTAAAAAATGCTTTTTGAGCATGTGAGTCAGCATGGGGAAAATGAACATCTCTTTTGCTTTACTGACTGCTTTGGACAATTAAAAAGGGTTTGAATTTTTCTGGTGTTTGACTTTTTTAACTTTTTTGTTGTTGTTGTTAAGAAATGACAAGAAGCAAGTAAAGACCATCTATATTCTCATAGGTAATGGAAAACTTACTGAGACGCATTGCAGTTTCTTCCATCAAAAAAGGATGGGACAGACATACAATAAATATTTTTTATTTTTTTTAAATCAATAAGATGTACTATGAGAAAATTCCATTGCAAAGATAATGTACAGATATTGAGAAATAAAATATTGAGAGATTTATAGAAAGAAAACAATGCCAAGAATTATTATCCAAAATTGAAACAGAATTAACATTAATTAAGAAATGAGTTATCTATTAACATAAAAATAATGAGGTTGAATGATAGAACATAAAACATTTTTTGAAATACTTAATCATCTTACAAACATAAGGAGACATTTCTGTCTCCTGTAAGTTTCACTTGAAGACTGATGACAGAAATGTAGTATACCTGTCATACAGGTAATTCATTCACTACTTTGCTGTTCACAAACATAGGAATAATTTCATTCAAAGCACCGTAACCTTCACAGAAACAGAAGAAAAACCTAGTTTTCCACACTTCTTTTTACTTATACTTTGCTTATATATATATATATAGGTTTTGGTTTTGGTGACCCCTCAATTCAAATTCAAAATAAAATTAAATTAAAAATAAAATAAAAACAAAAAACAACCAACCAACCAAACCCAAAAGAAAACAAAATAACAACAACAGCAAAACCACCTTTGGTTAAACTGAATCTTTTATGATGAATTTCAGATTTACTTGAAAAAGAAGCTATGAATGAGATTAATGACCATTTTCTATCTTTGAATGAAAATGAGCTTCTGTATAAAACAGATTTTTTATTTATTTATTTATTTATTTTTGTCCAATGTAATGGACTGAGGAGAAAATGTAATTATAGGTTTCTTATCCTTTAGCAGAGCCACTCTCAGTCCTGCTCTAAAGGCAGTAGGGAAGACAACACCAGAGAGTTTGAACATCTTCTAGCTGCTCTTTGCATCTTAACAATAGAACTAGCATTTAGAAAATAGCCACTAATTGCTTATCGCTGATTAATATTCTTTAAAGTTTTTTTTTTCCTTCTTTCCTTTAATCTTTTTGTTTGTTTGTTTAGCTCTGCCCTTGATTCATATTTTATCTAGAGAAAACCAAAAGCACACAGAGAAAAATATTGTCTAGAAAAAAATAAAAAAGAATAACATTTATCTCAATTCTGGTTTCTAGAAATCCAGAAATCCTGCATCTATTCTAGTTATTCAAGTTTCTCCCACAGTTAATGGAAAAAGAACATAACCCTTCAGGGACTGACTTCTGCCACCTACATGTTTTAAAAAGATGAACAACTTATGAAGATACCTATCTCTCTGCATTATGAGTTATGCAGCTTCCATCACTAATTTAAACAAGGCACCCGACTTTTAGATGGTTAAAATTAGATGAAAATAATCTCATAGGCAATAGTAAGAATGAATTGTAATTTGTAATAAAGCAATTTGCCTTTTTGGGAAGAGTTACATGTTTTGTTTTAGTGGTGGTGGTGGTGGTGATTTTTGTGTGTGCAGTTTTATTTTTTGTTTGGGGGTTTTGTTTTCATTTTTGTTTTCATTTTTAACATGGCATTGCCACTCTGTTCTGTTGATAATTTTTAGTCCCTGACCTCAAGAATGGAATAATATACAGCTATTATCATTAAAATAAAATAAAATAAAATAAAATAAAATAATAATTTTAGAGATATTCTCAAGCATATGGCAACAAACACCAAAGGTAAATATTTAATGAAACTCATAAGACACAAATGCTTGTTGTGGTTTAACCCTGGCAGGCAGCTAACTACCACACAGCTACTTGCTCACTCTTCCCTGGTGGGATGGAGGAGACAATCAGAAAGGTAAAAGTGTGAGAACTCATGGGTTGAAATAAAGACAGTTAGAGAGGTAAAGCAAAAGCAAAGCCAAACAAGGAATTCATGTGCTATTTCCCATCAGCAAGCAATTCAGCCAATCAGCAGGCAGTTCAGCCAATTGCAAGAAAGCAGGGCTCATCACACATAATGGTTTCTTGGAAATACAAACACCATCACTCCAAATGTCCATCCCTTCCTCCTTCTTTACCCCAGCTTTCATTGCTGGGCATGATATCATATGGTATGGATTATCTCTTTGGCCAGTCTAGGTCAGTCATCCTGTTTGTGTCCCCTCCCAACTCCTTGTGCACCAGCAGCCTCCTCACTGGCAAGGAAGTATGAGAAGCTGAAAAGTCTTTGGCTCTGTGTAAGCACTGCTCTGCAACAACTAAGAACATTGGTGTACTATCACAACTATTTTCATCAAAAATCCAAAACACAACACTGTGTGAGCCTCTTCAAAGAATATTATCTCTGTCCCAGACCAAAACATGACAATGTTCTGTCTTAAACTCTAAATGTAAGATCGAAAACAGAATAATAAACAGATGAACTGAAAGTTTGTAGGTGTTTTTTACACTTCTGTAGATACCATCATGCCATGGAATGGGGTTCCTCCTGAGCTTCACCAAAGAAAAGTCAGAAAAAAAGAAAAGTTATATCTGGAGCAGTTCTTGAAGAGCTGCTGCCTGTGGGAAGCCCACGCCAGATCAGTTCAGAAAGGACTGCATCCCGTGGGAGGGAACCCACAGCACAGGGGACAAAAGTGACTGAGAAGGAGTGGTGGCGAAGAAGCGCTATAGACTGACCATAACCCGCATTCCCCTGTTCCCCTGCACCGGAGGTGGAAGAGGTTGGATGGGGGGGGGGGGGATAGGCAATAAATATTATTATCTCCCTATGCTGAGTCTGTTTTGCCTGTCACGATAATTACTGCGCGTCTCCTCGTCCTTATCTCAACCCTTGAGCCCCTTTCATCGTATTTTCTCCCTGTTCCTCTTTGATGAGGGCAAGTAAGAGGGCGGTTGTGGTGGAGCTTGGCTGCCTGCCCGAGTAAAACCACCACAGAAGAATGAATTTTATGTAGAATTCCAACGAACAACTACAAGAGTAAATAACCTATCTCAGATTCCATTTCTCCACCCAAATTTATTGTTTTTATTATTGTTTTAATACAGAAAAAGCAAAAGGTTCATAAATTGACATTGATGTTCTTTGTCTGACTGTTGTCCTCCCTCCTGTGTCATTTTCAGCAATCCAGTGATTATTGAAGCACATAGTTCTGCAAGTGTAAACTCTTACTTCACGATAATAGATTAATTCAAATAAGCATATAGTGCTTTTTATGTAGGGATCTACTAACAAAGAAAAATATATACAGGAATAACTAACACTAATAAATAAGAACAGAAAGGCAATTTACATATTTTATGTTTCTTCCACAATTTCACTACTTACACCTTCAGTTGTCCATGTATTTCTTTAAATACTGAACAAATTGCTTTTACAGATATATCCCTTATAAATAATCTTATTATTCTACAAAAAAAAAAAAAAAGACTGATTTCTTAAACGAAATGTATTGTTTCCTTTTTGTTTGTTTATTTGTTTCTTGGTTTTGTTGTTGTTGTTGTCATTGTTTTAAATATGCCATGCTGACCTTGGTAGAAATAAAGTAACTGAGATATGAGCAAAAGAATAATAAATGAATGCCTTGGTATTGAGTGCCATTGATGTGGATAGGGGAAAAATTAAATAAAAATTCTTAATCCTCACTTTAGTTTCTACTAGAGTTGCCTGATACATTATAAAGTTCTGTGACTTATGCAGAATCTCATTTTGATCAATGCCAGTCAGCCTATGTTCAACATTCCCTGACAGAAGGCCATAAAGTTAGATCCATTCAGTTTTGCCTTTGTTGAATATGAGTCTCTGGTTTATCAGAACTTAGATTTCTTCCCATTAGAAAAAGGTCATATTGTTTTTCATTTGGCTTTATTAAAACAATAACAAAACAATAATAATAATAAAAGACTATCATTTCTGCTCTGGTTCCATCCACAGCTAGAAATTCTTCAATAATAGTTTTTCTATCTTTTTTTTTTTTTTTTTTTTTTTGTGCTGGTTGCAGATATAATCCCTAACAGGAAATTAAAACCAAAGCAGAAGAATTAAGAATCTTCAGACTGCCCAATGATTCAGAATTAAAGTCTTAGTTTGATTTTCATTTAACCTATTGCACTATTTTATATACAGTATTTAAAAGAAATTTTAGTGCATAATCTCAGTTTTGAATGTACTCATAATATGATGTCAGAGTCTACTATTCTTCTAGATATTCTTCCAGATATTCTTCTAGATATTTCATGCATGGAGGGTGAAATGTTTGATATCAAATTCAAATGTACTGGAAGATATTTGAAATTAAACAGGATTTCAGTTTAGAAAAAGTAATACAGTAATGCACTGAAATCACTATAAAAACAAAACATAGCAATTGTTTTATCCAGTAAAATCACAGTACAAATGTCATTCCCATTTATCTATCCCAATATAGACTGCTAGGTCTCTATACTCTGTATACTCACCATCATGACGTGGATCATCACCAATTGCCAAGAAGGAATAAGTGCTTTTTTTTGCCAGCTCAAGCTAGTTGCTTCAAAATTATTTTGATAGTAGTTTGTTTTTAATGCTGTCCATTGGTCTGAACCATGTGTTGACTCCCCTGTTTTGGTCTGGCTAACTCAGGAAGATATTTAAACTATTTTAATGAATTTAGGAAGAAACACTTGCACCACTAGTTGATCCATTCAACTGTCAATAGTTTTTTTATGTAAAACAAAGACCACTCTCTGCTCCCCTTTATGTTGAGATAAAGTAGGCTTCTTAGCAACCACTGTAGTCAGTAACACTCTACATTATTTCTTGAGCTTAATGGGAACATCACCCTTGCCCACCTACACTGAGCCTTCTACCATTTTAGGGAGATAATCAATGAGTCACATTCCACCCCTAGGATTTTAGTCAGTTGCATATGGTCACTTAGAAAATGATTAATCGCTTTTAACTTTAGTTGCCTCACAGGCAGCCATCTAGGTTCTGTCTTCATTCAGTAGAAAAAGCTAGAAACTACCAAGAAGAGATGACAACTTTAGAATAGAGTAGAATACGGTAGAATAGAATAGAATAGAATAGAATAGAATAGAATAGAATAGAATAGAACAGTTCCTTATTCATCTGGGCTGATTTCTGTCCCACTTGCTTGAGTTTTGGCACAATGGGATTACCTGTTCCTGGGCTTTTAAAGCTGGTTCTTGGAAAGTAACCAGCTGTTATGAAACCCTAGACTCTCTAGAGATGATTTGCAGGGACACTGCTAACTAGTTACCTGATAAGCTTTAAGTTTGCTCTCTTAAAGTTCATGGTGGCAACTCTCCTGAACTTTGTTCTCCTTACAAAAAAAATTTGAACTCAACTATTTCATGATCATTGTAGCCAAGACAGCCACCTACTGTCACATCTCCCCTAAGGCCTTCCCTATTCTCGAACAACAGATCTAGGAGGACACCTTTCCTAGTTGGCTCACTCAGCACTTGCAATAGAAAATTATCTTCATCAAGCTTTAGGAATTTCCCAGATTTGCTTTTTGCAGCAGTATGACATTTCCAGTTTGTGTCTGGGAAGTTGAAATCTCCCATAAAGATGAGGGCAACCAATCCCAAGATTTCTCCTGTCTATAGACTAGCTCATCTGTGCCATTGGCCTGGGTGAGTGGTCGATAGTAGACACCCATGACAATATCTGCTTTGCTATCTGTACCCTTAATCCTCACCCAGAGGCTCTTTACCACATCATCCCTAATGGCAAGCACTGTACAATCTAGTCTCTCCCTTACATACCATGCAACACCTCCACGTCACCTGCCCGGCTTATCCCCTCTGAACAGCCAATAGCCCTCTATCCCAGTACTTCAGTCATTGGACTCATGCCACCAAGTCTCACTAATACCAGTGGTAACATACCTCTGAGAAAGGATCAAAGTTTCCAGCTCATCCCACCCATACTAATCAAAAGTAGATAAGATAAATCTTGGAGGACTAGTTGGTGTAATATACAGTTAAGATATTTAGCTATATGTGAGTTTGCAATCTCAGACTTTAAAAACTAGTTTCTTAAACACATGTTTAGTCACCTGATTCCAAAACATTGCTTGGATATTCACATCTCTAGAATCCATCTTAAGGTTTTAGGGGTCTCAGTACAACTGCAAACTGGGAAATGAGCAGGTAACCAGACCTGAAAATCTTTGCTCTAAAATTCTGATTTTAAAGCACTTTTTTATGATTTTAGAATAAACATAACATCTAAAAAGTTGTGTGGGCTAATAGGAATTCATGAAGCCATAAAAAGAAAACAGATGCCTTTTTTTAACAAAAACTGCTTAGAACAGCTTATATTTTTTCCTCTTTCCCAAAACAATATATCCATATCAGGTATTTTAAGTAATTTATGTGTTTTTAGAATAAGAATAGCCTTCTTAAGATACTTATTTTCAAATATACATATGTGTTATTACAAAGAAATGCACAGGGCTATCTTCATCAGTGGGGGTACTGGGTACTGGGAAAAAAATGTTAAAATCGTATTTACTAAGTAAGCATATGTATAGTCAATTGAAAGGAAGGTTCTTGTTCGTTTCAGTCTAAATGGTTTGTTGTAAACAGTAGATAGGTCTGATTTTGTTATGTGTATAGACCTGAACCCTGACTGTTCAGACTTCAGGACCAATATACTGGCTTGGGTTTCTTTCCAATATGAACCTCTGTACCTGAGTTTTGTTCCAAAACAGAGTCAGGGCAGAAACAGAATAGCCCTCTGTCTTGGGGTAGATGTGTGTTCTGGAGCACTATCAGTATTTCCTCCAATTCAGATTCATGCATTAAGATTTTGAGACTTCAGTGGCAAGTAGTTAAATTTGACTGGCTTGGCTCTATATTTAAATTTCCTAAGAGATAATGCAGTTGAAAGTGTTGGACATTAATTGCATATGCACATCTTCACTAAAAATTGCTTAGAAAGGAAACACTCTAGAATTTTCTTCTTATTAGATCTCTCAATACAAAACTACTCTAATCTTTTGTCTAACCAGAACTAGTGACTTACCATTTCAGGGTTAAAATTGCCCAGAAATGGAGTCTATATACTCAAACTGAAAATATCCCATTTGAATTCAAATATAATGCAAGGGAGGGCCCTACTGGCAGAGCTTAATAAATACAACCACTGGTTAAGTAGCCTGAATAAATAACTAACCTCATAATAAAAAGAAATTAAAAATATCCTGGAATATTTGCTTCTCCACACACTTCACTTTATTAAGAAATTCAAAAATACAATAATACAGTATGGATGCTTCATTGTCCTATCTCCCACATTTTACTGCTATGATATAACATCATCCTTAAGGATGCAAGAATAAATAGTACTTCCCCCTCCACCCTCCTTATTGTGATCCAAAATTGTGAGGATAAATGTGAAGGTTTAAGCGGTAAATCACTCTGCATTGAAGCTCTAGGAAATTTTAGAAAACAGAAGCAGCAATAAATTAAAAAAAAAAAATACTTAAAAGGGAATCCTTGTTTTTTTATATATGTATATGGGCAGGAAAGAATATAAATAAAATCTATTACATTTGACTAAAACATCTACAATATAGCTTTCTGCACTACACTTCTGTCGTGTGGGTGGTATCGGGATGGCAGGTATTCTAGCAGATTTTGCACATATTTACACTGGTTCTTCTGTATAATGACATGAAAAATAGAAAAACCAGTTGGATTTCAGTAAAGCTGTAGAAAGCAGGCCAGCAACATATCTAAGTGAACATGTGTGCAAATAGGGTACAATGCACATGAGAACAAATTAATTACTGGTGAGGAAAATAATAAATAAAATTAAGGGAGAAAAAAAAAAAAAAAAAAAACACAGCAAAGCTTGTCTCATTTTGCCTAAGGATTTAGAAGATATATCAGTCTTACTCATCAACTTCTGAATCACTACAAGTGAAAAAAAGAAAAAATGAGACTGGCCAACAAAAGATCACTTCATACCTACCTATGCATTGTACATTTTCTTTAATATTCCTTCAAAGTATCTGAGATAGCCCAGTAAAAACCAAATGCAACACTAAATCCTATAAGATTGTATTGAATATTATGTTTCCATTATTTAAATCTATAAAGACATCAACTGATGTTCAGTTCAAACAATGAACCTAAAAAGGGAAAAAAAAAAAATGTATGTCGAATTTGAAAAAGAACAGGCTGAGGAAAAATAAGAAAAAAGGTAGCTGGGTAGTTCTCATTGACTGGATTTCAAATAATAAGCTTTTTAAAATGTGCACTAATATAAGTGTTTTGGACCAGCTCTATAATATATGCCAATGTTATTGCAAAACAAAACAAAAAAGAACAAAAACAAACAAACAAAAACAACAACAACAACAACAACAAAACGTGGGAGTGGAGAATCTCAAGCAAAACACCCCAGTTAATTTTGTTTTCTGGTATAACTTAGATATAAGTTTAGTGTAAATGCAAATTAATGGAGTTACCTTCTTCTTTTAAACAGGACTGGACACATCTTCAGTACAGAACCCAAGACTGCTTCCCAGATTTTTGGCTTGGAGACATTTTCTAGGTTGAGATTTTATTATAATTCAGTGGAGAACTAAGAGAAGATGCTTACATTAATGCTTACATTATCTAAATGCAACCAACCCTGCAAAAATGTGCCTCAGGGTATCCTGTCTGGCCTCTGGCTCTCAGGTGTAGGTCCCACTGGATCATATTTGCTGGATCATGTGTTCTGAGATGCAAACATCTCAGATACCCCAAGACAAAGAAAGTAATACACTTAGGCAAGTGGATCAAGCTCTTTCTCAGTACTGACAGTGGAACATAGAGAGCAATAGAGCTCATGCAGAAAAAATAATTTATATCTGGGTAGGTGAACAGCCTTCAGAATCAGCAGCTATATTGACTGGATAGTCCCTTATTATAACCAAAGTTGAGATGAATTAATGTCTGGATTTGTAACCATTTGCTGTTTGTTCATTAGAAAAACAAACAAACAAACAAACAAAAACCTGATAAGTCCCTGCTGTGAATGCATTCTTATCCTGAGAAAATATAAGGTGATATAAAAATATATCACCTTATATAAGGTGATATAAGGATATATCATTATATATATAAGGAAAATATAAGGATAGCAGGTCATTATTGAAAATGCTTATTTTGTGAGGAAGATGAACAATAAGCAATACAGAATACAAAAACATGTAGTAAGTAATTTATAGCTTAAAGAGGTAGAACTCAAGTTATCCTTAATGTAATAAAATGACTCATTCCAAGATTCATTTGGTTAGTAATTCACATATACATTTTCAACATATGTGACTTTTTCATGGAGAAAAACTATTAATCTACAGTGAAATTAAAGAGAAATACATACCTGAGAGCAGAACAGGAAGGGTATGCAGCCAGTCTGTACAGTCTTTATCACAAACCCAGTTAACAGAGTTTGTGATGAAATGCCAAAAATTTGAAAGATTGGCTATGGTCCAGAGCAATATATATGAGGACTAAAAAAATCTTCAGCATTTACAGATACACTTACCAGAGATGCAATCATTGCCATCTTCTGTATTTTAGAAAGCTATCAATGCATATCCATCAACCTAACACACAGAGGCTGTACTAATTATACATACTGATACAGACAACTACATTCTAAATAAGATATCTATCCCACTGCTTTCAATGGTAGACGGTGTATCTGTAAATTTATATGAAAAACACCATTTGTTTCATATCTTTTCTCATACCATCTCATTTCCTTATCCTTTGAAATAATGTGAATCAGAGAAGAGCAATCAAGGTCAGGTGTACATTATGTACACAATGGCATAATGTTTTTGCCAGCAGTTTCCCACTTCTGTTTTGTTTGTTTTGTTTTGTTGTTTAAATTTTTGGTAAGCAATGAGATAACATTTTCACACAACTATCTATTATGAATTCAAGTCCCTCTCTGCAGCTACAGTGGTCAGCTCAGAGTTAGTTACTTTATGAGATATATATTTAAAGTAGCAGGAAATGAAAAAAAAATAGGCCAGATCAAGTCACTCATATAAAGCTGATTTCTACAGATGAAAGAACAGCTAATGTAGAGCCAACTTAAAGCTTCTCTGCTGTGTAAGTAAAAGTGAATTTTACTGCATGAAGCACAGCAGAAGCCAGGTTGCTTTAGAAAAGGATTGAGATGGAAATAAAAATTAAAATAAAAAAGCAGAAACAGAGAAAAGACACAGTGAAGAGAAAGACTCCTGAAGAGCAGGATTATGTAAGGGGCATTAGGGGTGTTGGTAGGGACAAATAGCAATAAACTCCTAACCCTCCCTCTTTCCTTCTTTTCTCCTGTTTTTACCTTTTGACAGAAGCAGCTACTGAAAGTCACACACTTTCATGAGCAGAAAGTGCAATTTCTTTTGCTTTTCAAGGCTTTTGTACAGGGCAAGTACACAAGTGATCTTTTATCATTCACTTTGTTACCCTGCCTGGCAGTCTGTTGCTCTTACTAACTGCCTAACAGTTCCCATACCTAAAGCCAACACTGGATGAATATAGTGCAGGATAAGGATAAATAACAAAAGTGAAGTCAAATAAAGTTATTTGGTGTTCATAACATCTGAATTAAGAAGGATTTTTGAAGGTGACTAATTAAAAAATAGTGTCTTGAGGAGCAACTGCACGTTTTTCTAAGTTATTCCACAATATACTTTTCAGTTTATGAAGATTTTTTTTCCTACCTACCTTTTGTAAAAGTTAAGCCTAAGGTCCAAGACACCAATGTCAAAGATTCTTCAGATCAAGTTCTCTCTTGGCTGTCATTACACTATTCATATTATAGTCTCAGAAACAACCTTGCAGTCCTGTTATTTCTGGGAGGGATACCCAGTGCCAAAGGCGAGTAGAAACCGTAGTCAATAAAGTTGCACAAGTAAGCCATTTCTAATAGAATTTAGTTAAGAACTCTGATGATGGTGTGAAATTCATCTCCCCTCCACCCTCACAAGGGTTTCTTCTGCAACCCTGCCACCACACAACATTTTTTTAATAATTAAAATAAAATGAAGATAAGAGCTCTTCTAATAAGTGATATTTCTAGATAGCCTACCTTTAGACAAGGAGGAATGAGGGCAAGAAAGTAGAGAAACTAATTTAGCTTTTATTGCTAATATATATTGATATTTTAATTTATTCAACAAAATCTGAATTGTGAAGTTTTTCCTGATACTTGAAAGTATGAGATGTCATTATTCCTAAATATATATTTTTAATTTTAATGTTACTAAAATTTGTTAACAAAAATTATTTTAACCCTCTTAATCATAAAGTTTATGTATAATTTTATGCATCATAATTTTGCCTGTTCTAAGTTCTGTTATCTTGCCAATATTCCAGCGGCTTTCTGATAACAGTTGTCTAGACACACCAGACCTACTTCTATTTCTTCTATTTCTTTTCCCAAGTAAGACATCATTCTCATTGAACAACTAGTTCCTGGCCAATGACATATTGTACAGTTAGACAAGAAGAAATAAAATTCTTATTTTTTTATCCATTATTTCAATTTATATTCTTAATTAATATTATGCATGCACTTATAATTCAGTTCAATTCAATTATATATCTTTATTTATGTACAGGCACCAGATTCTCAAAAGTTCTGGTGACCAAGAAAAATCATATTGTCTTCGGTGTCCAGCCCTATGAAAAACAGGACAGCAATTTAATAACTGAGCACTTACTTGGCATTCGTATACCCGCCAGCTCACCACTTACAAGGGCATTCCTATCTATCACTCCAACTACAATTTTTTCAAATGAGGGTCCTAGGCACACTTCTAAGTTTCCTGCTTTTACAATGCACACTGACAGTACTCTTATTGTATGTTGAAATATGATTCCATGCATGTGAATATTATGAATAGCACATAAACTTTTGCTCTCGTTTTCTTCAGAAAGAAACTTTATCAAATAATCGAGAAAGAAGATGTGATGTGCTCCCTTAACATGAATGACTAGAGAGCAGCACTACCATTTTTATTTTATTTTTTTTGACACAGCTTAGTTATTTACCACACCTGTTTTTTCTCTTTTTTTTTTTTTTTTTTTTTTTTTTTTAATATAAATTCTTAGGAATCTCTCAGTGATGACACTCGAGTAGGCAGAAAAGGGTGTTGTTTTTCATCATTTGGATCTCTGAACAGAAAAAAGAATGATATGCAAGGCACAACACTCTTGAATATTCTCAGTAGAAAGTAGAATAATTATCTCATTTCAGTAATCTAACATCAAAAAAATTCTGTCCAAAGCTTAACCTATATCCCAAGTACACAAACTTTTACCTCAATGACCAAGCACATAAAGTCAAAGAGGTTTGAATGGAACTGCTGTAGCCATAGCCACTGTATTGTGGTTTAACCTGGCCAGCAGCTAAACACCACTAAGCCATTCACCCACCCTCCCCCCACTCTGTGGTATGGGGGAGAGAATCGAAAAAAAAAGTGAAAGCCTGTGGGTTGAGATAAAGACATTTTATTAGGACAGAAAATAAAATAATAATGATACTACTACTACTACTACTAAGGTGTACAAAACAACTGATGCACAATGCAATTGATCACCACTTGCTGACCGATGCCCAGCCTATCCCCGAACAGCCAGTTCCCCGACCCTGGCCAGCCCCCCCATATTAATTGTTTAGCATGACATCAGATGGTATGGAATACCCCTTTGGCCAGTTTGGGTCAGCTGTCCTGGGTCTGTCCCCTCCCAGCTCCCGCTGCACCTCCAGCCTGCCCACTGGCAGGACAGAGCAAGAAGCTGAAAAGTCCTTGGCTTAGTGTAAGCACTGCTCTGCAACAATTAAAACATCAGTGTGGTATCAATATTATTCTCATCCTAAATCCCAAACACAGCAGCCTACCAGCTACTCAGAGGAAAATTAACTCTATCCTAGTCAAAACCAGGACTCACTATTATGAACACATATATTCCTTAATATTTCAAAGTATATATATAAAGTCCATCTTTTAAATGGTTACATGATAACTAAAGGATAATGAGCATGATATTATATTATGCAGTCGGAGAGGTATGAAGATACTTCAGTACTTAAAAGAAAACATTGGGGATTTTTTTTTCTTAAATGTATTTTTAACATTTCATATGAATTCTTACGTTTCATATTTTTTTACAAATGTCGTTCTTAGATGTTATTGCTGTTGTCCCAAACCTTTACTGATTAGATAGCTAAATGCTTCCCTTACAGTGGAAAGTCTGTTGTAATTTAAAAAGACCTTTAGAAAGATCAAATTGTTTTCAATGTGAAATTATTATTCAAACTTATTGAAACTTCTCTAGTTTTGAAACTAGAATCTTTAAGGTATTGTAGTTATTCTTTGCCTTTTTTTTTTTTTTTTTTTTTCTGAATCATCCTATGTGCAAAATGAATGACAGTTTTAATGATCTTACATTCATCAGCAAAGTTTAAAAAGTACAACATTCACATTGACATCTAGTTGTAGCATGTATCAACATTCAGATTTTTAGATGTATTTTGGAAAATATTTTTTTCTTTCCTGATAATTTCTTTCAGTGTTTCTTGTCATATTTTTTTCTGATTGTTTTGTGTTTGTTGTTTTCATTTATAACTTCTCCCCAGATATTCTAATATGTTTTAATAGCAAGTTGCAATATGTACAAATTATGCTTTTTTTTTAAATAGTACTAGTTAAACTGTTACTCACTTTGGCTCATCTTTTGTTATATATTTTCATTCTAAAATATTTTCAGTATGAGTTTCCAGCACAGAACAATTCTTTTTAAGTGAACGTCACTATTTTTAGTTGTATCTTTATTTTCTTTTGTGTATTTCTAATGCACTGATTTTCCTGTACCATACCCCAGACTTGATGGATGAGGAACATTATGCGAGATTGGAACTATTGCAAGGGATACGTGACAAGGATCCATCCCTGCAACCACTTCAGGGTGCAAACTTAATTTTTACTAGAGCTGTTTGTGTTGCCGCTGTGCAGTCAAGGGTATAATGAAAGCTATCAAAGCCCTTCCCTCACCCCAATGTATTACCAGGAATCTTCCAGTTGTTTACAAGAGCAAGTAGCTGCAGCTAGAGAAGTCTCTGAGATGAATAGAATTCTTAGAATAGAATGATGAATAGAATCGGTGAATAGAATTCTCAGCTCTTTTTTCTTGTGATGTTTCCTTTAACTACTGCCTACCAAAAACACTCAGGAAGAAAAAAGCAACCTCCACTCACTTTTGCCTCTCCTGCTCCTCACAGCCTCCTCCAACTGCTTCAAGCAATTCCAGCCACAACGAGCTGAATGTGCCATCTGTGCAGGAACAGCATGACCACACATCAAATTTAGATCATAGCCAGTGACCAATAGGGCTACTTGACTGACAGAGTCATACTCATCGGTTGCTCCTTAAAGGTGGTGGGAAAAGGAATATGTGTAGGCAGGCAAAGAAGTGATTTCAGTTTACCATATTGCTTCAAAGCACAAATGAAGTACACCATGTCAACTACAATGAAATTTACAAACTAACTCCAGCAGATCAGTTCCATGTTCCTTGCAAATAAGCAAATCTATGTTTAGGCAAAGTTTAATCTGATTTTACACAAACCCTCAGGGAAGTCAGTGTTTTAGTTATTTCTCAGTTGCTGCTGCTATTCCTTGGGGACGTTTGGGCAGCAAAATATTTTCTGTTGCTTCTTTTTCCTCCACTCTCCTAAATGATCAGTCATTGTTTATAAGTTCCTTGGTGTTAATGCAACACATTTCTTCCACCCTTCTTTAGTGCATCCACCACAGTTGACCATCATACCAAATTCCACTCAGCATGCTGAGGCTTACAGAAGACTAGTTTACATTATCATCAAATTAGGTTAAATGCAAATAGAGCACTCTTTGCTACATTGTCAGCTTTTTCACAATTCCTTGCTTTCCATATTATTTGGCTAGATCATTCCTCTACTTTTGTTTGAATGCTAACATCTCTACACTGCGCCAGTCATTTACCCTGAAAACTTCTTGGAATCTCCAATTGCAGCAGCACTATCTTGTGCTAGAGGAGAAACATCCCTGGCCCAGGTACTGTAGCTGATCATCACATCACAGTTTTGTACAAGACAGAGTACCTTCCTTCCATTGAGGTAGCTTACTGGAGCTAACTCAAATGAAAAATGAATTCCTTTCTATCTATGCTATATAGCTGGTTCATAGATACAGCAGGGTTGTTTATTTTAAATGGATGTCTTGACGACCCAAAGTTGTGTTCTACCAACTAAATGAATTGCTCAAAGATGACCTCCAACTAACATCACATGTGATTTGTTGAAGAAGATGAGAAAGTGTAAAGACATGCCTATATATTGTGCAGTAAGAAACTTTGTATGAGAAATGAAGGAAGGCTTGTGGCTTTTGATATCTTCTAGTAAAACTAAGAATATTATCAGCTTCATTCACCCTCATCTTTGAAGTATTTCTTTTGGTATTCAGATGAAATCTCCAGTAGCAAAAAGCATAATAGTCTGATGAGTTGTTCCTAGTTCATTAATAATTTTGATAAAAGTTTTTAATTAATTTTTTGGGGTCCCCATCAACTCACTAATAACAGGACATATTTTTTTATTCAATAAGGGAAATAACTAAAGGGACTTAAAGCTGAATAAAGAAAGTAAAACACATTTATATTCTAAATGTGACTAGATCACAGACAGGCATTTAGTTAATGCTTTTGGGACTACTTACAATATAATTTCACCATTAGTGCACATAGACGTATTAATAGCTCCTAACAAGTTTATGTACCACGCTCTTGTTTTGTTAGATTCAGCTTTATTTTTTTCTGTTTCAAGCTTCTGTATCTGAATTAAATGCAAAATTGTACTAAGACTTTCCTCTTAAATTTGTTATTTGATTATCATTGTTCTGGTTTGATGCTTCTTTTCATCATACGTGCCTGTATATTTTAGTGGGGAAGTCAAATGTGCTGACAGTGATGCACAACTTATAATGCTCATTGTACATCTTTCACACATCTTTGAAGCTTCCTTTATGTGTTGCTCTATTGCCCTTTCCTCCATTTGATGTAGTACCTGTTACTTTATGAAATACTAAGTGCTTAGCAGAAATTCAGACCCAATATATCTCTTTTTTTTATGCCATCACTAGTAGAGTAGATCCCAGATTTTGCAGCTATAGCACATGCAGGGCAGGTCTATGCCAGTAGATCAGGGCAGCCTTGGCTGGTTGGAGCCATTTGGAGCCAATTTCCCCCCACCTCCCCTCCACTCTTGTGACTATCATCTGTACAAAGGGAGCTGCTGCTGGCTCTGGGAGCACTGCCAGACACCCAAGAGCAACAGCCCCTTTGGGTCATGCAATTTCATGGACAACTACCACCCTGCCTTGCCAAAGGAAGCAGAATGGGGCAGGGAAGGGGAGGGGGCAGGGAGAAACACACACACAGGGGCTACACCCATCTCCTTCTGGTGGAAATGATATGGCACCAGTGGCTCAGATCCCTGTGCCTGTAACACTGCAAAGTAACTGGCTTATTATTATAGCTATCAAAGCTTCATTAAAACTTTCTGGAAGAACTTGGCTTTCTGTTCTATACATATAAATATCTATCTCTAAAATAAAAATGTAAAAAGGTTATTTTAGCAGTGGAAGGAAGATGCAGTCAGCAGGGAAGAGAAACAAGGCTTTCCTTTTCAAAAATTACTAGCCTGGGAGCATCACTATAGATTCAATGCCCTTGACTGTTACGGGGGGGGAACAACAACAACAACAACAAATAAATAAACAAACAAACAAAACCCAAAGTTTCCTTACAAAGTCAGTGAAAACAAACAAGACATACGTACACAGAGCTTGGACCCTTGCTGTTTAATGGTATTGCAATGAAAATTTGAAATTAAAGATTTAAACAATGAAACTCAAGTGTTGTTCACCAGGTGCATCTCATCAAACCTTACAGGATCCTTCCCTTTGCCCACAAGTGGTCATGTAGCGCTATCTGTGATGTTCTACAGTATTCATGGTATCTACTGAACTGCAGCGTATGACATGGCATTTGAAGGAAACTGTAGCAGGTTTAGTCTATTTCCCACAGCATTAGACACTTGTGCAAGGACAAAGAATTGTTCCTTATGTGCCTAAAAGTTAAGAATGGTATTCATCTTTTTTAGAGTAGGCAATTTAAATGTCAGTCTTCCTGTAAAAACTAACAAAGAGACAGATAAACACATTCTGGAAGTGATTTGTCTTATTTTTCTTATATAGTTGCTATAGGATAAAAAAGGTTACCTTTGGGAGTTATCCATCTAATTTATTTGGAGAATGAGGGAACCTAGATTTTGGGTTCTAGATGTTTGTCTCTGAGATTAGTAAAGTTAGATAAATTTCATACTCTGTGTGCAACTGAGAGATGTATCATGGATAGATGCAGAACATAGTCCAGACATTATAATATAAGGCTGGCATCAGGTTTCTTGGAAAGATCTAGGAAAGATGTATGAGTACAGCAGTCAGGTTTTAAATTTCATGTATGTCATGTTACTCTATTTTCTGCTCCCATTTGTCTCTTCAAAATTACCCAGGCATGCTATAAGTTTCTTAAAACTGTGACTCTTGCTTGACAGTTCACTTCAATACATATTTCTGATCTTTACTTTTTATCTATGTGACACCCTGGTACATGCTACATCCCCAGAAAGGAGGCACGTCTGCATACCAAGTCATATAATGAAAGATGAAGGGCATGAAAATCTCCCTAATCCATACAGCGCTTGTACTTCCACTCACATTGGTGGAGAGCAGAAAAGACACCAGCCTTCTCATTTGTCTAACAGTGGCATACCCCTTAGAGATCCACAGGAGACATATTTGCTGGATGCATGCAACTACAATATCTTTGCACAAAACTTTCACAGTCTCTGAAAGGCTTTATCATATCTTAAAATTATCCTTAGAAAATAAGTTATATTGTAAATGGTATAAACATAATTTATATCATAACATGACTTATATCATAATTTAATTTATATCACAACGTACATCTCAAAGTAATATATTAGGGATATATATATAAATGTTTATTATGCATTAACATTTTGATTTTTTATAAATGAAAAATAAATCAAATAATTTCTTCCAAAATTTCCAGATTGTTTAAACATTTCACTACTAAGAAAAATAATAATAAAAAAATCTCAATTCAAATGCAAAAACGTATAGCCAAATTAATAACCTGATTTATTTTTTCCTGTTATAAACTCTGACAGTGAAATTGTGTAGTTTATTTACATCTTTCTGATTTTAAAACAGAATGGTATTTTCACATCCACATTTGAGCATAATGAAATTAATGGAGTGTAAAGAGCAGTTAAAAACCTAATTTTATTTAATTCTACATAATTTTACTTTTTTTTTTTTTGGTTATTTTTCACTTCTGTTCTTGCTGAACAATTTCAATCTACTGTTTTGTTTTGTTTTATTTTGCTTTTTAATTTGGAACTAATTATTTTAGATTGTTTACATTCAAAATTATAGAAAGTTATCTATTACTCTATATGGAGTTTTAAAAATTGTCAAATCTAATACAATTGGTGGGGGAAAAAAAAAGTTCATATTAAAGCCAACATTTAAAGTATTTATTCTTGCATAGCCAGACATCTGACATGCTGTGATGACTGTATCATGTTAATTAATATTACCTTTTTCCTGTGTGCTTCTGTGGTACAATACATACCTGTTGTCTTTTGTTTCACACTTAGAATATTAACTGGTATGGACAAAGACTGTTCACAACAAGGATTCAGAGGCACTTCCATATTATGCATAATAAATATTAATATGAAGAATTCACACTATGTAGATTACAGGGAAATAAAGAATCTATAGGTAAAGAAAAAACAAAGCTTCATTCTCTGCATAATATTTTTAAGTGGCTTTTGAAGGGTATTAGTTATATTGTTAGTATAATATACTAATATATATATTATCAGTTATATTAATTATATCTTCAGAGCATCTTGTATTTTTATGTACGCATGTTTGCATTCTTCTGAAAATATATTTTTTAATTAAAATAATAAGGATACTAGGTCTACATTGATTAACCATAGTATCTGAGTCTCAAAACTGTAGATGTGTGGGGAAGTCATCAGTCTAAAGTACCAGTCACTGTTGCGCTATCTTTCCTGTTGGGTATGTTGCATATATATGTCTTCCCACCGTAAGCAAAGAACAGGTTTGGATCTCCTGATGAAACTGAACAGGTACAACTTTTTGCTGGGCTGATAATTATAGGACAAGGGGGGATGGTTTTAAACTAGAAGAGGGGAGATTTAGATTACATGGTAGGAGGAAATTTTTTCACTCATAGTTTGTTGAGGCACTGCAACAGGTTGCCCAGGGAAGTTGTGGCTACCCCTTCCTTGGAGGTGTTTGAGATCAGGTTGGATGGGTCCCTGGGCAATCTGATCTAGTGGGTGGCATTCCTGCATATGGCAGGGGGGGTAAAGTTGATGATCTTTAAGGTTTTTTCCAACCCAAGCCATTCTATGAATTAATGATTCTATGATTTTATGATCTAGATGACAATACTATTTACAGTAGAATTAGTGACATACTGGCAATGCTAATGGATACCAATCTGCAGTTAGTTTTCCTGAAAAAGCAACTTCATTGTTTCAATAATCTGTAAAAGCTAAAAAGACAGGTGACATCAAAGCCAATGCCTAAATATATAGAGGGGAGGAAAAAGCTATCCAGATGTGTTTAAAAGAAGTCATGCATGCAGCAAACATAATATAAATCATTCATATCCAACTCCATCATTCATATCAACTCCAGAAAAAGGTAAAAGTTTCATAACAACTATTAGAGACAAGAGATTGAATAAAAGTGTTGAAAATTGTATCAAGTCTCATTGTTGAGACATTGAAGAAAAAAGAGCTTTTTCATGAACTGCTTGTCTACTATATGGAAGATAAGACAATATAATGTGTGTCTGTGTGTATGTCTGTAAATATATTTAAATATTCAATTCTCCTTCCATAATTTGCTGTGCTTTGATTGCCTTACAGATTTGGCGTGATTTCAGTCTCATGCTACCTTCCAAATCAGTGTGTGCTGAGACTGTTAGGTGGAATTTCTTCTAGTTAGCACTGACGAAAGCTTTGTCAGTGTCAGGTGTACAGAATCACAGAATCGCAGAATCATCTATGTTGGAAGAGACCTCCAAGATCACCTAATCCAACCTCTGACCTAACACTAACAAGTCCTCCACTAAACCATATCACTAAGCTCTACATCTAAACATCTTTTAAAGACCTCCAGGGATGGAGTGACTCAACCACTTCCCTGGGCAGCCCATTCCAATGCCTAACAACCCTTTCGGTAAAGAAGTTTTTTCCTAATATCCTACCTAAACCTCCCCTAGCACAACTTTAGCCCATTCTCCCTTGTCCTATCACCAGGAACGTAGGACCAATCCCCACCTCGCTACAGCCTTCTTTAAGGTACCTATAGAGAGCAATATGGTCACCCCCGAGCCTTCTCTTCTCCATTTACTATGTATAAAATAGGTTATCAGTTCATAGTTCTTTTCTTTCTTTCTTTCTTTCTTTCTTTCTTTCTTTCTTTCTTTCTTTCTTTCTTTCTTTCTTTCTTTCTTTCTTTCTTTCTTTCTTTCTTTCTTT
>CM021697.1:150229477-150246827 GCA_011074415.1 Stictonetta naevosa | reverse complement strand
TAGCTAACCTGTCAGGAAGTAGAAGATGAATTCAAGGTCCATCTCAGTAACAGGGATCTTGAACCCTCACCTGCTACACTCCAAGAACATAATTTAAAGTATTAAGCACAGAAGGTATTTTGATAGCAGGTTTTCCATTCTCCTGTGGAAAGTGGGACATTCTTTGTTTAGTTGGTTAAGCTTTCTATGTAGAAGACCCATATCTCACTGGAAAAATTCTAAAAAGAAGGAAGACTCAATTTATACTGATAACTGTATACTGAGGAAAATGGCTCTGGACATATTCTGATTCTTAAAAAGAAATAAACTAACACAAACTGAACATGTGAGAGAAAATAGTAAAATCATTGCCTCCAAACAGCAATCTTTTCTGCTCTTCTTATACTATGATTACTGTGTATATGAGAACTCAAGATTCGTTCAATACGTACCATCTTTGCAACATAGAATGTAGAACACTCAGAATAGCACAGATATGAGCATCTTGTACTCTTTATGAGTTTTATCTGATGCTTGTTTAATACAAAATTGTAAATTCATATGAAGTCTCATAAATACATTCTTGCCCTGCCTTTCTAGTTGAATGAGTTTTTTAAGTCATTTGCACTTGCAGTTCCTTTTTTCATCCTGACATAACAACAATGCTGCTGGACAGGGACACAATTAGGCAGGTTATCTGACATCTTGTTAGATTATTTCAGGACCTGTTTTGGGTAATAAATGCATCTTGAAAGAAAAGTGAAAATATTTTTGAAATAACCAAATTTACTCAAAATTAAAAACCTAATCAACTTTTATGCCTAATTCATGAGCACATAGATATGTGTAATATTATGACAACATATTAACTTGTATAAACCTTAATTTCATTGTGATGAAATTTCATATATATGTATAAATTATATAATTCTTCAAATATGAATATTGTTTAGTGCACACAAAAAATAAACTAAAGAAGTTTTTATTTAGAGACCTGCTGAAATTATTCTTGATTTACCTAAATTACAAACTAGATTTTTTTTCTGGGAAGATAAGTTTTTAAATATTTTATATATACATATTAATTGTTCAAACCCTTTAAAATACTGATAATTAACAGTTACTATTGAATTCAGTGATTGTCTAATAAAAACCTCAGATGGTTGCAGAGTGTTTCATAAAATCTGAGATAACGTAACTTTTAGGACTGGTGCTCTACTGCCATTTCAGTAGTATGGTCTGTAAAAGCAGACAAGAAAAAATGTCATTTAGTAACATTTTTGTGTGATTTTTCTGTTGGTGGTTGGTAGCTAAGTGGTATTATTTTGCTTTCACTTGTCACATGCCATAATACTGACAACCACTCTTCTCTAGCATTGACCAGAAGCAGATTTCAGTAACAGAGCCAAACTGCAAGATTCACCAGGCTTCACATTTCAGAAATGTTAGGTTTTGGATATCTATAAAATAATTTTCACGAACAAATTCATTAGTGCCTTGGAAAATATATATATATATATATACAACTTTTCAACATTTCGTGTTTGGGTAGGATTAATGTTTATAACTGTATTAAAACTTACTAAATATGTTAACTTTTAAATTGTCATTGGCATTAATGAAATATTACAATCCTGTTGTCTACAAATCAAAATTACCAAGCAGGAAAACAGCCCTGGTATTTTTTGAGCGGATTATGTACATCTTTATGGACAGCAGTTCCATACCATAAACATTTTTGTATAATACAATAAGAAAGACTGTAAATTTGCATAGCAGCAGCTTATAGCAGTTTTCAAAATTACTTACCCAAAGTCAAAAACATGATGTGACATACAATATGCATAGAAAATACCGTTATTTGTCTTATAACATTTTTTATAATGTCTGTTATATTATTAGTAAAATGGTAAAAAAAAATCTGATAGATAGATATTAATATCAGTAATTTGAGATACTTGTCAGATTGACTGTCACTTCCAGTTGTTCAAAATTATTGTTTTTATCAATCCTGTTGCTTTTTTTTTTTTAAAAAAAAAAAAAAGAAAAAAATTTGTCAAAATAACTAAGTGCTGTATATTTGGCCTCATGGTGCAAGGACATTACCTCATAGACATGTCATAATGATGAATTAATTAAAGCTGGTGAAGAGATCATATTATGCTAATGAACTCTACTGCCATAGCTAAAAATAAGTAACTTCAAAAATAACTATAGAAAACCTTAGAGTGGCAATTATTTAATTACAGGGCACCTTTAAAGAAGCAAATGATAACTCAAATGAATATAATCATTTTTCCAGTTATGCAATTTCACGACAGCAGCTAAAAAAACAGCACTCAAAGTGTAGGTTTTCAGTTGACATAGATCAAGGGAGACCCATGCAATTCAATTGAATTATATAAGTTTATGAAAATTACACATTACTTTTTAATTATTTAGTTACTATAAATGTGTTTGATATCTGAGATGTCACTCAGCTCCCTCTTAAATTTGTCATTAAAAATTGCATAAAGGTACCAGTTAGTAAACTCTTAAAATAATATTACCCATAGAAGCCCTGATTGCACCTTCAAAAAAGTCCCAGTGCTGAAAATAAGTGATACATTAAAGCATAGTGCTCAGATGTTATGATAACCCACTCTTAATGGGATGATCATGTTTTACAATAATCATTCTGTTTGTTGCATAAGGGATACAGGGAATCCAAAATGGAACTTTACAATGTCTTTACATGGAAAAAAAAAAAAAAAAAAAAAAAAAAAAAGGCCAGACTGAAAGAAAAAGTTGAATGTATTTAACCACTTCAGTTCAGCTTTTGTGATCCTGAAGACACTTATTAAAAGGCTAACTAAATTCAGTAGGTTCTTCCCACTTGGAACAGAAATTTTCCTCAAGAGCTTTTGTAGAAATAGGTATAACCCTAATCTGAGCAGTCAGGCTATTTACTCTGCAGATGAAACACACTGGAATTAGGAAATAGGCTGACAAGCTTAATATCCTGAGGGATACAGCTGACAAGTAATGTTCTGAAAACAAACCATGTATACAGACTTTACTGAGATGCCAAAAGCAAACCAAGAAGGTCCCCTTCATTTGAAAACACAAGTGGTAGAGATGATTCCTTTTAAAAATATATATAATTATATATATATATGTATATATATATTCTACCAGGCAGAGAGCTTGATTAAGTTTAAGCATATCTCCAAGGTAATTCAAGTATGTCCAAGGTAATTCAAACATACTTTCAATACTTAAGCACACGTGACCCAGCCACCAGGTCAGAAGAGAAATGGAGTGTTACAAGTGTTCAGTTCTAGTGAAATTGGGCCACTGTGTAGCAGTAAATATAAGACATTTCTGAAAGAACAAAGAAGAAAAATTCACATATCCTGCCTAAATTTACAAAATTATGATCTTGTTTCTCCCATGTAGTTTGACTATGAATTTTAAATACACTTGAAAGTGCTATGTCACAAGGCTATAAAAAGCAGGTGTAAAAAAGTAAAAAACCAGATAATAAATTCATATGTTAAAGCTAAGAAGACTGAGCATTTTATGCTTTTATGCAACTCCAACCAAACCAACTCTCTTCCACACATTGCAAAAAAATTGAGTATATATAATCAAGATAAAGTGTTGAAAATCTTCAAGCTAACAGTTATTATAAATATTTAAGTTTCTTGAACTGTTAGTAAATTTGAAGATTTGGTTCTAGAGACAATAGAGGATTTTTGTTTTGTACCTTTCAATTGCTAAACCTGGGATAGTCTTACAGTAGGTTTCTGGGCTGTCATTACCAATAAGAAAGTGAGTTAATCTGTCTGACAGACACTAAGAACCCCTGAGACTTATTAGAAATCATCTCTTAAAATCAAAGTACTCAACTTGGAGCTACTTCTACAGTTTTTACATTTCAGAGGATAAAGGAGATAGGGAATTCTGTGCCAACTTTTACTAATTTTGACTTGGCATTCTGTCTTTTGGGGACTGTTGCATTTTCTTGGGGTCAGCAAGCCAATTATGTAGAACTGATGATGTACATATCTCTGAACAGGGGTTATCTTATTTTCAGTGTCTTCTACAGAATATCTTAACATGAAACAGAAATTATTTTAGGTTTGCAGCTGAACTAGTTATATATTCTTCTGTCAGACATGAGAGCCTGCATAGCTTAATATGGCATCATAAAGATCTTAGAAACTTCATTTGCATTATGTGTTTTCATCACTGTAACAGCAGGCTCAAGACCATCCTCTGTTTTGTTTTATTTTATTGGTGCCTTTTTTTCCCCATTGTCATATATTTTAAATAGACATAAAATCTTAAAGATTCTCCAGCATCTATATTGTCTACCATCTGAAGATATATGCATTGCTGTACCTAGCTAAACTTCACTCTACGATGTTTAAATATAACAAATGTGAAATTCCCATAAGCAAGTGTAAAGATAAGCTGAATAGATTTGTGATCACATTATTTACCACTGAATTTAGCCCTGTATTTCTATAATAAGGAAGTATGGATTAAAGGTCAAATTGTTATACTGAGCCTAGTGTTGGTTATTTCTTGATTAGAAAAAAAAAAAAAAAACTGAAAAAGTAGTCAACATTTCTTCATTTCTTTATTCTGAGAAAACCCATTATATAAGAAGATACTTTATATATGTATATATATATATATATATTTTTCTCATTGTAGTTGGTGGTTATGAACACTGCATAGGTATAGCAGAAGTAACGAGACATATTTGTAGTCATCAACAGTAGCAAAAGCTATGCATATATTGTCTAAATTTGTGTGTGTTTTTTTGTTGTTGTTGTTGATCAGTTGGTTTTTGTGTTGTTGTTTTGTTTTGTTTATGTTTGTTTGGCTAACATTCAGGGTCTGGTTATAGCTAAACAAGTATTGCATATCCTTAATTTCAATGAAGAACAAAAATGTTCCATGCAGTTGTAAGGAGGTGCTTGATGCTTGTCTTTGATGATAAAACAGTTTTCAACGAATTCTGCCAAATATTGTGTCTGGGAGCAGAGCTACTCATTATCCTAAAGTCAAAATTTTAGATGAAACAACCTGTTTGCCCTCTCCCCTCAGAGTATAAAAGAAAGTAGAATAAAGTACTATCTCTTTTTAGGAAGAAAAACAGAAGTTAAAGAAGAGTTAGAAGTGTCTAGTAGCTTTTCAACAGACACAGGATCATGAAGAGAGTCATATCTGTGACCTCTTCTCTGGTCATACTTTAGCAATTCTTAACATGAAATAGTGGTTCTAAATCTTCAGAGCCCTCATTCCAGTTCTGAGTATTAATTCTCTATCAGTAGTCACAGAAGCTGTCACAGTTGTTTCTGCCCCATTTCTTTCTCTTTTAAATTCAGTGTAACAATTTTGGTATAATAGCAGAAAAATATCAGAGCATGAATTTTCCAAAATGGATAAAATGAGTCTTTCTAGAGATGAGATGGGGAACAATTACAGTGTTGGGGATGAGGTTCAATTGAAGTGCATCTACACCAATGCACGCAGCATGGATAACAAACAGGAGGAGCTGGAAGCCATTGTATGGCAGGCGAACTATGACTTAATTGCCATCACTGAAACATGATGGGATCACTCCCATGACTGGAGTGTTGCAATGGATGGCTATAAGCTCTTCAGAAGGGACAAGAAACAAAGGAGGGACAGTAGCATAGCTCTCTACATTACAGAGTGTTTCGATGTTGTTGAGCTCGGTGCTGGGAATTATAAGGTTGTGTCCCTGTGGGTAAAAGGATCAGGGGGAAGGCTAAAAATGCAGATATCCTGGTGGGGTTCTGTTATAGACGAGGCATTCTACAAACAGCTGTCATGTAATTGCCAGCACTTATTCTCACAGGGGACTTCAACTTCCTAGACATATGCTGGAAATATAATACAGCTCTGAGGAAGCAGTTTAGGAGGTTCCTGGAGTGCATAGAAAACAGCTTCCTCACTCAGCTGGTTAGTGAGCCTACCAGAGGGGGTGCCCTGCTAGACCTGCTGTTCACAAACAGAGAAGAACTGGTGGAAGATGTGGTGGTCAGGAGTTGTCTTGGGCAGAGTTCTCTATTCTTGGTGAAATCAGGAGGGGCGTCAGTAAACCTTGGACTTCAGGAAAGCAGACTTTGAATTGTTCAGCACACTGGTAGGGAGAGTCCCTTGGGATTCAGTCCTAAAGGGTAGAGGGGTCCAGGAAGGCTGGACACTCCTCAGGAAGGAAGTCATAAATGTGCAGAAGCAGGCTGTCCTTGTGTGCCATGAGATGAGCCGGCAGGGAAGACTGGTGTGGCTGAACAGGGAACTTTGCTGAGTCTCTGGGAGAAAAAGGGATCTTATGTCCATTAGAAGAAAGGACAGGAAACTCAGGGAGAGTACAAGGAATTTGCTAGCATATGCAGGGAAAAACAAAAAACAACAAACAAACAAAACAAAACAAAACAAAACAAAACAAAAAAAAAAAACAGAAAGGTTAAAGCTCAGCATGAGTTCAACTTGGCCACTGTGGTAAAAGACAACAAGAGATGTTTTTTAAAAATATATTAACAGTAAGAGGAGGGCTAAGGAAAATCTCCATCCTTTACTGGACGCAGGGAGGGACATGATTACCTGAGGATAAGGAAAAGGCTGAGATTCTCAATGCCTTCTTTACATCTATTCTAATAGTCAGTCCACTTATCCTCAGGGTACTCAGCCTCCTGACCTGGAGGCCTGGGGTGGGGAGCAGAAGAAACCACCCATGATCCAGTCAGAAACAGTTAAAGACCTGCTACTCCACCTGGACTGTCACAAGTCCATGGGGTCAGATGGGATCTACCTGAGGGTTCCAAGGGAGTTGGCGGACATGGTTGCTGAACCGCTTTCCATCATCTATCAGTGGGCATAGTCATGGACTCAGAGCTCATGGATGACTGGAGACTTGATAACGTGATGCCTATCTATAAGAAGGGTCGTAAGGAGGATCTGGGGAACTACAGGCCTGTCAGCCTGACCTCAGTGCCCGGGAAGGTTATGGAACAAATGATATTGAGTGAAATCACACAGAATGTGCAAGACAACAAGGGGATCAAACCCAGTCAGCATGGGCTCATTAAAAGCAAGTCCTGCCTGACTAACCTCATCTCCTTCTATGATCGGGTGACCCACCTGATGGATGAGGGAAAGGCTGTTGATGTAGTCTACCTAGACTTCAGAAAGGCCTTTGACAAGATCTCCCACAGTATATTCTCCCACAGAAAGGCTGGTTGTGATACTTAGGGACATGGTTTAGTGGGTCACATTAGTATTAGGTGGACAATTGGACCAGATGATCTTGGAGGTCTTTTCCAACCTTAATGATTCTATGATTCTGATGTATTTTTGCAAACTATGAAGGACTTATTAACCAGAGACTGTTAGAGGTACAAGTTTTTCGATAGCTAGAGAACTGCTTATTTCAAAAGCCATTTGTATTTGGCTTTGCTTCTTTAAACATAAATCATCAGAAGACAGCAGTAAATTGGTTGTTCAAGCTGCGAGAGAGTTTGCATAGATTAAAATGGAAATGTACTCCAGAAAGACTTCAAGAAAATAGAAAAGGGTTATAGAATTTGACCTAAACTCATCAGTATTGTTAAACATTACAATAAAATTGGATAAGAATAAATTCGTAACAGCTTTTACTATTGATCAAGAGTAGCTCTTACACTTGTGACAGTGGGATCCCACCCCACTAGAGTTTTACAAAGGGTCACTTCAATAACACCTAAGTTATTTTTCACCTCCACTAAGCACAAATGAGTCATGGTGCATATAATAGCAGCAGGACTAGAAGAATTCCAGTACACCAGAATAGGAAATACAGCCGTACTTAGCATGAGGTGACCCCCACAAACTAATAAGTTATGGAACTGTGACTGCTATCAAACTACAAGAGATTTTTCATGAGTAGAAATCTCTATAGGTCTACGGTCCCATATTATGCTAGTCTTCTCCTACCACATCTCATGCAAATTTCATTCACATTTGTAAAACATACACTTTAAAATTACTGAATGTCAAATTACTGAAAACTGATAAAAGCAACCTTGTAGACCTAAGCTTTGGGTACTATAAAGACTAAAAAGAAAATCAGTGCTTCTATAGGGTGACTAATTTTGTCTTCTGATACTGTTTGGACATAGAGAGTGTAGATTTTCACTTGACTATAAAACTCCAGATTTAAAACCACCTGTAATATGACTAGCTTTATGCAAAATACAAAGAAGTGCATCACAGCAGAATCCAAATATTTGTGCTCATAATTAGTAGAATTATAAGAAAATTAACACTGGAGCACCAGTTAATTGAAAAATCTAAATGTGAGCCAGGTCTCATTGAAAAAATTCTTGAAGCTGACAAAGTCCTTGAAATCATAGACAGAATAACTTTGAATTTTTCTCAGATGGTAATTTCAGGGAAGGGATTTACGGTTTCCCTATAACAGAAAGAAAACATGCTAGCTTTAACTGAATTTTCCACATCTATAAAACTTGAATTTAAATTAGCATTTGGCTTGTGAACCTAAAATCTTGATCATTAAATAAAAGAGACGAAAATAAAATCTAATAAGATCTGTTATAAAAAGAAGTGACAGTTTCATACAGGTCTGCTACTATCTTCTGTGCAAGCATATGTTGCAGTCACAAGTCTAAGGGCTGTACAGAATTCATCCAAGGGTACCAAAGGAGCTGGCAGAAGTACTCACCAAGCGGCTTACAAGAATTTATCAGCAGTCCTGGGTAACTGGGGGAGGTCCCCAAGTCAACTTCAAGTTGACTTGAAGTTAGAGAATATGACACCAATCTACAAGAAGGGCAGAAAGGAGGATCCAGGGAACTACAGGTGTGTCAGTCTGCCTCCAGCCACTCCAGCCCAGGAGTACTCCTGTCCAGACTCTGGGGCCCAGACCAGTGCTTGGGAACCCAGGGGCTCTGCCCAGGCTGGGACACACTGCTGCCACTTTCCCCTTTGCAGATTCAACCAGTAGCAAAGCTGAGCATGTATCCCAGACACACACACACAAACACACACACAGGACACTGACATGACCAGTCACATGTGCTGCCACAGGCCAGGGCTGACTTCAACAGCACTTACGCACTGGACTCATGTATAGAGAGAGAGTTGAGACCCCTTCCTCTTCTCCAGCTGATAGAGACCAAAGTTCATGACTGAAGGCACATACACAGTACTCTCTAGGTTCACAAGTAAACATGCATTTACGAATCCTTCTCCCTCAGTCCTTCCAACACCCCTGCCTGAAATCCTCAAGGACCAGCATGGTCTCTTTGTCCATCCAGAAATCCTCACCTGGATCCCAGGCATCCTGTACGAATTCCCTCAAATACCGTCATTACCCCTCTGTCTGTACAGCACCCCCACCTGGATACCAGCCCTCTTACCCACCTCATGAGTCAAGCTGCTGAACACAAGTCCTATGAGGGAACTGGGGTTGTTTAGTCTGGAGAAGAGGAGGCTCAGGGGAGACCTTCTTGCTCTCTACAACTACCTGAAAGGAAGCTGTGGGGAGCTGGGCTTTGGCCTCTTCTCGCAGATAACTAGTGATAGGACAAGAAGGAATGGACTCAAGTTGTGCCAAGTGAAGTTCAGGCTGGAAATTAGGAGATGTTTATTCTCAGAAAGAGCAGCCAGGCAATGGAACAGATTGCCCAGGTAGGTGGTGGAGTCACCATCCCTGGAGGGATTTAAGGAAAGGTTGGACATGGTGCTTAGGGACATGGTTTAGTGGTGATATTAGTGGTAGGGGGATGGTTGGACCAGATGATCTTGGAAGTCTTTACCAGCCTTAATGAATCTGTGATTCTACTCACTGGCTAGTCCAGCTTGAAATCTGCTGCAAACACACATGCACTCACATATTCATCCCTCATGCAGAAAACATTCACAGTCCCCCAGGTGTACAAGCACAGAACCCCTGCCCACCTGATACTCAGACCAGAATGAAGATCCACACTGCTCTCTGGCTGGTCCAGCTTAAAGTTTACTAGTGAATAGATGTGCAGACCAGTATGCAGTGAGCACCAGGCACACAGCCCTGCTCCAGCCACTGATGGGGAGCCCCACACTCACCTCACTCATACCGGGCCCGTCCCCAGCCACTGGTTTGGGAACACATACCGCTTCTGCCCCAGTGGCTGGAAGTAGAAGATCCCACTGCCTCCAGTAGCTGATGGTAGGACCCCACACACTCCAATAGCTAGCGCCACAGGCCAGGGATGCCTACAGCCCCAGTCTGACCCCAGTAGCTGGCACTCAGTCCACTTACAGTGACACCCAGCAGCTGGCAATCCATGCACAAAGTTTGTAGGACCCTTCCTAGATACAGAGAGTTATAATCTGCTCCTCTCCCCCCCCCAGTACTGACACTAGGATTCCCACTTACTCTAGTAGGTGGCAGCACAGTCTGCTGGCCTATGCCACGGGCCTGACTCCAGTAGCTGACACTAATTCCACTCACACACACAGGTCACACCAGTAACTGGCATTGAGACCTCACAATCACTCCAGTAGCTGGAAGCACAGGCCAGGCATGCCTGCTCCCCCAGCCTGACTCCGGTAGCTGCCACTGAACTTCATTCACACTCACATGGGTCTCACCAGTGGCTGGTACATAGTCCTTGCAGTACACATACAAATGAGAGAGAGAGAGTGCAAATATGCAGAGAGACAGTTCAGAAAAGATTTAATGAGAAAAATATTTAAGAAGATAGGACAAACTGTGGTGATCAGGCATAGGGTTCAGCCAGACAAGAGTATAGACCGGCCTCATTTCACATACAACTGGCCCTTTTATGACCTTTTTTACCTAATCCCCCTCTTGTGCTCCCCCTTCCACCTGCACATCCCCCCATGGGTTTGCAGAGCTTCGCAGTTTCCTGCATCTTCTCAGTCCAGCCCCCAGGTGCATAATCTTATCAGCTTCATTCTTCTTGGAAGTTGCACCAGTAGTTTTATATCCCATTAATTAGTGAGACCAGGAGGTTTCTATCAGGTTACTGTCTCCCAGCCTAGGAGTCCTCAGTCAGATAACCCTACTGGAATAACCATTCCTACATTCTTACATGCCCTCATGACACAGTGTGATTTATCAGACTTGGTTCCTTTAATTGACTTCCTTCTTATTATCCTTTGTTGCATTGGTAAAAGTCCTTAACCACACACCGTTAAAGGAGCAGACACTCCTTCTACATACTCTTACAGACACTTGGGGAGGTTATGGAGCAGATCATATTGAATGTCATCACACAGCACATACAGGACCACTGTGAGATCAGATGCAACCAGCATTGATTCATGAACAGCAGGTCCTGCCTGACTAACCTGATCTCCTTCTATGACAAGGTAGAAGATTAGGGAAAGGCTGTGGATGTTGTTTACCTGCATTTTAGTAAAACATTTGACACCATTTCCCACAGTATTCTCCTGGAGAAACTGGCTGCTCATGGCTTGGACAGGTGTATAATTCATGGTCTGGATGGCTGGGCTCAAAAAATGAATGGAATTCAATTCAGTTGGTGGTATTCCTCAGGGCTCTATACTAGGACCACTTTGTTTAACAGTTTTATCAAGGATCTGGATGAGGGAATTTAGTGCAACTTCAGTAAGTTTGTGGATAATACCAAGTTTGGTGGTGCTGCTGATCTGCCTGAGAGTAGGAAGGTTTTGCAGAGGGATCTGGATAGGCTGGATCAATAGGCCACATCCAACAGCATGACATCCAAAAAAAGCAAAGTGCTGGGCCTTGCATTTGGGTCATAACAAAATGAAGCAGTAGTATAGGCATGGGGAAGAATAGCTAGAATGTTGCACACCTGGAAGTACTTGTTGACAACCAGCTGAACATGTGCCAGGAGTGTGCTCAGGTGGCCATGAAGGCCAATGGCAACCTGACCTGCATCAGAAATAGGGTGGCCGGCAGGACTTGGAAAGGGATTTTCTGTGTGGCACTGGTGAGACCATGTCCTAGATATTGTGCTCAGTTTTGGGCCCCTCACTGCAAGAAGGATATGGAGTTGCTCAAGCATGTGCAAAGAGCAATGAAGCTGGTGAAGGGACTAGAAAAAAAGACATGAGGAGTGGCTGAGGGAACTGAGGTTGTTTAGTCTGGAGAAGTTGTCCTAGGACAGAGTTGTTTTTCCTCCTAGTAGCTGGTAGGGTGCTATGTTTTGGATTAGGATGAGAAGAGTGCTGATAACATGTTGATGTTTTAATTGCTGCAGAGCAATGCTTACACCAAGCCAAGGACTTTTCAGCTTCCTGCTCTGTCCTGCCAGCGGGCAGGCTGGGGGTGCAGCAAGAGCTGGGAGGGGGCAGACCCAGGACAGCTGACCCAAACTGGCCAAAGGGGTATTCCATACCATCTGATGTCATGCTAAACAATATATAGGGGTGGCTAGCCGGGGTGGGGGGTCGGCTGCTCAGGGTTGGGCTGGGCATTGGTCAGTGGGTGGTGAGCAATTGCATTGTGTATCACTTGTTTGTACATATTATTATTATTATTTCCTATCTTAATAAACTGTCTTTATCTCAACCCACAGGCTTCACTTTCCCGTTTCTCTTCCCCATCCCAGAGAGGGAGGGGGAGGGTGAGCGAACAGCTGTGTGGTGTTTAGCTGCCAGCCGGGTTAAACCACAACAGAAGTGAGGGCTGAGGGGAGATCCCATTGCTCTCTACAACTACCTGAGAGGAGGTTGCAGTGATGAGAACGTTAGTCTTTTTTCTCATGTGACAAATGATAGGACATGAGGAAATGATCTCAAGTTGCATGAGGGGAGATTTAGGTTGGACATTAGGAAAAATTTCTTCATGGAGAGGTTGTTCAAACATTAGAATTGGCTGCCTAGGGAGGTGGTGTAGTCTCCATCCCTAGAGGTATTTAAGAAACATGGGGACATGGCACTACAGAACATGGTTCAGTGATGGGACTCTGCAGGTCAGGTTGGTGGTTGAATTTGATCTTGGAGTTCTTCTCTAACTGAAATGATTCTGTGATTTTATGATTCTATGACTGGAACAGAGAAAGAAAACCAAGAAAAGAAAGCCAAGCTCAAAGATTTTGACTTGACTTACCTACCAGATATCTGTTGAGCTTGGGCCTGTCAACACTCATAGATATCTGGAATTCCCCAGGTGTAGAACTTTTATCTTGAAAGCTGACTTAATCTTAAATGGAAACTGAACAGAGTTTTGAGGATGATAATAATGACATTCAAGTCTGAGGGTATCTTACCCTGATGCACAATAATCCATTCTGTATAATAAAGTTTTTTTGTTGTTTGTTTGTTTTTGTTTTTAAAAAAGGCAAAACAAAATTAAACTAAAAGATGTCCTGGTTTCAGCTAGGATAGAGTTAATTTTCCTCCTAGTAGCTGGTAGGGTGTTATGTTTTGGATTAGGATGAGAAGAGTGCTGATAACATGCTGATGTTTTAATCATTGCAGAGCAGTGCTTACACTAAGCCAAGGACTTTTCAGCTTCTTGCTCTGTCCTGCCAGCGGGCAGGCTAGGGGTGCCTAGCCGGGATGGTGTCCAGCTGCTCGGGGATGGGCTGGGCATTGGTCAGCAGGTGGTGAGCAATTGCATTTTGCATCACTTGTTTTATACACATTATTATTAGTACTACTACTATTATTATTATTATTATTATTTTCCTGTCTTAATAAACTGTCTTTATCTCTACTCACAGGCTTCACTTTCCCGTTTCTCTCCCCCATCCCAGGGAGGGAGGGGGAGGGTGAGCAAACGTTTTTGTGGTGTTTAGCTGCCAACCAGGTTAAACCACAACAAATGCAAATTGATATGCTGGGTACTCTTCAGTAATTATATGCATATTTTTTTCTAGACATAATTTGGCCCTGCCATAATTAAAGAAACTATCATGTCATAATCAGCTTCTTTAGCTATTCTAAGAAAAAGTATGACTGTGATGATAATATATTAACTCAGTATTTTTTCTTCTTACTGTTAATCAAGTAAAACATTCAAATAAACTGTGGATCTGAAAATTATCCCGAATGTTCCAAAGGGCAATAAAAAATGATGTTTGTTTGGTTATGTGTCAGCCATGGAAATACTTAATTCACTTGTCATAATTTTATTTTTTTTTTTGAAACTCTCATTTTCTAAATCAAGAAACAATCCTATTATTATTATTATTACTACTATTATTAAAATTTAAAAGTTTTTTTCCTTTTCCTAAAAAAAAAAACACGTTAAAATTGTGTAATTTATTATTTTTTAATTTAGAATCAAAATATTTTTAAATTTTTAAATTTGTAAGTAATAAATTTTTAAGCAATTTTTAAAGCAATAAATTTGATACACAGACTTTAAAGTAATAAATTTTATACACAAACCCACAAATATTTCTTGAAGAAGATGGTTTTATTTTATTATTTGGAAGAAAACTATTTAAAAAGCATTAAAATACTTACATTGATTAAAAATCTTTTTTTATATATTAAGAATTGTTTAATTTTGGCCATCATTGTAATTTAATTCTATCATCTTCTGGAAGCTGTCTGTCTAGAAATGGAAAATACTGATCTTTACAGATTAATTACCTCTGTAAATATTCAAAAATATTATTGAAAAAGATAAACTTATTTTTCATGAAATTTTCCTAAGAATCTGTTTAAGAAAGCTTTGGAGATACTATTTGCTTAATGCTTACTTTCTGATCCCTGTTCTTAGAAGAAAAGAAACACAGTGAGCTATAATAGCCACCATTTTGCTTTGAAATATTACTTGGAAATTTTAATGAACTAATTCATCTGTCTGTTTTGCATATTCATTTCCTAACAGTTATAAGGGTACTAAACAACCTATCACTGCCAAACACAAACAAGTCTATGCTAAAGCTAAGTGGCAGCCATTTAAGGCCCTGTTTTTTTCCTAAGATAGATGAAATTGTCTTCATTTCCTGAACTTGCTTACAGAATAGCCAGTATATTTTTCCTATCTGAAAAACTAAACTTTCTGCTGTTGCTATAATGAAAAGCAGATCTAGAGGAGAATCAGTGAAGCAGCAAGCATTTACTGATACTTTACACCTTCTTCAGCTGTACCGAGACAACTATCCAAATAATACATGTCTTTATAAATATTTAATGTATTCTCCTTGCTACTTAAATGGCAGTAGCCTGTAAAACAATTGAAGATGAAAAGGGCAGTGCAGATAGGATGACATAGGAAGCAAGACAGACAACTTGAGAGGAGATAAAAATTTACAGGTCAGAGATTCTTGGAAGGAAGGAAGAAAATTGTTGTGAGAGTGATTGAAAGACCATCCCCAAACCCTTCTAGTATCCTACAGTCTTTCTCCTTTTCCTCACCCTATAACCTAAAAAAACATAATCTGGTGATAAATTTTATTTTGCAGTTCCAAACACAAAAACATAATACAATGGAAAAAATCTGTTTTGTCTATGTTCTTAGAAAGTCTTAAGCTCATTCAGCTTTGAATGTTCATATGCTGTTGTGGTTTAGCCTGGCCAGCAGCTAAACACCACACAGCTGTTCACTCACCCTCCCCCCTTCCTCTCTGGGATGAGAAACAGGAAAGTGAAGCCTGTGGGTTGAGATAAAGACAGTTTATTAAGACAGGAATTAATAATGATAATAATAATTATGATGATAATAATAATAATAATAATAGTAGTGTGTACAAAATAAGTGATGCACAATGCAATTGCTCACCACCCACTGACCGATGCCCAGCCCAACCCCGAGCAGCCGGCCCCCTACCCCGGCTAGCCACCCCTATATATTGTTTAGCATGACATCAGATGGTATGGAATACCCCTTTGGCCAGTTTGGGTCAGCTGTCCTGGGTCTGCCCCCTCCCAGCTCTTGCTGCACCCCCAGCCTGCCCGCTGGCAGGACAGAGCAGGAAGCTGAAAAGTCCTTGGCTTGGTGTAAGCATTGCTCTGCAGCAATTAAAACATCAGCATGTTATCAGCACTCTTCTCATCCTAATCCAAAACATAGCACCCTACCATCTACTAGGAGGAAAAATAACTCTGTCCTACCTGAAACCAGGACATATATCCACCCCTTATTCCATACCATTTATGTCATGATCAGGTTACACTCTTTCCAATACATTCTAGTTAATCATCATTTTCATCTATGATATATAGCAATTATGGTAGTGATGACACACAGTATTATATAATAATTAACATAACACAACTCAACTCATGGGCTATTCTCACCCAGTATTAAATCCCCTTGAGGTACACACCGGACCTCCCCATTCTTTTGCATTACCCACCAAGTGCATCCAGGTCCCTGAGCAAAAGCAATCCCATGAATGGGTTTGTCTTTTCCTGAGGCAGGAGTAGCCCATACTGTCTTTCCCAGCATGTTTCTTACATGCACTACAGGAACATTTATCCCCTTCTACAGTACGTAACAGGTTTGATTGGGCAGGTCCAGTTTGGTTCGCAGATCCCCTAATATTGACTAACCAGGTGGCCTTGGCCAAATGTGTATCCCAATTTCTGAATGTCCCAGCACCCATTGCTTTCAGTGTAGTCTTTAACAGTCCATTGTATTGCTCAACTTTACCGGAGGCTGGTGCATGATAGGGGATGTGATACACCCACTCAGTACCATGTTCTTTGGCCCAAATGCCTATAAGGCTGTTTCGGAAATGAGTCCCATTGTCTGACTCAATTCTTTCTGGGGTGCCATGTCACCATAGGACTTGCTTTTCAAGGCCCAGGATAGTGTTCCGGGCGGAGGCAAGGGGCACAGGATAAGTTTCCAGCCATCCGGTGGTTGCTTCCACCATTGTAAGTACGTGGCGCTTGCCATTGCGGGTTTGAGGGAGTGTGATGTAATCAATCTGCCAGGCCTCTCCATATTTATATTTCAGCCATCGTCCTCCATAGCAAAGAGGCTTTAACCGTTTGGCTTGCTTGATTGCAGCACATGTTTCACAATCATGAATAACCTGTGCTATAGTGTCCATGGTCAGGTCCACCCCTCGATCACGAGCCCATCTGTATGTTGCATCTCTGCCTTGATGGCCTGAGGTGTCATGGGCCCATCGGGCTATAAATAATTCACCCTTATGTTGCCAGTCCAGGTCCACCTGAGCCACTTCAATCTGAGCAGCCTGATCTACCTTCTAGTTGTTCTCATGTTCTTCAGTAGCCCGATTTTTGGGCACATGAGCATCTACATGTCGTACCTTTACAGCCAGGTTCTCTATGCGGGCAGCAATATCTTGCCATAGCACAACAGCCCAAATGGGTTTGCCCCTGCACTGCCAGTTGTTCTGCTTCCATTGCTGTAACCACCCCC
>CM021697.1:150186935-150229467 GCA_011074415.1 Stictonetta naevosa | reverse complement strand
GATTTTCCATCCCATTTTCTCATGTCCTCTCCATGGTCACGTAGGTAAAACCACAGGGTGGCACGAGGTGTGTACCCACCATATCGTCTTCCTTGCACGGATGAGCGCTTACCCCTAATAGAAATCTGCCTGTCAGAGAAGGACCTGGGAGTATTGGTTGATAGTCGGCTGAATATGAGCCAGCAGTGTGCTCAGGTGGCCAAGAAGGCCAACAGCATCCTGGCTTGTATAAGAAACAGCGTGGCCAGCAGGTCCAGGGAAGTGATTATCCCCCTGTACTCAGCTCTGCTTAGGCCGCACCTCGAGTACTGTGTTCAGTTTTGGGCCCCTCACTACAAGAAGGACATGGAGGTGCTTGAGCGAGTCCAGAGAAGGGCAACCAAGCTGGTGAAGGGTCTGGAAAACAAGTCTTACAAGGAGCAGCTGAGGGAGCTGGGACTATTTAGCCTGGAAAAGAGGAGGCTCAGGTGCAACTTTATCGCACTCTACAGGTACCTTAAAGGAGGCTGTAGCGAGGTGGGGGTTGGTCTATTCTCCCATGTGCCTGGTGACAGGACGAGGGGGAATGGGCTAAAATTGTGCCAGGGGGAGGTTTAGGTTGGATATTAGGAAGAACTTCTTTACTGAAAGGGTTGTTAGTCACTGGAATAGGCTGTCCATGGAAGTGGTTGAGTCACCATCCCTGGAGGTCTTTAAAAGACATTTAGATGTAGAGCTTAGGGATATGGTTTAGTGGATGACTTGTTAGTGTTAGGTCAGAGGTTGGACTCAGTGATCTTGGAGGTCTCTTCCAACCTAGACTATTCTGTGATTCTGTGATTCTGTAATAGGAGAGACACTGGTTGGTACAGGAGGGGAGGAAAATAAACTCTCTTTAAGTTGCTGGACCTCTTCAGAAAGTTTCTCCAAAATGTTCTCTTTTAGTTGGTGGACACTGGTTCATTCAGGTGGGGAGGAAAATAAACTCTTTTCAAGGTGGTGGACCTTTTCAGAAAGTTTCTCCAAAGTGTTCTCTTTTAGTTGATGGATGCTTTCAGAAGGTTTCTCCACAGCCGAGATGCAGGCCTTTAAGGAAGAGGAGAGACTTTCTTCCTACTGCCGGAGCTGTTTAGCCACTTCATCCACTGTGGGTTCCTCATCCTCTTTCCAGGCCATTATTGCCAATGAGCTGGCATATTATGATGGTGCACTCCGTACAAACTTCCGCCACATAGGTCATGTACACTTGACTTCATCTGGATCTGTGGGTGTTTGTCCATTGTCTGGGTCCTCATAAATCACCTCCCATACGGCTAATTCCCTCAGGTACTGGATTCCCTTCTCCATAGTGATCCACTTGCCTGGTAGACATACAAGTTCTTCTTTGTAGGGATACCATTCCCTTACAGCTGGCAGGAGACGCCTCCAGAGGCTGTAAGATTGTGCTCCATCTCCAATTTCTTTGTCAATGCCTGCATCTCTAGCAAGGGATCCCAGCCACCTGGCTTCCCTGCCCTCTAATTCCACACAATTGGCTCCGGTATCCCAGCACCGGAGCAGCCAGGTGACAAGCTGCTCACCTATGCAGCGACCAAAATCTTTTCGCACATCTTGTAGCTCATGCTGATATAGGTTTTGGGTAGTTACTGCTGTTTTTGCAACATCCTCATCTTCATCCTCCTGCAACCTTGATGGCTCAGCATCGTCCTCTCTATACCTAGACCTAGCAGAAGACTCTGCATTCTAAACGACCTGAGTCTCTATACCATTTTTTCACCTTGTTTACGGGGGCAACTTGTACTGCTACAGCTCGTTTCTCTGACTCAGCCACAGGGTCTGCCATGGGGGTTGGAACACTCTCTTCAGGGGCAACTTGCACTGCTACAGCTCGTTTCTCTGGCGCAGCCACAGGAGCTGGAGCAGCTGCAGGAGCTGGAACTGGAACGGCTACAGGGGCTGGAGCAGCTGCAGGGTCCACCGTAGGGGTTGGTGTGGCTGTTGGGCCTGTCACAGGACTTGGATTGGCTGCGGAGTCTGTCACTAGGTTGATAGTAGCATCAATTGCAGCTCGATAGGCATAGGCCTGGCCCCAGCACGCTACAGTGAGTTGTGTCACTTTGGAACTGCCAGAGTCATGACACCCTTTTTTCAAGCATTCTACCAGTTTTTTAGGATTTTGCAGTTGTTCAGGGGTGAATTTCCAAAACATCGGAGGTGCCCACTGCTCTAGAAACCTGCCTATATCCTCCCACACTTCCTGCCACTCACAACTATTCCACCTCTGGGAAGATCTCTGGATGAGACTCTTAAGTAGTTGTTTAACCTTAAACAAAACCTGAAGCGCATTCAGGAGACATAACAAGCACATGCTGGTCTGAGTATCCCAAGGATATTCAACATTTTGGAGAACTATCGTAACTAGCTTGGAGGATAAGAGGGTGGTGAAGGAGAAAGGGAGAGTGAACAAGTAGGGAAAAATATCTTCCCCTGTCCCCTTCACAGATTGGCTCCCTGATGAAAAAAAGGCAGTAGGTGTAATTGTTAATAGTTTCCGAGATACGGTTTCCAAAGTACAGAGTCGACGACAGTGCTGAGTACAAATACCAAGTTAGAGTCATGACCAGATATTTCATCATATCGTAAGCCATTGTAAAACCGCCCAGTACCATAACGATCTTAAACCAGGCCCCGGAAAGGATAAACAGCACGACAGGGATCACATACAGAAAGTAACATGCTATAAAACTCAGTTTGGAATACAGGCACAGCAGACTTGAGATTAAAGCAATCAACATTTTGACTAACAACTATTAAGCAGCTCTAATACTTATACCAATTTTAGTTTAACACACTCTGGTCAGATCTGTCATTATCTCAACCCTTCGAGCCCCACGCTGGGCACCAAAAGGACTGTTGTGGTTTAACCCAGCCGGCAGCTAAACACCACACAGCTGTTCACTCACCCTCCCCCCTCCCTCTCTGGGATGGGGGAGAGAAATGGGAAAGTGAAGCCTGTGGGTTGAGATAAAGACAGTTTATTAAGATAGGAAATTAATAATAATAATAATAATAATAATAATAATAATAGTGTGTACGAAACAAGTGATGCATAATGCAAGTGCTCACCACCCACTGACCGATGCCCAGCCCATCCCCGAGCAGCCGGCCCCCCACCCCGGCTAACCACCCCTATATATTGTTTAGCATGACGTCAGATGGTATGGAATACCCCTTTGGCCAGTTGGGTCAGCTGTCCTGGGTCTGTCCCCTCCCAGCTCTTGCTGCACCCCCAACCTGCCCACTGGCAGGACAGAGCAGGAAGCTGAAAAGTCCTTGGCTTAGTGTAAGCATTGCTCTGCAGCAATTAAAACATCAGCATGTTATCAGCACTCTTCTCATCCTAATCCAAAACATAGCATCCTACCAGCTACTAGGAGGAAAAATAACTCTGTCCTAACTAAAACCAGGACACATACATACTATTTTCATATTTAATGGTTATTCAGATGTATCTCATATAACTTTTCATATGTATTAAAGATATAAAACTCAACCATTACAAGGAAATATTGTAAACTTACTGACTTTATACTAACTGAAACCTCTTGTGATTAAATGACTAATTCTGGGTTTAAACTTGAAGAATCCTATACTGCAAGCTGACACTAACTATAAAACAAGTACAAATTACTGTCAAACATATAAAGATTCATACTAACTTTAATTTTAGTTTAGTGTAGAACATTTTTGATATGGTAGTCTGTGCATTCTTGTTTTCCCCTAAAAACAAGGACACTATGACTGGCCATTAAAATATTAGGTCTTATTTCCTTTAGAATTGAGTCATCAAAACACAAAACTCTAAGAAGACAAGGAAGCTTTCCTAACTAAGAAGATCTAAAAGACCCTTTAAAAATCTTCCCACCTGCCTTTTTGTACCACGTGTCCGATTTCTGTAAGAACATAAGGGAAAGAATGGAAAAAAATATGTAGACACTAGTAGTAGAAAGTGTCATTAAGTAAGAAGCTCTGGAGTTTGACTTCAAATTGGAGTTCAATGTGAGTAAGATCTTCAAGAGAAGGCCCTAAAGGAAACTTTACAGTCTAGTTCATTAAATTCTTTATTAAAACTTGTAATGGATTTGTGATAACCTCAACAGAGACATTACATAGCTTAGGAATAAGCATATCTGCTTACATAAAGTTCAGCCCAGGAAGTGCTTACTCCCTTGTATACCTGACAGTGTTGTGGTATTATTGCTTAATTAGTAGTTTAGCCTTGGCAATGAAGATGAATATAAAATTATATTGAAATTCAAAAGCTGTCATTTATCCTGGCTCTATGCCAGTCATTAAAGTTATAACTGGTAGACCTTTTAGCCTTTTTTTCTGCAGCAGCACTGTTGGAATAAGCACTGCTGAAAATAAATAATAATAATAACTGAAGCATGAAATAGCTGAAAGAATATTGGTAACTAATGTTTCAGGGCCCCTCAAGTCAAGTGAACCTAAGCAATATCCAACACTGGAGACAGGCTTCTGTAGTGGGAACAAGTCTATGTCCTAGATTACCTGAATGCAAGTCCTTGGGTGTTACATGTTGGAATAGCCACTATACTGTCAGTGGAACCTTGACATTTCACAAGTTCCTGAGGCTTCAGCTCCTGAGTTTTTTAAGGATTAGTTGGACAGTACTAAATAGCTTGGCACCTAGTGGACAGCTAAGTCTGATTAATATCCACAAAATAGGAACTCTTCTAAGCTTCATTAGTAGGCTTAATTAATATATACGTGCAAAATCAGAATTGTATATGTAATGTGAGATTTTGACGCAGGCATCTAATATTAAGTTTTTAAAATATCTTGACATGAATTACAGGTTTAAGCTTCCATACTAATGAGATAGAAACTCAATTTTGAGGCCTGAATACAGGTAAACTGGTCACTTGAAATACTCTAGGTTATCTAAAATACGATCTGCAACTTGGCAGGTTTTGAAACAGAAATATGGGATAGTCACATCCTTCCAGCTTTGGACATATGAAAAAACTTTAAATGCCTGTGTTTAGGCAGAACTGACCACATTGTGGGATGTGGTATACAAAGTTTCCAGCTACATTCTAGCAATAAAAGGCTCAAAATCACAGTTTTTACCCTGGGGAAAGTCAACCTACTTGCATAGACCCACAAGGATAACTCAGTCCAGATCCTAACTTCCCACAGGGTAATCTAAGAATGAAACGAAGAGCACTGTGCAAACATTTCTTGAACACTGACAGACCTTGGACCATGAAAATAGTTTTCCTCCTGGAAACTATGCTAAGGTACATGAAAAATAAGGAGGTGATTAGTCACAGCTAACATGAGTTCACTAAGGGCAGATTGTGCCTGACAAATCTGGTGGCCTTCTCTGATGGGGTTACAGAATTGGTGGATAGGGGAAGAGCAACCAACATCATCTACATGGATTTGTGCAAACCATATGACACTGTCCTCCATGAAATCCTTGTCTCTAAACTGGAGAGACATGGATTTGATGGATGGACCACTCGGCGGATGAGGAATTGGCTGGGTGGTCAAACAAAATTTGTGGTCAATCGCTCAAAGTCCAGGTGGAGATCAGTAATGAGTCGTGTTCCTCAGTGGTCAGTATTGGGACCGACACTGTTTAACATCTTTATTGGTGACATGGACAGTGGGACTGAGTGCATCCTCAGCAAGTTTTCCCATGACATGAAGTTGTGTGATGCAGTCGATGCACTGGAGGGAAGGGATGCCATTCAGAGGGACCTTGAGAGGATTGAGGTGGGCCTGTGTGAACCTCATGAAGTTCAATAAAGACGAGTGCAAGGTCCTGTATATGGGGTCATACCAAGCACAAATACAGACTGGGTGGAGAATGGATTGAGAGCAGCCCTGAAGAAAAGGACCCGTGGGTGGTGGTTGACAGGAAGTTTGACATGAGCTGGCAACGTGCACTTGCAGCCTAGAAAGCCAACCATAGCCTGGGCTGCATCAAAAGAAGCACAGCCAACAGGTTGAAGGAATCCTCCCCCTCTACTTTGCCCTCATGAGACCTCACGTGGAGTACTGCATTAGCTCTGGGCCCCCAGCACAAGAAGGACATGGATGTATTCGACTGAGCCCAGAGGAGGGCCACAAAGATGATCAAGGGGCTGGAGCACCTCTCCTATGAGGACAGGTTTAGGGAGTTGGGGTTGTTCAGCCTGGAGAAGAGAAGGTTCTTGGAAGACCTTATCATGGCCTTCCAGTAATAAAGGGAGCCTACAGGAAAGCTAGGGTGGAACTCTGTCAGGGAGTGTAGTGATAGAACTAGGGGTGATAGCTTTTATCTAAAAGAGGGTAGATTTAGGTTACATATAAGGAGGAAATTCTTTACTCAGAGGGTGGTGAGGCACTGGAAAAGGTTGCCCAGAGAAGTTGTGGATGCCTCATCCCTGGAAGTGCTTAAGGCCAGGTAGGATGGTTCTTTGTGAAACCTGGTGTAATGGGAGGTGTCCCTGCCCATGGCAGGGGTGCTGGAACTAGGTGAACTTTAAGGTCTATTCCAACCCAAGCCATTCTATGATTTCATGATTCTATGACGACTTCCTTGGAGAGCATTTTCCATGGCTTGACCACCTTCCCAGTGATTAATTTTTTTTCCAATGTGAACTTCCCTGACCCAGTTTTAAGACATTCCCACATGTCCTACCACCCATCACCAGAGAAAAGAGATCAGCACCTCCTTCGCTGCTCAACCTCACATGGAACTTGAAGACAGCTGGTAGGTCACTCCTCAGTCTCCTCCTAGCTGAACAAGCCAAGTATCTTCAGCTGCTCCTCATAATTTTTGCACCCTAGTCTTTTCATTGTCATTCTTGCCATCCTTTGGGTGTGTTCTAATATTTTTATATCCTTCTTATATTGTGAAACCCAAAACTGCACCTAGCATTCGAGATGAAGCTGCACCAATGCTGAGTATAGCAGGACAACCTCTTCTTTTGACCAACTAGTCATAACTGTTCTTAATGCACCCCATGATATGGATGGTCCTTTTGGCCACTATGACATATTGTTGATTCTTGTTGAGCTTGAGCTGAATTACAATCAGCATGCCATAGACTTAATCAAATGTTCCTCATAACTGGACTCGGTACTATGCTATACTGTATTTCATGCCATAATTCTCATCTGTGGAAAGTGTTGCAGGTTCCAGTTCTGGGGTGTTTCACACCCACTTTAAATATCTTCTAAATAACTACACTAGGAAGCAGATTACAGAATTGATTTCCATAATAATACAAACCTTAAATGCTTAAATGATTTTACATTCAATCTGTAGTATGAAATTAATTTGCTGAGTAAAAATAATAACATAAAAGGTAGCTCATCCTCCTTCAATATAGGAGAAAAGAAAAAGATTTCTATCAGCCTATCTTCCTGATATTTCCCATGTAAGTTTTGCTCAGCCTTAGTTATCATGAACATCTTTAAGATTTTACTTCATTAGGATATGTTGATACATAACAAAAATGTTTGTAAGTTCAAGTGTACTGTCTGCAGTTTATATTATTTTTCAGATTAATAAGCTTTAAATATTTTTTGCTCAGAGAAATCATAAATACTAGAAGTAATGGAAAATTCTGGATCAAGGTAAATTTGTTGTTAAAGATGATGCAACTTAAATCTAAACCAACTGGCCTGTGACTTTAAAGCTCTATATTACAACATGATATTTCAATTTGAAACACATCTGTAACACATTGAATACCCAGCATGCTATTTAATTTAGTACAGTACCTTAAGTCTACTTGCTGTATATTGTCAGAAAGCTTTATACAAATGTTATAAAATAAATAAAAGAAAAATGCTTAATGCAATGAGAGCATATTTCTACCTTGATTAACACACCCCATAATCCTTCTTGAGACAAGTTCAGCTAGAGTACCTAAAGTTCTGCCTCTGGATATTCCCCAAAACACTTCAGTTGCTATACAGCAGGGGCAAAGTTATCCACAAGCTCTGATGTTTGAAGTGCAAATTAAGTGGAATTTAAAAGTCGGTATCCAAAGTAATGTCAACCTGCTGTTTTCTGCAAATACTGAAGTACCTAACAAACCTACAATTTAGACAAAAGCATTAAATCTTGCACCTAAGGTTTGATTCTTCATACATTTAATCACAGGATCATAAAAACAGGACTGGATAGGGTTACAGGAGGTCAGCAACTTTATGTCAGGATCAAGTCTAATGAAACCATTAATGACAGGTATTAAATAAAGCTTTATTTAAAGACCTCCAGTTACATACATTCAGCACTATATAGGCAGATGTCATTTGGACATAGTCCCAATTTTTCTTGAGTGTCTTCAAATCATCTTGTCTGTATACATGCCAGTGCAGTTCTGAGATCCCTTCTGGAATAAGATTCCCTTAGGAGAAGAGGCAACTAGGTTTTGCCTAGCAAAGCCCAAGCAACAGATTTTATGGTTCACAAGTTAGATTGATATGATTTCTCTATAGAAATTTCTCTATAGAAATCTGTGTGCACTGGATCATGCTCTTTCAACATAAGCTGGCCCTCCATCACCACAAATACTCTCAAGATTTGCCACTTCTTCTCTCTCTCCTACTCTCTCTAATTTTGGATGTAGGCTGGCTATTTTGCCATAGAAACATAAACATGGCTGTATGTGAGATAACAAAATATGAAGATTATATTGGACAAATTAGGAAGAATGTAACTTTAAACAAACAAACAAACAAACAACACTTTAAGTATTTCAAAATCTTTCAGGTGGAAGAAGCCTCCTGAGGGACAGGAGAACAAGCAAGCAACTCTAAACTGAGTCTGAGGGGAAGGGATGAAGTAAAAATGCCATGATTCTTTCTATCTACCTAAAATGACTTTGCAGGACAATTGCTCACTGAGGGACATCAATGCCTTCTTAAGTATCACTACTTAAAATTAACCCCTCAATGCCCCAATCTACATTATTGCCCTTGGTGAATTTTGTTATAGTTATGCAATGAGCAGGAACAAACAAGTATGATGCATGCAGTGTGCTTGATAAGTGTGTGGATGAATGGGTAGAAACGCGTCAGTGATACTAAGACAGACTGTACTTTCAGCAGCATGCCATGTGGACAAACCTAGACTACTACAGAATACCAGAGAAGAAAAATAAATACATAGGCCTCTGTGAGTCTGCTGTAAAGGAAACAAGAACTACTTCCTGAAGCATGTTGGTAGAACAATATGCATGGAGCCAGTTTAATTCACTAATTTATTAGTCTAACTAACTACTAACTACTTTTTTTTTTTTTTTTGGTAACTAAATCCACTCTTTATCCAGCTAGTTATTATTTTCTTTTGTTGAAATCTTAAAGTGTATATGAAAACTGCTAACATCTTTTTTCTTTGGTAGTATTTTCCCTAAGCTCTACCACCCAGCTCTATACAACTCTTACCTCAATTAAGAGTTGCAATATAAACATTTCAGCTTTAAGGGAGACAACACTGCAATATCGACTGTGAGGAAAATTAAATCTCCAATTCAATTCTCAGTCTTTGTCTCTCAATTATGCATACAGCTTAATTTTTAATTTACTCCTGAGCTCTCTTCTCAGAGAAATTTCTAATTTCCCCTAAGTCCAACCTGGATGCAGTTATGAAGAATTGTTCACACCAGAGGCTGGTCCCCAAAGGGAAATGGAAGAAGGCTACACCATATTGACTTATCCCTGTCATAGATAATCCTACACAATAACTGAGCCAACTGTGCTCCCTGCAACATCCCCATAATGCTCACACATCACAGCACAGCACACACAACACATATCTTGTTTTTTTTTTTGTTTGTTTGTTTGTTTTTTGTTTTGTTTTGTTTTCATGCTATTTCACTTAACTAAAGCATACCCATCATACTGTTTGAGATGCAATTTACTGGGAAAAACAATCGAACTCACATAAGCAAAACAGTAATTATGTCCTAGTGCTACAAAGACCCTACATGGAGACAACAAAGGACCTGAAGCCATGTTCTGTGCAGTGCAGATGCAGCCATTCAACTGTTGGGTGGCTCCCTCGAAAAACACAAACATGACCCATTCTGCAGCACTAGACTTGGGATCGATGGGTTGTTCCCTGGAGATCTATTCAGTAACGTAAGTGAAGCTAGTAGAACTGGGATGTCTGCATTTATACTGCATGTATTTCAACTGTTTTACAGAACCATTCTTTTCAATGATAGCTTGCAATAATATTCTAAATTTGCATACAATAAAATTATGTAGAAATGATCATGCTTTTATTTGACTGTAGATTTTTTTTCCCCTGATAGGTAGATTCTAAGATTCCTGGTAACAAAATTAACAAAAGACAATTATAAGTTTTGTTTCTAACTTTGATGTTAAGATCTTTGAAATTAATGATTCTGCTGATTCACTGGATTGTACAGGACTGTCTTGCCCTTTTTCATCAATAAGTGAAGAAAAGACTGCTATCTAGTGACAAAACACTCAACATAGCACTTCTGTACCTTCACATTAGAAAAGTGGAAAGAAAAAAAATTAAGTGATGGGGCAAACCTAAGTGAACAGCGGTGGTCCTTGAAGCCAGCATATCCTCCAATTTTAACAGAAATTCACAGATTTTACAGAGGATAAAAATTTCTATTTGATCACGAGTACTCACTGTAATGAAATTTGTAACATTCACTATGTTCCACAAAGCAATTTCAAAGATCTGCTAGGAAGGTAAATAGGCAAAAAGAAAACATTAACACAATAGCTAAAATCAGACAAGCTGTTCTTATCACAGCCTTTGTTTCAGGTTTGAATAACAGTTACTTACTAACATATGAACAATACCATTGAACAATTAGTTTTAGCAGTAGCTTAGCATACAGGGGACTAATGGAACATGATATCTGTTTTAAGAAATTATTATGATGCTATTGATGGTTGTTGCCACTATATAAAAGGGTGAGTCAAAACCTACCTACTTTTTAAAGAATGTGCAGAAAGCTGTTTATGGTAGTTACAAAGTTTCTTTGTGCTGCATGACATGCTAATTTCATCTCTCGTTCATGTTAAGAATTATAAATCTGAAGACAATCTACTCCAGCCACATTGCCCTACCTTTTTTTTTCTTTTCACAAATGTGAAAATTATTAATATGTAAACATTCTCATTATGATGATTATTTTTTTTTGGTATCCTTATCTTGTGTATCCTAGTGCTGTTTTTTTTGTTTGTTTATTTGTTTGTTTGTTTGTTTTAATCACAGTTTCCAGTATTGTAACTGCTGTGGGTTTATATGGAGAAATGTCAGAACAAAGTAAAGATCAGGGTCTGTTGCTGTCCAGGAATAAAGATCAATTGACTTCCTGAAGACAAACTGAGATATACAAAGTGACAAGAATAATAATCTAAAATGTTTTGCTCTAGGGGGGTATTTCCTCAGGATCATGAGGAATTCACTTATTTCTGCCACAGCTCAGATTCATCAAAATTGGCAAATAAGTCCTAATGCTGAAATTCTTATGTATGTCAATGATCTTTGCTGTATGTGTTATATGGAAGCTTCAGTAGTAATGCATACTAAAGTTTAAAGACCATTATGTAAAGACTAAGAAATCAGCCTTACCAACATAATGTTAGAAATCTTTAAATCACAGAAAATATCGCTAATTCTGGACCAGAGCTGTTGACTCAGATGTACATTGTTTTTTGAGTGTGTACCAGAAGTGGTAGTCACCTCCCAACACTGCCTAGGTCCCTGCATTCTAGGCATCTTGATACTGAGACAGTTGTTTGAATCCCCATTGGAGATAATAGAGAGCTAGTCAGAGGATGGATGTAGTAATTCAAGGTTAGTCAATTATTTCCTCAGTAATCACTGAATAAAATAAGAGGTCCCATTTCTTCACAGATCTGTCATTTTTTCTTTACTGTCAATATTCAAATTAAATGCAGTGAGTACAACTGAAATATTTTAGCAGTTACCTCTTTCTTATCATGCTTATAATTTGGGAAAGAAGCCAGATAGAAGCAAAACAGGTTAATCTCCTGATCCTGATACTAAAACTCCAGTATTAATTGTATTTATCTTTGAAAAAACAATAAGGTAAAATGGCTGTGTCTACTGGTCTCTTCAAGAGTGGGTAGCCTGCAATAACTATTTCTCTGTGCTTAGTTGTCTAGCCTGTGGATGCTTTGTATAACATTTTAACATTTAAATTGGTTTTACCATAACTTTCAAATAATGTTAACAGGGTCAGTACTATGGTTTCTTTAGTACTCCATGTCACAGATCAAGCAGATGCCTAGGGAATTTCCTATTCATACTGCATCAAGTCATTCATCACCGCTAGTGCACATATGTTTCAGGTCATTCTCAGAGAAAAATTGAGTGAAGAGCTAGAAAACATCAAAGCATGGCTTGGAACGTCAAAAACAAAGTTTCAACTTTTTATATAAAAAAGAAACCTTCAACTAGAATAAATTTCTAAGGGTTAATTGATATGAAAGTTGAAGAACTTAGTAACTATTTCTGACTTTAACTTATATTCTAAGGGGTACAATACATAGTAAGAAGAGTAAAGGTAATGGACTCACAATGGGGCACTTAAGAATGGAAAAAAAAAAAAAAATGAGATGGCTTTGGCAGGGGCAGTCACTCTCAAATAAATATACATAAGATGTAGTTCAGAATAACTAGCTCTGTCTTTGAGGACGTTTAGAAATGTCCATCTCTCTTCACTGACTATCTAGAGGAACACAATTGGGATTTTGGCACTGTAACAAATCTAACTAGAAACTACCAAAGTGTACCTCTATTTCCTTTTGATGTTTTCACCTGATCTGTCTACAAAAAAAAATGTACTTTTGACCTTGTTGACCCTGGGTAGCAGTTGGCACTCAAGTAAGCATTTGCTCCCACTAGGAGTTAAGAAACACGAGTGCAAGGAGGTGTGTTACAGAATCACAGAATTACAGAATCATCTAGGTTGGAAGAGACCTCCAAGATCACTAAGTCCAACCTCTGACCTAACAGTTAACCAGCTCCAACTGATTCTAACTAGCTCCAACCACCTCCAATTAGCCAAGGATGCTCTGCCCCCCTGAGAGAGACCTGCCATGCCCTGGCTGGGTCACTGGGTGGTGGTGGCTGATGGAGGAATTCAGACATTCTGAAAAATTAAGAATATTAAACACCTTGTGCTGTATTCTATACACTGCCTTTCAATCCATTCTTTTCAAATAAATATTTTTCTACTTATCTGAAACAAAGTACAGACTGTTGATCTATTCATGACATGTAATGAAAGTTTCCTGAAAAATGCATTATTATTTAGAAGTAATTTCAGTTCTTGGAAGTGACAAATACATGCATGGACTGTTACTATATGCTCTTGAATATTTTTTGACCTTTGATTATGTTTATCTTGGAGGTCTCTTCCAACCTAGACTATTCTGTGATTCTGTGATTCTATGGTATAGACAGAAATGCTTGGTTCTTATTCAGATAATTTCAAGAAAATAGCTGGGTTTTGTGTCTTTTCTTTCTTTCTTTCTTTCTTTTTTTTTTTTTTTCCCTTAAGCATTTTGGTAATCATAGTGGAAGGTAATTATGCATGAAACAGTATTTTACTCCTGTATAAAGTAAGGTAGAGAAGACCCTTTATGTCATTCCTTGTCCTTAGCAAGGAGCTACAGCTGTGGTGCTGATAAGGGTAATTAGCTGCTGCTTATGGCTGATACGTGCCATATTTGATGCGTAGCAGTTCTGTGTTACACAGACAGGCAGATCCTATTTGCAGAAGTTAGAAATAATAACTTAAACTTACAGCTGAGAATTTTATCCATATTTAGTAATGCTAACACCCTTCTGTTTAAATAGTTACTTTAAGAGTTAAAAAAACAGGAGTCTTTTTCAGAGTTATTTATGTTGAATTTGTGATCTAACCAGGCATAACTTATGTACTTGAAATGTCTGAAAAAAAAAATATAAATGGTTCCACTATTTTAAAAACTGGAGGATGTAAATATAATGCTTTAGTGACAATTTAGCATAATCTTTGATGCTTTTATTCTGCTTTTGAAGTGCTGTAGCATCTGAGCTGTGCTGCAACTGCTAGAAGTCTGAAATTTGGCAGGGACATTTGGTGACCTGTGAAAATCAGTTTACATTTGGCTAAGAGAGTTTAAATCAATCCTCTGTGTATAAAGGCTACATTTGCATGGGCAACTGATTGATGACAAAAGTAACAATCCATCATCATTTTCTTTCCCTTATGATTCTGTATGCATGCATATTTAGTAGAAGTTTTGAGTTAGAAAAAGCATGTCCTGCAGCTCTCAAAATGGAACTGAAAAAGAAATTAACACTAAGAGAGAGGAATGCATAGATTGTTTTCCAGAAAGAGAGACGTGTGAAGAGGTTCAAAAGTAGCACTGTCATCCCAGAGGAGTTATCAGGATATTTGTGATGTAGCAAAAGCATTACTATGGCAGTCATTACCTTCTCAAGTGCTGAGAAAGTGGTATGCAAAATGTTAGGGCTTTCTCCAGTGGAAGAAGTTGACCTTTGACGGGTGGGGCTGGATATCCATCTGTTCATAGTCTTAAGCAAAGCAGAGGCATCCAGGAATATATATGAATGCTAGTACAGAAGGAAAATAATTTCTGCAGTTATGATGATATCTAATGCAAAAACATAATGCATAATAATATTGTATCATTGCTGAAAAGCAGTGTGTTTATAAAATGTAGAGTCATTCCATTACATAAATGAGAAAGTACTATCAATCTATAAACTAAAAACTCTAATGCCATAAGCAAAGGAGAGAAAAAGTAATTATACTGTGGGCATTATTTTGTAATCAAGTTAAGTTTTTTAGCAAATAAACATGTTATTCTAAGTGTGTGTGCAAATTAACATGCATATGTGTTATTCCATTTTATTCTTTTTATAAAATATTTTTTTCTGCACCTTCCTGAAGTCACAATACAGTAGCAGCATGTATTCTAAGAGCAACACAGAATTAGAATTGCTGTTAAGCACTTCTATTAACTTTTTTCCCTCTCTAATTTTCATAGCAACTTAATTCTTTCCATTTTCTTAATATTATGAAAATATCTCCATCAAATTGTAAGATTTACAATTAAAATCATCTACTGTAATACAAAGCAGCTATTTAAATAGGAGGTATAATACGATAGTTTAAACACCAAAAGTTTTCCTATCAAAATAAAGTAAAATAAAATAAAACAAAATAATAAAATAAAATAAAATAATAAAATAAAATAAAATAAAATAAAATAAAAAAGGAATAGTAGTTCTGTTGGTTTTCTTACACAGAACTAGGGTATTTTGAACTGTTAGTACAGATTATTCTATCTGCATAATATGCCTATCAAATTTCACTGTTGGCTTTGGATAAAATTTCAATTGCATGCTATCACAAAGTTCCTATTAAAATCTATATCAATTAGAACTACCTTTTATTTCATTTTGCTTCATATTTAAATGATTGACAGCACTTGGACAGGGCACACGTAGGTGATTTTTAACCTATAACCATCATTATGTACTTCTTTACAGTCCAATTTCCTAGACAGCCAATCACATTTTTGCTCAGTGGAAAGGAGATTTTAATTATCCAAAACATTTAAGCTTTGTACCCTCTGCATTGTTATTCAGTCAGGAAAAAGACAAAAGGACAGAGCATTCTGCTAACAAATTATATACCTCATTTTGACTGCTAGTATTCTTTTATCGTAAAAACAACCTTTCCCAGTGCATAAGAGAGCAATACATTTCTTACAGAATTACCAGTTTTTCTTCTGTCCTAAGTCTTATATGGATATCATCTAAGTATATTTATTCTATGTATAGTATTCTTTTTTTTTTTTTTTTTTATTCAGACAAGCACTTTCTGAAAAATGTTAGGAACAATTCCAAACTAACCCCCAGCTCCAAGTACTTAGAAAACACATGTATTTTGTGGTTAAGTATGTATTTAATTTTAATTAAAATTCTCTACTTATATAAAGAACAAATCAAAACCCAAGACTAAAGGCTTTGGACTTGTGTATGTTTACTTACTCAATACACAGTTTTAGAGCAGATTAGGGGAGTGAGGAAGGAGGGAAGAAAAACAAATTCAGTAAGGAAACTGAGACACATAAAAGGAGGTATGATGTTAAATACATCCTAGATCTGAACATGGGGTTAGCAGTCAGGGATGAGGACTGAAGATTGGGTTGTAATGAAAGCTACAGAAAAGAATGGTTTCAAAAGCAAGCTCTTTTTTTTTTCTTTTTTTTTTCTTTTTTTTTTTCTTTTTTTCTTTTCCCCCTCCATTTCTGTGCATTTTCAGATGCCCACAGTTGCTTATGTGTGCTTGTAGTGGATTTACATGGCAAGGTTTTAGTAGTGAGGGGCTGCAGGTGTGGCTTCTGTGAGAAGAATCTAGCAACTGCCCCATGTTAGATAAAAGCCAGCTCCAGCCAGTTTCAAAGGGACCCACTGCTGCCCAGAGCTGAGCTAATAAGTGGCATTGTTTCTGCCTCTGTGAGAGCAGATATAAGAACAACAATAAAAACAAACAGACAAACAAACCAAAAAAAAAAAACAAACAAACAAAAAAAACACTCTTGTACAACAGCATCTAGGAGAGTGAGGAGTGAGAACCAGCCCTGCAGACAGCAGACACCAAGGTCAGTGCAGCAGGAGGGCAGAAGGTGCTCCAGGCATGCAGCAGCAGTTCCCCAGTGGCCTGTGGAAAGGCCCCTGGTGGAGCAGGCTGTCAGCCCATGGGTCTCACATGGAGCAGATCTCCACGCTGCAGCCCATGGCGGAGCCCCCAGTGGAGCAGGTGGATGTGGCCTGGAGGAGGTTGCGGCCCATGGAGAGCCCTCGCGGGAATAGGCCCCGGGCTGGAGCTGCAGCCCATGGAGAGGAGTCCATGCAGGAGCAGGAGGTCTGGGGGGAGCTGCCACCCACCTGTGGGGGACCCGTGCTGGAGCAGTTTGCTCCTGGGGGATGGACCCCGTGGTATGGAGCCTTGTGGGAACAGTTCTTGAAGAACTGCTGCCTGTGGGAAGCCCACGCTGGATCAGTTTGGGAAGGACAGCATCCTGCGGGAGGGACCCCACGTGGAGCAGGGGCAGGGAGTGACTGTGAAGGAGTGGTGGAGACAAAGCATTAGGGACTGACAGCAAACCTCATTCCCCTCTTTCCCTGTGCTGCTTGAGGGGAAGGTGTTTTTCATTTGTTGTTTTTTTTTTGTTTCTCACTTCCCTAGCTTGTTAGTAATAGGCAATACATTTATCTAATCTCCCCACACTGAGTCTGTTTTGTCCATGATGAGAATTGTTGTGATCTCCCTGTCCTTATCTCAGCCCTTGAGCCCTTTTCATTTTATGTTGTATTTTCTCCTCCTTTCCCTTTTAGGAAGGGGAGTGAGAGAGTGGTTGTGGTGGAGCTTGGATGCCCAGCTGGTTAAAAACACCACAGTCCTAAACAAATACTGAGGAAATTGGAAGATGGGGGAGTTACTTAAAAATCCTAAGCAATGACTTTTTTTTTTTTTTCCCCCTACATAACTAGCTTATATGTAAAGATACTTGAACCATAATTGTGCTCACAGAATTATAATGCATTAATTTTATTCATAAGAGTATTCAAAGTAATTCCCTAAAAGTTTAAAGATGATAATCTTTGTATCAAAAGTACTTGGTGCCATTACTCAGACAAGAAAGCAAAACATCATACTGCATTACATGCCATGAGAGCACATTCTCATTGTTTTGTCACTAGTTCAAAGTTAGATAGGACTTCAGAACAAGCATCTTCTTTATGGGCAGAAAGAGCACATAAGATAGAAATGGAATGATCCCTTTAAGGGATGGTTTCTTTTCACTCAGATCTTTGAGGTCACTCTGCATGAATATATGCCACAGGAGATTTGTCTGAAACTGGAGATGGAAATGTGTGCTGAAATGTAGCAAATTATTCAGGCTGGATATAAGGAAAAAGTTTTTCACCAAGAGGGTGGTCGGGTGCTGGAACAGGCTCCCCAGGGAACTAGTCGTGGCACCAGTCTTGTCAAAGTTCAAGAAATATTTGGACAACACTCTCAGACACATGATCTGTTTGTTTGTTTATTTATTTATTTATTTATTTATTTTATTTTGGGGGTGGCAGTCTGGGGACCCAGGAGTTGGGCTTGATGATCCTTGTGAGTCTCTTCCAACTTGGATATTCTATGATTCTATGCACAAGCTTTCTAGCACATAGACCAGTAGGTACCAAACTCAAACTCACTTCCCTGTGTAAACATATGCTCATTTTCAGTAGTTAACTAAGGTGGATTTCATAAAGGAAAAGGCGTGCATAAGTTGAATTTTGTCATATGTCCAAACTTCATTTGACTCAAACAAAATTTTTTAAAATCTTGTAACATAATATCATTGCTGTAACATTGGATTACTGTACAGGCTGTCACATGTGGGTCGTTGTCAACAAGCTGTACTTCATTACATTATGCCTCATATTCACAGTGAACCATTATGAGTCATTAAGTGATCAGAGTCATTTGTACAGAACTGCAGCTTCTACACTTTTTCATCTCACTATTTTTGTACATAGGATGTGTTTCTATATTTGTGTTATGCATATATATATATAAACACTAATCACAGTGATATAAAATGAATATGTTAATATACAATAGTACAGAGCTTGGAATTACAAGGACCTTCAGTTCCTGAAAACCAGGTGATAATAAAATATTTCGTTTTGCATGTATAACAGAGAGAGGTGGTTTTTTTTGTTGTTGTTGTTGTTTGTTTTGTTTTCTGACATGATATCTTTACAGCTGAAACTAATGAATGCAACATGAATCAACCATTCATTTGGAATTTTCTTAATATAAACTAAATATCCTTGAGCATAGGAGAGAATCGTAACAGATAGGAAGTCAATGAAACCAGGAAACATTCTAGGTGCTCAGCTCTTCATGCAGCTTTCTGTAGAACTAAGCCAAAAGTGAATATGCCCTACAGTATTCGTGCTAAAATAGCTCTGGTTCAATACAGTTAGTCAGAGCACTCTGGAAAAGTATCTGATTCTTTTCCTCAAAACAGTCACACACACATATATTTATATTTATAGTTATAGTTAGTTATAGTTATGTTATTTTTCATAAACTGATGCATAGGACAGTGCTAAAATACTGCTTTGGTAAAGTCAGTACACAGAAAATAAATATGCTTACAAATCACTTGGTCAAAAGATAGTGTTGAAAAAATTCTTGTAACCAGTCCTTGAAATGTATGGATAAATTATATAACATATTTATTTAAATGAAAGGAACTAAAATCATTCTGTTTTTATTTGAATTACTCAGTCATAGGCATCTCAGCAATTGGTGCTGAACAGAAAATTATGCATGAATTGAAAGCAAGGATTAGTTTGCCTTAAAATAAAAATAAAAATAAAAGTGTTTTCAACATTGCTCTAAATTAACTTAAATATCTAAAATCTGTCCAGTCAAAATCCATTCTATATCATTTTGTCTCTGAAAATAAAAGGTTTGGTAGGTTACATAGCCATTTCAGAATCAACATTTACATCTTATATTTCAACAGAGGCTGAAAAACAGTGCCTTAGACTCAGTAACAGAGTTTCCTTGTCCTGTCTTTCTGAGAAGGTCAGAATCAAAACTGAAGTTGGACAAAAGCAATATGAAGAGGATGAGGATCTGTTGTTCTTTACTAGAACAGGAGTAGATACTTTATTTGAAAGATGACAGCACTTAAGCACAGGATGTAGCACTGAAATATTGCTTCAAGGCACAGTCCAACTAACTATCCCTGCAGTCTAAATGATTTTCTTTTTATAAGTCAAACTGAAGGTGACTGTTCTACTAAGACGCCTTTCTGGTTGCATTATAAATGGAAGTTAAAAGAGTATCTATGTTCAGGATGCAAAACTCGTACTGCCAAGAATATAAAAAGCTTAGCAATGCAAGTGTGAGGCTGGGACACAAATGAGATTTATTCTGTGAGGCTCACCTCTCAATATATTTTGCAGATTTTTTTTTTTTTTTTTTTTTTTTTTGTCTCCCTTCATCATCACTCTTAGTAAAGCACTGGCAAAAAGCCTTTATCAGAATTGAGGCAATGTGTTTTATGCATTAGAATGTTAACCCTGGAAAATCTATTTTTATATGTTATTCTGCCATCCTTAACCACTTCTGGTAATACAGAAGCAATATAAATCACTAATTATAATTATTATGTTTAAGTTCTGTAGGAACAGTTCCAGAATTTCCATATGATCTTTGCTTTGCAAATAGCTTTACTGATTCCTCTGCATTAAGAACAACATTTTTGCACTTTTAACGTACCAGATCTTCAGCTGGTCTAAATCAATGCAATATTACTAAATCCAGTGGAGGTCTGTTGTTTAAAACAACAGGAGACTTGGACTTCAAAGACAACGCTGGTCATTAAGTTTATTTGAAATCAATGTGACTGTTTGCAGAACAACCTACTTTTCAAGATGTGTTCTGGGGTTATATCATCTAAAGTATACTGCTGAAAAACTCTTTAATAATAAATAAAAATATACTTGTATTACAAGCACCATATGGATGCTCATCCCAAATATCCATATGACTGCTTTTCTGTGGATTAATATTATTACAAATGAGGAAAAACTTTGTAGTCTCAATTGAGGATGCAATTTAAAAAATATAGCTGAGAGGGAAAATAAAAAATGTTTCTTACTGGTGTTCATTTTCACAGAACCTCATAGCAGCAACCATTCACTGCACCTATTACTTACCTTAGCTGCAGGCAGAAATGCAAATAAGATGAATATTTCTTACCCCCCTCCCCTCCCACCTCCCTCCAAAAACAAAACAAAGCTTTCCTTACTAGACATCTTTTTCATGAAAAAAGAAATAAAAATACTGCTATAGGATGCTATTAATATCTCAAATAGGAACTTAAATCCTTTTCTTTATTTAATATTTTGTGCCCTTTAATGATGTAGGAGGCTCATGTAAACATACATGGAAATAATTTGGGGTTATGATGCATTTTTGAATGCCTAGTCTTTGAATTAATTGCCAGTTTTGATGTGCATCAAAATAGTCAATATGCACTGATCTTGGTAACAGCATATTGTCACAAAAATGAAATTATGCAAATCATTGTTCTTATGTCTCAAATCTAGACAGAGTAGCTTTTGAAGCCACTGCATGTTTTTTGATTTTATCCTTTTTCTGGAGAATTTCATACTTCAGATGCAAGACTGTACAAACACTTCCACTTCAATACAAACTAGGAAACAGATTAAATTATTTCACCTTCAACAATACTTTTTAAGCTGTTATTTCTGAATCTATGACAATATATTTGTAAAAAAAACAAAAAAAAGGTGAACTGCACCCACCTCATTGAAGAAAGGAGGGAAGTCATACCTCCCTGAAGCCTCTAGTGTTTTGAGAATCTGTTGTATCATATATTAACTTATAGTTTCACTTAGCATGGTTTATTATCCCTCAAGGTCAATACTTTAATTTAAACTTCATTAATTAGAATTTAATCTCAGCAAAAGTAATTATCTAATTATTATTTAATTGCATATTACTATTACTTAGCTTAATAAGGCAGTTGAGGATAGACATTATAGGAGGCTTTAATCAAAGTTAAATTTAATTGTTTCTTTTAATGCACATTGTTTTAAGAAATTATAATAATAATAACTACCAAAAGGTGAGCAAAATTATGAGATAGGATAAGATTATGGGAAAGTAAGAAGGGCTCTGTGGTAGATCTATTTGACACCAGACATGCCTCAAGAAGTTTGTATTTTGTAGAAACCAAAACAAAGGTTCCAGTTCAGGTATCGAAAATGCAATTTAAGCAGTCTTAAATAGCCATGTGATAATGGTCATCTAAGAATCTTTCAGCATAAGGCTGAATGGTGAGTGGGTACAGCTCTGATTTCATCTGTGCTACATCTTACCCATTGGATGAAAGGTTAAAATATCTACACTAGTTCTGATAAATGATAGAGTCTTTTAGACAGAGCTGCAAGCTACTTCTCTGTATACAAATTGAATTATGATAAAGGATAGTCCAGTGTGTTACACTGTGGTCAGAGCTAAAAGAATGTCCCACTAGGTTATGTTCTACCCACTGGTCTGATTCATGTCGTTCTACTACATATCACTGCCTAGTCCATAATGAATATTCAGTTCCTTTTTATACCACTAGATAGAGAGCTAATGAACTTGTAGGGTATAATATTATATTTACATCTCTGTGATTAGAGCAATAGAAAATGCTCATTCAGAGATATTACCAGTTTAGGGAACAAAGAGGGTTTATAATCTCTGGAAAAGAGGGGAGCGAGGGGGGGACAGGGCACTCAGGAGGACTATAAGGATGTTGCAAGGCTGTGCGGGGACAAAATTAGAAAGGCCAAAGTTCATCTGGAGCTCTATCTGGCTACTGCTGTTAAAGATAACAAAAAAAGTTTTTATAAATACATCAACACAAAATGGAGGACTAAGGAGAATCTCCATCCTTTACTGGATGCAGGGGGAAACTTAATTACAAGAGATAGTTACAAGGAAAAGGCTGAGGTGCTTCATGTCTTCTTTGCCTCAGTCTTTAGTGGCAAGACCAGTTTTTATCTGGATACCCAGTACCCTGAGCTGGTGGAAGGGGATGTGGCCCTCACAATCCACGAGGAAATGGTTGGCAACCTGCTACAACATTTGGATGTACGCAAGTTGATGGGGCAGGATGGGATCCACCCGAGGGTACTGAGAGAACTGGCAGAAGACCTGGCCAAGCCACTTTCCATTATTTGTCGGCAGTCCTGGCTATCAGGGGAGGTCCCAGTTGACTGGCGGCTGGCAAAAGTGACACCCATCTACAAGAAGGACTGGTGGGTAGACCCAGGAAACTATTGGTCTGTTAGTTTGACCTCAGTGCCAGGGAAGCTCATGGAGCAGATTATCTTGAGCGTCATCATGAAGCACTTGCAGGGCAAGCAGGTGATCAGGCCCAGTCAGCATGGGTTTATGAAAGGCAGGTCCTGCTTGACTAACCTGATCTCCTTCTATGACAAAGTGACGGGCTTGGTGGATGAGGGAAAGGCTGTGGATGCGGTCTACATTGATTTCAGTAAGGCTTTTGACACCGTTTCCCACAGCATTCTCCTCAGGAAACTGGCTGCTCATGGCTTAGACTGGCATACACTTCGTTGGGTTAAAAACTGTCTGGGTATCCGAGCCCAAAGAGTTGTGGTGAATGGAGTCAAATCCAGTTGGAGGCCGGTCACTAGTGGAGTCCCCCAGGGCTCAGTACTGGGGCCAGTCCTCTGATATCTTTATCAATGATCTGGCTGAGGGGATCGAGTGCACCCTCAGTAAGTTTGCAGATGACACCAAGTTAGGTGCGTGTGTCGATCTGTTCAAGGGTAGGAAGGCTCTGCAGGAGGATCTGGATAGGCTGGACTGATGGGCTGAGGCCAACTGTATGAAGTTCAACAAGGCCAAGTGCCGGGTCCTGCACGTGGGGCACAACAACCCCAAGCAGCGCTACAGGCTGTGAGATGAGTGGTTGGAAAGCTGCCTGGCAGAGAAGGACCTGGGAGTATTGGTTGATAGTTGGTTGAATATGAGCCAGCAGTGTGCTCAGGCAGCCAAGAAGGCCAACACATCCTGGCTTGTATAAGAAACAGTGTGGCCAGCAGGTCCAGGGAAGTGATTGTCCCCTTGTACTCGGCTCTGGTGAGGCCGCACCTCGAGTACTGTGTTCAGTTTTGGGCCCCTCACTACAAGAAGGACATGGAGGTGCTTGAGCCAGTCCAGAGAAGGGCAACAAAGCTAGTGAGGGGTCTGGAGAACAAGTCTTATGTGGAGCGGCTGAGGGAGCTGGGATTGTTCAGCCTAGAGAAAATGAGTCTCAGGGGTGACCTTATCACACTCTACAGGTACCTTAAAGGAGGCTGTAGCGAGGTGGGGGTTGGTCTATTCTCCCATGTGCCTGGTGACAGGACGAGGGGGAATGAGCTAAAGTTGCGTCAGGGGAAGTTTAGGTTGGATATTAGGAAAAACTTCTTTACTGAAAGGGTTTTTAGGCATTAGAATAGGCTGCCCAGGGAAGTGGTTGAGTCACCATCCCTGGAGGTCTTTAAAAGACGTTTAGATGTAGAGCTTAGTGATATGGTTTAGTGGAGGACTTGTTAGTGCTACATCAGAGGTTGGATTAGGTGATCTTGGAGGTCTCTTCCAACCTAGTTTATTCTGTGATTCTGTGATTCTGTGATTAAAATCTGTGATTTATCATTGGAAACTTTTATTCACACCTGACAAGATTGAATTGGAGTTAAAAAGCCAAGGGGAAAAAGACTCTCTTTTCAGAGGGCTGGGCTGTCAGAGTTCTAATTTGTAATTCTCCTTTTGAGACTGTCAGAGGCCCTTATTACAACTGGAAAGTTTAATTACTACAGTTGCAAGGGTCATCACTCACTCACTGCAGGGAAGATGAATAGTGCACAGCTATTAAATAAAGGATAGTTGCTAGAACTATTTTTAAAACTGGTTATGACTAAAGTACTGCTGTTCTTCAGGATGATAACTTGATGTCTCATCTGAAATTCTGCTTTCATTTGGAATAAAATGCCCTTCTATCTATTCCTTGACCTTAGATTTAAAAATCCTTCTATAGTCCACAGATCTAACTTGCTAACTACATCTTTTCTGGTATCCATAGCTTTATAATTCATGAACTAAATTGAGACTTGCTCTATTATTTTGACTATTTTCAACTAATCAAAAGATAGAAAAAAAATCTTCAAATACATACCCAGCATGAGATCAATCTGGCCAGTATGGTTAAGGATAACAAAAAATGTTTTTATGAATATATTAATGGCAACTGGAGGGCCAAGGAGAATCTCCATTCTTTATTGGACACAGGGGGAAACATGACTAAAGAGGATAAGAAAAAGACTGAAGTGTTCAATGCCTTCTTTGCTTCTGTCTTTACTAGACAGACCACTTATCTGCAGGTACTCAGCCTCCCATCCTGGAGGTCTGGGATGAGGAGCAGTAGAACACACACACACCAGTTCAGGTGGAAACAGAGACCTGCAGCTCCACCTGGACTGTCACAAGTCCATGGGGTCAGATGGGATCCAACCCAGGGTGCTGAGGGAGTTGGCGGATGTTATTGCTGGGCCACTTTCCATCATCTATCAGCAGTCTTGGTCATCCTGAGAGATCCTGGATGACTGAAGACTTGTTAATGTGATTCCCATCTATAAGAAGTGTTGTAAGGATGACCTGGGGAGCTACAGGCCTGTCAACCTGACCTCTGTGACAGGGAAGGTAATGGAACAGGAGATCTTGAATGCAATCATGCAACCTATGTGGGAAAACCAGGGGATCAGGACCAGTCAGCATGGGTTTATGAAAGGCAAGTCTTGCCTGACCAGCTTAATCTCCCTCTATGACTGGGTGACCTCCCTGGTGGATGAGGGAAAGCCTGTTGACATAGTCTACCTAATTTCATCAAAGCCTTTGACATGGTCTCCCATAGTATTCTCCTGGAGAATCTGTCAGCCCATGGCTTGGGACAGGTACACTCTTTGCTGAGTTAAAAACTGACTGGATGACCAGGCCCAGAGAGTAGTGGTGAACAGAGTGATATCCACCACTTGTGGCCGGTTGGTGGCCAGGGGTTGATGTTGGGGCCCATCCTCTTTAATATCTTTCTTGATGATTTGCATGAGGGAATTGAGTGCACCCTCAAAAAGTTTGCAGATGACACCAAGTTGGGGAGAAATGTCTATCTGCTGGAGAGTAGGAAGGCCCTACAGAGGGACCTGGACAGGTTGGGTTGATGGGCAGAAGCCAATGGGATGAGGTTCTACATGGCTAAGTGCTGGGTCTTACAATTTGGCCACAACCACCCCATGCAACAATACAGGCTTGGGGCAGAGTGGCTGGAAAGCTGTGCAGAGGAAAAGGATCTGGGACTGCTGGTTGTTGCTCACCTGAACATGAGCCAGCAGTGTGCCCCCGTGGTCAAGAAGGCCAATGGTGTCTTGGCTTGTAAAAGAAATAGTGTAGCCAGCAGGACCAGGGAGGTTGTTTTTCTCCTGTACTCTGCTCTGGTGAGGCTGAACCTCAAGTACTGTGTTCAGTTTTGGGTGTCCAGAAAAGCGTTACAAAGCTGGTGTAGGGCCTGGAACACAAATCTTATGAGAAGCAGCTGGGGGAACTAGTGTTATTTAGTCAGGAGAAGAGGAGGCTCAGGGGAGACCTTCTTGCTCTCTAAATCTACCTGAAAGGAAGTTGAGGGGAGCTGGGTGTTGGCCTCTTCTCACAGATAACTAGCAACAGGACTAGAGGGAATGTCCTCAAGTTGTGCCAGGGGAGGTTTAGGTTAGAAATTAGGAAAAATTCTCAGAAACAGTAGTCAGGCATTGGAATGTGTTGCCCAGGTAAGTGGTGGAGTCACCATCCCTGTGGGTGTTTAAGGAAAGGTTGGATCTTGCGTTTAGGGAAATGGTTTAGGGGGTGACATTGGTAGTAGGGTGATGGTTGGACCAGATGATCTTGAAGATCTCTTCTAACCTTAATGATTCTGATTGTACAATTCTATGATTCATAGTTATGAGTCAGATATTATATGCCAGCTAGGTTCAAAACCTTTTTCTGATTTGTTTCTGTGAACATTGGGCTATTCAAGTAGAACAAGCACACATACCCATACAAAGGAGTATTTCAGCTCAAAGGTTTGTTAGAAATGCTCTTTTGGTGTTTTGTATAAATCATGTAGTCAACAGATAGAAACAACAAAATGTTACGTATTTTTATAGCTAACACAAAGACTTCCAATTCTAATCATCTTTATGAATTCCAAATTCCTATTTATAAAGTAGTTACAGAAGTCAATAAATATGTATTTATGTTTGTCACTTGACTTACATAAGTGACACAGTTAATATTTATACACTGATTTTTATTTGTAGGTTTTGGGTTTGTTGTTGTTGTTGTTGTTGTTGTTGTTCCATGTCATCTAGTCAAGGCATCCACCTGGCATCTCTATCCATATTATTTAATTTTTCTGCATTTCCTATTTTTTTCTTAGAAATTCAGTGCTTAAATTAGACACTGATTATCACAGAATCACAGAATCATCTAGGTTGGAAGAGACCTCCAAGATCACCAAGTCCAACCTCTGATGTAGCACTAACAAGTCCTCCACTAAACCATATCACTAAGCTCTACATCTAAACGTCTTTTAAAGACCTCCAGGGATGGTGACTCAACCACTTCCCTGGGCAGCCTATTCTAATGCCTAAAAACCCTTTCAGTAAATAAGTTTTTCCTAATATCCAACCTAAACCTCCCCTGACACAACTTTAGCCCATTCCCCCTCATCCTGTCACCAGGCACATGGGAGAATAGACCAACCCCCACCTCGCTACAGCCTTCTTTAAGGTATCTATAGAGTGCGATGAGTGCAATAATCTGCTAGTTGCAAGAAAAACTCCATGTACAAACACATATATGTCAGATATTTTATCCATAGAATAAATATAATTTTAACACATTCCCTTCAATGAAGCAAAACTTTATGATTTTGTTAAATAACTTTCTACAGAAGGCACTATTTCAAACAGTTTTATAATTCTTAGCCTTTGTTAATGTATTTTCATGCTGTAAATTAATGTTTTGTACTTGATGATGAAACAGCAAAGGACTAAAGTGGATGTTATAAATGGTATAATATGAAGAAAATTATAATAACATCATCTAGTCATTGTTGTTTCTACCAAAAAGACCAAAATTATTTTTTCTGACACTTTACCTTTGAGGAAGTGTTTGAAAATGTATTAAATTGAAGTCATCCAAGACTGGACATTAAAGAATAACTCCAAAGTTATTTATGACATTATCCATTTTGTCAAATGGGTTACCTTTTAAGAAAATGTGTTTGTTTTGTTGTTGTTGTTGTTTTTCTTGTGAATGACCTTGCTTCTGTAGATACTCTGTACAAAACACAATTTATTTATTTTTCATATGTCTCTCTCCACTGCATCTCAACACCATTATCTTCCTCAATCTTCTTAAAGGCTGAAGTTGAACAATGACATGCTGCATTTAATGAACATCACTATGAATTCTTCTCTTGGTGCATTTCAGAAAATACAGCACTAGCAAGCTGGAGGAAGTATTTTCAGAAATATATATATATGTATATATATATATATTTAATCATACCAGAAATCAAACTACTCATTCTAAAGGTGGAAAGAAAGTTAAGTTCTACTTATACATATTCATAGAGTTGCAATATCTCAATGTCTCTTAATAGTGATTTCATGATTTGTGGCTCTATTTATACATTAATATAGTTTTTGCATATATATTGATAGTTTTTCCATATATATTGATATATAGTGTGACTGTTAAAAGGTGTTTCTGTTTTGATTCTTTTCCCACAAATGTCACTGATTATTATTACTTTTTTTTTAATTGTTGGATTTACCTCCATTCAAAAGTTATTATAATCAAATGTCTACCTTAATTTCTAATATAAAATCTCAAAGTATAATTTCTCATTAAAACTGAACAAAGCATAAATAGATGGAAATCTGAATAGCTATTTCACTGTTTACAGTACAGCTTTCTACCAAAAGAGAATCACTGTAGTTAACTAAATTTTGTTTAGGCTTGCTCAAGGACACTAGTTCACTGCAGATAAAATCAGAAAAGTATAAACAGCTTCTGTTCCAGGTTAAATAAATAACTAAACAGGAATCCGTACTCCCAGAGATATAAGGCAGCAGGTCAAGGGAAAGACCAAGGATTTTTGAAGCATTTTATTAAATTCAGGTTTTGGAATCAATGGAGGACATATGTTATGTAGAGATAAAAATGTCTCTCTGTTAATGTAACTAGCTTGACACCTGTGTAGAAGCCTAATAAGATGTGTTTGTCTTAAATAGAGAAAGTTTAAAAGCTTGAAAGTTTTAGAGAGTATGTTTGCTTATTTATTTTAGATTCAAATAGATGATACTTATATTATGCTCACTATATCTCAGGTTCTCCTACTACTGAACTTTATTCCTTTGCAGGTGAGAGTATGGGAAGCACTTAATGATCTATCACCAGGAGCAAATACAGAAGGATCCACAAGAGACTAAACTAACTTGCAAAAGGATGGTATCTGTTTTAGAAAAATAAAAATAAAAATAAAATAAAACCAAGTAACTGGAATAAAATTGCTGCACCTGCTTTTATTTACCTTTTGAGAGATACCTGAAGAAACTGTAGGGACCACTTCAAGTTCTTTCTGTAAGTTACAACATTACCTTAACAGTGTAGTGAGAGATGAACTGAAATTATAAACTTTTTAAACCTGCTATTTATTTTGTTAAAAGCCTTAAGTAAATAGCTCAGAAAGGGAGAACCTTGCAGAGGCAGAATGAAGTACAGACTGGGGAGAACTCCAGAACATTTTCTGTCTTCAGATACTTCTGAGGATATCTATTTAGTTCCTCAGGCTCTCATCCCTTGCAAGATATTTTCTGTCACAATAATTCAGTATAGCAAAGCACTAAGTCAGTAGTGCTTTGTGATCCAATTTTGTGATAAGAATGGAAAGGGGGTTTTGCATTCTACAACAGACAACTGGGAAAAAAAAAAAAAAAAAAAAAAAAAGTAAGGTGAGGAGTATCAAGAACATTTTACGGTTGCCCTTTCTGGGGAGTGGGGATGTGAGAACCATAAAACACTAAGGATAGCTGAGGCAAGATGGAGAAGAAAGTAGACAAATCTTCTTTATTCTGACTTCTAATGTCAAGTAGTTTTAAAGACAGCACAGTAGCCTGGGTGAATAATGACCGTGTGGAGCTGTAGTCATCAATGCTAAATGTATGGTATCAGCTCTGTGGAATCACATAGCACTCCCACACAAACATACACTCTTGAAGTGAAGCGTGTTGTCAATTAATAAACTTAGAAAAGTTTTATTTTAGACTTTAACACTGGCTTGATTTACCAGTCCTCTAAATAGTCTCATCACAGTGATCTCTTAATCCCCAACCAATATATGTACATATTTTTACTGAATTGCAAGAAATTGAAGCTAAACAGTCTGGACCTCAAATGCACTCTGAAAGAGACTTAAGGCTACCATTGATGGATTTCTGTGGTCTACACAGGGTAAGAACAACAAATCTGTCCTTCCGTTTCCTGAAACATTCCCATTTATATGTACCATACAGCATCCTACAGCAGAACTCCATAAGTCATGGGAAGACCTACACCAACCCTTGGTACAAGGGTCACCCTCAGGACTGCAATGACATAATGTATCTGCACAGACAACATGCAGAGATGCAGATTAGTCAGATGTCAGATCATGTCAAAGGGACCTTGGCAGGAGCAGTATGAGAAGAAAACCAGTAGTTGAGGAAAACAAACAAACAAACAAACAAACAAACAAAAAAAAAACAACCAAACAAAAAAAAAACAGCTAGACAATGCCATGCTTCTGGCTGGCTGATGTTACAGCATATACCTATGTCCTCTTGAAGTGACAAGTCAGGAAAGCTACAGTATAAATGACATTTAATGTCAATAGAACCCAGTTTGTATGCAGCTGAACAGAGGCATGTATCATTCTCTCTCAACGAGCTATTGATATTACCTTCACCCTCAAAAACTCACATGGGCAGATCTCAAAAAATGAATAATTTGTTTGTTGGTGATTGGATTTGGGTTATGATATATTCTTTTTGTTTAGTTACTTGGTTTTCTACCATTAAAACCTATTCTGTTTTAAAATATCCCCAAATATTAAATTTATTGCATAAGTAGCCTTGGCAGCATATAGTGAATACTATTCTTTGATAGCCTTTGTAAGCACAATGCCCTGGGAGAAGTGTTAAGAAAGCTTTCTGTTATACAATAAGCACTCTTGTGATGAAATTTTATATTGGGTGAGTTTGGTAGTCAAATATCTCTTTTTATGAAAATTTTGAATAATTTTAAAAAATTGCTTTATATCTTTGATTTTATATATTTTTAAAAGTTGTTTCTGATCCACTGAAGCACATGAAAGCATAGTATGAGATCAGAATTGGACCCTATGTCTAAAATTGTTCTTTAAATACCTAGTCTTGAAAGTCAGGTTATTAGTATGTGCAAGACTGTGTCCTAAATCTTTATAAGTACTTTCACCTTACAAGTATATACTCTAAATAAAAGTATACATATTGTAATGTAGATATATTGGAGAATTCACATTCTACAAGTTAAGAATGTCTTTCATTCAAAGTGGAGATTTTTAAAAAATTATTATTATTATTATTTATTTGCGGCAAAATAACCTATGACAAAACTGAGTAATATACAAACAATCATAAATTTGAAAGCATTCAAACTAAGCTGCATAGCCTAGGGAAGGTCAACAACACACAGTCAATTCCTCTGAAGCATTTTTAATAAAGCTTTGCCATATATTTACATGTGACAGGAAAAAAATAAATAAAATAAAACACCATGCAGTAATCAGATAAGCCCATTTTTTCATCATTTTTTTTTTCAGCAGCATGGTAATATTTTCTCTCTTATCAAGCTAAACAATATTGAAAAATAAATGGTTACATTTATTAGAATCCCAGCATATCCAAGAACTCTTGTTTGCCAGCACCTACTGCATGAGTACAAATGTAACATATTTGCCAGTATATCAGCAGAATATTTTAAAATAATAATTACAAAAAGTCAGAAAATTCTAAAGATTAAAAAAGAGTAAAATTTTTCCATCCCTTCCCTTCCCTTCCCTTTCTTTCCCTTCCTTTCCCTTTCTCTTTCCTTTATGAAAGTCCAAAATTTCTCAGAGAAATATTGTACCTTCGACAAAAAAAAAAAAAAAAAAAAAAAAAACTTACCAGTAAGGTACAGCCTGACAAATGGTCTGTTTTTCTATCTGCCTATATATCACACAAGTAAAAGGGCAAATTAGAACAACAGTCTCACTTATTTCACATATTAAAAAGCTTGATTGATGGTGTCTGATACATAATTGTACTAGTCTACAGACACATTAATAACTTATTATCCAAATGGCATATATAGTACTTTATATGTTGCTTAATTTGGTGTTTATTTGAAGTTTTTATGTACAAGATTATTTTTAAACAAGTCTTAATTTTCAGAGTTCACTTAACCATTCAGGAACTGAAACTCTTTGACAAAAGATGTAATTTCAAAATAATGTACAGATACAATTTTTTAATTATTCACTTGCATACTAAACTTACACACATTCTCTGAATTTAATGAGAGCACTTGTATGGGAAAGTACTACTTAGTAAGTATATGTGTGGCATACAAAGTTGATTATATAATTCATAGTTTTTCACCTTATGTATGTTTGGATAATAACCACAATTCATAAAAGGTGAATAGCTGTAGAACTTTCTGGAGGATTAGCGCTAAGCATTTTTCATTAAGTGATTCATTTCAGATCTCTTGTCCACTATGCACTACATCAAGTGCATCGAGTATCATTCAGCATCTCCATTGTATTACATAAAATGAATTGCCTTGGTTTTCAGATCTACTAGCTATAAATAGGCAAGTACTTGGTTAACCAATGCTGTCTTCACCTTTATTGCAGCTGTGCGTAATGTGTGTGCCAAATTACGCTGAAGAAAATGTCATGTGATTTATAAAGTTGCCTCTCTTTCCAGGCTAATGCATTACTGAAACCCAATAAACTCTGAAGTGTAGCACCATTCATTTCATCTGTTACTACCATGCTGCATGTTCCGGGGGCTGGGAGGGGGAGGTTGGGTGTGTCTTGGAAATTTAACACAAATAAAAAGAGAAATATAACTGAAATAATAATAGTAATAATAAGCTCCTGCCAAGATAATGCTGTTCTAAAACTTCAGAAAAAGGAAAAAGCTTGTAAGTCATTGTGAAATATATTACTTTTCTGGCATAGCAAACTGTTTCACATTAACAAGCTTCTGAGAAATATGCTAATTAAAAATTATGGAAAACCACTCTTTTATTCATTAAGTGACAATCATATAACTCTTGCTGTTAGCTATAAAGGCTTATAACAGATTGCTTGCCATATTGCTGTCCTTCTACTTCAAGAGTAGTTACATGAAAGGCTGCTACTTCAGATTGCATTGCATGGTTAGTCCCATGCTAGGTAGCATTAGAATTCACGTCTCTTCATACTAGGTTGGAGCATCTGGTCCATTCTCCTAGCTGACAGAAGCAAGTCCCTATACCATACATATCCATAAAGCTTCTGAAGACAGTTGCTGATCTTCCATCCAGAGAGAAATACTTTAGTTTTCATTAGATCGTGGTTGGTCTAGGAGTGGAAGTTGGGAGGTTATATTTCCCTTTGTACATGTGCATGCATGCATGAGTGTGTGTTGTGTGTGCTTGTACATGTGTTTAGGTGTTATATGATGATACATTATCACTCCAATTCATCTGAGGAGACCCTCAATACATACACCAGAAAGCAGTCAGAACGTGCTTATCTCATCCAGATAAAATTTTCCTAGATACAACCTAGACAGTGGAATAGTTTGACTTTGTGCTGACAGTCTCAGGCTGTACAAAATGACATCCCCTTTGCAAGTATGTATTCACCATTGCCAGCATTGTAATACATTACATGCTTACTTCTCTATATAATTAATTATCGCATATGTATGTAACAACATTAGAAATTTGTGTGACGATTATAACTTGCATTATTTGGGGCATTTTTTTTTTGTTTTTATCTATTTTTGATAGAATGTTGTTATTAAGAATAGAATGTTAGAATGTTCTTTTCAAGTCACACTGACAGCATCGTGGATCCAAAATCTGAGAGCTCTGAAAGGCAATAGAAAATATCTTTATGGAGTTGAGGAATGGGAAGGAAAGAATACTACAAACAAACAACTCAAAGCAGAAATCTATTCTGTTCTTTTATAACATAAATACTGGATATATTTTACTCAAAATATAAGAAATGAGCTTTCTGGTGGAGTCATGTTTAACTGAATTTTATCATTTACCCAAGATAGTAGTTAAGTGTGTCTGCATTCAAGACAATTCCTAGACCTGGAAGTACAAATGCTATTTGGGTGACTTCTTAGTCTGAAGCCACTTTAACATTCATAACTCCAGAAATGCCTCTTCTGAAGAAATAAGTCACTATTGCAAACCAAGTTTCAATGACTGAGCACCTAATCTTTCTTTATGTTGCCAGAGAATTCAAAAAAGTTAGATTTATCAAATCTGTAGCTGGCTTCATTAAGGGTGTTGTCCACATTTTTTCTGAGAATGCACAGTTCAGTGTATTTAGCCAGCAAACCTGAGCTCCATTTATTTCTCAGGGCATTCCAAATCTAGACTAAGTAGAAAGATGTAGCCACATCCCAAGAGAGTAACTATATTTATTGGTCATTGGATGATATTGGATGATCAGACTAGTTTACAGGAACAGTCACATTATGTTTCAGAAATCAATATTTCACTCTCTCTTTTTCACATATTTCAACCGAAACTTTCTACAGTCACATTTGTCATTTTCAAATTCAATTCCTATTGGTGATGCATTGTGTTATTAATAATGTGGCCCAGTCATTCTCCTCATTATTTGCATCTGGTGATAAGTTACCATCTTAAGTAGAGATTAATTTTATATTTGATCTTGGCATTTGTATCTCTGCATGTTGCCTGCCATTATCAGCAATTTTCTTCCCATCTCCTTCTTTGTGTTGACATTATCTCCCCATTTTGTGGAAACGTTTTTTTTTATGTAACTTGTTTGTTTGCAATAGCATGAGTGGTTTGAGCCCCGCCTGCCCCCTGGCTGAATGCCCTTGCACAAATGTAAAAATTAAAACTGTCTCTACTTTAGGTACAAAAACTTACCTCATTATAAGCTAGAATATGTATTTCTGAAATGCAGAGCATCTGAAGTGTAATTAAAAATACTACAAATATCAAAGCATATCCTGGTATATTGACTAGTCAAAGAGGTCAGAAATCCAGTAAATTATTTTTTCACTCTGATCATCTACACTTATTTGAAGATTTTTCATTTTAAATCCCACTAAGAAGTCTTAAATATAATATAGTTGAGATTCTCTTTGCAACTGTCTTTTCAAGTACAACAGCATCTGGACATGTCTTAACAAACATTTTTTAATGATTTTTTTTACAGATTAAGCTTTTCTTTTCAAGTTCAAAGACTTGAAGCATACAAAAAGAGAACTACATATAAATATTATTCAGCCAGCCACATTTTTTTACTCCCTGGTGACAGCTATGAAATGAAATTCCTGTTACATTTTTCAGCTGATATCTGGGTTGTATATAGAGGAATCCCAAAAGAATGAAGTAAACACATTTTACAGTGTATGCATAATAAGCATTTTGCCTCAAGGATAGCTATCACTTGACTACAGAATGTATTAGCTTTACATTCTGAACATATAATCATTATTATAATATTTCATATCAGTAAATTAAAAGATAGCAGTTATGATAGGAAAGCAGCAAAATAACATTTCAAAGTCAGTTTAGTTTCCTATTTCCCTTGCCAATAATCATAATCGTTCAATCATAAATCCTGGGAAAAACCCTAAAGGCAAATAAATCTGTAGACAGGATAGCTATGGGGGTTTGTGTGTTGTTTTTTTTTCTTCATCTCTTAAAATGTTTACTTGGTGATACACTTCCCCACCATGTTATAGTTTCCTATATTAGTTTTTGGAAAAAAAAAAAAAAAAAAAAAAAAAAAGGTAATATTGATGTTAGTATTCTTGCAAACCATGTTGATATTGCCACTGCTTTAACAGGAGAAAGCATGTCTTCACTAAATTCCTGTCTGGGTGACTGAATTTCTGTCTTCTCTACTCATATTCATTTCAAGTATTCACTTCCTTTCCTTCTGGCTGGAGGTTATCTTCCTGTTGAAAACAGCAAGCAATCTTGCCTACTGAACAGAAATATCCCATTCAGAGACTGCTAAATTTCAGTGGTACTCTAGAGATATAGTGATGTGCCCTCTCATTGATTACAAACAAAAAGGAAATATAACATATTGGAAATGACTCTTACCCAGTGTTAAATGCCCCTTGATGGTTTCTGTTGATTTAAAAAGTTCTGCTTTTAGAAATATATAATGGAAGTTTGTCTTTAAAAAGTTAGTTATATAAATCATTTCATCATTACCCAGCCAATTCTTAAGACAGAGGTTTCAAAAGAAATTACTTAATTACTCCCTTTCAATAAATAAATCCATTCAAAATGAACATGCTGATCTACAGACAAGTTGGAACCACATATTTGAAAACCATTTGTTTTGTGTTATATTTCTCAACATAAATATATGAGTTTTGTGTTACATTTATTTTCTGTGCAGTACTGTATATTTAGTAACAACAGGCTTCATAAACTGCAACAAAGCTGATAATTTATAGTGGAAAGTGAGAAAGGTTCTACAGTCATTCAGTGAGATAGGTTCTGACTGCATACCTTCAAGAAGGAAGTTCCATGTTTATTATATTTTAGACAGTGAACAGGAAATTATAGAGATGAAGTGAAATAATGACGAAAGTTGGAGAAAAAATGTAATACATCAATGCTTTCCTTCTTCTGTCTCACTGAGATCCTTCCCATACAATTCTGTTGCTTACCTACTTCTTACAGTTTGCATTTTGAGCTGCTTCAATCTACCAGTTCAAATTCTTTCTCACTTAAAAGACCATTGCCTTGTCTTGGACAGACCTCCTCTGACAGAGGGTAAATGCTATCTTCCAAGTCTTGAGCTGCAGGTCTCCCTGCACAGCTGTGTGTGGCCATACCTGTGGGATGTGGCCTGTGGTGCAGGCACAGAGTCACCAAGTGAAGGAGCTATGGGAGGAGGGGAGCTAGCTGCAACAGGAGGTCAATAGCGTCTTCACAGAGACTCCAGAAAGACAAGAGCCTGAACTACAACTGTGCAAGGAAGGAAGAATAGCAAGAGGCTGTACTTGAACAAGTGGAGGATTGAGACTCCAAAGATGGAAGTGTTTGGAAGTTTCTGACTTCTGGAATCAGGAGAGAGATTCTATCTTCATATTTGAATTTGCAGAATTAGTGTAGTGCTCTAAACACCAAAGAAAAGGATCAGGCTACATTAAGGAAAGCTTCAGAGACAACTAGGCTGAAAATAAGGTCGTCTCTTCCAGAGGAAACGGCTGTGTGGGATAAGATGCATCCTGCAGGTTAACAAGTGTAAATTCAGCTGGTGGTGCAGGTAGTACTTCAGCTTTTATGACAAGGGGTTCTTCTCTGAACAATAAGGACATCTACTGAGACAGGATATATTTCTCAATTGAGGTCACATTTGTCAACTTTGCTAATCAGGTGAATAAAACTTTAAATTAAATATGTCAGGATATCAGAATAGAGAGGATGATACATGGTGGGAGCTTGTTAGAGAAAAGTCTTCAGGGAAACAAACTAAGGGCAAAGTCACCTTAAAATAACTTGAGAAAGTCTCTGTAGGGCAGATCCTGTTCTTATGGGGAGTTGAACCTTTCTGATACACATTGAAAGGTCAGTACAGAAGGATAAAAGTAGCATGGGAGCTTTCTGGAGGAATTTAAGTAAGATTGTCAGTGAAAACAAAGCACCGTGACCTGACTGCTCTGGAGGACAGCAAGGGAGAATGATTAGGCCATTGTTCCTGTTGAAAAGCCAATGAAGATGATTCCGCAGAAGAAACTCAGTTTCCAAAACACTTTGCAGTCTAGCATATTATAACCTATTTGGCTATAGGATTTATTGTGAGAGGCATGGGAAAGACAGAATTTGGGGACTGTGTAAAACTTACTGCGGGATATTTTTAGTGGACTGTTTGAAACCTATTGTGAGACATACAGGGTAAGGGCCAAAGGAGAGGAAAGACAGGTTCCAGATGGATAAGGGAAGAAGTGTGGGAAAACAGAGGTAAGTTCTTTTTTGAGAAACTCTTTTGTGTTTACCAGGATATGTACAAGTGGTATGCACTAATTCTGTTTTACATGCAGAATGCTAAAGCATTAAACATATAACAAACTGTTACAATGGTCTTGAAGTTAATATGCAGCTAATAAAATTAGTAGCACAATTGATGTACTCTGTTTTTCTCTGTAAGAAAGGATGACATTTAAAAAGCTCTCTCAGCAACTTCTAATATAAAAGGAAAAAAAAAAAAAAAAGACTTAATAAAGTGGTCATCTACCTTATACAGTAGATTAAATATTTCTCAAGTATTAAAAGAGTTCTTAAGATATGCTTTTAAAAAAATAATCAAAAATAAATAAATCTGTAAACCAGAATGTGACTTAAATTCTTTTTTTTTTTTTTTTTTTTTTTTTTTTGGCATTCTGTGAGGATAGTAAATCTGTGTAATACTGAAATAAAATAAAAAGTAAAATAAAATAAAATAAAATAAAAAAAATAGACAGATGTTACCTTCAGGTATTCCTTTAAAGCCTTCCACACTTTATTAAAAGTGTTGATATATATTCTACATACATATCTCATTCATAAAAGCTTCTGTTATACTACTCTAAAAATGAACACAACATGGCTTACATTGGAAGGATCATTCTGATCACACATGAAAATGTCTGAACTTTCTTGTTTTTAAGACAAAAATGTTTTGGCAGAGACTAAACTTGGGAAGCTTTGCTCAGATAAATAACAATTCAGAAGTTACAATTGGCAGACACAGAAATATATATATATATTGGTAGGTTAAAATATGATCTGTTCTAGCATTCCAGGTATAGAAAGGGCGATGGCATATTATGTCTTTCATTATTAATATACTGAATTTCAGTAGCAGCAATTAGTGTTACCTGTAAATACCATACATAACAGTAGAGAGAGAATACCTCAGCCTCTTTGTTGCATCTACTCATTATAATATTTTCACGCTTCACATTGTTTGATCTCTTGCAGTGTTTCACAGTTACTCAAACCACATTATATTAACAGTCAAAAATGTATTGCTACTTTGACAAAAGTTTTCACTTTCATTGTCTTTCTGGGTACCCTCCACTTTATTATGTTACCACATCTGATATATATATATATATTAATTCATGACTTATTTTTTATTATTATGTATCTCCTTTTACATAGATTTGATGACCCCTACTTCATCTCCAAATGCCCTGTGAAGTTGCTTACAGCAATGGAAGCAAAGCAACTGACATCTGACCCAGAGGCAAACCCATCTGGGCTTCCACACTGTGGAAAGATATTGCTGTCTGGGCAGAAAACCTGGTTGCAAAAGTACGTCATGGAGATGCTCACATACACATATCGGTCCCCTAAAGAACATCAGGTCAACCAGCAGGTGGATCAGGCTACTGATTGAAGTGACTCAGGTGGATCTGCACTGGCAATATAAGGGTGAATTATTTATAGCTCAGTGAGCCAATTATATCTCATTAAGGAAGAGATGCAACGCATACATGGGCTCATGATCGTAGCGTGAACCTGACCTTGGACACTATTGCACAAGTTATTCATGACTGTGAAACATGTCCTACAATCAAGCAAGCCAAGTGGTCAAAGCCTCTCTGGTATAGAGAAAAATGGCTGAAATATACATACAGGAAGGTCTGGAAGACTGCTATATCGTACTCCCTCAAACCTGCAATGGCAAGTGCCATGTACTTACAATGGTGGAAGGAACTCAGATGGCTAGAAACATATCCCATGGCCCATGTTACCTCCTGCTATCTTGTACCTTGAAAAGCAAATCTTATTGTGACATGACACATCAGAAAAAAATGAATCAGAAAATGGGACTCATTTCCAAAACAACCTCATACATGCCTGGGCCAGAAAGCATGGCATTGAGTGGGTATATGATAATGCTATCATGTGCCAGCCATTGGGAAAATTGAATACAATGGCCTGTTAAAGACTACAGTGGGTGTTGGGGCATTCAAAGAGTGGGATACACATTTAGCAAATAACACTCTAATATTTTCTGTTTTTGCAGCACATTGCTTACACTAAGTCAATGACTTTTCAACTTCTCATGCTGCTCTGCCAGTGAGGAGGCTGGTAGTGCACAAGAATCTGGGAGGGGGTAGAACCAGGACAGATGGTCCAGACTGTCCAAAGGGATATTCTATACCACATGATGTCATGTTGAACAATAAATATGGAGTGGCTGGCTGGGGTGGGTGCCAGGGCAGCTACTCAAGGACGGGCTTGGCATCAGTCAGTGGGTGGTGAGCAGTTTCATTGTGCACACTTGCTTTGTGTATTCTTTTATTATTGTTGTTATTATTACTATTTTCTCTTCGTTTTCTGTCTTTTTAAACTGTCTTTATCTCAACATACAATGTGTTAACTTTTTGTCATTTCTCTCCCCTATCCAGTATGGCGGGGGTAGTGAACAAACAGAGGTGTGTATCTTATCTTCCTGCTGGGATTAATCTGCTGGGTTAAACCTCAGCACCTATTCTCTCCCTCAACCCACTGGGAGGGAGGGAGCAAATGGTTTGGTGGTTCTAAGCTGTCTGCCAGATTAAACTGCAACATGAGGACAACTGAGAAATTCACTTTCTTTATAAGTTTCTGAAATGGGGGTGGAATGAACCTGGCCACTGGAAAAGAAAAAAAAATAAAATAATAAAAAAAATGGCATTATAATTCATTTAGTTGGGCTGTGGATGTAACTCTCTTCCTTAGATCGTACTGACTACAATTCCTCAACAAGGGTCTTTCACTATGAATAATTATGTCCCTAACCACGACATCTACACATCTTTTGAATACGTCCATGGATGATGGCTCAACTGTCTCCCTGGGCAGCCTGTTCCAATGCTTCACAACCATTTCAGTGAAGATTTATTTATTTTTTCCGAATTTCCCAACTATAGCTCCCTTAGCACAACTAGAGACCATTTCTTCTTGTCCGGTTGCTCATTTCTTGGGAGAAAAGTCAAATCCCCGGTCAGATACAACCTTCTTTAAGGTAGTTATAGAGAGCAATAAGTCTCTCCTGAGCCTCCTTTTCTCTAGGCTAAATAAACACAAATAATTTAGTTCCAACCCCCTTACAAGGCAAGGATACCTTCCACTAGATAAGGTAGCTCAAAGTCCCATCCAAGAAAAGCAAATATTAGAAAAAAGACAGAAAGCACCTTGAGCATTACTTCTGTGAAATACACAGCAATTTGATTTCTCTAGCATTCAACATTCAGATCCCTTGTGACTAATGACAGTTTGGAGCCAAAGAGTTTCTACTCTTTCCTTTCAATTTAAGAAGCTGGAGAAGAAAATATCTTTTCCACCAGAAGGAGAGTAACATGAGAGAAGGAGAGATCTATAACATGATCCTGGGGAAAGAATCTTCCTAAACCAGCATATATAATGATCCAAAATATTTGTTGCCCCTTTTGCAAAATTCTTTCAGAAAACTTAAAAGAATATAATTTTTAGGTGTGTTTATGAAAAAAATCAGTATAGTAGAGAAGTCAGATTCTTCTGTGAATTAAAAAAAAGTTTCTAAGAAAATCCTATAGTTCCACAGGTCTTCCTTCTTCCCCTTTTTAAAAATGGGGGAAACATTTCCCCTTTTCCAGCAGTGGGAACTTTTATGAACTATCACAGCTTCTTTATATGATGAACAGTGGTTTAGCAACTTCATCTGACAGGTCCCTCAGGACCTTCAGATGCATCTCCTCAGGTCCCATAGACTTGTGCACATTCAAGTTAGTTAGCTGGTCTTGAATGTGATCATTCCTACGGTGGACAGTCCTACATTCTCCCAGTCCCTGCCTTTGCATGGCAGCATAAAGGTAAAAACTGCCACACATTGAAAAGCATTATTATTTTCTTTAGAATATATTTTAGGGTTCTACCTTTGAATTAACAATTAAGCAAACACACTGAATGAGTGGGCAGTGAAGACACCAAAGCAAGTTCTGACCATCTCTACAAGTACATACATTGTCATCTTGCTATTAAAGCTTCAACAGATAATTTCCCACAATCAGTTTTTCTAAAATATTGTTTTAAACATATCAAATTTTAAAATTTTCCCCTTAATAAAGAATTCTAATATAGGTATGGTATATATAATTGTCTTTGGGATTAGAAAGAGGTACTGCAAAATCAAAATGAGTAATACAAAAAGAAAACGGGCTTCTAACCAATTTGCTCTCATTCAACAGTTCCTTCTTCAACTTCCTAAAAAGAGAAAAGAGAGGGTATTTTTGAGATTTGGCTAAAAATAATAATAATATTAATAATAATAATAATAATATGCAAAATAATACTAAAGGCAATCTTTATGGCAATCAAAGATAGGGTTTATAAAATACTGTAAGCAAATTAAAAGAAGGGAAGGAAGGAAGGAAGGAAGGAAGGAAGGAAGGAAGGAAGGAAGGAAGGAAGGA
>CM021697.1:150160559-150172564 GCA_011074415.1 Stictonetta naevosa | reverse complement strand
TTCTTTTCTTTTCTTTTCTTTTCTTTTCTTTTCTTTTCTTTTCTTTTTTCCTTTTTCCTTTCTTTTCCTTTCCTTTCCTTTCCTTTCCTTTCCTTTTCTTGTCTTTTTCTTTTCTTTTCCCCAGCACAGAAGGGTAGTTAATTAAAACAAGATTATGCAAGCATTTTAAAATTCAAACAGAGTTAAGAATATTAACCTTGTTTTGTGAATATTTTTTTTTCATTTTATTAAAAAGAAAAGATCTATTTCACAATTCTATTAACTTTAAGACATTAACTTCTAATTTGATAATATACAAAAAAGTTAAGATTTGTTGAAGTATCATATAAAACAACATTTAAATGAATTTAATCATAATGGAAAAATTGTACATACAATGTTTTCCTCAGAGTTTTTAGAAAGAACACTAAAAATTAAAATGGCATGGAATAAGGGCATTTAGGGCATCATTGGTAGTATACTTGACTTTGGTGGGCTGTGTAATGAATTGAACATTATACATCTGCTACGGAAAGACAGGAAAGCCTTGACAGAAAAACCCCAAATCCTGTTCTGCGTAATGATCTGTTTATGACTGCAACTTTCTGCAGTTACTAAATAAATCTATTTATAGCAAAGTCAGACCTAAATATGAGGATTACCTTTTTGCTGTTTCTGAAGACACAGTCATAAAAATGGGGTGCTGATCTTCAAAGGAGTATGACTATTAAAATCAAATTTTACATACAGAGATTTTGTCCCAGGTTTTGGGGGCTTTGTTTATTTTTCCATTAAAGATAGCAATTTGGTTATCTTTGCTCAAATTCTGAAGTACTTGCTAACACAGATTATTCCATTTGTTTCCACAGAATGACATGCATGGTCTAATTTTGTCCAGAAAAGTTTCTAAGTATGTGCTTATCTTTAGGCATAAACTTTAAAAGTGGTATATGAATGAATGCATTCCCAAAGATGAGTTTGGATATTTGCATTGTTGTTCTGGGAACTCAGGTGTTGTTCCACAGGAGTAGAAAAATTAGATTCACTTCATGTTTGAGACTCCTAAAGATATGATTTTATATATAGAATCAAATGATCATAGAATCATGTAGGTTGGAAGTAACCTCCAGAAATCTGATAGGTGTCCACATGAGTTTGGTGTCTGATATCCAATTATACATAAAAAGTAGCAGCTTAGATATTTGCTTAAAAAATGGTCATATTTGAGATGTCAGAGGGTACCTAAGAGAGCTACATATTTTTGGCAGATGTGAGCCAGGACTGACCATAGATTCATGCCCTCCTGTAATGGTGCTTAGGAGTCAGGTGGGTCTATCACCATCACAGATGACACCCCATGCTTTGGTAACTGATTTGAATGCATGCTGTAAAACTAGGCAAGATAAGTGTTTTTTTTCAAAACTTATAAAATTTAGAGGAAAAAAAAAAAAAAAAAGTAAATAGCCTCAAATCAGTCTCTTTCTTAATCCCACTTAGAATGAAAATTTAGAATTTTAATCCAGTCTTTCTTTTTATTTTTTTTTGCAGCTCAATAGAATAAAACCCTGCAGGTACAGAGGTATCAAATACAAAGATGGACTGTAGGACAAGAGTATGAGTGCTCAACAGGTAACTTACTTTTATGTTTCTCTTATTTTCCACCCCTTTATTTTCTTTAGCATAAAAATCAATCACAGAGAAAGTAAGCAGTTGACCTTCTCAGCTGATTAATTCAAGGTGACTGTAGGCAGGAGACAAATGGGTATGCCTGCGTACTCCTCTGAATGTCATGGTAAAATCTAAATGGAGTCTAGGCAGTGTTTGATAGGAAGCTTTGACAAGAACAAACTTGTAGGATGGATTAAATAGCTTCCAAACCTCTGTAATTACAACAGCATGTATCCATTTTCCAGACCTGTTTAGTGGTTATGGAGTGAGTGCGGTGAGTTGCTACTCCACCAACAGACACCCTTTTTACTCTAGCATTCTGAAAATAGCACGCATTTAGCTATGAGAATGTATAGCTTTAAGACATTTAAATAGTACAATGATATTTTAAAAACTGAGATAAAATATATATTTCTGAAATACTTTCCTTCATCTATTTTTAATTGTGTTTTTTTTGTTTGTTTGTTTGTTTTTAACATTCTTCTGCAGAAAGAAGTTACAGCCAGATTTAAACTTGTGGGAGGAGAAGGCATTCACCCTACATTAATATCTTGTCAGTTTAGTTAGAAGGAAAACAAGCACAATGATAATGCATTTTTCTTCTGTATAGTTAATACAAATGTGTCTTTTAAAATCTGCAACGCCTAAAGCATCCGGATTAGCACTAGGAACTTATGTGAGGCAAACTTAACTTGAAAATGAAAGATAGAGTCAGAGGTAATAGAGGTTGTTCATGAACAGTATTAGAAAAAGATTGTGGAAGTCAGGGCATGTGCAACTGAAAGAAAATTATGACATGATAGATGTATTGTCCACATTTTCTGAATGCAGTTTTTAGGTTTTCTACTTATCCTACTATAATATTGTAGGGCACGTTTTTTTCTAGTGCTTATTCATTATAAAGAGATCTAGATTTATTTGTCCAAAATCCTCAGCTGAAGTGTGGTTCAGAACACCAAGGCAAAGTCCACTAATACCAGCAAAGGCAGCCATGGGAAAAGCAGTCAAGAGAGAAGTCTTCTAGTAAATTGCTAGATTTACTAGAAACAGAGATGAGATAAAGTGTATTCAGGGGAAAAGGTGTGATAACTGGTGCATTTTCCTGCACTCACCTGCCAATTTCAAATACTGCATTTATCCCACTTCTTAAATGAGAATAAACTATTATGTGAGTATTTGGTTAACTAAAATGATACAAAAAATAAGTCTTAAGTTACCTTGAAAGTTAGTAATATATTTGTGTAAAAAAACTGTAGCCTGAATTAACATAACGATAAGGTATGCCCTCTCCCCAGGTACTGCTCCTGTTGAGAGTTATTAGCTTCATTCTTGTGTGAATAACTATGAAGTTCCCCAGAGACGGTGTATTATCACCTGGGAAAGTAATGACAGCAAATGAAGAGAAATTCCCAAAACACATGAGTCTAGAAAAGGCATTTTATTTTTGTCTGTAAAGAGAAATATATTTCCTTGAATATCCATATCCTGCTCACTGTTAGAATTTTTGTATGAGGTTAACATAATCCTGCCCAGGAATACTGTCCTCATGGAGATATCCACAAAAGCAAATAATGAACTAAGAATGACCAGAATAGTAGAGGCATACAAGGGTTCTGTTATTTATTTAAGTAGAAGCAGAATAAAAACAAGAATAAAAAGAGAACTTGTGCCTTGGGAAAGGAAAATTAAAGGAAAGTTTTCACTAGAAGACAACATCCTAGTGGGAATTGAGAGAATGGATTCACATGTTAGTATAAAAGAGTGCAAAGAAGATAATTGTAATTAATATAGAAAAGGAAAAATCCTGACAAACAAAACCTGTAGGTTTAGGGGAACAACTTAAGCAAGAATAATAGCAGTTTAAATGTAGTAACAAACTTATAATCAGCCATTTCTTCAGAACTGATTTCTACACAAGACAAAGCTGAGATCTCAAACGTAAAAGCTACAGTATAAGAAAATGCTATATAGGCAGATAAGGAAAAATGTAAAAGCCAGAGGGCATTCATGAAATTAAGCATGTAGAACCGAGGAAAATAAATGTTAATTAAGTCTCTCAGAAATACTTGGAAGTACTTTTTGCTGCATAAGGAGTATGCAGTTGTATTGGGTTTATATTGCAATGTTTTAGTAGCCCCTGTGAGCAGAGACAAGAAGCTGCCCATGTCAGATCTGAGCCAGCTCCAGGCTGCTCCAAAAGGGACCCACTGCTGGCCAGAGACAAGGCAGAGAACAATGTTGTCTGTGCCTCTGTAAGAGCAGATTAAAGAAAGGGAAAAATAAATAAATAAAAATAAAAATAAAAAATAAAAACTGCTGCGCAACATCAGATGAAAGAATGAGGAATGAGAAACAACTCTGCAGACACCAAGGTCAGTGCAGAAGGAGGGCAGGAGGTGCCACAGGCACTGGAGCACACATTCCCCTGCGGCTTGTGGAGAGGCCCCTGGTGGAGCAGGCTGTCCCCCTGCAGCCCATGGGTCCCACATGGAGCAGATCTCCATGCTGCAGCCCGTGGAGGATCCCCCGGTGGAGCAGGTGGATGTGGCCTGAATGAGTCTGCGGCCCATGGAGAGCCCCCACAGGAGCAAGCCTCGGGGCGGAGCTGCAGCCCGTGGAGAGGAGCTCACACAAGAGCAGGAGGTCTGGGGGGAGCTGCTGCCCATGGGGGACTGAGGTTGGAGCAGTATGTTCCTGAATGATGGACCTTGCTATATGGACCCATATTGGAGCATTTCTTGAAGAGCTGCTGTCTGTGGGAAGCCCATGCAGGATCTGTTTGGGAAGGACGGTATCCCGGGGGAAGGACCCCATGCTGGAGCAGGGGCAGAGAGTGACCATGAAGGAGTGGCAGAGACGATGTGCTATAGACTGACCACAACCCTTATTCTACATTCTCCTACACCGCTCTTGGGGAGGAGGTAGAAGAGGGTGAATGGGGGAAAGGTGGTTTTAGTTTTCCTTTAGTTTCTCACTGTTTTAGCCTGTCTGTAACAGGTAATAAATTAATCTCCCTATGCTGACTCTGTTTTGCCTGTGATGATAATTGGTGAGTGATCTCCCTATCTTTATGTCCACACTTGTGACTTTATTCATTGTGTTTTCTCCCCCTTTTCCTTAGAGGAGGGGGAGTGAGGGAGCGGTTGTGGTAGAGTTCAGCTGATGAGCTGGGTAAAACCATCACAGCAATTTACTAGACAAGATTGATCCCAAACTTCAGAGCTATGGATAAAAACAATATATATAATCTTTCTAAATAATCACATTGTGACTGAAAACAAAGTTAGTGAAATGGTGATGAAGCACAGATGTTCTTTTTCAAAGGATTAGGCAACAGGAACACAGATATTTCTTTTTTTTTTCAAGCTAAATAATATGAGAATGGAATACAGTTAGAAATAAAACCAAATTTCATCTAAACAGTATTTTCATCCAAAATAATAAAATTGTTTGAGAAAAACAAAAACCATTTTTGTTTTATTACATGATGTACAGTTATGAATTATTACATGATGAACAATAATGAGTTGAGCTCCTCTGGTGTATCTGGAAAAACTAAAAAGCACAAGGAAGGATCAGTGCTAATAATTCATGTTTTGAGTTATTCCTGAACTAGATTGTTATGGCTTTAACCAACATGCTTGGGAGCAGTATTCTTCTTTCCAGCTCTGTTTAATGTGCCCTACAGAGTGTCAAGTTGCTAGCCTAGAAATCATAAGTTTTACTTAAGACCTGTGTTTTGTCTCCCAGCTCTGTTCGAATATCTTTGATGTGTTACTCTTTACAAATAACACTAGACACTGTTTAAGCAGTTGAACAAACTCCTGAATATTTTCTGTAACAACTAATGACAAAAAATGAATGGAAAGAAAGAATATCATGGCTGACATGCACAATCATTACCCAGATAAAAACACTTTAATTGCTTCAGAAAGTAGAAAACTGCCCTTTTCAGAAAGGTTAAGTGTCATGGCAGAAGAGTGCCACTTATCATAGTGTAGAGTGCTACTGTAAGTCAGCATTTTAATTATCTGACTGATTTACACTTCCAGCTTATTTACCTCTTTTCAAACGTCAGCTCATCTTTCATCTTCTGTATGCAATCACAAGCAGTGTGAAACGTTATTAAAACACTTAGGCATAATTGATAAAGAGATGATTTCCCAGAATGCTTAAATGACTCTCAGTGGGACTTATTTCAAGAAAAAAAATAATAATTTTTAAGATCCTGCCCTAAAGGTTTTCAAAACCTGACATCCAAATTCAAGATAGACGTGGTTTCTTATATAAGATACTGCCTAATTCTATGGATTAATGTGAAAGACTTGTGTAGGGAAAAAAAAAAAAAAAAAAAAAAAGACTTTTTTTGCATGAAAGGAAAAAGCAACATTATGTATAGAATTATACTATTTAGAGATTCAAAAATTTAGGAAACTGCCTCCTTAATAGTGATTCCAAAAGCATAGCCTTTGTTTCCCCTTGGCATAGATGTTTCTTTTCAGTCAGACATGGTCTATAGATTTTCCTGATTATCTGAAAACCAACTGTCTTATTTTACTTCAGCTACTCTAAAACTATTTTTCATATTTATTAATGTAAAGTTGATTTGTCTTCCAAGTAATTATCATTTTACAGAACCAAAAAGTGGGCACAGAAATAAAGGTTTTAATCTACATGGCTTGTTCTGAGCAGGATTTTTCTTTTAGGCAAAAAAGGGGTCTTATTCCAAATAGCCTAATTTCTAACTATTTTGTCCAGAGTAAGAAACTGTTTTATTATTGTTAGTACAATTTTATTAAAAGGGTATCTACAGTCTTCAGCAGACAAGAAACCTTTTCTGAACTGTCTTCATCAAGTAATCCAAGTAGATTTATAGAAAATTGAGCATGTCTGAGGAACTAAGCACTTTGTTGAAAAGACCACATTGCAGAGGAATGACATCTCCTAATCAAGGACAGAATCTTATTAGATTTATGAGCTGCCAGGCATCATAAAAGAAATTTCTGGTTGAAGGTATATACTGTTTGCAATATAATGTCACACTGGATATAATGTAACAGGATCTGGCATATCAGTGATATGATTAAAAGATAATATTAGTCTTGTGCCTTTTTGACTAAGGAATAATTCTGTTTCTAGGTGGATAAATGAGAAGACTGAAGACCTAGTAGCTTATGTCTTGTGGTTACAAGGAAAAATAATCCATGACTATCTTATTTACTCTTATTTTATGAATGTGATAGATAATTAATATTTGCTTTTTAGTTAGCTTTAATTAAAGTTGTAATTTTGGTAAACCTTGAAACATTAATTTTAGGGGAATCTGTGTTTAGAATGTCACTTGAAGAGATGGCACTTCGATCTCTGTTCCCTAAAAGAAGTCCAATTATAAAAGAGTGATTATCTATCTGTACTTCAGCTCTCCAAGCCAATACTTTTCTCACAATTTCTTCTGAAAGCCACAGTTTTCTTGAAACAAGTCATGCCAAGACTGTGATGCTTCTTATAGGTAATTGCTTACTTCATATATTGAGACATAAAACTTTGAACCATTCTTTCTGTCTTTGATCTCTGTATATGCATTATAATAAGTGTATAGTTTTTAGCATGAGTTCCATGCTTACAGCTACAGAGACAGCTGTAGCTGTACTAATGTATGTACTAATGATGTACTAATAATACAGATAACAATCTTAGAGAGTTTTGTCCAAAACAACTTCTATATTTTACTAAGAAAATAATTCCTTTAGCTTCTTCTTGGCCCCTTGACAGTCTATGGTCAATATCTTTTATTCTGGAGGCGAATCAATTGCAGAAAAACAAACTGAAGACCTAATGTACCCAGTGGCAAAACTTTAATTAGCTTCAGTAAATCTAGGAATTTATCTTTTATCCTTTTAGTCTGCAGATTGGTTCTATCAATGGACAACTGTTAAGATGAGCTAACCACATACAGTTAACAGAAATCAGTGCATATCAGCAATAATGCCTTTCTATGTTTCACTAAGAATCAAAACAATTATCCCATAATACATAGGAGAAGCCAGCTAAGTATCAGCCCATTGCCAGTAGAGAAAGGAGTCACAGGAAAGTTTGTGCTGTTTCCAGTCAAGGCTGACACCTCATTTTCCTCAGCACACTCTCAGCAACAAATCATGACAAGGTAGCTGCTGCCACCAACAAGCAACAGAAAAACAAGAAGATAGCAACCACGCTAAAATGGCAAGTGGGTAAGGAATTGAACCTAACTATTTCACAAATGATCTAGCTTTCAAATTATTGAGAGTGAAGGGTTCATGGGAGATAGAACACTATGAAAGGGTTTAGGAGACCATCTCATGCATTCTTCTTCAGATGCTACTACTGGTCTTAGAAACAATGCCTATACTAGGAAAACTAAACAGCACCAGTGAATGTGCTGTAATTAGCCAGCATGGTTTTGTCTTGGGTTAGTGGCCTTCTCTCAGACAACGTTAAAGTTACAGCATATACAAGGGACTGTTGCTAATAGGCAACCTTACAGGAATCATCCTGGTCTGTGGCAGGGGGTAGAAAGGGGTGTATGTGTGTGTCAGATTTTCTAGAAATGGAGCTGTGCATTCTTTTTAGTTCTAGAGACACCAAAATGTTCGTGGTCCATTTCTTTACCTGTAGAGAAATAGCCTGGAATTTATTTTAGTTCTCAGTACATCAAATTTAGTTCTTTAGAAGGACCCCCCAAGTCCTTCTCTTCAGGGCTGCTCTCAATCCACATATCAACCAGCCTGTATTTATGTTTGGGATTGCCCTGACCCAGGTGCAGTAATTTACACTTGGCCTTGTTGAACCACATGTTGTTTGCACAGGTCCAATTCTCAAACCAGTCAAGATGCATCTAAATGACATTCTTTCCTTCCAGCTTGTCAACCACACCACTCAGTTTTGTGTCATATGCAAACTTGTTGAGGTTGCACTCAATCCCACTATCCATGTTTCTGACAAAGATGTTAAATAATACCAGAAAAATCAATAAAATAAAAAAGAATAAAATAGTGGAGTCCTCAGTATATAAGTTCTTTGCTGGAATAAAAAATAATGTTGATGTTGAATATTTCCTTCTCCCACTTCCAGGATTCAGTTGGGTACATCTTTATACGTTTGATAACATGCTTTTAAATGTTGCTCTTTCTTCATAGAATCATAGAATCATAAAGGTTGAAAAAGACATTCAGGATCATCTGGTCCAAAAATTCCCCATACCACCAATATCACCCACTACACCATACCCCTAAGCACCACATCCAAACTCTCCTTAAACACCCCCAAGGACAGTGACTCCACCACTTCCCTGGGCAACTCCTTCCAATGCCTGACTACTCTTTCCGAGAAGAAATGCTTCCTAATTTCCAACCTAAATCTCCCATGGTGCAACTTGAGGTCATTCCCTCTTGTCCTATCACTAGTTACATGTGAGAAGAGGCTGACACCCAGCTCCCCACAACTTCCTTTCAGGTAGTTATAGAGAGCAAGAAGTTCTTCTCTGAGCTTCCACTTCTCCAGACTAAATAACCTCAGTTCCCTCAGCCACTCCTCATAAGATTTGTGTTCCAGGCCCTTCATCAGCTTCCTAGCTCTCACTGGACATTCTTCCAGGCTTCGATGTCCTTCTCATAGTGAGGGGCCCAAAACTGAACACGGTACTCAAGGTGCAGCCTCACCAGAGCAGAGTACAGGGGAAGGATCACTTCCCTGGTCCTGCTGGCTACACTGTTCGTGATACAAGCCAGGATGCTGTTGGCCTTCTTGGGCACACTGCTGGCTCATGTTCAGGTGAGCATCGACTACATCCTCAGATCTTTTTCCTCTGCACAGCTTTCAAGCCAATCTACCCCAAACCTGTAGCATTGGGTGGGGTTGTTGTGGCCAAAGTACAGGAACCAGCACTTAGCCATGTTGAACCTCATCCTATTGGCCTCTGACCATCAACCCAACAGGTCCCTCTGCAGGGCCTCCCTATCCTCCAACAGATCAACACTTCCCTCCAGCTTGGTGTCGTCTGCAAACTTTTTGAGGGTGCACTCAATTCCCTCATGCAAATCATCAATAAAGATATTAAAGAGGATAGGCCCCAACACCAACCCCTGGGGAGCACCGCTCATGACCAGTCTCCAGACAGATTTCCCTTCATTCACTGCCACTCTCTGGGCCAGGCCGTCCAGCCAGTTTATAATGCAGCAAAGAGTGTACTTGTCCAAGCCATGGGCTGCCAGCTTCTCTAGGAAAATAACGTGTGAGAATGTGTCAAAGGCTTTGCTGAAGTCTAGGTAGACTATGCCAACAGCCTTTCCCTCATCCACCAGGCAGGTCACCTGATCATAGAAAGAGATGCGGTTAGTCAGGCAGTACTTGCCTTTCATGAACCCATGCTGACTGGGCCTGATTCCCCCGTTATCCCACATATGCTGTTTGATTGAATTCAAGATGACCTGTTCCATCACCTTTCCTGGCACCAAGGTCGGTCTGACAGGCCTTAGTCTCCACTAGTCTGGAAGTTCACATCACATCTAAATTTGCAGTATGTAACTTTGCATATGTTAGAGCCTTGTTTGTTACTCTGTTATGCCTAAGACTATTTCTCTAGATCTTGTCTACATTTTTTTAACTTTCCATGGGTGTTGCTTATAGCCAAGGGGTCTCCATTGTCAACGTGGCCCTTGTCTCTCACCACCCCATGCCTGTGCTCCTCCACATCCTTTGTCCCTATTTCTAAGGGACTTTGCTATCAGACTAGGCCTTCATTTCTCTAAATAACATGACAGTAGCAGTCATAAATATGTCATTAGAAACATAGACTTACCACTACTATCAGTATAAAAATTATGTGCCTAACATAAAGAAATAAGCAAAGGTAAATTAGACAGAGACATTAAGAAAAAAAAAAAAAAATACAAAAACTGCTGTCACAGCTAAATGAAGTGACAATAAAACTTCAGGCATTCAAGACAAACTCAGACAAGGCAAGTTTGACATTCTTCTGTCCTGAGGACCAGCAATCTCGGTGGCCTGTTCTTAACAATGACAGTACAGCATTATTGGACTAGAAGGTTTCATCTTACCTATGCTTAACAGCTAAGGCATCTAGTGTGCCTCTAGAGATTAGTGATTAGGGAACTTTCCAGCTTCCACTTTCTGCATTACCATTTTTTTTTCATTTATATTATTACTGAAAAACTAAATGAAAAGGAATTGAAATAAACCTGGAACTCACTCATCAATGAACCCCTTTTACCCTACAGTCATATAGGGTATAGTAAGTTATTCCAATGAAGCAGAATACAATGGCTTCTGTTTACTGGAAGAGCACAGAGAATCTTCTCCCTATCCCTTCTTGTCATGCCATAATAGCTTGTTTATTTATGTATTTTCACTGATTATACAAGGTTCAAGTCCCTTCAACAGGGGAAAACAGTGCTTCATCTATATCCTATATGAGATCTTCAAGTAGTCAGCCCCTGGATAAATTAAAAGCACATTACTTCCTTCTTACTATCCTCTGTTTTGACTAAGGGTGCCTGTGCAGCTGATTATGAACAATGATAAATATGTATGTAATAATTTTTGCTGTTATGTTATTTAAAATATATAGAGGACACCTCGGTGGCTTAAGGTTTTGAATGCATTTACATATTGGGTACCACTCCTTTGAAGTACATCAGGGATCATCTGCAGAGAAGCTATTAAATGGTTAAGCAAATATCATAGACTTTGAGATATTAGAACTATATTTTTTTCTGGATACATAATCATAAATTATAAAACAAGACATAACATTCTCAAGAGAATATTTTGTTGTTATTGATAATGTTTGTTTGTTTGTTTTTAAGAAAGATATTATTGATTCAAATAATGAAACTAGGAAAACAGACACAGTATCCACATTGCAGGAGGTTGCCTAAAGCTTGGCAGTACTTTTAAGCATTGAATATTCCTGTAACTGTTTTTGTTTTGTTTTATTTTATTTTAGCTCTCCTGCACCTCTGCTACATCTCCAAGAATGCACATCCTCTACTGCTGTAATTGAAACTAAACTGAGCCTGGCTCCCTATCCTCTGTAGATGTAGCTCTTGTCTCTGCCAGGACCTCTGTCAGACCAGTTGGGACCATATATGTAGCTTAAAAACAGCATTGCATGTCAACTGACACTAAATGTCAGTGTTTCTGCAGGTTAATTCAGCTAGTACAGTTGGCTATCTATCTGCACAGCTCTCTTTACTTCTTTACTTCACAGACGGTTGAATTAGATTGCCAGAAGCATTTGATATACTATATATGATTCTAACAGATCTTCAACTGCATCTCTAAGAGGACACAGACTGGGG
>CM021697.1:150136793-150158048 GCA_011074415.1 Stictonetta naevosa | reverse complement strand
AAGAAAGAAAGAAAGAAAGAAAGAAAGAAAGAAAGAAAGAAAGAAAGAAAGAAAGAAAGAAAGAAAGAAAGAAAGAAAGAAAGAAAGAAAGAAAGAAAGAAAGAAAGAAAAAGAAAAATACTTCAAACTATGGATCTTCATTGATCCATTGACATGAAAGTCAAGGCACTTTAATTCCTTAGTGTAAGAGTTTGTTTGTTGCAATGGCACATGAAGGCTCACATGTCAAGACAAGGACACTGGTCATCTTATGTATAACTAAGAGAGACAGAACTTAGTGAAGATGTTTAGCACAAATTGCTTTAAATAAGCTATTTTAATTGGAATGTCTTGAATTTCATTAAAAAGAAAAATGCCATTCTAGTAGTTGTGAGAATTCTAGAGAGTCTACTAGAGAGTCTACTGAATTATACTATGATACAATGCAGTACCAGCTCTCTATGATTAAAGCAGTAGGTGAATGGAAGTAAACAGAAAAATGTGGGCTCAAGAGATGGGAGAAGATGATAATAGAGATATGATAGTGATGGTGACTGCTTTCAGGGGCTCTGAATTACTGAGAACAATCAATAGTGAAACAGTAGGGATACAAAAAAGATTAATTAGGGAAAAGGAAAAGCACGTGTGTGGCATTTGATGGCTTTGCACAGCTGCTGCACTGTCCTCACTACTGATTACAAGAAATGCATAAACAGCAGGTCTGTTATCTTCAACTACATTGCCACTGAACGAAAATAACATGCTTTTCTCTCCCACCTTGCATCTTTCATAGTTTGCCTCCCCAGATGGAAGCTCAGATGTATTATGGTACTATTTCTTCAAGCTTTTCTCTGACCTTTGATAAACTGTATTCTATTAATTATCTTGTTCTCAGTTGTGTCAATAAATTAACTGAATTGTCTGACTGAAGCAAGGGACAAATCTAATGTTAACCATATTAACACTATCACTTGTTCACTGAGAAACTACAAACATTCCATTTTCACCTCGTTTTGCTGTATGGTTTTGTTATATATTTATATATATATATAGGGAAAATATAAATAAAAATAATATAAAAATATAAAATATATATAAAATATAATATATATTAATATAAATATATATATATATATTTTTCCCTTACCTTTGAGCTCTACATGGATGAGTTGTTTTGTAAGTCTGCCTGATCCTTACCAGTAAACTGAAAATTCAAATAAAAAATGCTTTGCTTGAAAGATGTTTCATTCTCTCATATATGATTGTTTTCTCATAATAATCATAATACCAACCTCACCAGAGTTGGTACTTGTGACTGTCTCATGAACAATTCCAGTGTATGTCAGATAACCACAACAAATTAAATACATGCACAATTTCATGTTAACTGATGTGTTAAATGAGAGAAACTATAGAAATTAAATATGTAAAATTGTTTAACTCTGATTATCCTGTAACATATATTCATCCAATTGAGCAAGACTCTACAAAATGTAAGATTGAAATGCTGACTTGCTAGGCTTTTAATACACATTTTTGTAGAAAGTATAAGCTTAAACTGAAAATACAAGCTTATCTGGAATAGACTAGATTGACTTGAGCTTTACAGTTGTGACTACTCATATATTTCTATGTTTTTGTGCATACAACTCAGTAGCTTACTAAGTTCAAGACATATACTTGCTAAAATGCAGGGCAAAGTTGTGGACTTAGTCTCTTCTACATATAAATACATAATGGTAATGTACTTGCTTTGATGATACTACCTCTGAGGATTAAGTGGCAGATGTAATTCTGCATTTTCCAGTACTTATAACATTTAATAGTATCTCTAACTTCTTTGCTGTTTTGCTTCTGTGATGAAAGTTTCATGGGAGGATTACTTATTGCCTCTGAGTTCTGGGCTGTTATTCCTTTTGTTATTCCTTTTGACGTTATTGACCTTGCCAGGTCAATTAATATTCCTTATTTCTAAGAAGGGTAGTTTTTCTTATCCCTAAATAAATGTGGTTTTACAGCAGCTCCCAACACACCAATTACTCCAGAATACCAATATGATTCCATTATGTAAGTGCAGAATTTGCTCTACTTTTCAAACTCAAAAAAACAACCAACCATATCAGAACATCTTACTTAAAACCTCAATAATACTGTAATATTTTGCTTTTTTTCCCCTCCAGTTTTCCTTTTTTTTTTTTTTTTTTTTTTTTTTAACAGAAAATCTACTCAATGCAGCTGAAAGCAAATATCTAAAATTTAAACATCTGGTGAAGCTAAAATTATTTATTTTTTTTTTTTCAGAAGGGATATTGTCATTTTCTGTTCATGCTAGATGCCAAACAGGTGATTATTTATGCAACTGATTGAAAAATGGGGACCTAAAGAGCTCAAATCACACATAGCAATGCATTCACACACATGTTGTTCAACCCATTGACCTGGATTTTCAGCAAATGTCACATGGGTCTTCTAGACCTATTCTAAAATGGATATGTATTAATAATTCATTACAGTCTTTCCTCTCTAACCAACCATTTAGGTAATATTAAGAAACTGCAGTGTAGTGTTCCTTATGCCTGCATTTTACATAATGAAAAAGACAAAGAAATGCACATGTACTCCAGTTTTCCTTTTTCCAGGTCCTAAATCTAAGTTCTTTCTCTAATGCTAACTGAACTCTTCTCATGTCAGCACTGATAAAAAATGAGCTTGCTTAGTAATATAATGAAGCAATGATTCTGAACATGAAATAAAATCAAAAATATATTTTACTTTGATATTTAATATTTACTTAAAAAAAAAAGAAATTACATTACAATGTAGAAGAAAAAAGAAATTATAATTATCTTTAAAAAGATAAAATACCTTTCCTATATGTGCATACCACTACATTTGGCAGAATCATTCCTGTGTCTTATTTCAGTCTCCTTTTTCTAAGTTTCTTGTTTTCACTCTGTGTAGAAGGTTGTATGCATCTCACATGCTATGATATCCAAATTAATATGCATTCACCTTAAAACATGACAAGCTGAACTAAACCTGAAAAACATACTAATTTACATGTAGAAACAATCTGAACTCTAGTTTCCTCACTATGGATATTTGTTAAAATTCACACTAGTTCAGAAATCTTAGAAAGCATTTCATATTAATCAAGAGATAATTATATAACTAACTAGATTTAAACAAATAAACACAAAAACTTGTGATTTCCTCAGTTTTTCCACTAATGATGATCATGTAAGTAGATGAGAAGCCTGGCTTTAAAAGAAAATGAATTTTGTGTAAAGAAGCAATGTCACTGATGTATTTTATCTTTCATTTAAAAGCTATGTAAAGCTACAGAAATTCATTTTAATACAGTAATTTATAAAAACAGAAAATATTGTTTTTATATATATATATTTATATCTTTTTCCCCATCCCCATAATTTCAACAATGTATTATTTTTTCTGTCTTGATGGAAACCACAGCAAGAATATTTCTTTATATGAATCACAAAAGTTAGGATCCAACTCAATAAATTTCAGTCTCAGGTAACTGAAAAATATTTGAAAGACAATGTAGTCATTGGTCACAGCCAACATGTGTTCACAAGGAGAAAGTCCTGCTTAACAAATATAATTTTCTTTCATGACAAGGTTATGTTGGTATGTCACATAGGAAGCCAATAAATGTAATATTTTTGGATTTCAGCAAAGTTTTCAATACTATTTCTCACAGTATCCATCTTGACAAAATGTTCAGCTTATAGCCAGACACATACATAATACGATAGGTGAACAATTGACTGATGGGTCAGTCTCAAAGGGTTATAGTAAACGAAGTTACATCAGGCTGGAAACCAGTTACAAGGGGGGGCGGGGGGGGGGAATTTTAGGGACAATCCTATTTAATATTTTCATAAATGACTTGGGCGAAGGACTAGAAGATATACTAGGACAAACCTCACTGCAGCCTTCCAGGACTTAAAGGAGGCCTACAAGAAAGCAGGAGAGGGACTTTTTGTCTGGGAGTGTAGTGATAGGACAGGAGTAATGGCTTTAAACTAAAAAATTGTAGATTTAGATTAGATAATAGGAAGAAAATATTTACTATGACTGTCGTGAGGCACTGGAACAGGTTGCCCACAGAAGCTGTGGATGCCTCATCTCTAGAAGTATTCAAGGCCAAGATGGATGAGGTTTTGAGCAACCTGGTCTAGTGGGAGTCCCTGCCCATGGCGGGGGGTAGGGGGGGTTAGAAATAAATGATCTTTAAGATCCCTTCCAATCCAAACCATTCTATGATTCTATTAATATCATATATTTGTCATATATATGTTTTATATAAACAAAGCATATGTAGCAGAGATTGTAATTTTTTATTTAGATCATGATATAAATGAGCGAAGAAGTTTGTCTCCATCTTGGAACACTTTCAAAATAGTCATGAATATATTAGAATTACCTTTTAAATGTTTCCCAACAACTATGATGGTTTGCACCCACTTTTTGCTTTCAATATCAGAAGAAAGACAGTCTTGATATTTCATTAGAAAATGATGGAAGAATTAAGACTTTTTTCAGTATCAGAACCTCAATAAATTCTGGCATATTAAATCATATTCCAAAATATGAACTTATTTATAATCACGAATTTATTATTTTGACAGTAACAAGGTCATTGTTATTCATTCATATTCTTTCTGTCTTTTGTACAAGTGCTCATAATCCAGATTAAATTCAAATTTTTGACCAGTGCTGAAAGAAGAGTATTTCAGAAACTCATTGAAAGAACGGGAAAAAAGATCAACACACAACAGTAATGTCTGTGTCAAAAATATTGCTCAATGATCTGAACAAAAGAATCAATTTTTAATCATTAATAGTAATTAGACACCACCTGTAACAATAGAGGGAACTATTTATCAGAAGCTGAATTTGCCTGTTAATTATAAACCATTGAAACAGTTTATATTTCAGCATATGCTTTTACGTTATCTTCAGTTCGCAAGATTAATTCTAATTATTGTACAGATTAATGGCGGTCATGTGTGTCCTACATTCATTATAAATGAATAGAAATTAGTCTTATGTTTAGGAAATAAATAAAACACATTACTTATAGACTTTTTTAACTTCTACATGCATACATAGTCATGGCATTCAGAGCAGTCATTACAATTTGCATTTGTAAGAATAAGAAAATACATATCCCACAATTGCATAAGGCAAACTAAAGTAACCTTTGCTCAAAGAAAATAAAACAGTAAACCCTGTAACAAGCAGTGGACAGATTGCCTAGTTTGACTGGCAGCTGCTTGTGTACTGTTTAGATCATCAGTAATTTCTTTCTGATAAGTACTACTGTAAATCTTAGGGTGGCAAATAGATTAATTGCAGTAGTAAGTAAACTTATTTATGTACTTACTTAGTACATATGACCCATATGAACCTCAAAGTATGCAGGTTCTCTTTTGTCAAGGGCAGGTATCCCTGACCATGTCCTATCAAATTCCAAACACATCACATGTTCCTGTAGGAGCAAGTAATATAAACCACCCTTCTCTCTTTGGATAAATGAGTGTAGCAGTTAGAACCATCCTCGAATACCAGTTTTCTAATCCATGAAGTAATGGCCATGATATGTCCTGGAGCAAGGAGATGGGAGAAACGAGGGAGTATGAAGTGACAAGTATTTATTCAAAATAAATAAAATGGGCAGACAGCACGTTCATGTGAGAGAGAAATAATTTATTTATTTATTTATTTATTTGCTTCTACAATGACATATATATGAGAAATATCAGCTGATAGCAATTTCTCTGCAGTCCAAATTTTACTACATTAACCTGTATTTTAGTCACTTGCCCATGCAGAGTGGGACAGGGTAAGTAGTGTTTTCACAATTGAAGTAAGTCCCCAGGTTCATCCAAGACCACAAATGAAAAATGACAATATGATTATTTCATAACATCACCATGGGGTAAGCTTAAGTTTTATAAATAATTTCACTGTTATTTTCTGTGCCTTAATATTCTTACAACAGAGATTTTTTCTCTCTAGAAATTTTTCTTTCTGTCTCAACTTTCTCTGAGGACACAGAGCTGGGTATTATTTTTTCTCCACAGTTTGTGTTGTTGTTATTTCTCTTTTCCCATTATTGTCTAACTTGAACACGTTTTTGGTCTTTTGGGCTTCTGTAAAAACAAGCCTAGAGGCTTGCTGTAGAACACTTAGCCTCTGAATCTGACCTTGCACACATGGGATGAATTTCTTATAAGAACTCCCTCTTCTAAAGGGGTAATCAGCTACAAAGTTATAACTTATGCTGAAAAAATATTGTAAGTGTATTTTTTTCCTTGACTAAATCAGGCTGCTATGTTTATCTCAGTGAGGTCTAATATCAGTGGGGAAATTGCAAGTTTTTGTAACATGTTCGTGCACCACACACAAATAGACCACTCTGAGGGAAAAATAAATAAATAAATAATTTTGTGGAAATTCTGTGGAAAACTGGAATGCAGTCAAAGAATGATTCTCTTTAGAAAAGAGTGATATGATTTTCTTTCTTATTTGACTTTCATGATACAAAAACACATGCTACATGCAATCAGTCAAATTTCTGTATGCTTGCTACATTAATGTGTTTTAAACCTCTTTGTAGTGATTGTATTATCAGTTCACTACGAAAAAAATGTAGTGTTTTGTTTTGTTTTGTTTTGTGTTTTGTTTTGGTTGAGTCTAAGTAGGGGATATTTATTTCCTCTTAGCCCTAGATAGAAGGGGATATTTATTTCCTCTTAGTCCCATGTAAATAAAACAGAACATATTTTAGTCTATGAAAAAGTGTCAGGGCTCAGACTTTGTACTTAAGATTCTTTCTCCCAAATTAAGGTGACAAGATGAATATGGGAGAAAACCTCTAGCCTCTTCTGAATGCTGGAACTTATCCATGTGCTGCAAGAATACTAGCTGGCACAAATGTAAACTTTGCTTCCTGACGGTCAAATAATGCACAAAACCTCAGCCATGCTTGAGACCTACGTTCTGACTTTTCTAGGTTTTCCAGCATGGAATAATTCATCAGATTGTAAAAGGACCGAAACATGTAAAGACAGAACAGCTATTACCAGAGCACTATTCCATGTTAGATTTTTCAGCATGTCAGGAAGCATGTCAGTATGACATTGAGGCCCTGGAGAGTGTTCAGAGAAGTGCTACAAAGCTGGTGAAGAGTCTGGAACATAAGTCCTATTAGGAGAGGCTGAGGGAACCAGGGTTGTTTAGTCTGGAGAAGAGAAGGCTCGGGGAGACCTTCTTGCTCTCTACAACTACCTGAAAGGAAGCTGTAGGGAGCTGGGTGTTGACCTCTTCTCACAGATAACGAGTGATAGAACAAGAAGGAATGGACTCAAGTTGTGCCACGGGAGGTTTAGGTAAGAAATTAGGAGACATTTATTCTCAGAAAGAGTAGTCAGGCATTGGAACGGGTTGCCCAGGGAGGTGGTGGAGTCACTGTCCCTGTGGGGGGGTGAGAGTGGGGGGGGGGGGGGGAGGAGAGTTTGGATGTGGTGCTTAGGGGTATGTTTTAGTGGGTGATATTGGTGGTATGGGGAATTTTTGGACCAGACGATCTTGGAGGTCTTTTCCAATATTAATGTTTCTATGATTCTATGAAGAAAGAAAAAACTGTAAATTGAAAGCCAGTTCATGACAACAAAGAGTAAGCTTTGAGTATATTTTAGTGTTTTCCTCTGGAATAGGAAATCTTCTCTTTTTTTTTTAGGGAAACACGGGATTATGTGGCAGGGGATTAGGACACAGTACATATACTAAAGTCCTCTTGAAGATTTTGTCCCAGCCTACTTAGCATGATACAGTGTGTTAGAAAAACACTGTAAAAATAATCTGTAGCACTGTGTTTTCATTTGGTATCTAGCATTGGCAGTACATGGCAGCTGCTGCCTGAAAATCAGGAGTATGTTTAAGAAATCTGGCACCTCTTAAAGGAACATCTGGGGCATCGACATTGCAATTAACATCCATGGCTAAAAAAAAAAAAAAAAAAAGAATAGTATATTTTCCTAATGCAGTGAGAATTCTTCCTTCAGAGAATGCTCTTTGTGTCAACATAAGGAGAATAACATAAGGAGAAAACAAAAAAACAAAAAACAAAAACTAACAATGCAGAAGTTAAATTGAAAGCTATAGCTCTACAAAGGTAATTAAAAAGGAGTCTACGGTGTAATGAGCAGGAGCATGTAAGGAGACCTGTATTCCATTTTTTTCCTTTCCTGTATTCCATTTTTTCCCTTTGCTTTAAGATCATTGGACAACTACTGAAGGAAATATGAAAAAACGTAAATATTGAATACCTGTCATTTCTTATCAATTGCGGTAACGTAGCAATTTAGCTGAAATCAATGGATTTACAGAAATTAAAATTAATTATATTGAAACTAGAAGCAGATTTCATGTTTTTTCCAAGTGTATCTTTTTGTTCTCATCCTCAGATTATGACATTCCAGAGTATCTTAAACTTCTATTGAAGAAAAAAAAAAAAAAAAAAAAAAAGCTATGCTTTTGGCTGAATCTACTGGTGGTTCAAACACATACAATAACTCATCCAGAAGATTTTGATTTACTGTCTTGGGAAGCATTTATAACAAGGTTGAAGTTGTTTGCAACAGAAACTTCATATCTTAAAACATCATTACTGCTAATGTACATTAGTATAAAATCTGAAATCAGTCAGAATACAAAATATCTTCAGGAAGACTGATAATGAAATATGAGATTTTGTGTACAAGATATTTGAGTTCTGATATTTTCCTTAAAGCAAATGTTCTGTTTGTTGGAAATGTGGGTAGTTTTTTTGCCATTGAATTTTTTTCGGTGCATGTATGAGTTAGGATTCCCAAGAACAGTAGGTAAGAAAAATAAATACTGAGGTTGCTTCCACATAACTACAGAAAGCAAAACATACAAAAGGATGTTGGCTCTTTGCCATTTAGAAAAAAAAAAAAAAAAAAAAAAAAAAAGGAAAGCTTCTAGAGGGAGAAGAACTGTTAGAAAATGTTATTATTAAAGGTACCAATAAAGACTCTTCATTTAGGATGAAATCTATCAAAAATTAATTGTTAATTACTCAATAAGCCAGAAAACCTACATGATCTATATTTCAGACAAATTATTTTATATACTTAGACTTCAGGGTATAAAATCAACACCTTCTTAGGGTTTGTACATTTTATTTTATATATTGTTATATCTAAAATATTTTTTTTTCTTTTCCTAAAATCAAGTATAACATCAGCTACTATAGACAAGATTTAGGCAGCTGTAGACTGTTCACTAGACAGAGATTTAAGAAGTCAATCAGAACCTTCATTTTCAAACAGCACTTGAATATAATTTTTTAAATTAATATTTTGGACTTGTCACCTACAATGACAACTTTATTATCTGTTCTGGGGGACCTTGCTACTTATATTTATCCACTAACATTTACAGAAGTCCCTTTTAATTTCACAAGCAACATACTATGGATAGCTTATCTGTGCTTATATGTGTATGGATGTATTTCTTCTCTAAGAGTCACTAATTGCTAACATTGTTTTCCAAAACAGTGCAACAATGCATAAAAAGCACTAGATATCTCTGGCCCATGATGTGTTTGCAATAAGAGAAATTGTGTTTCTGTGCCACTGGTTGACATGAAACCACAATATTTGTTGTTTTATTTCTTGGCCTATTTCATTATTTAACTGTGAGTCTATATTTCCAGGTGAAGAATCTTGTCCACAATCTAATGACATTTTCTGATCTCTGCATGACAATGTGTCAAAGTGCAGTGAAGATTCCAATCTATTTAAATAAACCCAGGATCCCTTTATTAAGCTATTGTTGTGCCTTCACTATTTTTGTTCTGCCTTAAAATTATTTTAAAATTATTCCAAAGTCAGTTATGACAAATTGATACCTTTTAAAATGCAACTTGACACCACACGCTATATCTTTTTTTCCTCCAAGACAGAACAAAACACTCCAGTATTCCTGCAGAGATCATCCTCACATTCAGATTCCCACAGCCTTCACCATTATTATTCACCATCTCCTGTTTTAAGCTGTTAATAAAATTGTTCTTCCTTCCATATTGGGTGAAAATTATTTATATTTTATTTCTATAGAACATTTCTTGTAGGATGTGTGAGGTATTTTAGTTCAATTGTTGATGAAATACAAAAAACAAACAAACAAAAATAAACATTTGATTTTAGGGTTTCAGATTCAGGGAGTAAGCATCTTAACTATGAAATCAGTTGCATGCTTCATTTCACTACTATATATTCATTGCCCCATTTCTTCTATTTTATTAGATTATGTGATTTTTCATACAGTAGTAGAAGCATCAAATCATTTTATTAGTAGGATGAAAGAGAAAAAGCTTTAGTATCTGCATTATGTTGAACTCATTTTTTAACCGATTCATCTTCCAATAATTTAGACATGGTTAGAAACAAAATACTTTACAGAACATTCTGGGAAAACAAAAAGGAATTTATCAGTATTAGGGAAAATATAAATATAAAATGATAACAGTCAAATAATACTGAGCAATTTCTGAGTCAGAATCAATCACTTAAAATCCATATTCTAAGCTTAACACTGTTATAATACTTTCTTTTAACTAACTTGGTACTAAATAGAAAAGTTGACCTATAGAAAAGTTGACCTATGATTCTTGTTATCAGGACCTGTCATTAATATTATATTTCCCATCCAGGATGCCTCTGAAAGCGATATCTTCTGATTGAAATAATGAAGAAATCACATATGCTCAAGGGTAACAGACTCCAAAATAAAAATAAATTGTTCAAATTCATATAACAATATAAGATCTAAACATCTATAAAAATACAGGATATCACTTGTATATTTAGTCAAAAATATTTTTAAGGAAATTAAAATTATAGCCATAATACCGTTCTCTGATCACTGTATATTTGAAAAATCTTCAAAAAAATATACAGAATATAAAATGACTGTGTTAAAGATTCTGAATCTGCAGTACATCCTAGTCAGCTGGCTATATCACTTGCCATTGAAATGTATTTTCTATTAAGAAAAAATACTTTAAGCAAATTTATAATTGTCTTCAATATTTAAAAAGAAACTAAAATATCTCACACTTCTGTTTAACATAAAAACTTTGATGTGACCTTTCTTCCTGGGTTAAGTTTGATAGTGCATTATAAAACATCATTATTTTCCAGATGTGCCAGGAATAATATCAAAGATATAGGGTGTGAGTCTGTTTAGAGATTTCTTTATTGCACCTGAGAAGAAGAGAGAGCAGACAGCTGACATTTCCACTGCCTTGATAACATCTGTTTTTTCCACAGTATAACTTCACTATGCTTTCATTTTTTTTCCCCACTGTTTCCAACTTCTGAGTTCTTTAAAAAGAAGAATCTGCTGTATGCATTTATTCACAGGTTGTCTGATGTTATCCTCAATTTCTACAGTAATTTATCACTATTTTCTGACATTCATTAACCTCCTGTTGCTGATGCATTTTTTAGTTTCTAAAAGATACTTCTAACTTCTTTCAGTCTTCTATGCAGTGAGAGAATCATTTTTGTTCTGTAAGTTACCTTGCTTCAAACTTCTGTTCTTTAAGTTATTTTGTTATAGAACTCCATAACTTTGTTTATGGAGTAAAAGGCAGTACAGTACAAATACTTTGTAGAGAAACATGCAGTGGAATAGAATTACATTTTGAAGTCATGTTCATCTTAACATTTTTTACACAGTCTTTCAACATCATCAAGTTTATGTTGCAATCAGTTGATCAAATGCCCTTAGGTTTTCTACTGTAATTCAAGCACAAAAACATCATCGACACTTTATGAGAGGATTCATCTCACATGACTTTAGGTACCTGAAACCTTAGCTTAGAGAGATGTGACGGACTGTGCTAGTCACTCTATGCCCTCTGTTTAATATACTAAGAAGAGGAAGGCTTCTATGCAGTTGTGACACTTTGGAATTCAAAAGAGAATCTGACATTTAAAGCTCAAAATCAAATATCTGAGATAATATCTAAACCTGCTGAATTCTTTTTCAAGTAATTTATTTTTATGCTTTTGATTTTCAATTTGTTAGCTTATTTTTTAAAAGTTTATATAAAAATTCTGATGAGCAGTTTGTAGTTGCAGCAGTGCAATTCAAATTTCCATGTATAACTTCTAAGATTTAAACTGGTTAAAAAATTATGAGCACACTTTCACTGCCAGTTTAGTTGCAAAATGATTGTTCATAAGGAAAAATTTTGAATGATTGCTATATTTCTATGTTTTCTTTAAGTGAATTATTTTATCTGACATTTCAAAAGGGATTTCTTAATTAATGTTCAGTATTGTCTCAGTTTATTATTTATTTAATTAATGTTTTATTTAATGTTTTTATTATATATATGTAATACCTAATAATATAATATGTAACTTGATAGCAGCATAATCTGAGTTATTTAATAGTGAAATTGTAATCATTAATCAGACATATGTCTGAAAAGAACTGTCCGAACACCTCCGTATTCTGTCCCTTTGAAATAATAGCACCAAGCAATAAATTTTTAAAGTACAAGGATTTAGGTGGAATTTGTACCAGTTGAACTGTATATCTTCATTAATTTCTCCTCACTAACTTTATGTTGTTTACTCATTTATCTGCTCTAGGACCTCAGCAAAACTTCACTATCAGTTTATATTAGAGGAAAATGTTACTACATTTAAACTGCTTATTTTCTTAACTGCCTTTTCCCTATTTCTTCAAATGTCTTAAGCAGAAAACTAGTCCTTGCCAGAATGACTTTTTTTTTTTTTTTTTTGTTAAAAAACATTAGGAGATGTCTTTAAAGCAGCTACATTTTTCTGGCTTAGTGTTTTAGAAAAGTGTCAGGAGTAGCAAGGTTAGGTGGCCTGGTAATTAACAGAAATCAAGAATTGCTGAGTAATGGGAGACAGATGTGAATGAAAAATAAATAAATATATAATAATAAAGGATAACGGACCAAGAAGATAATCCAGAGTTTAGGATTATTCCTGATTTTATCATCTAACGAGATGACTAAAGTTTAGAAGATGAGTAAAATTACTAGACATTTAATAAATGTTTTTGTGTATCTTGATCTAAATGTTTCATCATTAGAAATAATTAACTGACGTTAGCTTGTGAGAGACTATTTTTCTATGCTGTTAGGGAAATAATTCAGATTTACATACATTAGCTACTATTGTTCCCCAGTATGTACTTTGGAGAAGATGTGTCTTTTCTTGCTTTTCAGAATGACTCTTCTGTTTGTTTAAATTTTTATTTAGTTTAAAAGGATGAAAGAGACAGTCAGGCTTTAGAGAAATACTGAATATGTGGGTGGAAAAGATCCAGAATTAGTTAATTAATCAACAAACTAAACCTAATATTTAACATTATTTAAAGAATAATAATAATAATTTTCTAGAAAATAAATTTAATTAATTAATTTAAAAATAATTAAAATAATTGATTTTTAAAATTAATTTAAAAATCTGACTCTTGATGTTCAAATGGTTATTATATTAAAACTTATTTTTCCAACCACATCAAGAAAATAAGAACATGAATACCCAATGATTTTTTCATTTATATATCATAATTTGAAAAAGTTGTTTATTCTTTTTTTGATAGAGAAGATGGAAAACAAACAAACAAACAAACAAAAAGCAGGCATCTATTTCCATTTAAACTATAAGAAAACAAAAAGAACTTTCTGTGTTTGCCTGAGTAGTTACATTATTTTATGTTTTGTCCTGTAGAATTTAAACTTGTTGGATGGCTGGGCCCAAAGGGTAATTATGAATGGAATTAAATCCACTTGGCATCCAGTCATAAGTGGTATTCTCCAGGACTTAATATTGGGACAAATTTAGTTTAATATTTTTATCAATGATCTTGATGAAGGGATTGAGTCAAATTTGCAGATGACACCAACTGGAGCAGGAGTGTTGATCTGCTGATCAATAGATCTATTGATCTGTTAGGAAGGCTTTGTAGATGGATCTGGATAGCTCATTTCCAATTGTATGGCATCCAACCCTTCCTTGAACACTTCCAGGGATGGGGCATCCACAACTTCTTATCCACTAATGTCAGTTAATTTTAAATATTTGGTGTCCTAATATGCCCCAGTTTTATATACACATAATGAAAGAAAATTCTTTCCCTAAAATAAAACAATCAAGACTATGAATAAAAAGAGAAATAATGAGTTGAAACTTATTTTTAATGCCAAAGTTATTAGCTGTTTCTTATCCAAGCTCCTCTCATTTCTCTCAATTATTTATAGGTTTTGTTCTTAAAACTGTCTCCCTTTTAGCTATCTCAGTATCTCTTCTTATTCCACTTTCTCCATTCTCCACTGCTCCAAAACATTCAAACAGGGGATTAACAAATGCTGATTTTTGTTTCCAAGAAAATATCTTTCATCCACTGTCCCTTGAAAAGTTTTCCAAGTGCTGTAACACTTGTCTAGTTCTTGCTTGCATCTTCAAAATCTGAAATCACCAATCACCTTGGTAATCTGTGTATTACCATTACATAATCCTTCATTCGTATTACAGATATTGTAGATGGAAAACTTTGTGTCTTTCTGATCACAGAAACTCATTTCAATTTGATTTCAATTGATATGAATGCCATGTTAATACACTGAAGATTATCATGGAAAAATGACATGTTTATTGAATAGCATTATCCCTACAACTGTGTATATGTTCAGAATAATTTGTAGTATAAATGCATTGACAGCAGCTAATCTCAGAAGATTAAATGTGCATCCCTAATAAATTCTTTGCTCATGCTAGAGAAGAGTGAATGACAAGGAGTGCAAGATCTTATCTAAAAGGCAAAATATATTACAGTGCATAATAATGCACATAACAGGTCTGCTCAGATATGAGCTAAGAAAGAATGCAAGAAATGAATGCAATAATATGTCTGAAGACAGAACTTCTTCTAGTTTGGGGTAAGTGTGCTGTTGAGATCAATTAGATCTCATAACTCCTTCAGACAGGGAGAATAGCAGTAATAAAACCTAAAGCAAAGAACATATTGCACAATGTGCTGACAAGGTCAAACTGATAGTAATGATGTGTGATGGCAGCACTGAAATAAGGTTGTCTAATATCGTATGCATCTGATATTGGTTTTCATTACCTATATCCTGGAGTACAGTCAGAAGTTCACAAAAATGATAGTGATTACTCAAAGGGCAAAGGCAAATAAGACGGTCAGTTCAGTACTTGTGCATCCTACAAACTGCATTAAGGTAGACAAAACTGAACCTGATACTAGATCTACAAGGCTTACTACCACTGGCATCAAGTTGAATTTATACTGTTTTTTATTAATTTTTAAACTGATGCAGTGCTTTAAAATGCATTCTTAGTGAGTTCATTAAAACAGTCCATCAGAGACCATGATACCTCTCTTCAGAACAAATCCATAATCTACATTATAGGCATGTACTGTAAATAAGTCTATCATGCATATCAGACACAAGACATATTGTTCTTCCAAAGCTTATGCTTCAAGTTGATACTAGGAGGATACTTAAAATCTTGGGGTTGTGCCCAGTTTGTATAAATCCCAAATGTCTGGATGAATTGCTAAGGCTCTCTCTCTTCAGTCATTACTTAATTGAGGAATTATATTCTGTTTGGAGAATCATTATTGGCTATATACATTCAGCAAAGACAATCTCATTGGCATTATGTTGCATCTTCTGGCTTAAACATGCTTAATATGCTTTCTGAATACTGATTAAGGTCGCATCTTGTCTGGTTATAAGGCTTTTCTCCTCCCAAAGGACCGTGTTTCTCTCAGAACATTTTGGGAAGGACAGGGAGGGTAGGGGGAAATCAGTCCTAGAAAGTCCCACACTAACTTGTTCCTTTAAATGAGTGCCTAAAATTTCACTTTCACATTTGAAAACTTTCAGAAAAGTTAGTGTAATTTCATAACCCTTCCTAAATGTGTTCAAACTCGCAAGGGCTTAAAAATCTTCAAGAATTTTAACATCAATCTGTCAGTATTACTTTTTAACCAACAACAAATAAACACATTTCTGTAAATTTCTCTAAATTATGCCTACTGCACTTTTATCACTAAGCATAACATTTTTGACTCATGTTTTCTTTTTAAAAGGAGAAAAGCAACTTTATTAATATGTCTCTTATTATTTTATTCTTTGTCAGCTTAACTGTAAACAGCCAAACACATTACCTATGCAGAAATAACATTTTTGAAGTTTGAAGTTTGCTGATACCAGTTTATTATGGATAGAGTACTATCCTAACATCTCTTACATACATTATGCACCTTTAACCAAACAAAAAGCCTGAAGTAGATTTGTCAGTGCTTTTCTCTATACTCCTTATAACAGCAGGTAGAATTATGACTAATGTAGTCTGCATTAGGATGATTTGCCTAAAACACTGAAATTAAAAACAAGAAATAAAAACACATTAACAGCTAAGAGGTTTTGTGCTGAAAAAGAAAAACATATAGATGTAAGCAGCATTACAACGGTTGTAATTAGTTCTGCAATGAGTAATATATTAAAATTTAGTGTTCTTTATCACCTGGGAAACCTTTTCTTCTGAAACACTGAATGTGTTTCTGTGACAAACAGAACAAGAGAGACTCCTGCTGGCTCAAACTCTAAAAGAAGAAAAAAAAAAAAAAAAAAAAAAAAACAGTTTTATTAACTTTATTACTTATTTCTTCTATAATAATACTCAAAGGCTCTGAAAATAAGTGAATATTCTAGACTTAGTCCTGCAGCTCGGAAGAGAACCATTTGAGATTTTTAAAAATACCTGAGGCAAACTAGCAGAAGAAAGAAAGGCAAAAAATCACATTAGCTACCATGCCATGGTTTATGTGGTTCTAAAACATCTGTAGTGAGCTATGCATCTACTTATTGAGTACATGCTGCTGTTATTGTAGAAAGGGATTATCTGGTGTAAATGTATATATATATATATACATCCTAAGCTTAAGTATACTAAATCATATCAGTAATACGCACAGAGCTCACAAAATGATCTTACTCAAATTAATTCTGTCTCAAGTTAAATTCTAATTTATTATGACTAAGTATTAGAAATGGCAGTTACATTGTAGCATATTGCTGTTTTCCTCACAGGGCCTTTGCTTTATTCTGTGCACAGCATGATGGCCACTGCTCAGAGAATGAAGCAGCTGCTGCTCAATATACCTTTATCTTTTTCCTGCAATATGTCCATACATGCTATGCAAACCCTGCATTGAAAAGGTAATTTGTTTCCTCTTAGCAGTTTTTGTAGTGCTCACTTCTGTGTCTGAGAGGTAGATCCTAGATTTAGGGGCTGGACAAAGATATTTAAATATCCAAGCACCAGTTAATGTAGTGGGAACTATGCACTGCAAAGAAACATTGCAAAATCTCCAAGAATCTCCATCCTTTACTGGATGCAGGGGGGAACATAAATACTGAGGATAAGGAAAAGGCTGAAGGTCTAAATGCCTTCTTTACATCTGTCTTTACTAGTAAGGCGGACCACTTATTCTCGGAGAACTCAGCCTCTCGATGTGGAAGTCTGGGATGGGGAGAAGAAGAACCTCCCCCAACCCCCCCCCCCCCCTCCCGCACCCCCCATTTCAGGTGGAAAATTGACTGTCACAAGTCAATGGAGTCAGATGGGATCCACCTGAGGGTGTTGAGGGAGTTGGCAGATGTGATTGCTGGGTCATTTTCCATCATCTATAAGCGGTCATGGTCATCTGGAGAGGTCCTGGATGATTGGAGATTTGCTAATGTGACACCCATCTATAAGAAGAGTTGTAAGGAGCACCTCGGGAAACTAAAGGCCTGTCATCTTGACCTCGGTGCCAGGAAGGTGGTAGAACAGGTCATCCTGAATGCAATCACACAGCATGTGCAGGACAACTGGGGACTCAGGCCCAGACAGCATAGGTTCATGAAAGGCAAGTCTTTCCTGACCGTTCTCATCTCCTTATATGATCAGATGACCTGCCTGGTGGGTGAGGGACACGGTCTCCCACAATTTTCTCCTGGAGAATCTGGCAGCCCATGGCTTGGACAGGTACACTCTTTGCTGGGTTAAAAACTAGCTGGACGGCCAGGCCCAGAGAGTGGCAGTGAATGGAGGGAAATCTATCTGGCGACCGGTCATGAGTGGTGTTCCCCAGGGGCTTCCTCTTAATAATCTTTATTAATGATTTGGATGAGGAAATTGAGTACAACTTCAGTAAGTTTGCAGATGACATCAAGCTGGGGGGAAGTGTTGATGTGCTGGAGGGTAGAAAGGCCCCTGCAGCAGATCTGGGGGCAGAGTGGCTCCAAAGCTGTGCAGAGGAAAGGCATCTGGGGGTGTTGGTTGATGCTTACCTGAACATGAACTGGCAGTGTGCCCCTGTGGCCAAGAAGGCCAACAGCATCCTGGCTTGTGTCAGGAATAGTGTAACCAGTAGAACCAGGGAGGTGATCATTCCTCTTGTACTCTGCTCTGGTGAGGCTGCACCTCAAGTACAGTTTTGGGCCCCTCACTACAAGAAGGATATCAAGGCCCTGAAGCGTGTGCAGAGAAGGGTTATGAAGCTGGTGAAGGGCCTGGAACACAAGTTCTATGAGGAGCAGCTGAGGGAACTGGGGTTGTTTAGTCTGGAGAAGAGGAGGCTCAGGGGAGACCTTCTTGCTCTCTACAGCTACCTGAAAGGAAGTTGTGAGGAGCTGGGTGTTGGCCTCTTCTCACCTATTACTAATGACAGGACTAAAGGGAATGGCCTCAAGTTATGCCAGGGGAGGTTCAGGCTGGAAATTAGGAGACATTTATTCTCAGAAAGAGTAGTCAGGCATTGGAACGGGTTGCCCAGGGAGGTGGTGGAGTCACTGTCCTTGGGGGTGTTTAAGGAGAGGTTGGATGTGGTGCTTAGGGACACGGTCTAGTGGGTGACATTGGTAGTAGGGTGATGGTTGGACCAGATGATCTTGGAGGTCTTTTCCAACCTTAATAATTATATGATATTTGAAGATTATAGTTCAGGGGTGAGAATGTCTACTAGGGTATGCTATACCGTACCACAGAGGAAGCACAAACACAACCTTTCATGCCCCAAATCCATCCTGATTTTCCTAAACAATGAAGCAATGTAAAGATAGGAGCCATGCAAAGATAGGAGCTACACTCTCCAAAGTATTATAAACATTCATATACAATAGTCAACCAGAACCGCAAATTTCAGGAAGAAAAGTAGTCTCAGTAACTCTTGGAGGTGATAAGTGTTTTTTTCCCTTTCTCTTTTGTGCAGTATTGCTTTATACAACCATTGCTAAGTTGATATTCAACTCCTGAGGTACCTAACTGTCATGGGTAACTCATTTGAGGATGCATAAGTATCTGCATCTGGACAAGCACAAACTTACTGTGTTTTGTCACCACTGAATAGTCTTCCAGTTGCTAACCTATTGCCCACCACTGGATTTTAGAATTAAGGTTTTTATCCATTGTTTTCACCTAAAGTGAAAAAAAAGTTGTTCTTTGAGATAGTTAATGTCACATAAAACATAACTGGGAGAGCAGTAATATTTTCTTTTATTGAATATTTTCTTTTATTGAATAACTTAGTAGTTCGGAATTCTTCTGTGAAAAAGAACATTCTCATTAAAAACTTTTCTATGTAAGTTGACTTGAATGCACATTTTCAGAGCACCCCTGACTCCCACTGATTTAAGATTATAGTTGTCATGATGAAACATTTCTGAAAATAAATTTTATGTGTTTCTTGAAAAATACACCTTTGACTACACTACTGCAAAAGGAGAAACCAGTGATTTGCTCACTATCACCTCAGTTATTTACAAAATAATTTACCATGAAATCCATTTTTGCAGAATATTTCAAGAACTTTCTTAAGTTCTCAATCATTCTCTCTCTGCCTCTCCCTCATTCATCTTCTGTGTCGTTCTTACATTCTAGAAATAGGATCATGACTTCACTGTCACATATAGATCGCAGACCAGAAGACAGCAAATGTGAGTGTAGCCATGGTTGGTGATAACATTGGACTCTTAACAATGAGGCCATAAGGATTGTAAAGAGTTTAGAAGGAAAAAAGAAGGGTGATTCAGGAGACGCCTTGCTGTCTCAGACTGCTTGTTCTCCAGCTGTTAAGACAGAAGTTGCTGGGTGTTTGCTGTTGCCAGGCAAAGTTGTTTGACCAATAAATGATTAGTGGAAAAGTACTGCTGTAGAGTGAATGGTATAAGAAGTGAGCCTGTCCTCAATAGGTTGAAGTTATGCCCTCAATAAAGAAGTAGAAGCTATGAATCCTTAAAGAACCCTGGCCTCAGAGTGGTCATTACACCACAAGAAAACATAAAGGAAATATACCAATAACACCATGCAGTTAATAATGGCTTTATTATTAGTCCCTGCCTACATAAGTGCTATACTTCGATGGCTTATCATGGTATATCTCACCTGGGAGATGAGATCATCTTCAGGTTCCTCATCGGGGGGCTGGCTGTACATGACCTCCTGCAGGGACCTTCCTGGGGAGGGAGCTTCTGGCTGCTTGCAGATAGGGAGCCTTAAGCTGTGTGGGCCAGTTGTCCAAAACAACAAAAGCTTCTAGCACTGGTACAACAAACAACCTAGAAGCAGTGATCCAGTCTGTGTTACCCAGACTGTGATCCAGTCTTCTGTTATGGGGGTCTTGCCACACAAGGAGTGGGTAAATAGGGAGACAACAAGAACGGATTGTGCATGCTGAAATATTCTGCACTAGGAAAAGAGGTTTCATCTGTCCTGGAGCTCCTCGATCTGGACTGATGATTAAGACAGTAGGCAATTTTTGTTTCAACTTGTTGCCACTGAATGTTTTGGTTTGGTTTGATTTTTTTTTTCCAGTTGTCTTTTACAAGATTGGCAATTTTGTTTTGTAGGCAAAACTTCATGACAGCTTAGGACGATATATGCTTTTACTTTATTATGTATTATTGCCAGATTTTTTAGTGTTATCTTAAGTTAGTTCATATTGCATACGTTTAGTTGCAATACCAAGCTGCTACTCAATAAAAGTAAATGAAAAATTTAGAATAGAATAGAATAGAATAGAATAGAATAGAATAGAATAGAATAGAATAGAATAGAATAGAATAGAATAGAATAGAATAGAATAGAATAG
>CM021697.1:150107651-150136783 GCA_011074415.1 Stictonetta naevosa | reverse complement strand
AGAATAGAATAGAATAGAATAGAATAGAATAGAATAGAATAGAATAGTTCAGTTGGCAAGGACCTACAAAAATCATAATTGGGCTAACCGAGTATTGATGGTTTGCATTACATTGGTGATGCAAATGGGTTCAGAGAACTCAATTCTGTGTTTAGGTTTATAATACTGTGCTGGGTGAGCCTTATAGCAGAGATGAAGCTACGTATGTTCTACCTGAAAGCTAGGTGGGACCTCGACGTATTAAGTTGAAAATATGGTTTCATGCAGGAAGAGAAATTTATGAGAAAACAGCATGAAGTTGTATCAGGGACGTTCTGACTGGATATTAGAAAAACATTTTCCACTGAGAATGTGGTCATGCACTGGAACAGGCCCCACAGGGAAATCAGTCATGGCACCAACCTTGCCAGAGATTAAGAAGCATCTGGACAATGCTCTTAGTCTTATGATTTATTTTTTAGTTAGCCCTGTGTAAAGCCAGGAGTTGGACTCGATGATCTTTGTGGGAACTCTTCCAACTTAGGATATTCTATGATTGATTCTATGATTCTATGAACCTGCTCTAAGGAATCAGGAACAGGGACAGGGACAAAACAGTGGAAGTGGGGAACTGTCTCTTCCTGTCCTATCAGAAAAGGAGATGAAGAGAGCTTCCTGGTCCTCACTCAGTTGTTTCACCCCTCATTTGCCAGGGGAAGGGCATATGAATCCATTCAGAAGTATGAAGAAAAGGTTTTTGTGTTATCCATATTGCTATAAATATTTCAGGATTTACAGCAACAGGTATTACATTAACAGGTAGCAAGGAATATTATTGACTTTGTTAAGCCAGATATTAATAAAGAGCTAAATAGAATAGCTTAATAAAGAGATAAATAAAGATACTTATATAATAATAGCTTAATAATGAGCTTAATAAAGAGCTAAACAGAATTTAACTGTGTGTAAAAAATCATCAATCTTACACTTTCAGAAGAACTGCTTACTTTTTCCCAGTCTGGATTTTTTTACAGTTGGAAAATACAGAGAGGTTCATTAAAACAAAATTTATTTTATATCTCATAAAATAAGTTTATTTACAATTTTCATTCATGTAGGACTTCATGATTGTCCTGCTATATTTATAAATATATCACCATGGTTACAGATGTTATTTTAAAGCTTTTCTAATTTTGCATTAGTGCAGCAAATCTATTGTCACCTTTGCTAAAACAGTAATGTAAATGTAAAAACAAACAGGAGTTAAGCCTCTTATATAAATGGGGACTATCATTTGTCATCTGCAAATTTCCAAGAAAATCCACAAAATATAAACATTTTCCTATTGCAATTACCATATCTGATCCTGATGCTGTTCATCAGAACAAAAAGATCTTTAGATACTTTTTCATAGTTCAGCATAGACATAACCACTAATAACTTTACTGAATTATGATGTTTATTAATCTTTGCCTCGATCTACATTAGAACATTGGACTTCAGAAGTAACAGATTGGCTTTTCAGTGTAGCTGTGAAATTTGGGTAGAAAATGATATTCATATATATAAATTGCAATGATGTATTTATTTTTGTGCTTGGCCCAAAAGGATTGGCCCAAGTTTTCACATTAATATTTGTGAAATAAAGCACATAATCCCTGTCCTGGTTTCAGTTAGGATAGAGTTAATTTTCCTCCCAGTAGCTGGTAGGGTGCTATGTTTTGGATTAGGATGAGAAGAGTGCTGATAACATGCTGATGTTTTAATTGCTGCAGAGCAGTGCTTACACCAAGCCAAGGACTTTTCAGCTTCTCGCTCTGTCCTGCCAGCGGGCAGGCTGGGGGTGCAGCAAGAGCTGGGAGGGGACAGACCCAGGACAGCTGACCCAAACTGGCCAAAGGGGTATTCCATACCATCTGACGTCATGCTCAACAATATATAGGGGTGGCTAGCCGGGGTGGGGGGCCGGCTGCTCGGGGTTGGGCTGGGCATCGGTCAGCGGGTGGTGAGCAATTGCATTGTGCATCACTTGTTTTGTACATATTATTATTATTATTCTTTTATTTTTCTGTCCCTAATAAACTGTCTCTATCTCAACCCACAGGCTTCAGTTTTTCTCGTTTCTCTCCCCCATCCCAGAGAGGGAGGGGGGAGGGTGAGCGAACGGCTGTGTGGTGTTTAGCTACCAGCCAGGTTAAACCACAACAGTCCCTTAAGTTACCATAAATTCTGTCATCTCTGCTGAGAATGTTATCTTCAGATTTCTTGCAGATAAGCATCATATTGCATAATAAATGTGCAAATTTCAGTGAAACATCATTTGTTTTCAGCATATTTGCGTACGGAAGATATCCCCTAAATATACAGGTTTAACTTCACTTAAAAATAAACAGCATATATTGTTTATAACTAAAAATATATTAATTTCCTTGATTTACAATTTCTGAACAAAAAGGTATTCTAAACACTATTTTTAATGCATTAGAAAAATATATAAATAACATAAAGTTAGGTTTTCTACCCTCAGTTTAAGTAGTGAGTTTGTCAACAAATAATATGACTAACAGTGAGAGGACAACTTGAAAGGAACAATGCTACTGAAGATGACCAGTGATGCAGTCTAATCTAAAAGGACTGTATTTCAAAGATCTTCCTGAATTATTTTTATAATGAAGCAAACTTTCTAAATATTTTAAGATAAAAACTTATTTTAATATTTTTTCTTCACCTTAATTGCCAAGAGGCTGCAAATTCAATTTCAGTAATATTGTTGCCTTTTAGACTTAAGACTGGATTGTACTTCCTTCTTCATTTGCACATTCACAGCTCATCTTCTACTGAAAGAGCAGCAAAATACTAAAAGAAATAGAAAAACAAAAGATCTGTGGTGATCTCATCCATTACGTTTGAAGTACAGCATTAGAGATTCTGATCTGGAAGCAATAAGTGAAGATGAAACATGATAGAAAGGTTTTAATAAAATTCAGTCCTCACAAAAGCAGAAATGTGATTGGTGTAACTTTTTGAAGAGTCATCTGAGCAAATTCTCCGTACATGGGTATAAGAGCACACAAATCAAGAATAACAGTTCTGTTTTTATTCTGATTTTTTTTTCCATTATGAAACTTTACATTTTGGTTGCATTATGGGGAAAAAATCAACAGTGAAAACAGACGATCTCATTATCATTATCAACCAGGATATTAAAATAAAAATAAAACTAGAAAGAGGAAAGAAGCATACTTTATTACTACTTACTGATAAAGGACTGTACACTTTATTGATTTGTACAATTCTTTAAGGGTTTTGCACACATCCTGTTTTCAGGTAAAGTGCCATTTGATAAATGAGCTTAATACACAGATACAGAAAATCAGAAAATTCCTCCTAAATTTCAGAGAAGTATCATGTTGTGATCAACAGCTATGATGTGATCAACTGTTGTGCCATGGAAAAAGCAAACAGACTTCCCAATAGTAAACATAAAACCATTTGTGTCTTATAGAAAGTGAAGTAAATACAACTAAAGATTTCATGCAGTGACAAGCTCCACGATAGTTTTATGTTGTTTCAAGGCACAGACGTGTATGCAGAAGAGACTGCTTTCCTGTCAGTCAGCATATTTCATTTTTCATTTCATATTTCATTTCATATTTCATTTCATATTTCATTTCATATTTCATTTCATATTTCAAAGACTGCTTTTTGAGAGAGAGACTACAAGGCCAATTTCCTTAGAAAAAAAAAAAAAAAAAAAAAAAAAGCTTAATAGATACAAAAGAGTGCTTTTCACTTTCATGTGCTATCATTTCAGGGGTCACACTGATGCCACTGTCATCTGAGAGTGATTGAATAAATAATCAAGCTTGGATTTTTTCAAAATCTTGTTTGTTTGTTTTCTAGAATTGTTTCACCTCCAGTAAAAGTGCCATCCATTATTCCATGCTTTGTTACATTTTCATATCAAAATTTTCAATACAGAAATATTCCACGGAACTTAAATTTTGTCTTTTTCCCTTGTTAGAGACATTGAAGTAACATACAGTTCCTTCTCATGTGTTCTTAGCATAACTACCTACATCCAAAAATCAGCCAGGACTTATTCTATTTTTTTCCAGTTTTTCTTTCCTTGCTATAAGAAAATAATACAGTACTTCAGAAAAAGCTATGAAAAAAAAATGAAGCTATATTAGCAGCAGTTCTTACCAAAAAAAAAAAAAAAAAAAAAAAAAAAAGCATATTGGTACAAAATAAGAATATTACATACCTCTATTATATTATTACGAGCTATTACATCCCAGGCACTGCTTTTGAAACAAGCAGTAAGAGGAGTACAGTCAGAGATTATAAAAAGAACTAGACATAACATGTTCTGATATACTTAAAATAAAGCTACAAATACATATGTTTATATACCTTCATAGAATATACATAAACTAGTGGGGGATAACATTTTTAAGAACTCTATAATTTAATATTTTAACAGACATTGACTTCCATGCTTCTCAAACAAGTCCATGTTCAATATTTTCTCTATGCTGGTAATTGACAGTGCTTTTCAGATTTGGTTAGTGTTAAGACTGACATGAGATTCAAAAGTGATTGTAGCATATCTTACCTTCATATGCAGTTATATGAATTGATCTGATTGAACCATAGCTGAAGTTAATGGAGACAGTCCCATTCTCTTTAATGGCCCTTGTCGTAGTTCTTACAGTTCTTTTGATGAATGGGAGAAAAAATGTATCCAGTGTAAGTAACACATTTAGGATATTTGACCACTAAAAACAGGTAGTTCATAATTTTAACTCTCCGATTTTTAATTTTAAGTCTTTTGGTTCATAATAAAGATAATTAAAAAAAAGTGTACAAAAAGAAATAAAGGATGAGAATATCTGTAATGGACTCACAGAAATGCAGAATGATTGACATTGGAAGTGAGCTCTGGAGGTCATGGGATCCAACTCCCCTTTTCAAGCTGGGACACCTACAGCAGATTGGCCAGAGCTATGTCAAGGCGGCTTTTGAAGATCTCCAAGGGTAAAGACTCCAGAATCATTCTGGGAAAATTTTTCCAGTGTTCCCTCACCTGTACAGTAAAGTGCTTCCTGACAATGCTCAGAGGGAACCTCTTGTGTTCCACTGTGTGCCTGTTGCTTCTTGTCCAGTCACTAGGCAACACTGAAAAGAGCATGGCTCCATCTTCAATGCGCCCTCCCGTCAGGTATTTATACACATTGGCAAGATCCCTCTGAGCCTCCTGATGCTGAGGGGGGGAGGTCCTGTGCCTCCTGAGGCTCCTTCTTCAGACCTCTGAGGCTGAATCATCCCACGTCTCTCATCTTTTCCTTATAGGAGAGATGCTTCAGTCCCATCATCATCTTTTGGACCTATGTTGGAAACTTTCCAGTACATCCATGTCACTCTTGTACTGGGAAGTCCAGAAGTGGACACACTACTCCAATTGCAGCTTCACCAGTACTGAGTAGAGCAGAGGGATGACCTGATCACCTCTTCTGACTTCCTGAGAGCACTTTGCCTAATGCAGCCCAGGATGCTAGCAGCCTTCTTTGCAACAAGGGCATATTGATTACTCATGTTCAACCAGGTGTCAACCAGGTCTCCTAAGTCCTTATCTGTAGAGCTTCTTTCTAGCTGGGTGGCCCCCAGCATGTACTGGTGCCTGGGGCTCTTCCTCTCCAGATGTAAGACTTTGCACTTGTTCAATTTCCTGAGACTTTTGTCAGCCCATTTTTCCACCCTGTCAAGGTTCTTCTGGATGCCAGCATGGCCCTCTGGTGAATCAGCCATACCCCCAATTTTGCACCATCTACACTTTACTGAGGGTACACTCTACCCCATTGTCCAGATCATTAATGAAGTTAAGTAGGACTGGACCCAGTATAGACGTCTGGGGTACTCCACGTTACCGCCCTCCAACTAGGTTTTGAACAATGTTTCCACTACATCTGGGCCCAGTCAGTCAGTTTTCTATCCACCCTACTGTATGTGCATCCAACCTATACTTCAACAGCTATGTCTTATGGGGGACAGTGGCCTTACTGAAGTCCAGTAATGGCGGTATCCACTGCTCTCCTCTTATTCATCGGGATGATCATTTATCCATAGAAGTTTTGCAGGTTGGTCAAGCATGACTTCACCTTGGTTAATTCATGATGAGTACTCCTGATGATATTCTTCTCCTTCATGTGCCAGGAAATAGTTTCCAGGATTAGCTGCTCCATCACTTTCCCAGGGATCGAAGTGACTGGGTGGATGAGGGGAGAGCGGTGGATGTTGTCTACCTTTATTTCAGTAAGGCTTTCTATGCTGTCAAGCTCAGGAAGTGTGGGATGGATGAGTGGACAGTGAGGTGCATTGAGAACTGTCTGGATGGCCGAGTTCAGAGCGTTGTGATCATCAACACTGAGTCCAGTTGAGGGCCTGTAGCTAGCAGTGTCCTCCAGGGATCACTACTGGGTCTAGTACTGTTCAACTTATTCATCAGTGACTGGGAAGATGGAACAGAGTACAACCTCAGCAATTTGCAGATGACACAAAACTGCGAGTAGTGGCTGACACAGCAGAGGCCTGTGCTGCCATTCTGAGGGACCTGGACAGGCTGGAGCATTGGGCGATAAGGAACCTCATGAAGTTCAACAAAGGTAAATGTAGGGTCCTGCACCTAAGGCGGAATAACTCCATGCAGCTGTACACGTTGGGAGCTGACCTGCCAGAAAGCAGCCCTGTGGAGAAGGACCCGGGAGTCATGATGGACAGCAGGTTAACTGTGAGCCAGTATCTGCCTGGACTTGTGCAAAGCATTTGACACTTCATCCCATGATATCCTTGTCTCTAAACTGGAAAAACATGGATTTGATGGATGGACCACTTGGTGGGTAAGAAATTGGCTAGATGGTCATACTCAAAGAGTTGTAGTCAATGTTTCAGTGTCCAAGTGGAAATCAGTAATGAGTGGTGTTCCTCAGGGGTCAGTATTGGGATCGGTACTGTTTAACAACTTTGTTGATGACATGGACAGTGAAATTGTGTCCACCCTCAGCAAGTTTTCCCATGACACTTAGCTGTGTGGTGCAGTTGACATGCTGGAGGGAAGGGATACCATCTAAAGGGACCTTGATAGCCTTGAGATGTGGGCCTGTGTGAACCTCATGAGGTTCAGCAAGGCCAAGTGAAAGTTCTCGCTGATTACAAGGCCAAGTTCTATGATTCTATGATCCTATTCAGTCTTATTTCCAGTAAGTTTAGGAATGTTACTTCAGTGGTATTTCACTCAAGACTACATCAAACCCCAGGATAAAAAAATATAAATAAAATAAAATAAAATAGAATAAAATGAAAATAATAATTACAATACAATATTATTGATATTTTTTGTGGGTTTCACTAAAGTGTGAATAGTCTCCCAGACATTAAGTGTTACACCACACCAGAAAATGAACCTGAGGCACACAGAAAATATTCACTCAGAGGAAGTATTCTCAGTACTACATTTACTTGCTTCATCAGGTTCATATGTAGTTTTGTATGATACATAGGCATCATACAAAATACATTATATATTTATTTTAAAAAGCAGCAATTCATTTCAAAGCAATTACTTTTCTGCTTGTCATAAACAGAGGGAAAGTTCTCTGATTTTCTATCAAGACATAGTGTAATTTATATGAGAACAATGTTTCCTATAGAGATCTATTGCAATCATAGTTATATTTGTCCAAATAAGCATTCAATTTCATATTATGCAAAAAAAAATCATAAGAAGATGACTTTGTATTATAACTTTAAGAAAAAAAAAAAAAAAAAAAATAGGACTTTGCCAGGAAACTAAGATGTGGCTGTAAATGTGACTGTTTCCTGGGAATCTCTTTTTCCTTTGGGCATTGTAAATTTTATCAAAAACACCCCACATCGTCTCATATTTCAGAATAGAGCACATGGAATAATTTCTTAAGGTAGACATGGATGGTATGTGAGCACTGATATGTAGTTCATTTCTATTTTTGCTGAGATTTTCCCTCTAAAGAGCAAATAAGTACAGCTACTGTTTCAATAAAGTCTTCATAATAAAACAGCCATAGAAATACTAGTGCAACTGCTTTTAAAAAATGAGCCTCTCTAACTTTGAGTATGTTATTAAGACTAAATTCTTCACTGAAATGTAAACAGAGGTAAGTAGAGAAAATTCTGCCACTTTGTCAAGACGTGTGCATTTATGAGAGCTCTGACTTTCCAGTGCCCTTTGTTTTCATCTCGTATGGCTATGTAGCAGAATGTTTTCTTTGTCAGTCTTCAAGAATAAAGATGCCAATAAAAGAGGCATGCAGCTTTCAGTGGAATTAAAATACCAGTACTCAAAATATAGTTACACAGGGACCAGTTTCTCTTTAATAATTAAATAAGACAGCTAAGTGATACTACAGTTTTTGTGTATTAATTAGACATTAAATAACGACACTGGAGAAAGTGAATCACTAAAAGTATTAAAGCATTTTAACTGTATAATCTCTGGATAGATTAAATTTTTATTCTGGTTTTCTGATTTTAAGGAATAAATGTATTTTAGCATAACTTATATGATTTGTGACTGTAGAAGAAAAATAGACAAAAATTAAAATATCTGGATTTTCTAATCCAGAGTGATAACCAAAAACATTTTTTAAAAAAATAGATTTATACTTAAATTTGGACAATGAAATGAATAGTGCAACAGTGTTCTTGTTGTTGCTATGCTGAAGTTTGAAATCGTGCTAGAAGGTAAAGCAAGAAAAAACAAGTATTTTTCTATAGGCCCCATTGGCTTGTAGTCCGAGATTTGTCAAATCAAAGAGCCTGTTTGTACTGTGCATATTTATGCATAATAAATAAAATATTTAATTGGAAATTCAGAAATAAATTCAGAAAATATAAAGAAACAGAACATTTCCCATCTCTCCTAAACACACACACACACAAAAGATAAAAATTATCATACTTTTCCTTCATTATACTGTTCTTGAAATTCTTCCTATTGTGAAGTAGTGAAGCTCTGAAGTATTTTGAAAACAAGAAAAAGCATTCTGTGTAATTTTGTAGAAGTGGAACTGGTGGGTTTAAATCTGGGAGCCCTACTGAAACAAAACTAAAACAAAAGACTGTTTGGCCTTATATTTTATTGCAGAGACAATAACAGCACATTACCTCCCCAGCTGCAGGCAGACACAGCTATTATGGACTGTGTTGTGAGGTGGGCTGAAGAGAGGTAACTGAAAAAAGTTAGTAGCAAGTATCAAAACAAAACTTTAGGATCATCAAACAATCATAGAATCATAAAATATCCCAAGTTGGAAGTGGCCCATAAGGATCATCGAGTCCAACTCCTGGCTCCACGCGTGTCTACCCAAAAATTCAGATCATATGACTGAGAGCATGTGGTGGTTTTACTCGGGTGGGCAGCCGAACTCCACCACAACCACTCTCTCACTCCCCTCCTCAAAGAGGAGCAGGGAGAAAATACGATGAAAGGGGCTCAAGGGTTGGGATAAGTACAAGGAGATCGCGCAGTAATTATTGTAACGGGCAAAACAGACTCAGCATAGGGAGGTAGTAAGATTTATTGCCTATTACTAACAAGCTAGAGAAGTGAAAAACAAAGGAAAGAAACTAAAAGCACCTTTCCCACCCCCCCCCCCCCCCCATCCTCCCTCTTCCACCTCTTCCCCCCAAGCGGCGCAGGGGAACAGGGGAATGGGGGTTATGGTCAGTTTATAGTGCTTCTTCTCTGCCACTCCTTCTCAGTCACTCTTGTCCCCTGTGCTGTGGGGTCCCTCCCACGGGATACAGTCCTTGGTGAACTGATCCGGTGTGGGCTGCCCACAGGCAGCAGCTCTTCAAGAACTTCTCCAGATACGGGTCTGTACCACAGGGTCCATCCCTCGGAAGCAAACTGCTCCAACCTGGATCCCCCACGGGCAGCAGCTCCTGCCAGGTCACCTGCTCCTTCATGATCTCCTCTCCACGGGCTACAGGTCTGGCCCAGAATCTGCTCCAGCAGGGGTCTTCCACAGGCAGCAGTCTCTGTCAGTGTAGGTCCACCTGCTCCACCATGGTCTCCTCCACGGGCTGCAGTGTGGAATCCTGCTCCACCGTGGTACTCCATGGGCTGCAGGGGGACATCCTGCTTCACCATGGTCCTCACCACAGGCTGCAGAGGACTTCTGCTCCGGTGCCTGGAGCACCTCTCCCCCTCCTTCTTCACTGACCTTGGTGCCTGCAAGGCTGTTCCTCACTCCTCTCACTCTCCCAGCTGCTGTGTGGTGCAGCATTTTTTGTTGTTGTTTTTGTTTTTTTTTTGTTTGTTTTTGTTTGTTTTTTCCCTGTCTTAGATATGCTCTCACAGAGTCACAAAACAACATCACTTATTGGCTCAGCTCTGGTGAGCAGTGGCGCCCTTACCAAACACGGGGCAGCTTCTAGATCCTTCTCACAGAAGCCACCCCTGTGGCCCCCTGCTACCAAAACCTTGCCATGTAAACCCACTACAGAGCACATTCCAAACGCTTCTTAAACTCTGACAGGCTTTGTGCAGTGACTATGTCCCTGGGGACCCTGTTCTAGTAGTGTGTGACCACCTTCTCAGTGAAGAACCTCTTCCTGATACCAAGCCTGAACCTCCCCTATTGTAGCTTGACACCATTCCCTCGAGTCCAATTGCTGGTCACTAAATAGAATAGATTGGTGCCTGCTCCTCCACTCCCCCTCGTGAGGAAGCTGTAGACCATGATGAAGTCTCCCCTCAGCCTTCTCTTTTCCAGGCGGAACATGTCAATTGACCTCAGCCACTCCTCATATGTCTTCCCCTCTAGTCCCTTCACCATCTTAGTAAGCCCTTCTTTTGACACTTTCCAATAGTTTCACGTCACTTTTGTACCGTGGTGCCCTAAACTGCACACACTACTTGAGATGAGGTCACACCAGCACAGAGTAGAGCAGGACAATCATTTGCCTCGACTGACTAGCAATGCCATGCTACTTTGGAGCTTCTGTTAAACACAAGCCAGAATGCAACTGGAAAAATATTATATGATTATAATATCAGAATAATTAAAAGACCTCCTGTAGTACCTTCACTAAATATATGAGTATCTCTCTTTTTTTTTTTTTTTTTTTTTTTTTTTCATTTGGATTGGATCCTCATGCAATTTGACAGCATGTTTCACTAATAGTTGTGTCTGCCAGCAACTGAGGAACCCGCACCATCGAAGCAAGGTTGCAATATATGGCTAAAACACAGTGGTCATAAAATAACAATGACTACCTGCTGTGGTCTAACCCAGAAGGCAGCTAAGCACCACACAGCCATTCACTCACTCCCAACCTCACCCCACCCACCCCAGAAGTGGAATGAGAGAGAGAATCACAGAAAAAAAAAAAAAAATAAAATAAAATAAAAAAATCTCAGAATAGATCATTCAAAAAAGCGCTCATGTTTAATCCATGTGTTTTCCAGGGTTTACATAGCAAGGTTTTGGTAGTAGAGGAAGGAGAGCTGTTAGGGGTGGCCTCTGCGAGCAGGGCCCAGCAGCTGCCCCATGTTAGAGAAGAGCCAGCTACAGCCAGCTCCAAAAGGGACCTGCTGCTGGCCAGAGCTGAGCCAGTGAGCGACAGTGGTTGGGCCTCTGGGAGAGCAGATTTAAGAAAAGAGGAGAAAAAATGTTGTGCAGCAGCAGCTGGGAGAGAGGAGTGGGAAAATGTAGAGAGAAACAATCCCACAGACACCAAAGTCAGTGCAGAAGGAGGGCAGGAGGAGCTCGAGGAGAAGATAGAGCAGAAGTTCAGCTCCCCAGAGCAGTAGTTCCCCTGCAGATTCTGGAGAGGACCATGGTGTAACAGGCTGTACCCCTGAAGCATGGAGTACCACATCAGAGGTCCATACTGCAGCCCACAGAAAGCCTATGGATGAGCAATCTCTGGGCCGGACCTGCAGGCCATGGAGAAAAGCCCACGGTGGAGCAGGAGTTCCGGCAGGAGCTGCTGCTTGTGGGGGACCCATGCTGAAGCAGTCTGAACCTAAACAATGAACACTGTGGTATAGACGATGATGAAGCAGTTCTTGAAGAGCTGCTGCCTTTGGAAATCCATGCAGGATCAGTTCAGGAAGGGCGGCATCCCATGGGATGGAATCCACTCTGGAGCAGGGGCAGAGAGTGACCGTGAAGGAGTGGTGGAGATGAAGCGTTAGGGACTGACCGCAGCCCCCATTCCCCATTCCCCTGTGCCACTCAGGGTGGAGGGGGGGGGGGGGGGGGGAAGCTGTTAGTAGTTTACTTTTAGTTTCTCGCTGTTCAAGTCTGCTAGTGACAGGCAAGAAATTAGATTAATCTGAGTCTGTTATGCCCATGATAACTGGTGAATGATCTCCCTTTCCTTATCTCAATGCTTGAGTCCTTTTTCATCATATTTTCTCTACATCTTCCTTTGAAGATGGGCAGTAAGAAAGCAGTTGTGGTGGAGTTTAGCTACCCATTACTGTGACACCACCACAATTCATTGAGTGAAACAGAATTTGATATCCTTACAACATGAGTACATATACATATATAAAATTTTATTATTATTTCAGAATATAGAAAGGAATATTGAATTTATGATTTTCTGTTATACTATTCTCCCAAACTCAGTTGCAAATAAAATAAAAATGGGAGAAACAAAGTCTATATCTCTAGTAATTGCAAAAGACTGATCACAGGTCCATCAGGTTGCAAAGTGGTTTTATATGTGCAAAGCTAAGAAAATCCAAAGATTTTTTCTAAAAGCAGCCACAGAGAAGGGTATCTTTTGGATAAGGCCTTGTTGATCAGGAAGAAAATTGTGCTGTACATTTTTATAGTTCCAAAGACTTTAGGAAATCAGATCTTGAAAACCTTTTACTTGACATGTCATCATTCCTTGAGTAAATTATAAATTGATTTTGTTAGATTTATTTGACTGTGTCTCTGTAGTTCCCTTTTCAGAGTCATCACTAAATGAAAATGTTCAATTATCATAAGATATATATTTCTCTTGCTGTTTAGTGTTAATAAATTAATACTTTATCACATATATCTACATTACATTCAGATATTGAAATGAAACAGCCACATGAAGACATGAATCATTTGTCCAAAAAAAAATAAAATAAAAAAAAGCACCTATCAAAGCTAAATCACTAAAAAGAAGCTTTGAGAAATACAAATCTGAAGAGATATATTGAAATAATTGATCTGTTTCCTCTGTACCCTATTTCATTACATTTTGAAACAGTATAGAATTTTTTCTATATAGTTGGAAATTGCTCACTATCTAGAACAGGGATGCACAAAGGCAAATAGTGATGACCTTTAAGGGAAAAACATCTTCAGACATTTACTGTGCTAAACAAATCTGTCAATAATACATTTTCTTTAAAATTCAAGAGAGAAATAATATCAAAAGAAAAACTATTAACATTGTAGGAATCTTTTACCCATAATATTTTGTAACAGAAAATTGACTATAGAACAAAACATTTATTGCAGGATTTACAGTCATTTTCATATGAGGTAAATTTAAAAGTTTCATATACACAGTTTCACCATTCCATGTCCCACCAACTTCTGTGATATGTTCTCCAATCTATGGACGTGATGTCTATAACTTTCAAGAACAAATAAAGATTTATATGTGAAAAAGCATTAGCAGTGAAGATAATTAACAAATGAAATGCATTACTTGCCAGCAAATTTAACTGGCTTGATTATTGTGATTAATACTCACATGTGAACTATTCCAATCACCATAATTCAAAAGCAACAATATTGTGTAGGAATTTTAACAGTGTGGATTCGTGTTAATGTTTATTCATATTTACATTATCTTATCCTCTCTTTGGTTGTACAAAATGCTTTCAGCATCTCCCTGAATACTTTCCATTGGCTCATTTCTGTTGGATTTGTTCTCCAGTGCTTCCTTGTACACTGGCCTTCTCTAACTTCCACATTGAAACCAGGACTGCGCCCATTCCTCCCCTGTATTTTGAGTACTCTTATCCATCATGCATGCCCTTTTGCATGTATATATTTCTTCTATGCTTCATTCCCAAAGCCCAGAACTCAAGATCCTTTGGAGGATGAAGAACTAAAAGTACAACATCATCTAATCAATGCTATTATAATGGAACTTCTACAATCTGCACCATACCTTTTCCATCAAAAATAAGTTGGAACAAGGTTGGTAGTCCAAATTAAATAAATATGCTTCTGATGTGAATTCTTATACTAAAATGCAAATCTTCAAATAAGTTACAATAACCAGATACTTTACATAATGCACATTACTCTTTTATGTAACATGCATATTACTCAACCAAAAGAAATCGATCACCTGAAATCATGGAATCACAGAATCATAGAATGGTTTGTGTTGGAAGGTGTGCTGCAATTGCCTAGAGTAACTAGGAAAATGAAACTAACACTAACATTTTGAAGAAAATATACAGCATTGAAGAGGCTTTCAGGGTGGGGTGTAGCTGCATTACCTGATCATTCCCCAGGCTTCCAACCTTAGATGCTATTGCTCTGGGGGAACCTGGTGTACTGGCTCTAAGGAACAGCACGGAGCATAGAGTGGAGTGGAGACACCACAGCTAGGCTCTGTGACCGGGTGGGGACTCAGTTGTTCTTGTGCACACCAAGACCGATAAGCCGCACTTTTTGCTACCCTGAGCCAATGACCTGTCAAGTTTTGGCAAATGTTGTACTCTAGTGCATTTTTGCTCATTCTAATATCATTATAATACCAAAATACACCTCCATCCCAAATGCTACCCGCCTCCATGGTACGACCACCCCTCATTGAGCATGTGCTCTGAATTTCTCGGAGCCTATTACTTTAAATAGAGATTGGAAAACTTTTCACCAATCATAACCAAGATATGCTTGACTAGAGTCACTCAAGCTCCACCTAAAAGATAGAAAATATAAATTGGCCTAAAAGAGAGGGAATGTCAGGGAAGATACCATCGTTACCGCCGTGAGGGGAAATACCATCACAAGGGAATACACCATCCTGAGGACCTCCTGACCCCCTGGGATCAGTCGATGGGCTGAGCCCCGCGTCCGGCCCGCCCCCCGGGCCCCCGGCCCCCCAGTGGGATGCCTTTGGGTGATATTTGATCACTTGGTTATCCTGTCTGTCTCCACAGAAACTTAAAAATCTCTATAGAGTCTTTATGCCTTTTAAAGCGTTAATTTCCAGGCTGTACACCTGTGTATTTCATGCATGCTAGCTTGCTTTTGCAGACAGTAAAATATCGCCAGCAATCCAAAGAACCTGTGTACCTGTTGTTGTAATAAATTGCACTTAACTGCATTGTTCCTAGCCAGGATAGTTCTCATTGAACATGACTAGAGTAAGGGCAGTTATAAGTTATTGGTGTATTCGTGACCATGGTAGCTCAGTACTCTGAATCTGAATAGACCCATATCGGTTAATGCATTATTGGTGAATCTGTGATTGTGATAGTTCAGTACCCTGAATCTGACCGGACCTGTAACGGTTAATCAGCTACACCCCTTAACGCGACAGAAGGGACCTTAACGATTATCTAATTCCAAGCCCCCTGCCATGGGCAGGGACACCTTCCACTAGACCAGGTTGCTCAAAGCCCCATCTAACCTGGCCTTGAACATTCCCAGGGATGGGGCATCCACAGCTTCTCTGGGCAACCTGTTCCAGTGCCTCACCACCCTCTGAGTAAATAATTTCTTCTTTATATCTAATCTAAATCTATCCTTTTTGATTTTAAACCATTAATCCTTGTCCTATCACTACACTCCCTGTTAAAGTGTCACTCCCTAAATCCAGTCTGTATTACTTTAACTTTTCAAAAAACTTACTTAATGTTTATCTTTTTTCCTTCTAAAAACATGATAACTGCCATTTGATTCAGTGTTCAATAAGTTATTGAAGAAGCATAGAGAAGAAACAAAATAGAAAGGCATTTTATGTAACAGTGGATATTTTAAAAGAAAAAAAAAAAAAAAAAAAAAAAGTTTTATCTTACTTGTTAAAATAAGATGAGAAGTTTTCTATTAACTAGGCTCTAAGCCTTAGGGGCCACTGAACATTTTTTAATTGCATATTTAATTAGAAATATGCTAGAGAACTGGTGTTCAGCTTTTCTGAAGCTCATAGCTCCTGACAAAATGTCTGCTTTTAAGCCATTTTGTGGCTTGAATTGATTTCTTAAAAGTGTGTTAAACAGAGGAAGCTTTAATTTTGGCTGTTTTCACTTCAAAGGGATTTTATTGTTTTAGCAATCCTTCTGTAAAAGCAAGGTGAAAAGACATCTTCAAAAGTAAGCATTTTCAAGTAAAATAAGGTCTTTAAAAGAATAACTTTAAAGGAGTCCAACAATTTATTGTTCTGCCTAGTTCAACAGCCATGATGGAAAATGAAAATGTGAAGGAATAATGGGATTATATCTGGGTGCTCAGTTCACGGTTTGCAAAAGCTACAGTTTATCCAGTGGCTGCAGCTGAAGAGAGTTAAATATGTTTCCCTTATAGTCTGAGTACAACAACGTTGACAGCACTGTCTGATGCTGTCAGGATTCTCAGCATTTGCTCTAAACCTGGACAAAATTTGACAAGTCCACTATATCTTCTGCTCGCTGCTCAGCCACATCGCTTTTATCAAAAGGTTGTCTACAGAAGTTCGCCTGAAATTTAGGTTACTTCAGAAGTGTTATCTTGCCTCTGAGGTAATTTAATGGGTAAAGGAGGGCAGCCCCAACACAATCTGATAGCACTTCATTGCAGGTATGAATACACTTAAGTTATATCTGGAAAAAGTACTTCTGAAACTTTGGCTAAACCAGCAGAGGTGTTGATTTTTTAATGAAACACAACATTTGAATAAGTACGGTCTCTTTGAAGAAGAATTAAAAGACTTTTTGCTGTTTTACATGACAAGCCCCATTTTCAAGGTAGTTTGCATTAAATAAAATGTTAGAAATACATGAAAATGTGCTAATTAAATTGCAATTTTAATCTGGAAAATATATATATATACTGAAAGACAGATATTTAATTTAATTACATGTTATATTAGAACTTACAGCTAAATAAAGAGAGTGTGCAAATGTCTTTTGATACACACAAAAGAGAAATCTACCAAAATTGACATGTTATATCAAGGGTCTCAAAGCTTCGTAAGAACATGAAAATGCTAATGCATTGGTGTTCTTATTTCACATTCTCTTAATAACATAGTCTTGAGATTCTGTAGAGTATGTCTAATCAAATAAATTAATCTGTGCCTTTCACGACCAGTAAAATCCAAGTAGTGCCAAGGTGTTGTATTAATACCAGAGCTGATTTTTTTCTATATTAATGTGTGAACCGTATCCATACTTTATGATGGTCCATGTGTTTGATGAGAGGACAAATGTGTATGAAGACAGGAAATAAAGTTTGTCAGAAAAAAACTTAACTTGAATTTGTAGTGGGTTTAAGTGGCAAGGTTTTGGTAGCAGGGGGCCATAGGGGTGGCTTCTGTGAGAAGGATCTAGAAGCTGCCCCATGTTTGGTAAGGGCCCCACTGCTGACCAGAACTGAGCCAATAAACGATGTTGTTTGCACCTCTGTGAGAGCATATTTAAGACAGGGAAGAACAAAACAAAACAAAAACAACAACAACAACAACAAAAAACAACGCTGCGCCACACAGCAGCTGGGAGAGTGAGAGGAGTGAGGAACAGCCTTGCAGGCACCAAGGTCAGTGAAGAAGGAGGGGGAGAGGTGCTCCAGGCACCGGAGCAGAAGTCCTCTGCAGCCTGTGGTGAGGACCATGGTGAAGCAGGCTGGCCCCCTGCAGCCCATGGAGTACCACGGTGGAGCAGGATTCCACGCTGCAGCCCGTGGAGGAGACCATGGTGGAGCAGGTGGTCCTGCACCAACAGAGACTGCCGCCTGTGGAAGACCCCTGCTGGAGCAGATTCCGGGCCGGACCTGTAGCCCGTGGAGAGGAGATCATGAAGGAGCAGGTGACCTGGCAGGAGCTGCTGCCCGTGTGGGACCCAGGTTGGAGCAGTTTGCTTCCGAGGGATGGACACTGTGGTACGGACCCTTATCTGGAGCAGTTCTTGAAGAGCTGCTGCCTGTGGGAAGCCTGTGCAAGATCAGTTCAGCAAGGACTGCATCCCATGGGAGGAACCCCACAGCACAGGCAACAAAAGTGACTGAGAAGGAGCAGCAGCGAAGAAGCGCTAGAGACCGACCATAACCCCTATTCCCCTGTTCCCCTGTGCCGCTTGGGGGGAGGAGGTGGAAGAGGGAGGATGCGGGGGGGGGGGGGGGGGGGGGGGGGGGAAATGCTTTTTGTTTCTTTCCTTTGTTTCTCGCTTCTCTGGCTTGTTAGTAATAGGCAATAAATCTTACTATCTCCCTATGCTGAGTCTGTTTTCCCCGTCACGATAATTACTGTGTGATCTCCTCGTCCTTATCTCAACCCTTGAGCCCCTTTCATTGTATTTTCTCCCTGTTCCTCTTTGAGGAGGAGGAGTGAGAGAGCAGTTGTCGTGGAGTTCAGCCACTCACCCAAGTAAAACCACCACACCCCTTGCTACCAAAACCTTGCCATGTAAACCCACTACACTGACACCACTCAACTTTTGCCTTACAGAGAGAAAGTCAGTCTGCTTCATGGAATCTGCAAGAACTCACCACGAGTAGGAAGCCTTTCCTTTTATAAGAGCAGATGATTGTCTGCATCTAACAAGGCACCTTCTCCTATCTCATGATTTTCATAAAGTTCCTTTTTTTTGCATGTATTGACCGCTAGTGTCATGAAAGGCAGTTTTCTAACAGTTGAGCTCAGCAGGAGTCCTGAAAGGTAAGATATTATCAATTAAGTGATCACATGTCACAAATTGTCAGAGATGCTACTTCACACACAGAGCCTATGTTATCTTTTCATAAGACAACAGATCCTGAGTCAACAGGAACAGAGTAGCATACTCCCATTTTCACAATTTTAATTCATTAGAATTGCTAGAGAAATGATCACGAGTTGAACACATATGCTTATATAAGTGTGTCCGTATGTATGTATGCATGTAAGTGTGTATGCCTGGATATGTACCTCTGCACATAGACCTATGCTTCAGAATGTGTTGTAATTGTGTTTGTTGTTATGTTTGTTGTTGACGTTTGTTTGTTTTAAATTCACTTGCTTGATATCAGAGATGCTGGTTGTAAACTAGTGATCTTTTTGTCTGACCATTCCCTCTATGTCTTAAAATCAGATCTGAATTCAGCAGGCATTTTCAAGAAGGAACTCGGAGACCAGAGTGTGATTTGTTTTTTCTTTCTTCATCAGCACGGTTTTGTCAGTGCTGGATTTTTAATATCTTTGAAACAGTGAGGTGTAATAATTGAGTTTAAATTCATTTTTCATTTTCCTGATTTATAACCAAGAGAGATGCACTATAGTAGGCTACTTAAAAAATGTAAATACTTTATTAAGGTTGGTTGCAATATCTGCAATTGAAATAAAGGACTTGTTTTGTTGTGTCACATTCATTTCTTCCTTCCATCTCTCTGAAGGTCTCTGATTTTATCATGACATCTTTACATTTCAAATTTAGTAACCATTTTTATCTGTATAATCCTATTTTGACCATCCAATCATATGGAAACAATATTTTCCTCTACACTCAGCAATTATATTCCCTTTTATGTAGTCAATACTTCATACCAATAGAGTGCTTTAAATTATTACATAAGTTGGTGAGTTGGTTTTACCCATCTGGGCAGCTGCTCTCTTGCTCCCCCTCCTCAAAGGGCCTTTCCCTTTGGGAAAAAAAAAAAAAAAAAAAAAAAAAGAGAGAGAGAGAGAGAGAAAATATGATGAAAAGGGCTCGAGGGTTGAGATAAGGACAGGGAGATCACTCCCCAGTTATCATCACAGCATCACAGGCAAAAACAAACTTGGCATGGGGAGATTAACATAAATTATTGCCTATTTCTAACAGAATGGAACAGTGAGAAACTAAAAGCAAAATACAAACACCTTTCCCCCATCCATCCTGTACTACGTCCTCCTCACAGGCAATGTAGGGGAATGGGGAATGGAGGCTGTGGTCAGTCCCTAACGCGGTTATTCTGTTCAGCTCTGGCACTCCTTCCTGTTCACTTTCTGCCCCTGCTCCACTGGGGGCTCCTCCATGTGCTGAAGCGTGGAGATCTGCTCCATGTGGGACCCATGGGCTGCAGGGGGACAGCCTGCTCCACCAGGGGCCTCTCCACAGGCCACATGGGAACTTCTGCTCCATGCCTGGAGCACCTCCTGCCCTCCTCCTGCACTGGCCTTGGTGTTTGCAGGGCTGGTTCTCACTCCTCTCTCCCATGTGCTGTTGTTCAGCAGTTTTTTTGTTTGTTTGTTTGTTTGTTTGTTTCTCATTTCTTAAATCTGCTCTCACAGAGGTGCAAACAACATCACTTATTGGCTCAGCTCTGGCCAGCAGTGTGCCCCTTTTGGAGCCATCTGGAACTGTCTCTGATCTGACATGGGGCGGCTTCTGGACTCTTCTCACAGAGGTCACCCCTGCTGTCCCCTGTTACCAAAACCTTGCCACGCAAACCCCAATTTTTTTATTATTTTTTTTTTTTAGGAGCCATGACTATAGTAGACTTTTTGCTGCCATGTTGATACATGTATAGGAAAATTAATTTTAAACCCTAGGAAAGCATTGGATTAATAGACAGAAACTGATAATTTTGGTAGCATTCAAATGACTAATTTCTCTTTGATATACCTAAAATGCATGAAATTTATATATAACATGAAAGATAACTGTCATACACTTTGATTACATTAATTCAAATCTAAATAATTTAAGATGATATTATTAATCTTTCCCTTGCTAATTCTTTCTCTTTGTTCCTGACATCCTGCCTTTACAAAGAATGAAATCAAAATTGTGTGTACGTATGTACTAATTATTTATTTTAGGGCAAAATGTTTCAGGAGGGTGTTTGTTTGTTTGTTTGTTTTTGATGAAGAATAGGATGCTCACCTTGAAAAACAAAGTCTATATTTATAGGAAATTCCAAAACAGCAGCTAAAGCCCTGGGACACCTGTTGTTTTTTTTTTTCCTGAACAGCAGAGAGCTAACTCATGTAGTTCATGACTTCTTGATTGGCCTCAGATAGCAAAAAGAAATCACACAAAGGAAAAACCACCCTTAAACCTATCAGCTGTGTAAGTATTTGACCTCTGAAATTCAGTTCAAAGGGAAATACCTTTCCCCTTTCCTTCTGTGACTGAATTTCTGGAGCAAATGATGCCTGCGCAGGTTGGAAGTACTAATTAAGGAAATTATAAAAGAACATAACAAATTAATAACCCGACTACACGTGGTGCTGTGCTATGAAGTCTTGCACTTCATGACTTTGATTATGTCTGAGACTTGATGCAGAGAATATATGTGTTTGTACTTTGTAAAGGAATGAGAGTGATTGCTTACGCAAAAACTAGTCTATAAAGTTTGCTACTTGGACAAGTCTAGAAGCCATGGTGTAATTAATAGAAATTTAATAGTTATATATTCCTCAGACTCCTATGCATGCACAGTGGGAAGCAACATCAGTCATTTTCATGCTTAGTCCTATTCTCTGTTTTCTCTGAAACATGCATTTAATCCATTTATGTTATAATTAATTCTGGACTTCCCTTAACTGTTACTCTTTTCTACTTGACATCCTCTGACTCCCACAAGCATACATTAATATGCATCAGGTAGCAATATTTTGATTACTACACAAATCTTCATATGGTGTACGTATCAACAAGTAGGAAACTCTGTGTGATATGTTGTTCGTATTAAATAAAATGAAAGGGATTATTTTACTCTTAAAACTGTATCTACCACAGGTTGCAGATTTATAAATTGGTGTTGGGTCATATCTGATATCCAAGCAAAGAGAATATACCTAATATACTTTTTTTTTTTTTTTTTTTTTAAAAAAAAAAAAAAAAAGAAACAGAGTGGAAGTTGAAGTTTCCCCTTCAAAATCTTTTGGATATCCCCTACCATTTTCTTCAATTATTCTTTTGAACACATAATTCTTTTACATTCCTGACATCATGGTGACCTTCTTCCAACAGAAAAACTGGAGTCTCACCGGATATTCCCTGTTGATGAGAAAATCACTATGGGAATGAAAATTTGCAGATTTCAATCCCATCAAGACTATTAGGGGAAAAAATAAAATAAAAAATAGATAGTATCAACTTCTGTATTTCTGTATGATATTAGATAATTGTGTATGTGTAGACTGGGCACTAGATTCAGTAACAAATCTGAGAAAGTAATCTTGATTACTTACTGAAAGTAAGCCATTAGAGAGTTATGGGTTACCTTCTTTAATAAATGTGTAGGAAAAAATATTTTAAAATCATATTTCTTATTTTAAGAGAATTTAAATTCAATTTTTTTATCCATCTGTATTTGATACCTTATTTTTATGTTTTATATATTCTTTTTAAGATAAAGAATATTTAATAATTTCTATTCACTTTATAAGCCACAGGTCACAGAATCCTGTGATGTGGATCTAGTAAGTAAAAAGCTTTTATTTTTATTGCCTCATGTTCTTTTGTTTTAAAACTTAACACACACATTGATAGTGATTTCACAATTTCACAATGTCAAAGAACTTTTAAAACTGAATTATGAATGTTATTCAAAGCCCACATTAGCCTCTATTAAAATTCAGCTTTATTAGCAGTGGCATTTGGCCACAATCTAAGAATATTCAGAGTTCTAATCAAGCTTTAGTTTATCCAGGAAGACTAGTCTATAATGCATGCTTTCAGGACATTACTCTACGAATTCAATCATCTTTTGGGTATCCAGAAGGGAAGAAATGAAGTGTAATATAACAGGGATGCTACTTTGCTAATCTAGAGCTCATTGCCATATAAAAATAGGATTGGTTACAATGCATCTTTAAATTCACAAATGCCACAAATATCAGATGGATATAAATGATATCCTACAAATTAAATGTTATTGGACAGGACTCAGTTTTGAAAGATGGTGATTGTTTGCAACAAGAGTCTGAGAAACCTCTCTCCCTCCCCTGAAGTTCATCATGAACTGAAGACACTTGGAGCCTCAAAGGAAGTTCTCAAAGGAGCAAGCCAAAAGCAATTACTTAATACAAAATTTGTCCAGGTGCCTACCAGGGATGATGGTCATGGAGAAGATTTATTTTTGTATTGTTCAAATGTGCTTTATGTTTTGCAGTCAGAAACAAGAAAAAATGTTTTTCTTTAAGATCTCTCAGGCTTTTTACAAGAGGTTTTCATTGTTATACCTTCTGTTTAAGCCTGGAGGAAAAAAGACCTTTGAATATTATGGAAGAGTCAGAAAATATATAAACTATGTCATCAAAAAGGGCAAGAAGAGGAGTTAATATTGTAAATGCAAGAACCCTTCTCTCTTCCAAGCAGTGAAAGGAAGTTAAACATAGGAGGAATTAAATATAGAATCTGATATAAATCACAGAAAGGTAAATAAAAATATTTCACTGCCTTTTCTGGGCTTCGCACAAGGGCTACAGTTACTTATTTAATCAAAATGCTATTCTTTCTGTTAGTCCTTTTGTCCTCTGGGGAGCTAGGAGCAGGTCCACACCTATCAATAGACAACTTCAAATGCTCTTGACTGATTGCTATTTTTCTCAGTTCTCTGGAAATTAAAATAACTATTTTTCTCATCTTCAAAATAGCATTTATTACCCTTTTAACACCTCCAGAAATAAAAGGAAGGTCTGAACGTTGAGAATACCTAAGCTTTCACGTAGATTATATTAACCTATGTAACTAAAGACTACAAAGACATCTTCAGCATTCATTAACTCACCTGAAAATAGTTTTACATTTCAGCTGTATTAAGAAAAGTTATTGTCAGTGAAGTTAGCTGAGGATTTTAATTTGCTCTAGAAACCTAAAATAATAATAAATATATATATAACTGCTATATTTTAAAGACAGAAATATACTTTTCCGCAGTTATACCATAATAAAATATTACCATATTTTACTTATTTTTTAAATAGTGTGACTCCTATCGGCATCTTCAGTCTATGGATTGAGTAAAAGGTATCCAACACATTGCAAACTATGTCTCTTTGCAGCTTACTATTGCCACATTTCTGGGGAATAAAGAGTTGAGATAACACATTATTTTAATCTGGATAAAATTTTCATCAAAATAATTTGAATAGTTAGGTGAGGATGTCTTTTTTTTTTCCTTTTGAATCTAAAATGAGGAAACATAAAATGTTTTGCACTTTTCCCCTAGATAAAACCTTGATAGTTGAGTTCTGTACAAAGATATCTTTGAAACTACTTTATACAATCAGTACTTTTTTGGTCCAGTGAGGGAACTGAAAAAATTAGAATGTGAAACTTAAAACCAAAATTCAAGGTGAAACATTTTGCATCTAGGTTTACATTATGCTTCCATTAAGTTGTGTTCTGAAGAAAAAGTTTAGTGTATCATTTCAGTCTTAAGACATGAGAAGTATTCTGTTCTATCGGCCCACTAGGCTTCTGGCATTGTCATCTACCTCGTTTTTGTTTGTTTAAGCATCTCAGAGTTGAAGAACTGACATTCATCAACTTTTTGTTTTAGATCAGAAGGAAAGTAACAGTAATTGATTCCAAAAGCTTTGAATATTTTATCATTCTACCAGGCAATGCTTATTTGTTCATAATGAAGGCAAGGAATTATGAATCAGTTAAGTAAAAGGAAAGAGATTCTCAAACCATAAGACCTTTCCTACAGGAGAGATTTAACATCATTATTTTTGAAATATGACCTTCCTGGCAGCATTTGTAATTAGACTTCCAAATTAGAACTAATATACTTTCAAAACCAGTCTCTCTGTTACTGAATATATCAACTTCATTCTACAGAAAAAGCGAGCTTTCAAAATAATGTTGGAAACTGTATACTACAGAGAAATATAGATATTTCTGAATCTTAAATAATATGTATCATCTACTTTGTGAGGCACTAGCAATGAATATTAAATGCAGATCCATTTTGCTGTCAGACTTGAAAATAAGATGTAACATATGATTAAAACATCATTAATATTAGGAATAATTTTTACTCTTCTTTCTACTTCTGTATATTAGTCCAGAGTGAAATATATATATACATATATATATATATACTGCTCATAAGCTAATGGACATATGAATTTGTTTCCAGATTTATTTTTGCAGATAACATAATTTGTACAATATTTATGGTTTGGAGCCAAACTCTGAATCATAAGTTAACTGAGACCTTATGATCTCAAAATGATGGGAAACAAGCTGGGAAGACAGCAGGGTATTCTAGAAATCATTACAGAACCTCCTATCTCCTGTCATAGTGGATCGAGGACTTCAGAGTACAAGAAAAACAGTTCAAACTACAGGGAAAAAAAAAAAAAAAATCTGTTTTGTGACACTAAAGTTATTGATAACTCCAGAATGAGAGGGCTGACATTTCTTAAAAGCTTGCAAAGGACTTTCGGTCTTCTTTATTTCATATTATTAGATTGAGTTTCATTATAAACTTTGAGGAGGATAACATATCTTTAACTTTTGTCAGAAGTGTACAGAAATCAGTCAGAGTTTAGAGGTAAGACATTTAATTTTCTACCTCTGAAACTGACCTGATGCTCAAAAAGGTACTTGTCAATACTGGGTAAAGGTATGACACACTCCCACACCTAGAGAGAGAGAGAGAGAGAGAGAGAGAGAGAGAGAGAGAAAGAGAGAAAGGGAGTCTAGAAAAACATATGAAGGAGTATAATAAGTCAATTTTCCAGAGCACTCTAGCTACCAAAGCTTCTATCTTACGCACAAAGTCACCTGCACTGTACACAATATTTTGCACAAGTTCTTGTACACCTTTCACATGTGACCGCCAAGAGCCTCAAGTATTGACTGAACAAAAGGAATACACCTAGAAGACTCAAAACATTTCCCATTGGTTGTGCATTAAATGCTAGTGATATAGATCAGTATATCTTATACCTTGTTCTCATTTTGACCCTAATATTCTTATATTTCAGACTCTACAATTATTCCATAAAGAGAAGAGGGAAGAGATGATTTTGTAGTTCACAAAACTGGTCTTTTAACTGCTAAGGAGTTTTTTTTTGGAGGATGGCAAAAAATAACGTAGGGCTAGAATCAAACCATAGCTTTTTCCAGGATAATATTTTTACCATGTCAAGAGTCACACAGCAATATTTTATCCTTCCTTCTTTTGTATTTAAAATCAATAGAGTTGCCATGTAATGAACTCACTGTTACCTGCTGTATATACATCCACATTAGAGTTTTATTTCCCACAAAGATTATTTAAAGCAAATCTCCCAGTAGGATATAGGAGGATACCTAATATGGTACAGTTGTCAATACACATTCAGTTCATGGGACCAGACAACAGCTACTCCAGAATGAAATGTTAAACACTGTAGTTTGTAAATCAGGCACTCAGCACCAGCAGTTTTATTCTGCAGATTTACACCTATTTCACCACACTATTTGCTACTGCCTATGTATGTTGCCTAAAGTCAGAGCAAGCTAGAAAAAGCTGAGGTACGTTTTCAGTCTGAGTCATGACAGCGCGCAAGCAGGAGCCTAGGATCCTAGCTATACAAATTGGCTAACTTTTGCACATGGACAAATTAAGGAATTTGGAATGGTTAGCATTTAGTGCTTAGCCTGGGTACCTCTATACTAGCAAATAAAACAGAATAAGGATATGGGTGCAGATACTGGTGCACAGTTATCTATAGCCTTTAGTCATTAGCACACTCCAAACTTTTAGACAGTGGGAAGATGTAGTGCAGGGGAAAGTGCAGGCCAAATACTAGAGACAAAACTACTGAAGCTGTGTTTGGAAGGAAAAGCTCACCTGTTCATAAATGGTGTTGAAGAGATGTGTTATCTTTCTCAGGTAATATTGTTGTGATAAAAATTCCTGTCTATGTCAGCTGGGCTACTCCAGAATAATAGGTTGTGAGAGAAGTGGGAGAACTCTGCAAAAAGGGATCTACAAGAAAAGAGTTCATACAGATTTTTAACTCTTTAGTAAATTTATTTTATGTTAAATTCCTTAGTATGTTACTCCTTATATCTGAAAGCAAGTTATCTGATACCTATTAAGAAATTTCAATTTACTATATACTCAGCAATTTAAACTGTGGAAGCCAAATCATCTTCGCAATATAGTCAACTTAGCACTGACATAAAGTTAATATGTATCCAAAATTTATCTTTAAAGTATAAAGCTAAGAAAACACTAAAAAATAACAGTATTCTGATTTCAGTGGTTTCACTAAGAATATAATACCTGTGTAAATGAGAAGAAAAAAGATGGCAGAAAGGGAAATATTCCAGATAGACAAAGATGAAAAGGAAATAGGAAACCTGGGGAAAAAAAAAAAAAAAAAAAAAAAAAAGGGGGGGGGGGGGGAGAGAGAGAGAGAGAAAGGGCATTCTATAAAAACATATGAAGGAGTGTAATAAATCCCGTTTCCAGAGCACTATATTTCTTTGGGATTTGTGAGACAATAATAAAACCATTATTACCTAGTGTGTACAGTTTTCAAGTGCTTCTATTATCTAGGACAAAAAGTTTAAATGTGTTTTGAAAATGTACTCTGTCCTCCATATATTTTTGAAGAAATAAGTTCACAATGTCTACAGTCAATAAATGTAGAACTAGTGCATAATATGTGTAATAATATGATGAAAGTTATAGTCCTCAATGGATTCTTTTAAGCACTGTTTGTTGTTGCTTATAGCTTTTCAGAACAGACCACAGAGTCTTTGAGATAATTTTTTCCATGAAGATTTTCAATTTAAAGTTGAATTTCTGAAAGAATAGGAAAATATGAGTTAGCTACTTTGGAGTTACTGAATCATGAAAATGTGTCTTTCATGCCTCAATATGATTGCTTAGGCTTTTTTTTTTTTTTCTCTCTGATTGTTCAAAAATAGTTTCATTTTCAAACCTGGCATACATATTACTACAGAAAAGGTGAGATTTGAAACACAGAGCAGCAACTAAAAATAAATACATTTAGAGATAAATAACGTTTTATATATTAAGTACACTCAGTTCCTACATTTGCTGCTATTGTTGTTGTCCTGCATGGTGGGAATGATCCCGCTAAACTGTAACAGTAAAATACTATATTGGTTAAATTTTAGTGTTGATCATGTACATATTTGCAAGTAAAGGAAATAAACTACATCTGTTGCAAATTCCATCTGTGCCAAAAAGCAATAATGTTAGCATATAAACCAAGAGAAAACAGTATGTATATGCCAATAAACTAAACTGTAACATACAGTGTCTTTCATTATGTATAGAATATTACATTGAAGTATTTAATTTTATTGTCGTGTGCTAGACTTTATAAATCATTTTAATTAAGAAATGTCTCACAACAAGCAAACCGTTATTTTGATAAATGGACTCATTATATAAACCATACAACAAATCTAATAAGTGGACTTGATTGCAATCAATAGGTGAAATTTTCATAAAGGGAATAAACAGTGACAAACAGCAGCATCTAAAGTCACTGTGAAAATGCTTTGAACAAGTTAAGGATTAAGACATACTCTAAAATAGAGAACTCTCGCTGAGGCATGCTCTCTCTGAACCATGCTGGGGTGTCTCTCTGGCATCAGGTGGCACAATTTGTTCTTGGCAGAGATTCTGGGAGCTGAATTAGTTGCATCATGTATGCCTGAATCTCAAACAACAACAAGACTGAACATGGCAGCAGCATTATGCTCCCACATCTTATGATGATTGCAGTCATAGAGATACCGTCATTGCTACCAGAAGGGAATGAAGGCTGTGGGGAATGGGACATGTATGACACTCCATTATGTGGTTAAAACAGTTGGTGGAGAGACAGAAAACAGAGGGTAGGAGTTAAAGGTTATTTGTCACAGTGAAAGAAAGCCACCTAGAGGTCTCCAAAAGAAGGAGAAGGAGAAGGAGAAGGAGAAGGAGAAGGAGAAGGAGAAGGAGAAG
>CM021697.1:150064756-150107641 GCA_011074415.1 Stictonetta naevosa | reverse complement strand
AGAAGGAGAAGGAGAAGGAGAAGGAGAAGGAGAAGGAGAAGGAGAAGAAGGAGAAGGAGGAGGAGAAGAAGAAGAAGAAGAAGAAGAAGAAGAAGAAGAAGAAGAAGAAGAAGAAGAAGAAGAAGAAGAAGAAGAAGAAAGCAGTTCAGGGATCCTCATCTCAATTCTCCAGACTAGTTGGATTCAGGATCCTTTATGTCTTCTCCTTTGCTAAAAGGTTTTTTTGACTCCATAATCTTTGACAGGAAGGATGGAAAAAGTTCTCTTGGAAAAAAATTAAAGAAAAATTATACTTTGTTTTTGTGTGTGTGTAAGTGGAAAAACACACAGTTTTAGTTGACCTTCAGGTAGCCTATGTACTTAAATTTGTTTCATAGAGGCAGGAAGATATAAAAGCACCTATCTCTTTAGAATTAATATTTCCAAGTATGTCTGGAAGAGAACAGTAGATCACCTAGTTAGGTTCCAAAAGGAATATTTATAACATTTTTTTTGCATCCAGTAATACCACTTGGGCTAAAAATCTATAAAAATATGCAAATCTCAAAGCTATATTTGTTTGTATTGATTATTTGAACATAAATCTGGCAGTGGAGTTGACAAGAACCTATTTAATACAAAAATAAAAAAGGAGGAAGAAAAAAAGCCATGTGTAACACTACAGTTAAGTTCTGTAAAGACCTGGAAACTTACACATCCTCTTGTGTGGAGATTCACACAAGTAGCCTAATTGATGCATCAGAAACTTGCAAATGTTGAAATAATACAAGCAGCTTAATATGAAGAGTCTTAGTTTTATAGGCCTAAGAAGCATACGGAAAAGGTAGTAGACAACCTTAGATAGTTGTACAGATCTCATTTTATAGTTCAAGTTCTGAGGGGTTAAAATAAATCACTATTATAAAACCATTGTTTTATTCAACAGGAACTGTTTTATTACACTGTTCAGAATTGTTTTCTTGCCTTTCTGTATCTTGTAAACCTTCTCCCAGACTTCATTCCAGACTGTAAGGAGAGATCTGAAACCTGGATGCTTATTATCATTGGTATTTCTTGCATAAGAATGAACAGGTATGAAAAAGTTTTAGAATGAGGTCCTTAGTGTCTGTCAAAAGATGACAGAAATAGAAATATATATGGAAATAATATATATATATATATAGAAATAACATGGAAATTAAAAGCCAGAATGAACATTTATACACTATATCAGGAATTAGAGCCTTAACAAAGTTTTAGTATGTTCCTGTAAAATTATTCTATTTCACAGAAGGATCATCCCACAGTGGCTTAAAACACTTTTATTCAGTTCACAGAATTCACAGAATCATCTAGGTTGGAAGAGACCTCCAAGATCATCTAGTCCAACCTCTGACCTAACACTAACAAATCCTCCACTAAACCATATCCCTAAGCTCTACATCTAAATGTCTCTTAAAGACCTCCAGGGATGTTGACTCAACCACTTCCCTGGGCAGCCTATTCCAATGCCTAACAACCCTTTCAGTGAAGAAGTTCTTCCTAATATCCAACCTAAACGTCCCCTGGCGCAACTTTAGCCCATTCCCCCTCATCCTGTCACCAGGCACATGGGAGAATAGACCAACCCCCACCTAATTGCTGCATAGGATTGTAATACAGTAGATGCTCTCCTGAACTGTATTTTCCTTTATAGCTTAATCTGGGAGGAGCCAAGATTTGACACTCACACAGTTAAACTCAGAAAATGGTCTTTGTTTTGTGTGAGATATGGTTAATTTTCTTCCTAGTAGATTGGAGTGACATCGCTAACCTCCAGATGTACAGTTTGGCAACCAGGACTATGTTCAGAAAGATATATGGTTCTTCTGGGTCCTATTTCATAACTGCTAGGCTCTGTGGATGCCATAATACTTGGCAGAAGTGGCAGATATGACACAGGACTAGCCATCTATAGTTCTAGACAACTGCTCTTAAGCAACTGGATAAAAGCCCTCAGGTTATCCCCTAAGACATAGCTAACTCCATATTTCCATCCTAAGATAGCTAACTCTACAGATGACCTTACTGATCTGTTAAGAATAGTAGTCCTCTACATATCATTCATAGAAGACGAGACAAATTTTATTACAATTATATGTCCTTTTTTCGGAACAGATAAAAAAGTGCAATGTAGTAACACTAACAGACTTTCCACTAATAAAAATAAAAAATCAAGCCTAGAAGAAATGTTAGGAAAATTAATTTAGAAACAACTAAAGTCTACCCCCCAGCTCCCAAATTCATTGTGAAGACTAGAGAAATATTTGACTAAGATGTCACTTTAAATTCTAGTTCTTTCTAACAGTGACATTTACTTCTAATCTACATAAATATTTAGATTTCATCTCTCAATGCATGCTGTCATATAAGGCCTCCTGGGTCACTGAACTACTAAACCAGTTAAAATGCTTTAGTGGTTCAGAGTTTTCAAAGAAGTGAAAATCACAACAATCACATTCACAACAGGCACTTCGCAAACATACTGAATTTGATCTGTCATAAGGCTGAAGGTAATGCACGAAAGGAAAGCGTGTACTACAGCAACAGCTTCATGGATCCTGACATGTATGTGTATACCTGCTAAAAATCAAATGCTATGCAAACTCAACTATGTAAGAAGAGGTAATGGATAATCTTTCAGCCATGGAGTTTACAGTTCTCATCCATTAGTGCATTGTTTCCCAAGAAAACATTGCAAAAAAGAAGAATTTTTATAAGGTTTTATATATTAACTTATTGATGTTTTAACATGAGCAAAATGTAGATAATTTCAATTTCACATAATGTCAAATTATTCTTTAAAGCAAGCATTATGTGACCGTGTAGGTTTTTAATTTCTAGTAAGATTGTCTTATGGAGTTGTATGACATAAGAATGCAAACTGGTTCTGTCAAAAAAATAAACTGTGGACATTTTTTCTGTACTTGCTCACTAACAAATCAGGCAATGTATTTAAATCAAAGGTCCAATAGAACTAGCAAATCTTCCTTTGCCATTGATAGAACTAATTATTGTCAACATTGAAATGCATCATCCAATCTGATATTTTTTAGAAATCATATTTTATCGATATTGATTTTTTAGAAATCATATTTTATTGATATTGTTTGCTAAAAGACGTAGACAAAGAGCATGCATCAGATTAAGTCCTGACAGTAATATATTACTATGTTATTCTTCGGAAATGGCAAGAAACTACTAAAGAAAAGGCATCCAGTAACCCAGGTACAGAATCCAGTACTAAAACATTGAAACTAAAGCATTGAAATAGTAAGATGTTTCCTTCTTATATGCTTAATTTTAAGAAACAGCAACAGAGAACGTTAAGTATGGTTATGGGTGCATAGACTTAAGCTCATATTAATAGTAATGAAATATGCCTACTGAGAATAATGGCCCTTTCAGAAAAGAGTGCATCTATTCAGGTGTGTAATGCACCACTGAGTTTTTGTTCAAAGGGATTGCTGTCTAATAGCTGTTTGGTGGCATTTGGAACTGGATGTAGTTACTGAACATAAAACATATATATATATATTTTTGTGACGGGAGCTAGTCCTTTTATTCTCACTCACATTCAAATACTAATACCCTCAATTTAACTACAGAGAAAGTAAAACATGTATGTGATATATAAAAAAAAAAAAAAACATAGCCAATTATTTCCAATTTTGCATAATTCTGTTTGAAGAATTCATTGAAAAAAAAAAAAAAGATATATTTCAAAATACTCGGAATCTGAAAGTATTCTGAGTGAAATAAAGAGAATGGGGGCAGAATCAAGAATATTATTTGCAAAGAAAGTTTTGGTTTGGTAATTTTTTTTTTAATTTCTCTAAGGAGAATATAGCACAGTATAGCTCATAACAGTACAAAACTATAGGTATTTTGGATAGCATGATGTTCCTGTCCTGGCCAGTTTGTTCAAAGAAAATCTCTCTGAAATTACTTTACTGTGAGATAGGAACAGCATTTATAAGGGAAAGTACAACTGCTTCATTAATGAATGCTTTCAGCAATTGTAGGATTTAATTTGATTTTCACTTAGCTTTGCAATACCATGCTAGAGTTCAAAATCTCAATGATGCCACTAATGCAATTAGCTTTTTCCAGAGACTGGAAAATAATGAAATCATTCCCAGTAGCTCCTAAATAAAATAAAATAAAATAAAATAAAATAAAATAAAATAAAATAAAATAAATAGTAAATAAAATTAAAAAATAATCCTGTGGAAGAAACGACAAGCTGGGGCTGGGGAATAGCTTGAAGGGGAAGAAGTGGAAGAGAAAAATGTTATTAGTTGACCACAGTCCCCTCCCCGTTCCCCTGCACTGCTCAGGGTGGTGGAGGAGGTAAAAAAATTGAGACTGAAGTAGAGCCTGGGATAAAGAGGGTTGTAGTGAAAGTGTTTTTAGTTTGTTCCTTTAGTTCTCATTGCCCTATTCTGTTATTAATTGGCAGTAAGTTAAATTAATCTTTCCCGAGAGGAATCTGTTTTGTCTATGATGGTCATAGGTGAGCGATCTTTCTGTCCTTATCTCAGCCCACGAGTTTATTCATCATATTTTCTCTCCCTGTTCTGCTGAGGAGGGGAAATGACAAAGTGGAGTGGTGGGCACCTGGCAGCTAGCCAAGGTCAACCCACCACACTCAGTCATTGAGATAGAGGAATTACTTTCTATATATTCTTCCCACACCCCTCCCCCAGCTTGATTAAACAGAAAGCTTAAACTTTCTGTTTAGCAAAAGCAGTCTTTTGACTAGATGCCTGACTTTTAGACAGCTAATATCATCTGAGATTATCTCCATTTACTATCTTGGCTTTATACAGAGAAGATATTTTATATTTTAACTAAGGAATTAGCAGATCACAGATAGTGACAGCTGAGAAGTCTTGCAAAACTGGTTAAGAAACTCAGCAGTCATTTATCACATCAATTTGAGATAAATTTTGGATTCATCTGACCAAACAGTCAGCTAAACAAGTCATTACTAACACATATCATTCTAATGTGATTATAATTAATATATAATAATCTAAATTGATTTTAATCCAATGTCTAATTTAACATTCAAATCTAAATAGACAAGATTTTTTTATATATATTTTTTTACTGGAAGGTCACATTCTCTTGCCTAACCTGAGGTATGTGAAGCCAGTTGAGATATACTAAGAGGTTCCATCTCATCACCATCTGCTAATTCTAAAGGTTACAGCTTGTGACAGACTTCCTTTGACTTATGCCAGCCCTATGCAGATAGACATTCTAAAGCTCTAAAATAATCCAAAATGACAATGTCAAACCATTTCAACTTGATTTTTAAAATCAAATAAAAATATCCAGATAGATAGATGGATTAGAGAGAGAGATCGAGATAGAGATAGAGATAGAGATAGAGATAGAGATAGAGATAGATAGAGATAGAGATAGAGATAGAGACAGATAAATAGAGATAGGTGGAGATAGAGATAGATAGATAGAGATACATAGAGACAGAGATAAAACAATATAGAAAAATATAGAAATTAGTTAGGAAAGGCTTCAGTATGTCTTGAAGGAGTTCAGGTATCTATTATCATTTGCATGAATTGTCACTTGTATGGCAAAAATACTGTATTATATCGTACTACTACTACTGGCCTGGACAATAGCATTTGCAGCATTTTATTTTCTTTGAGAAATGTCTCCAAATATTTTTTTTATTTTTTTTTCTTGGATAGACATTGCCTAAAAGAAATGATTCCACAAGATGGATTCTATTGATCACTACTTAAGAGCTGAATAACAAAAAATGCCAGGACAGAACACTCAGAAGGCAGATTAATTCCCTTTCTGTTTTTTGACCAAAAACTGACACTGAAGAAACCTGTTGGAGAATAAGTATTTATGGGACTTACATTCTTTCAGGGGCAAAAATCAGAAAGGACAGACTAGACTGAAAGGACACGTAGAGCAGTCCAAGGGATTTAGAAAAAAAAAAAAAATCAAGCATACCAAGACCCTCTATGACATGTTTTTTATAAGGTTTGACACATAGGCTATGTTTTAATTTTCTCGGTATTTTCTTGTTTTTTATAACGTTTTTGTGCAATGTTTAGAACGTTGTGGTAGTAAAGAAGTAGACTCCTAAATAAATGCTTTATTTGCACTAGTCTTGTTAGAAATATTATTTATGTCCTTATAAAGAATTTACATTTTGAAGTATACAACCAAGTTTTCCCATACAAGAAAGCAAGACCTTTCCAAGCTTGTAACCTGTGTTTCAGTACATAAAGGAGTAAAACTGTGAATTTAGTAAACCTGGAAAACACATTTCCTTTGTTTTCAGTAAACTTTTACTGAAAAATACTTCATGATTTACTCAAAAGTTCCTATGTTACTTCCTCCTTTTTCTAGTGTCAGCAGTGAATAAGCAGTTTTAGCAACTTCAAATTTTACAGAATACGAAAAAATGTTCTTTTTTAACCATGAACAATTTGGAAAATATTTTTTAGTACTTGAGTGAAACTACGTCGATATGAAATCATCTGAATAGTTCAGAATACCTACAATATCAAATTCCTTTTGTAATTATTTCAAAATAATATACATTTATATTGACAATGAAATATGCTTCTTGTCAAATTACTATTTATCAGGAAAAAAAAAAAAAAAAAAAGACATAAACGTAAACTGGTAATCACCTAATCACCAATTTGCTGTTTCCTGTAGTATCTTTCTCACTTGCATATAAGCACTGTTTGGTGAATCCACTTAATGTGCAAACTAAAATATTAAGTGGATTAACCATTTCAAAGATTATGATATGTATAACAGGAATTCAATGCCAGAAGAATATGAATTTGTAATAACTTTTAGCTGTCGATTCAAAAGTTTATATTTCCATTTAGAAATATTGTCAATCTACAATGTGAAAAGAAAGATAATATATTATCTGATAAAAGTCACATTCATTTAACAGATTACTTTAAGAAGCAATTTGGCACCAAATAATGCAGAATACTGGCTGAGCTCAGCAACCATAAAAGCAATAAATAAATGAGTTTTTGAATAACTTAATTAGAATACAGCTGGGAAAAGAGAAGGTTTTTGTTTGTTTGTTTGTTTGTTTGTTTGTTTGTTTTTCCTGTAAATCATATTTCAGGCTCTTTTACATCCAGTGGCAGCTAATAACACACCCAGGAAGGAGAAATGGTCTTGACTCTACTTGAATCTCAATTACATTTTTGTACCAAGCATAGACCAGTAGCAATCCCAGTATAACTCTATTTTACCTTTCTAGGTCATGCCCAAAATTAACCACAGACATGGCTTCGTAGGATGCCTACACTAGTTCTCTTATCTATAGTATTCAACCATCCGTTCACTGTCAGAATAATTTTGGGGCTATATTAAAGAGCTCCTTTCAAAACAAATCTTCCATAACAAAGCCATCGTCCCATAAGTATGGGTGCAAAACAGTCTGATGTGCTTTGGGTTTGGACTGTGGACCATTTCCCAACCCTCCTTTATTTAGCAGTGTAATCACAACTACAGGGTTCTGCTGTCTCTGAGTTACACACAGTATCATGGTATTACAGCACATACCCACACCCCCACCCTCCTCCAACCCTAACGGGACACTCAAGAATCTTTCTTTCTCTTAGCTTTTTAAGTTCAGTGATTTTAATTTTGTAGAGAGGAATTAAAATGGGATTTATCTGATGGCAGGTTACAGCCAGAATCCAGACTGAAGAATGCAAAGGTGTTAGAAGACAGTGCAGTCTACGTGAACTATGTTAAGAAGCTTACAAATTTTCATCAGGTCTTGGACCATTTCCTGCCTCTTTATGAACAGTGTCTTCAAAATTGACAATTATTGATGTTTTATGTTTGTTTTTCAAGATAAGTGTGCCTATCTTGTTAACGGTTGTTCTGTAAGTTTCCTCTTCAATTTCTGCTGAAGTAGGGTGAAACTGTTAGTAAGTAACACTCCAAATATTTTTAAAGGTGATAGCCTTCATACAGTCATCATAGAATCATAGAGGGGATCAGGTTGGAAAGGACCTTAAAGATCATCTAATTCCACCCCCCCTGCATCGGATAGGGACACCACCCACTAGATCAGGTAGCCCAGGGTCTTGTCCAACCTGGCCTTGAACACTTCCAGGGATGGGGCATCCACAACCTTTCTGGGCAAATTGTTCCAGTGCCTCGCCACACTCTAAAGACTTTCCTTCTAGATATAAATCTCCTCTCTTTTAGTTTAAAATCATTCCTCCTTGTCTTGTCATTGTCTGCCCAAGCAAAAGGTTGTTCTCCATATTTTTTATACACCCCCTTTAAATATTGAAAAGCTGCAATGAAGTCACACCAGCCTTCTTTTCTTCAGGCTGAACCTCCCCAGCTGTCTCAGCCTTTCTTCATAGGTCATGAAGTCTCCTATGAGAATTGGTATGAAATGTATGAGATGAAATCTCCTACGGTAATTTGTATGAGATTCACATGATTGGCCAAACAACTTTATTTGGAATAGTGGACAATAAGCAATAATAGAAGACAAGCATATATAAGCACTAGAATGCTCTTTTAAATGACTCTGACCACTTCAAGGGCAGTGGAAAAACACATAAAAAGTTGTTACTACTAGAAATTTATTTTTCCTACTGAAAACTACTTTGTACCTATCCACAACTCTTTCGATGACATCATATTTTGCTACTGTTCCCTGTCAAAAAAACATGTAAGAACCATTGGCCTTTTATTCCAATACCATTTAAATTTTTTCAAACCCAAAGAATAAAAAAAAAATATGGAGCTCCATTTTAAGTGACTTTGGTCATGTAATAAATGTCCTTTCACTGCCATGAAACATTTCTAAATTGCAGGTAGAAGCAATCTATGCAGGGATTTAACTTTTGTCTGTGTTCATGGTACTGCAAATGATTAATGTACAATAAACTAAGAGGTATGTAGAAGTATAAAAACTTTGTTCAGGAATGTTGTAGAACAGATAATTTCTATTACATAATTCCTATTGTGTATATATATATATATATATATATATATATTCTACATTTTAAAAAACTCACCATTCCTGGAAGTGTGAGCTAACTAGGCCAGGCATACAGAATTGTCTATTATAATTTCTATTACACAAGCATAATTCCTATTGTATGTATACATATATATTCTACATTTTTAAAAAACTCACCATTCCTGGAAGAAATGGTCAGTGGAAATTCAGCATTCAGTTTTGATCTTTCTTGTCCATCAGGTTCCTTTGCAATAGTGCTTCAACAGTCAAACGTGTTTATTTGATCATTGTGTGCAAAGTAGCATTATATGTGAAAATAATTCTTTTTTTTAAAAAAAAAAAAAAAAAAAAAGTATTATTTTTCCTCTTTTCTCCTTAAGGCATTCTAGCCTTAACTTCTAGCATGTTGTTTTAGGGAGTTGTCAGTCTGACAGTGTTCTTCTTTTTCTCATACTAAATGGAAAAGTTTTATCCACTAAGGAAAAAATATTAATGTTTAAAAGAATCTAAGAGGGACCGTGGACAAAACTCTCACAGTTTATAGAGATAATTGTAACATTGTTCCTAAAAATTGTATTAAATATATACAGTTGTTTGGGTATCTTTGTTGTTCAGAACTTCAAATACACATATATCCCTAAGTGCACTGACACAAATTATGCACCAGAATGTGTTATTTTGGTTAAATATTTCTTTGTTCTAGTAAAGCTATTACATCTTTGCAGTGTAGTACCACAGTATATTCATTTCATCTGAACTAACATTTTTAACAAAAATTTGAATGGCATTTCTTTGACATATTAAGTTATTTTTCACTTTATTGAAAACATAATATTTCCTGTTTTCTGTTTAAAAGCAAAATACTGTTAGGAAGAACTGGAAATAGAGAAATTAATGTTTATTGAAAGAATATAAAAAGAAAAAAAAAAAAGAAAAAAAAAAAAAACACAGTTTAATACTGTCAAGATGTTTCTTTCAAGACCTGTTCTACCTGCATGTTAACACAAGCATCTGCATGTAACACAAATTCCTATCGGACCACAGATGGCAACAGAGTTTTTTATCCTTATTCATAGAATCATAGAATGGTTTGGGTTGATCATCTTGGTACAATCTGCCTGCCATAGGCAGAAACACCTCCCACTACACCAGGTTGCTCAAAGCCCCATCCAACCTGGCCTTGAACACCTCCAGGGATGGGGCATCCACAACTTCTCTGTGCCTGTGCCTCACCACCCTCTGAGTAAAGAATTTATTCCTTATATTTAATCTAAACATACCCTATTTTAGTTTAAAGCCATTCCCCCTTGTCCTATCCCTGACAAAGAGTCCCTCCCCAGCTTCCAGTACTCTTTAGGTCTCCCTTCTTTTCTCTAGGCCTGTCTTCATAAGAGAGGTGCTCCAGCCCCTTGATCATCTTTGTGGCCCTCCTCTGGATTCATTCTAATACTTCCATGTCCTTCTTGTGCTGGGTGCCCCAGAGCTGACCACTACTCCAGGTGGGGTCTCACAAGGGCAGAATGGAGGGGGGGGGGGGGGAATCACATCCCTTGACCTGCTGGCCACGCTTCTTTTGATGCAACCCAGGATACAGTTGGCTTTCTGGGCTGCAAGTGCATTCTCCACCCAGCCTGTATTTGTGCCTGGAATTGCCCTGACCCAGGTGCAGGACCTTGCACTTGGCCTTGTTGACCTTCATGAGGTTTGCACAGACCCACCTCTCAAGCCTGTCTATATCCCTCTGAATGGCACCCCTTCCCTCCAGCATATCAACTGCACCACACAGCCTGATGTCATTGGCAACTTGTTTAGGGTACACTCGATTTCACTGTCCATGTCACTGACCAATATTTTAAACAGCACCTGTCCCAGTACAGACCCCTGAAGAATGCCACTTGTTACTGATCTCCATTTGGACATTGAGCTTTTGACCACAACTGAGTGTGACCATCCAGCCAATTCCTTATCCACCAAGTGGTCCATCCATCAAATCAATGTCTCTCCAGTTTAGAGACAAGGATATCATGGAGGACAGTGTTGATTGGCTTGCAATTTTTATTCATACATTGCGGTTCAAATTAATTAACTATTAATTTAAGGTTGTCCTATGTCCTGACCACAGTGATCCCTTCTGATTTGTTGGTTTAGGGATACATAAATTTAGAGCACCATGACAGATGCCCTAGCTTCACATAAAAGAACAAACCTACCACATATTTATAATAGCTCAAGAAAGTCCATTTGCTTTACTTACTTCATATTCCGTATACAAGAAGCACACTGGAGGATTGAGAGCTGATGGTTGTCACATCTGAGAGGCAGTAATAGCTCTTATTACATCTGCCACTGCTACTAAAAATGCAGATTCAGCTGACAAACCATCTAAATTTGGCTGGAAGATGGAAAAGCAATTTGACAGATCAGAAATTAAAATACTATGATCCTCTTTTTTGTTACTCAAACTTTACACAAATACTGGACTGAATTCAGAAAATGAACACTTGCAGAAAATTCTAGAACAGCAAGTCAGGACTATGCATTTTATTATGGGAAGGAAAATTGAATCCCTTGAAATATAATCATGATTAAAGATGAGTCTTTCTTAGAAATAATGACTTTTTTTTTTTTTTTTTTTTTTTTTTTTTTAAATACTGCCTTGTCATTTTAACGTTGCATAATCTGTAAAAAGCAGTCTGTATGGGTATGGTTAAAAAGGACTCTACATTACAAGTTCTCCTTATCTTAAGGATCCTACAGGGAAGAGTCAGGCTGATAGTGATCCTAAAGACTCCTATTTCAGTTCAATTAAAAGGGAACACAACAATGACAGAACTCTTAAAGTTGCAGATTTTATCTCATATATGTAACCACCAGAAGCATTAATCATATGGAAGCCTAATGGCTAAGGTCTAAACTATAGGCAAACCATACCATCCTTCACCCTCATTTCAGAGATCTCCAGAGAAGACAGGAGCCCCAGAAAGGGAGTTGCTTGAGTGATAACTGGGGGAATGCGAACAAAACTAATTGAAAGGCCAGTGGTAGTCCCCAGACATGGTAGTTTTGATTGTATTGTATCACTGCGTTAGAAAGGCATTCCTGTAAAAACAAACAAACAAAAACACAACAACGATAGCATGAAAGAGTTTGTAATTTTAACATTGTATAGAAGTCTAAATTCTGTAGCTTTGCTTAAGTGTAGTAAAGTGTGTGGCCATCCAGCCTAACAAAAAAACTTATGATATCAGCATGTGAAAATTCAAGATGTAAAGAAAGCCATAGTTTTTCTGTAAGTCTCCTTCAAGCTAGGAAAAACTGGAATATGTTACATATACACCTCCTGTGCGATGGGAAATGGGATTTATTTTGAAATTTATTTTCCAATTCTGTCTGTGCTAATTTTTCTAAACTAACATGAAAAAATACGTTAGCACATTTTTGGAGTTTTCTAGAGGCGCTGGAAGACTGTAGAGTAGATAGAGCCATGTTGAGAAGACAGAGGAACAGTGTATGGGATGGGCAGTGGGATCTGTTAGCAGAATAAATAACTTCTGGAAGTAGAGCAGAAGAGCTTATGTAAACGGGGACAACTAACAAAACCAATTCCCACTACAAGACCTTCCAAACCTTAAAATTAATTGAAATTTATTTCAGGAAGGGCAAGTGTACTAGATGGTATTCTTTGCCTCTATAGAGGATATATAATAACTATTGTTATTATAATGTTCAAATAATAAGTTAATATTACCCTGTTTATTTTTGAAACTTGTTAGTTTTTCTTGTATGCCTTTGACAAAAAATATTATTTATTAAACCTTCAATTAGTGTTTGCATATGGAAGAATTAGTTATCCGAGTTCCTGAAATTTTAATTCAATTATCCCAGGTTTTCTGAGGGAAAGTTTAGCTGGTTATTCAGAAGCAAGCCCTTAAATTTTATTCTGGACTGTGTTGCTGTCTGTTGGGTCTTGGCAGGAGGATTATAAAATTGTTTCTTAGTAAAAAGAAAAAAAAAAAAAAGCGATTATATCAAATTACAAAATGAATCCAATTATCAAATTGATAATATCTTTTCTAAATTAATTCTCAAGCTCCATGGCACAAGTTTGGATTGCCGCCATTCTGCTTAGCTATCAGTTCTAAGAATAGCAAAGTATTATAAATTCAGTGATGTTGTTACAGGAAAGTTCCAGCCCTGTAACTGATACAGGATGAATAAATTCACTCTCAGATTAAAGTGAATGTTGAGACCATGATCTAAAGGTATTCTGCCTGAACTATGTTTTGATTAGAGTGAGAGGATAAGCTGATTCCCATCAGTGGTGTTTTAAAAATATTTCTAACAACAAAAAATGCTATAAGGATGTAATAGTTGTAGCTGGGATAAAGTTAATTTTCTTCATAGAAGCTCACACTATGCTGTGTTTTGGACTTTTTGATATGCTGCCCTGCCAGTGAGGAGGCTGGGGGTGCACAAGAAGCTGGAAGGGGGCACAGCCAAGACAGGTGACCCAGATTGGCCAAAGAGAATTCTCTGTCATATGACAACATGCTCAGCAATAAAAGCAGGAGTAAAGAAAGAGGAAGGGGGATGTTTAGAGTGATAGCATTTGTCTTTCCAAGAAACTATTATGTGTGATGAGCCCTGCTTTCCTGGAAGTGGCTGAACACCTGCCTGCCAATGGGAAGTAGCAAATGAATTCCTGGTTTTGCTTTGCTTGCATGCATGGCTTTTGCTTTACCTAGTAAACTGCCTTTATCTCAGCCCATGAGTTCTCACACTTTTACCTTTCCAGATCTCTCTCCCATCCCACCTGGGGAGAGTGAGTGAGCAGCTGTGTGATTCTGAGCTGCCTGCCAGGTTAAACCACAAGGGAATAACTAAATGACAAGTATATATTAAAGAAATAATCTAATGGTACAATTCCTGTTGAACTGTGCTAGACGTTTGAAAATGTTCTGCTTTGCAAAAAATTCCATGCTAAATACAGTTAGAACTCATGGAGTCGTTCAAAGAAAAAGCAGTAAGTAATGAAGTAGATAGATCTTTGTACTTGCAGTGACAGGGTGGGTCAGGTGTGGGGAAAACAACACACAGAAAGCTTGGTTCTTTTTGTAGAATATCAGTCATAGCTTGGGGAATACAATAATTTTCTAGAAGTTGATAATTTAGAACTTTAGTTAGTGATTTCAAAGACTCCAGGAATAAATGTTTAAAAAGTCTCCTGACGTGTTAGAAGTTACTTTTTCAGTATCTAACTGCAGATGTTACTGAAGCTATCAAGGGTCCTTTGGCAATGTAGACTACTCACAAGACTCTGTATTAGGTATAGTGACATTAAGAGGCTGGAGAGTAGAAGCCTTGGTACAGGAAAACAAAACAAAACAAAACAACAAAAAAACAAAACAAAACAAAATGAAACAAAACAACAAAAAACAAAACAAAATGAAACAAAACAAAACAAAACAAACAAAAAAAAAACACACAGAAAGCTAAGAAATCATTTCCAAATAGCAAACTGTGATTATTCTTGCATTTGTTAAGACAATGGTTTGGTTTATATATTTCTTTGATAATTTTTTAAGAGCTGGGGTGAACTGGGGGGCACTATTCTACCCTTAATAATTTCCCAGGAGAATAATTCATTATTAAAAAATAAGTTTTCCCATTTCAGTCATTTCAGATGAGAAACTGTGTATATCTCCAAAAAATAGACTTACTGGGTAAACTAGTTCTCAGGGGAGATGTTGGAAACTGGAAAGGTTAATGAATTATTTTTTCCTTTAAAGTCCCAATTCAAAATACATAATTCAAGACTCAAAATTCAAAATAGTTTTAAAAATGTAAAGTAAATGAAAAAAATGCAACCACAGAAATACATCATTTTTTCTACTACAAATAGAGACTGATAGTCTTCTTTTTTATGTGCTTTTAATTATCCTTTTTTATTTTCGTATCATAGAAACATAGTTTGGGTTGGAAGAGATCTTAAAGATCATCTAGTTTCAACCCCCCTTCCATAGGCAGGGATGCCACCCACTAGATCAGGTTGTCCAGGGCCTTATCCAACTTGCACACCTCTAGGGATGGGGCATCCACAAATTCTCTGGGCAACCTGTTCCAGTGCCTCACATCCCTCTGAGTGTATTTCCTCCTAACCGCTGATCTAAGTCTCCTCTTCTTTAGTTTAAAACATTTCCCCCTTGTCTTGTCATATCTGCCCAGACAAAAAGTTGCTCTCCACCTTCTTATAAGTCCTCTTTAAGTATTGAAAAACTGCAATGAGTTCTCCATGGAGCCTTCTCTTCCCAAGCTCTCTCAGCCTCTCTTCATAGGAGAGCACTCTGACCATCTTTGTGGGCCCTCTGGAGGGCTCCTGTGGAACTACTCACCATCCAAAGGAAGGCCGTGGCTCCTCTGGACCCATTTTCATCTGTTTATTGTATGCTTGACATAAAAATGCAGAAGCCCAGCAGAAATGTTAAATACTAAATAAATAAGTGTGAAAGCTTTTTCTTCTTCTCCTAATATTATATATGCCTTAAAGTGATAAGTCTGTTATGTCTCTTGTAAAAATTTGTCTGCAGTCCTCACATGATGATTCTGGTGAAGTTCTTTCATATGTCAAAACTTTATTTAAAAATAAATCTTCGTATTTCTCCTTCAGCATTTTTTATCAAACATTATTATGGCTGTGACCCATGAAGCATAATAATTTTTTAATATTCCCAAAAGGGGGAAAGGAAAATATGAATCTAAATTGTTACCGTGATGAATATCTATGAGTATGGAAACATATAAAACCACAATAATGTTATACAGAAAAAATTATTTCCCTAGTGTATATGTTCAAATAAGAAAGACTGGACAAAAGCGTTATCTCACAGGAAATATGGGAATTGTGAATGGCTTTTCAATTAAATAGTTTCCCTAATCTGCAGCAATTTTAGTTCCCTGATAAAGTTGAGTGCTTAGACAATCTCTTCTATGCAGTGTGCTAGAAGTAAATTTAAGCTCGTAATAAGTGAAAAGATCTTCCCTCCTTTAAAAAGAAGTTTTGACTTTACATTCTGCTACATTTCTACCTATCCGCCTATCTATCATTTCCTTTCTTATTTCCAATTTTTATCTGTAACTTGACCATGTGTAGTTTTGTGTTTTAACATTTTCTTCAGACTTCCATTTCTTCAAAGGTCAAGCTGAGGATGCTTGTTTAATTAATTAGTCCCATGTAAAGTTGTTCACTTTGTTCTCATCCTTATATGCAGCAGAAATAGTAACTTTTGCTATAAGGATTTTGGATGTATCCTTATATAGATTCCTTTCACTCTACTTTTGATACATCTCTGAATATGTATACATACATATTTTATGTATGTATAATTTGTATGCAAGCTGAATGTAGAGTAATTTGCTTGCAATAGAACCATAGTTATTGGCACAAAGTGAGAAGTAATAGAGAGGCATAAAGTTTGTATTCTACAGTTAGGTCTTCTCTGAAGGATGCTACAAACTTCATTCCAGTTGGTGGGAAATTATATGACCATGCCAGGCATGTCCCTCTAGCCCTGTTCAAGTTACATTGAAAATCACAAGGCTACCAAGATTTAAAATTTGAAAACTAAATTTTAATTATCCTAAAAAAAAATCTTTTTTTAAATATATATATATATATTTAAATTAAAAACTGAACAGAAATCCTTCTAATTCCTGTACCATAGAACTATGACTAGTTTCAATGGATTTATAAAGAGGAAAATGATAGACACTTAACAAAAACAAAACAACAACAAAAATATACAAAGATCTATAAAGATCCTTATACAGGATATATTGGTACATCAATAATAACAGATGAGAAATATGGAAAACTCATTACCCTTATTGAAAACTGATATTTTTGATCATTTTACTTCTCAAATGCCTGAAAATAGAACTGTAAGATTTTCAGTATAATTTAAAATCTAATTTTCAGTTTAATTCCACAAGAATGGAAATCCATACAATTTGCAATGAAAGAAACCAGAAGTTTTTTCACCCCTTAGACCAAATATAATTAATACATTATTCAATCAAGTAATTTATTTGAAATATTTGTAAAATTTAGTTATTGAAAAAGCCTTAAAGCAATTAAAGCTTTCTAAAATTATTGAACCGAACTGAGCAGTTAATGAATCTTGAGATGCTTATAAGTATAAAAGTCATATACTGCATAGTTTTCCGAGATTAACTTTTAGCAGCCATCATAGAACTGTATATATAAAAATATTTATGGATATTATGGCAAAGCTATGTGAGAATGACTACTTAGGAGCTTGAAACATTTAAGACCTACTGACATTTTTTATATCTATAGATTAAAGTTATGATATTTTTCTCATTGATTTATATATAGGTAAGAAGAATATTATTTATGAGTTGTTAAATTGAGGGTGGTGAGGCATTGGAACAGGCTGCACAGAGAGACTGTGGATTCTCTGTCACTGGAAGTGTTGGATGGGGCTTTGGGCAACCTGGTCTAGTGAAAAGTGTTCTTTCTCATGGCAGGGGGGTTGGAACTAGCTGATCTTTAAAGTCCCTTCCAATCCAAACAATTCTATGATTCTATAATAAGTACAGTGAGTCACCTTCAGGCCTGTTTCATTACATCTTTAGCCACTCATTCAGGGCAGATGATATGAATCCTATATATTAACTATTCAGCTGTACATCACACTTTGGATAAACATGATAATAATAATAATTTTAAAAGTGCAGATTAATATTTTTAATACATTTTCATAATGTGTAGTGGAGAAAAACTGATTTTACAGGACAATTTAATAAATGACCTCTTTAGGACTCTTTTAACCTTAAAGCCCCTTTTCTTCAGTAAGCTGTGAGGTTCACAGCCAGTTTAAACTGAAAGACTGTCTCATTCTTATCAGTGCTGTTATCTTATCAATCAAGCATAAGTCTCATAAATTACATTTAATATTAAGAGAAGTCCTATATACTCTTTTGCATAGTTTGAGCAACAAATTCTGTTAAGCTACACGTTCTTCACAGAAAGAGAACCATTTTCCTTATATTATTTCTAGGCAGTTTCTGAAGAAGTTCTGTAGGATTTTTTCTGTTTGTTATTGTTTTGTTTTGTTTTGTGTTTTGTTTTCTTTTTGTGAAGAACAAGACTATGGAAGACAGCAAATAAGCACTTGTTTATTACATTAGATATTGCTTCTACCTGGAAACAACAATTATGTTTGTTCAGGAGAGGTGGAGAGAATTGCTGGACTGCTGATTTAAGACTATTACTCATGGTTATGTAACACATTTCACAGTGAAAAAAAAATACATAGTTAAAAAAGAAACAAAAAAAAGCTTTAACAGTATATAAACGTATTTTGTTTTTTAATGCCAGCTATTCAATAGGATTAACAGACTGGGCCTTATTGATATAGTTTTAATCAGTGATATTTTTATTGCAGGTGATTTGTAGCAATTATCTAAACCCACATCTCTTACATCTAAATGCATTTAAAAACAGACACTCTGTTGTTCTAAGGTGAACACAGGAGTACCTTCTATTGATAATATTTAGGCACTTGTCTCGGGAGAAAAAAAAGAAAAAGGAAAAAAAAAAAAAAAAAGAGAAAAAACTGCATCCCTCTTTGCAGTCTTTAGGAAGCAAAGCAAGTTTCTGAATATTGGTGTTCCTAGATCCATCTGAGTAACTATAACCATTACTGACATTCATTTTCAGTTGCCACTGATATTGGTGCCATAAGATTCCCTGCAGCATGTATATAGTAGAGACTTCCTTGATAACATAAATAATAAACTGCCTAGATTGAAAGAGAATTCTTCTTTGGGTTTCTAAAGTCAAATCTCAGACAGAAGTTTCAAAAGCCACGTGGCTGCCACATGCTCACTATCATGGTATTTGGATAAATGGGGTGGGATATGTTTCACCTAAATTTAAATAGATGTAATACATGTATCTATCTACATGTGAGCTAGGCATCTAGATTCCACCATATTAGAGGAGATTACCAATACAGTCAGTATTTTCTAGTCTCATGATAAAGGAGGCACTTCTATAGACTGCACTGTTAGATTCCCATCCTTAAAACTAGATACATTTAGACATTGTAGGCAGGATTCATTTCTCTAAAAATTTATGTTTAATGCATTTTCTGTACCTTACTACGTACTGCAAGTTTCCAGCTGTCACAAAGAAAGCCACAGGGCTAAGTTCCACATTATCTTTTAAACATCTGCAGGTGCCTCAGAAACTATTAGGGTATCAATAATGATACCAGACAGATTTGTTGAGGCAGGCGAATCCCTCATGAGGCCATCTGGATATGAACTCTATTATTCTGGCTGAAAATCTCATTCCCATTCTCATACAGTTTTAAATCAGATATTAGAGCATGAGGAGTGTAGCCATACTTTTTCAGAGCAGAGGCTGACAACACCTATGTTCTGATGGCAGATAGTAGTGAGGCTTATAGAAAACTATAGGGAAAAAATATATGATGGAATGAGTAGTGAAATACTAGTAGAGACTATTTCATTCATCTTTCCAAGACACTATTAAGGGAAAGATTAGTCAAATGTCTCTGACAGTGACCAAAAGGTTGCAGAATTAACACATGGGATTGGATTAAATGATTTATTGAAGTACATTCCTGGGTCTCAGCTGAGTGCTTCACAAATGGTAGTTGAGTGGACAGCAGAAATTAAGATTTTGGCTTTATTTAATTTTGTTGTTGTTTAGGCCAAAATTGAAAAGACCTCATCAGCCATGGTACTTAACAGTCTTGAATAGCATAAGTATCCCAAGACTCTAAACATTTATAAAATTATGATTCTATGATACTATAATTTGTTTAAAAAGCAATAAAATCTGCTACAAATCCTTACAATTTAGGAAAACCGATGAAGGGTGATTGGAGAGGAGAGGAGAGGAGAGGAGAGGAGAGGAGAGGAAGATTCATTGAAAACTTGTAGGTGAATTTTGTGTTTCTTTGTTTCAAACAGATATTTAGAGCATATTTAGGGTATTTTTTATTTACTTATGCAAAATAATTTAAGACTGCAGCTAAGCCCTTCTGGTCTTAAATCAAGATGAGATCAAGACCTCACAAATATTGTACAGTTTACTGATATTATCAGCTAAATAAATTGCTTTCCTGTCCTTGCCTCAGGGTTCTCAGACCACTTTTGAATAAATTTACAGTAGACACATATCACAAGACAGAAGACAGACTGCTCAATTTTAAAATATGCCTTAAAATCAACTTCCTTACTTTTGTTTATTGTCCGGCCAGTAGGGCAAAAATATTCTTTTCATCTGGGGTGCACAAGAACTGTAAGGAGACAAAACCAGGACAGCTGACCCAAACTGACTGAAGGGAGATCCCATACAGTATGAAAATAAAAATGGGAGAGCCAACTGGCTGGGGAGGCTACAGTTGCACAGGGAGTAGCTGGGCATTGGTCAGATGGTGGTGAGAAACTGTTGTCATCACTTGCTTTGTTTTCCTTTTTTTTCCTTTTTTTTTTTCAATTTTTTTTTCTTATTTCTTTTTTCTTCCTTTTTCTTTTGTATTACACTGTTCTTTTCTCAACCCACAAGGTCTTGCACTTTTCTTATCAATTCTTTCCCCCATCCCATTGCAGGAGGGAAGTGTGGGAGAGGGGTGAGCGAAAGTCTATGTGGTTCTTAGTTGCCTATAGGCTTAAATCACAACATGTTGAACATGGAAAATGCTCGTAAAGGGCCATTGTCTTCATAATCTGGACATGGTTTCACCATACAAAAACAAAAGGATAATTTTCATTGTAATTTGTCAAATATCTAGCAAATCAACTAAGTAATGGTGAACTTCTCTTCAGTTACAGACCAACCTAAACTTGTGGTCTAGCTTTCAAAAACACAGTTGTAAGTTCTTAAGTGACACTATTATAGACATCAAGCTATGCTCATCACAGGTGCTTAAAGAATTAGAAAGGAAGCTACTAAAAGTGTGTTAGTGGAGATTACTGTAAGGTTCTGGCTACTACTGCTGATTTTCTATAACAGGAGAGGATCCAGAACAGTTTCAGTTTCATTCTGTCATGGAGTTCTTCTATCCTTGGGGAAAAACAAAAACAACAACAACAAAAAAAGTCTCTATATATCCCCTAATTTTCACTCAGAAACTTAATGAACTGTCCTGGTTTCAGTTAGGATAGAGTTAATTTTCCTCCCAGTAGCTGGTAGGGTGCTATGTTTTGGATTAGGATGAGAAGAGTGCTGATAACATGCTGATGTTTTAATTGCTGCAGAGCAGTGCTTACACCAAGCCAAGGACTTTTCAGCTTCTCGCTCTGTCCTGCCAGCGGGCAGGCTGGGGGTGCAGCAAGAGCTGGGAGGGGACAGACCCAGGACAGCTGACCCAAACTGGCCAAAGGGGTATTCCATACCATCTGACGGCATGCTCAACAATATATAGGGGTGGCTAGCCGGGGTGGGGGGCCGGCTGCTCGGGGTTGGGCTGGGCATCGGTCAGCGGGTGGTGAGCAATTGCATTGTGCATCACTTGTTTTGTACATATTATTATTATTATTTTATTTTTCTGTCCCTAATAAACTGTCTCTATCTCAACCCACAGGCTTCAGTTTTTCTCGTTTCTCTCCCCCATCCCAGAGAGGGAGGGGGGAGGGTGAGCGAACGGCTGGGTGGTGTTTAGCTACCGGCCAGGTTAAACCACAACATGAACATAATCCAATATTTACCAGTATAGGTTGGAAAAGATGGCAAGATGACAAGTCAACAATGCTAAGTATCCATCTAGGAAAATGCTCTGGACAGATGCCTGCCTCAGAAGCAAAGGCTTTACCAGGGGTGATGAACACAGAAATGCTTAGCCTGGTATCTCCTTAAATCTTATCTATTTTTCTGTGTTCAAATATATATAAATGACTGATTTACATTTTAAAACTGCCTGTACCCTTTTGCAGTGCACAGTCACCCCCAAAAATACCTAAAATGGGACACTAGCAACACTAAGCATTATGTTACCGCAGTAAGGAAGCCCAGGATAAATACCATCAAAAAGGAGAAATAACTAATCATAAAGACTTCTGTTTCATAGTCTTTGCTTTCTTACAGAGCTTCTGTTTGGACTCTTGCTGGCTGAGACTCTCTAGTTACCAATCTAAATGAGCATTTATCCTCTCAAAGTTCTGACCTCTCATCCCACCCTATTTCTGAGAAACAGTTTACCACAAAACTACTTTCTTCAAGCCATTGATATTGTTCTTTCGGAAAGAAAACAATCTCTCAAAATTCTCCTTTAAAGAAAGACATATTTTTTTCCTCTAATTAAGTGACCAAGAAGCTCTTCGGTTCCTTGATGAAAAAGGGGAAGTAGGATGTTATTTGGCTAGAGGAAGGAACTGTAGCCCTTGGAAACAGAAAAGAAAAGGAAACCTTCAGCCAAAGAAAATTAACTCTATCCCAGCCAAAATCAGGATGCCTGATTATAAACTTAGCAGAAAAAACACTAGTATCTTATAAGCAAGGACTTTTATCCTTTCCTTTTTTCTGTTTTGTTCTGTATGTATTTTTTCAGGAAATCTGTAGAAGAATTAGTAAACTGCATATGAAGACATTCTGCTCATTCTGATAAGGCATTAACAAGAAGAGTAGTGCCAGAGAATACTATAACAACTTCAGGTTACTTAGATTGAGAGACACTAATCAGATCCTTTACATATATATTCTAGGAAGATCCAATATAATTAGGAAACAAATGTTCTGCTTTGTCATGGGTAAATTTATATGCTGTTTACATGTAAAAAGACACAGAGGAAAGACTTGTAAAATGAAATTACATCCCAGTAAGACGTCTTTCAGTGTTTCCATGATCGTTGTAATGAAACATATATTTTTATTTTCATACTTTGAAACTAGGGTCTGTTGCAAGGATTCGTAATAACAGATTTCACTTGATACAATACACAGGAATTACTATTTTCTGAATATTCTGAATACTTGCTTGTATGTAAGACTGCCTTTAAAGCACCATGTGAAATAAGAGTCAGTATTCACTAACATAATGGTCAAATACAATGGAGTACCATAAAATAAAACATATACTTTTAATGGCCCACAAGTAAAACAAACTGTTGCAAACAGAACCCATTGATACATTATGTATTATAACAAACTATTTTTGTCTGTTTTCCAAGGTGACACGAGTTGGGATGCAAGAAAACAGTCTCATGTTGGGCCAGGAGAGGTTTAGATTGAATATTAGAAAGAATCTCTTCACAGGGACAGTGGTCAAGCATTGGAATAGACTGCCCAGAGAAGTGGTGAAGTTTCTATCCCTGGAGGTATTTAAGAGATTTGGACATGGCATTAAGAGTCATGGTTTAGTGATGGCACTCATTAGGTCAGTTTGATGGTTGGACTTAATGATCTTGAAGTTATTTTGCAACCTAAATGATTCATTGACTCTATGATTCCATGATTAGGTGATTATAATTGTGTCTCGGATGTACTATTTTTCAAACAACCTGATATATATATATATTACATAAATTATTATTTCAGTTTGAAACAAGTAAATAGCTGCCCTTTGGCAGTTTTTTATTTAAAAAAGGATTCCCACAAACCCACTTTCCAGCATATGTTTCTATAAATAACTTTATAGGTATCACTACCAGTGGTAGTTTGCTATGATACTAAAGTATTATCACAAGCCCTTTTTCTTAAAAAAAAAAAAAAAAAAAAAAAAAAAGCACAGTACAACAAAACCAATAATAACAATTTACTTGCCTTAGAAGCCTATTTTTTCATTCATGTAATATGTATTCTTCTAAGCAAACAGAGAACTATGCTTCTTCTGTCTTTAGGCAGTAGTCAGCATGGGATATGAACAAAATATTGCAATTAATGGAACGTCTGATCCTGTATTTCAGTGGAATTCTTATGGAAATGTGTATTTGTAGTATCTGCTGTAGTATGTGCTTTTGCATCAAATGATCATGTCTCTAGCCAATAAATTAACAGTAATAATCTGCATAGATTAAAAATCTAAAAAAAAAAAAATGTATTATTTTTGTCCTGGTAAAACAAACATGTCTTGAGCAAAATAGTAACTATGTAGCCTAGACTAGTAATCTGATTAAATTATATAATCACAGAATCATAGAACTAGCTTCTTTGAGCTATTATTTGAGTTTAACATAAGAGAGGCAGGTCTGTATATTGGGAAAGCACATAACTCTTACTGCCATCATAATGCCAGTGCACAGAGACACACTGAACTTGATGCTGTTGAATATCAACTTAGTGGAATAAAGGGCATGCTCAGTAAAGGACTTTTTTTGGAGAGGAGACAATATACTGGAATGTCAATGAGAGTCTTCACTGTCTGAAAATTTGGGGTGAGATGTGTTTTCTTCTTCCATGCATCAAGCCCTGTAGGATGGACTGATCACAAAAGAAGCTCTAAACTTTTCAGAGTTTGCAGTTTTGTTATGAGTTATTTAAATGCGTACTAATAATAAAGCTCATTTTCTAATGTTCAGGAATTTAATATATTGGTTTGATTTACCCAAAACACTGAATTAAAAATTCAAACTATTAAGCCACCATAAATTATTATCTAAATATTGTGCTACTTTCACTTACTCTGACCTCTCCTCCATAAAGAAAAAAAAAAAAAAAGAGACTACTGTGACCATTTGAGGTTCCACAAATGTCACGAGTGTAAGTGAATATGTAAGTGAATGAAGTGAAGTAAGAAACTAGGCAGAACAGAAATGACCAGTGAGAGATGTCCAGCAAACTGAGAGAAAGGCAAGAAAAGTTCATTCATTACCTGTTGTATTCAGTAGTGTACTGGGTCTGGCTGGGATGTTAACTTTCCCTGCAGCAGCCCATACAGTACTGCGCTCTGCACTTGTAGCTAGAACAGCAGTGGTATCACACCAGTGCTGTGTCTGCTGCTGAGCAGTGCTGGCACAGCACCAGGACTCTCCCTAACCCTCCTAGGGGGTGGGCAAAAATGTGAGAAAGAAACATCACCAGGGCAGCTGACCTAAACCAACCAAAGGGATATTCCATACCATATGATGTCACACTCAGCAATAAAAGGTGGACAAAGGAAGAAGAGGGGAGGGGTGGACTCTCATTGTGAAAACGTCTGTCCTCCTCCCGAACACCTGCTGCGTGCATTTAGGCCCTGCTTCAAGGACATGGTCAAGCATCACTCATCTGTGGGAAGTAGAGAGTAATTTCTTTCCTCTGCACTTCCACATAGCCTTTAATTGTTTTGTTTTGTTTTATTCTTTTCCCCTCCCTTTTCCTCTTTCCATTTTTTTCCCTTTAGTTGAATTAATTAATTAATAATAATATTTCCTTAATATTTTTTTCCCTTTAATTAAATTATCCTTATCTCAACCTGTGAGTTGTTCTTTCCTTTACTTCTTCCCCTCCTCATCTGAGGAGGGGGAGCAAGAGTGCGGTTGTGGTGTTCAGCTGCCTAGCACAGTAAAACCACCTCAAATAACAGGCAAGCAACTGAGTAACTTACCTTCTGTCCAACTGCCCCAGTAACACTTGCAAAGCTGCAGAATATCTGTACTCTCTACAGCTTGTTATACACCTAACAGAATAAGTCTCTATCCGGTTAGGTTGTGCAAGGTTGTAGAAGGGAAAGAGTAGACAGCAAAAGGTACATGGTAGGGGCGGGAGGGAAGGATTAGCATACAAGCCAGCAACAATGGCTGGACCTGATGTGATAAAGGGAGACTGCATGAGCAGGAAGGAAGGAAGGAGACCATATTCAAGACAGACAAAACAGTAATTTTAGACATTGAAACAGGACTGTAGCAAACAGAGGGGCTTGAAAATACTAAGATGTTGGTTTCTAGAGGACACAAAACAAGTATCTGTAGGAAACTAGGTTCAATGGATTTTACTGGTGGCAAGACTATTTGATTTCTGTTTAACACTACATTATCTTACTAGTGCTGAGATGTTATATCAATTATTCCCTGCTGTCTGCATGACAACACACAGGTATCTGCTAACTAGTAGTTTTATATAACTATTGCTTTTTGTTTGATTGAGTGATTTTGTTTGTTTTGTTTAAACCAGAACAGAATGAATTCATCTGGACATTCATTGTGTCAATTTATTTTATCCTGTGTCTGTGATGAATCATGTCTACTACTGAACTTTTATTTTGGAAAAAAAGTTCCTATAAACAGAGACTAAGATATGAAAATCACCATCAGAGAGAAAAGATCCACTAAATCTCCTAAAAATATGTAGTTGCAATAAAATCTTATTCTTTTATTGAAGGTAACCTCTCAGAAGACACTGTTTCTGCTCTACTGATCGTGATTTTCTTGTACTCTTCCTAAAACAGTTAGTATCATTCTAGAAAATGGTTCTAGGGACCCAAAGGAATATTTCAGCTGAAGGAGGTAATCTTAGTTCTCTGATAGAAATTGTGCAGTGAAGGGCCACTAAAATGATTAAGGGTCTAGAGTATCCCTCTTATTAGGAAGGGCTGGGACTGCCTCACCAAGTAGGCTGGACAAGTTGATCTCCAAAGATTTCTTCCAGTCTCAACCATTGTTATTTTGTACCTTTATAGAAGAACAAAAGCACACTATTATTTTCCTATTACAAATATGCGCACTATATGTACAGACTTTGAACATTTTTTCTCTATTTTTTTTTTTTTTTTGTACTGAATATCAATGTTTTAGAATAGGTAATTACATCCTAAAATATTGTTTTCCAGATGAATCTCATGTTGCTTTAATTTCTAATCTTCTGCATCTTTTGTTGTTGTTGTTGCTGTTGTATTGCTATTTCATTGACAATAAAATGAAACATTTATAACATTTCTTAAATTATCACCAATAAGCTTTTTATGAGTGTGTTATACTTCATATTTACAAACTGGACTCCATTTCTCAGCAACAAATCATGAGCTTTCCCAAGAGAGATATTAAAATATTCCTCCAAGAACTACCAGCTGACACTAGAGGAGGGGTAAGAGACAAGTTTTGCATCATCTTTTGCACATTCCTAATATGTGGTTGTTTCAAGACCTGAATGCCAATGTGCATACAAAACAACATTAAAATATTGTCCTTCTCAGCTATAAGAAAGACCATATTAATATCCACAGCATGAGAGAAGAACGTGTTTCTTAGTAGAGGAATTTGTTACCTTCTTATCTCTAAAATGTAAATACCTAGTTGACAGATCTGCCAGTTCTCTGTCTTGTCTCTCTTTAACCTTCTTGACATTGAAAATAGAAGATATCATAAATTCAGTGTACTGTGTATATATTTGAAAAATCTTTAACTCCTTAACATATGTTAGTTTTCTTTACGATTTAGTACTTAACTTCCTGTAATGTATTCTCTTTCCATATTAATCTTCCCCACTAGCATATTGTTTTAATTTTTAGAGTCTTCAGCTTCATATTACTTTTTATACTTCTACTGAACTAAATTGGTCTCTGATGCCTTTTTATCTCTTCATACTTCTCTGGGATACATTTCTGCTAGAGCATTTCTATCTTTTTCCTGAATAGAAACTGAAGCCTCCTGGAAAATTTTGTAGCTTATTCTACTTAAAGTCAGCAACAATTAAAATATTAATGTTTGGAGGCTTTTTAAAAAACATCTCATAAAAGTTATTTCACTTCCTTCTAATGCTATGCTTGTTCTTGTTTCCCATATGCACTGGTTTGTTCTTTCTCTAGCTTGCAGAAACAAACCTTGGTATCACGATGAATTGGGGTGTAATTTTGTTCTTTATAGATATGTTTTTTGTTCATTATAGATACTGACTCCAAAACTGGATAAGTTGTTCACGGTCCATGCAAGCCCTTCTGGGCCATAACTTCCATAGATGAAAACTTAGGGCACATTGTTTCAGAAGATAACCATAATATGGTCCCAAAGACCCTTCACATTCTTTTCAAGCTGGTAATGCGTCTGTAAGTCACCTGATATACACCATGACATATGCACTTGGCACTGTGCTTATGCATTCTCCCTGGCTGATATTTTACTCTTTCTTCTCCAGCTGACCATAAAAGATATCAGCTTAGCTTTCATAGGTAGCTATGTTTTGTAGGTTATTGTAAATCCAGACAATCTTTATTACTAGCTATTATTCTTCCTCACTCTCACCTTTCCAATTATTTCTTTCTTTAATAAACATTTTTATTACATATTTTTGGAGGACGTCTCTTGACATTGCCTTTTTCAGGAGCATCAAAAACTGCTCACATAAAGACAGATACACTTGAGCTTTCTAAGGCATTGACAAGGCTTATTAGAAAAGATTTAAACTTACTTTAAAACTATCTTAATATAAAATTGTAGTATACATTACGTCAAACAGATTGAAAACTGAGTGCTAACTCCCAAATAGTCATCAATGAGAATCATCATCAAGAAGTGGTTTCCCTGGGCTCCAAACAGTCCATACATTGTCAGCATTGTCTAGGAATAAAATAACAGTAAAAATTTCCAGATGACAAAAGACTGATAAAAAGGTAAAGAGAAGTGAGGAGACAAAAAATCAGACTGAATGAATTGGAACAAGTTATAGCTATTCAAACAAAACTCGTTCTAAAAGATCAGAGACCAAGCAATATGTTCAGGAAAACCAGTGCAAGATAATGGATAATGTGCTCTGGAAATCCCTACCTATCCGCACAATAGAACATGAATCTCTAGGGCAATGCCATAGCTGTGTGAGTAAATGTTGTACTTACTCTAAAGTAGTGAGAAAGAGAATTTATTTTATAATTATATATATACCTCTGATGGCACAGTATGGAAAGAATGTCATGGTATTGCCATTTTCAAAAGGATGTTAAGAAACAGCAAAGGTGGAGGAAGACTGGGGTAAAGGCTTTATCATAGAAACATAAGATTGCTCAGGTTGGAAGGGACCTTAAAGATCATCTAACTCCAACGCCTCTCCCATAGGCAGGGATGCCACCCACTAGATCAGGTTGGCCAAGGCCTTGAACACCTCCAAGGATGGGGCATCCACAACTTCTCTGGTCAAGCTGTTCCAGTGCCCTTACAGTGAAGAATTTCCTGCTAATGTCTAGTCTGAATCTATTCTTTTTTAGTTTAAGACCATTCCCTCTTATCCTATCATTATCTACTTGAGTAAAGAGTCCTTCTCCATCTTTTTATAAGACTCCTTTAAGTACTGAAAGGCTACAATGAGGTCCCCCTGGAGCCTTCTCTTCTCCAAGCTGAACTTCCCCAGCTCTCTCAGCCTTTCTTCATAGGAGAGGTGCTCCAACCCTCTGATCATCTTTGTAGCCCTCCTCTTGTCTCCCTCTAATAGGCCCACTTCTTTCTAGTGCTGGGAGCCCCAAACAATACTCCACGTCGGGCTTTACAAGGGCAGAGTAGAGTGACCTCCCTTGACCTGCTGGTCACACCTCTTTTGATGCAGTCCAGGATGCAGTCGGCCTTCTGGGCTGCAAGAACATAGTGCTGGCTCATGTCAAGCCTATCTTCCACCAGAACCCCCAAAGTCCTCTGCAGGTCTGCTCTCAGTAATTTCTTCTCCCAGTCTGTCCAAAATGAATTGTCCAAATGAATGACCAGAAAATTCTAATACTACAGGGTTTTTGCTCAAAATCTGAGAAGTAATACAGAAAATCAAAAGGGAAGCACAAGTAATCACTTTGATAATAATAAAGCCCTTTTTTTTTCATATCTGAAAAACCACCTTCAAGATTTATAGATATATATTGTGAATGAGAGTTTAATGTTCCCATGCTTCTTTCTGGAGAGCAATGAGGTGGGATGTTGTCGTGGTTTAACCTGGCTGGCAGCTAAACACCACACAGCCATTCGCTCACACTCCCCCCTCCCTCTCTGGGATGGGGGAGAGAAACGGGAAAGTGAAGCCTGTGGGTTGAGATAAAGACAGTTTATTAAGATAGGTAATAATAATAATATGTACAAACAAGTGATGCACAATGCAATTGCTCACCACCCACCGACCGATGCCCAGCCCATCCCCGAGCAGCCGGCCCCCCCACCCCAGCTAGCCACCCCTATCTATATTTTAGCATGACGTCAGATGGTATGGAATACCCCTTTGACCACTTTGGGTCAGCTGTCCTGGGTCTGTCCCCTCCCAGCTCCTGCTGCACCCCCAGCCTGCCCGCTGGCAGGACAGAGCGAGAAGCTGAAAAGTCCTTGGCTTAGTGTAAGCATTGCTCTGCAGCAATTAAAACATCAGCATGTTATCAGCACTCTTCTCATCCTAATCCAAAACATAGCACCCTACCAGCTACTAGGAGGAAAAATAACTCTGTCCTAACTGAAACCAAGACAGATGTTCACAGTCAGCTGCTCTCATACTGAATGTGAGGAGACAATGAGAATGTACAGTCGTTTATGTTGAAGAGTTAACTAAGGGGCAATGCAGACAACATACAGACTAAGTAATCTGATAATTGCTTATGTCTGAGTATTGAATTAAGCCATTTGGTTTTGAGATGCATCTTGGTAGTATTGTTTACTGTGTATGAGGATATGATTGTGTTTTGCCTATGCTGAGCTTGACCTGCCATGTTGAGGGAATGACAGATACACAGGTATTTCAGCTCTACTCTAGTCTACTCATCCTATGACAAGTTTTATTTCTTCTCTCTACCTTCCTTTCCCATTATCTGTGACTACAACTCTATATGCTTTATATACTTCTATATCTGAAGACTCGTATTGCTTTGATAATAATTTTTATAATTTGTATTTTGTCTCATTTCCAGATTTCACTTTGATTTTTACACTTGGTTTTCCATATCTTTTTGAAAATATAGTCTGTTTGGATGACCCACCAGACCCATTCTTGTCACACCCCCCCTCTCTCTTACTGCATCTTTCTACATCTGTCTAACATGATACGTCTTATTCAATACAAAACAAAACAGAGGGTGTGTTATGTGCCCAATCAGTACATGATCTGTCATTCCACACAGAACTTAAGTTTTTTTTCCCAAAAACAAGAAACTACCGTATTTCTAAAACAAGAAACATATGATCACGTGAAAAGAATAAAACAAAAACTAAAATAAATGAATAAATAAATAAGCATACTAGTACTATATAGTTATTTATCTACAGCCATGCTGATGAGTGGAGAACGGAACATGAAGAATGCACCTACTTCTGCTCTTTATTGCTTGAATGTCACAAGTAGCTGGAGGACCTCCAAGACACACAGGATCACTGGACCTATCTGTCTGGTGTACAAGAAAAAAAAAAAAAAAAAAAAAAAAGGAAGTTAGCTGCCAAAGCTAGTAGCTAACAGCTTAGTCACAATCAATGCAAAAAAAGGTGAAACACAACATGGAGATTAAATCTCTAAAGTCATGCTCTGGCCTCAGATATGTTGCATGAGGAAAAAGAACCTCAAAACTAATTGCATCTATTAGTCCTTGTGAATTCTTAATACAACAATATCAAATCTAAGTAAGCCTTTCTGCAGGTACTGTGTTTTTTGCAGGTACTGTGCAGGTTTCTGTGTTTTTGTTTTGTTTTTTAGTTAGTTAACTAACAAAGATATCAGCTGCTAATGTCAGCTAAGTGTAGATGACTGAGAATACAACCTAAATTAAGACAATGTGCACTCTGGAGCTATTTACTGCCCTTACAAATGTATTTCTTATATATTTGCAATGCTAGTTTACAACTGCAGCAGTACATACAGTGGTATTACTCATGCTAATAAAAACTTCAGGGCTTACAAAATACCATAAAAAGCTCAGGGACTATTTCTAGAAATATCATGAATTATTTATGAAGGAGCTTTCAGAATTACATTTTCTGTCCTGCTTCCAGTTAAATTATATGTCTCAGCGTCACCAATTTCACTTTCTTTTAACTTATGAATGATAACCTTTCACTTTTGCACTGGAAAGTAATAAACTTTGGGCACAGTGTCAAATAAAAGGTACCCAACCATTTATGGCATGCATGTAACATATGCTCATTAATTAAACATAGACATTTAAAAATAGGAAAATCTTAAATGTCCACAGTTTCAAGGCAGCTGAAAATTTATGAGGGTTTTTCAGAATGATTTATTCCAGTTTGATTTAACAATTGAAATGGAATTAACAATTTCCAGCTAATCATTTTTTCCTAGAAAATGTGTTCTCTTCTTCTGTTTGAAAACTTATTGTCCTGGTTTCAGTTAGGACAGAGTTATTTTTCCTCCTAGTAGCTGGTAGGGTGCTACGTTTTGGATTAGGATGAGAAGAGTGCTGATAACATGCTGATGTTTTAATTGCTGCAGAGCAATGCTTACACTAAGCCAAGGACTTTTCAGCTTCTCGCTCTGTCCTGCCAGCGGGCAGGCTGGGGGTGCAGCAGGAGCTGGGAGGGGACAGACCCAGGACAGCTGACCCAAAGTGGTCAAAGGGGTATTCCAAACCATCTGATGTCATGCTCAACAATATATAGGGGTGGCTAGCCAGGGTGGGGGGCCAGCTGCTCGGGGTTGGGCTGGGCATTGGTTAGCAGGCGGTGAGCAACTGCATTGTGCATCACTTATTTGTACATATTATTACTATTATTATTATTACCTATCTTAATAAACTGTCTTTATCTCAACCCACAGGCTTCACTTTCCCGTTTCTCTCCCCCATCCCAGAGAGGGAGGGGTGAGGGTGAGCGAATGGCTGTGTGGTGTTTAGCTGCCAGCCGGGTTAAACCACAACACTTATATATATATATATAAATGGTTTCCCCAATAAAAATAAATAAATAAATGATTGTGAGTTAGCCACTTCCATCACATCAGCCCATCAAAAGAAACAGCAGAGTTTCTGTGGACTAAAATGCTACTACTTCACATGCTGCATGACAGACCAATCATGGTCCATCCTTGAAGGCTGTACACATGCTCAGGAAACTGTTCTCTTCTTTAGTAAAGAACCTTTGTTACTGGTTCACCAAAAAACTTAAGATACAGATGGATATTTATAGGCTAGTTGATGAACTACATGAACAGGCCTGCATGTATGTCACAGGAATTTAGCAATGAGGAAGCCACAAGTACAGAACTGCACCGCTCAGTAACATAAATTTTAGATTTCATTTTGTGGGATAGTTATAGCAGGTTGTGGTGGTTTTATTCAGGTGGGCAGCCAAGTTCCACCACAACCGCTCTCTCACTCTCCTCCTCAAAGAGGAACGGGGAGAAAATACGATGAAAGGGGCTCAAGGGTTGTGATAAGGACGAGGAGATCATGCAGTAATTATTGTGACGGGCAAAACAGACTTAGCATAGGGAGACAGTAAGATTTATTGCCTATTACTAGTGAGCTAGAGAAGTGAGAAACAAATAAAAGAAACCAAAAGCACCTTCCCCCTATACGCCCTCTTCCACCTCCTGCCCCTGAGCAGCACAGGGGAACAAGCAATGGGGGTTGGGGTCAGTCTATAGCACTTCTTCTCTGCTGCTCCTTCGTGGTCGCTTTTGTCCCCTGTGCTGTGGGGTCCCTCCCACGGGATGCAGTCCTTGCCGAACTGATCCTGCAGGGGCTTCCCACAGGCAGCAGCTCTTCAAGCACTGCTCCTACATGCCTCCATACCATGGGGTTCATCCATCAGAAGCAAACTGCTCCAACCTGGGTTCCCCATGGGCAGCAGTTCCTGCCAGGTCACCTGCTCCTGCGTGGGCTCGTCTCCACGCACTGCAGGTCCGGCCCGGAATCTGCTCTGGCGGGAGTCCTCCACAGGCTGCAGTCTCTGTTGGTGCAGGTCCACCTGCTCCACCATGGTATCCTCCACGGGCTGCAGCGTGGAACCCTGCTCCACTATGGTACTCCATAGACTGCAAGGGGGCATCCTGCTTCACCATGGTCCTCACCACAGGCCGCAAGGTGAAGGGAATGAAGACACGAACTCCAAAATAGTCGAGGAAAGGAGACCCTTTATTGTTTCAATGCCAGATCTTATACATATTTCTGAGCCAGCCACACATGCTGCAAGAGGCTAGCATGCATGGTTATAGGCTTCTGCTTGGTGCATTCCTTTTGATCATGTGTAGGTCATGCGACTCCCTATAGGCTCCTCCTAGCCTAGAAACTTCTTACTTCAGCCTGCCTGCCACCCTATGCCCTTCTTCTTAACCCTCACTGCACCGCCATATCTATCAATTCTAGCTTATTAACAAACAGGTCACCCATAGCAAGGGACTTCTGCTCCAGCGCCTGGAGCACCTCTTCCCCTTCTTCTTCACTGACCTTGGCACCCGCAAGGCTGTTCCTCACTCCTCACTCTCCCAGCTGCTGAGAAGAAGCTTTTTTTTTTCCCCTTTCTTAAATATGCTTGCTCTCACAGAAGTGCTAACAACATCTCTTATTGGCTTGGCTCTGGTCAGCAGTTGGGCCCTTACCTAACATGGGACAGCTTCTAGATTCTTCTCACAGAAGCCACACTATGGCCCCCTGCTACCAAAACCTTGACACATAAACCCACTGCACAGATAAATAGCTACTTTTGTTTTAAGGATTCTATTTTATGATATTGTGATAAATGATTGAGTCTCGAATAGGATTCCAATTAAAGTTAACAATTTATTAGAGGAATAAAAGCAAGCAAACAGCACTTGGGTGCACCGTGACTCTCCACTCCACCAAGATGCACACCCCACAGTTCCCATTTCGGGCTTATATCCCCTGTACTAATGCATATTCATTAGTGGGCGTGTCCTCCGAGCATGCCTTCTTCATCTTCTGGAATCTTCTCCAGTCGCATCGACCCCAGACCACATGCATGCTCCCCTCCCCCCCCACCCCCCAGTCTTCTGTCTAGCAGCAACACTGGTCTAGGCTGTTCCTGTCAGGTGACCATTGCAGAACACAAGAACTATATACATACATTAACCACTGAATATAAGAACCATATACATACATTGATCGCCCAACACAGTAACTGTATACATACATAAACCATCTCTATTTCCTTAGTCTTGTGGTTATACAAGGATGTATAAGACAGAAAGTCACATTTTATCATGTGGCCCTAGCATTGCTCTACATTGACACGAATCAGATGAACATATCTCACATAGATCAAGAGGTGGGATGTATTGATCCTGACTGGGAGGCCATTGTACATTTAGGAGCTAGTGATCCACATAACAGTTAACCTGAGTAGGCGCTGGCCTCTGTTGTGCTGCAAAAATCTGGCAGCCAGAGGCTGAGCTCAGACAGTTCATTGCAACAGAGCTGCCTGCAGGCAGATCCCACTTAGTGTGGTGTGGGAAATTACACCAGAGAAGGAGAAAGTTCTGATAATCAAAACATGAAGTTTATCATAACTGATGATAAATTGTATGTTTTGGTAACCTAGGCTATAGATGTGGTCAGGGTGGTACATAAGTGGTTTTGTTTGTTTGTTTTTATTGTCATCTGTTTGATAGTTTGTTTTCTTATGATGAGAGGAATTTGGTTATAAAGCAAACTGTAAAACTTTTTTTTTTTTTTTTTTTTTTTCCTCAGAAGTTTAATTACAGTTTTTAGGTTACCAAGTTTTTGTTGTTTCCATATTGGCCATGGGAGTGCTGCATGCCACTAATACGGGCAAACTTAACTCTGGATTTTGGTATATTTCTGAGAGGAACACATTCTCCTCAATTAGTTGTAAATTAATAAGGGGATAGCAGATGCTTACTGTAGGCTCACTAAGAACAAATATAATCAGAAATATTTTCCAATGCTTAAATAAATAAATAACAAAGAGAGAGAGAGAGAAGGAGAAATAATAATAATAATAATAATAATAATAATAATAATAATAAATAGATTAAGACCAATCAAAAATGCAGTCAGACAGGTGAAATACTACATTTTCTATCAAGCACTCACAAAAGGACAAGGACATCCATGTCCAGCTCAGATATGAAGGGAATACCCTCAGACAAGATTTACAAATATCTTTCAAATACATTACATTAAGTATATTGCAGTCTGAATCACAGAAAATAATAACTCAGTGGGAGTTGTTTTCTGAATGCATCACGGATTGGAGACATCCAAAAAGGTCAGAAAGAGTAACCCAAGTCACTTAGTGCAATTATTAAGCCCATGAAGCTTATCTTTGTTGAATGGCATACTCCCTGAAGACACTCTCAGGATGTGCAACTGTAGCTTGTAACCTAGAGAGCTGTAGCATCACCAGATGCATTAATATCCCTATCAGACACAAGGATACCAATAGACCAAATAACAAAAACAGATCTAGAAGGCATGATCATGAACTGAAACTGATCACTGAAATGTTAGAGTCTTTATGTATGGGTGAGTTTTCAGGTTCTGTTTTGAACCCTCTGATGAAAGTTAGCAAAAGACTGGGGGATAAAGGAAGGCTGAACTGGAGGAGAGGTAATTGTTTCTTAGTGTTTGTAAGTTCAAAGGAGCTTTGCAGTGGGAGAGGAAGGAATGATTCTGTTTGCTTTTGTTTTTTTAGTGTAGACATGCATATCTTTAATTGTCTCCCTAGACACCCCTTATAGAAAATTGGGAGCAATAAAAACTTCTACACTACAATTCTTCTCATTCTACATTAGGTCAGAACAAACATGAAACAGATATACGTATTTCTCTCTGTTGAGCAGAAATGAAGCATAAGGCAACCATCCCAAAATTAGATGTTTAAAGCTAGGTGAAATTAATCCTTCCTGGGGTCTTTGCCTTCATAATGGATATGTAGTTGTTTTTTTCAGGATTTAATCAAAACTCCTTTCTAATAATCTCCAGCAATTATATGAACTGTAGCATATAGAAATGATTCATCAATTGTTGCCTTCTGTTGAGTCACTGCACATTTAAACAAAGTTTTTTAGTTCTGGAACGATAAATAATTGAGATCTATTCAAGTAATAAAACATGTTGGTAGCAAAATAACACAGATAAATCATTGAAAAACACCTTTTACAGAATGAATGTAAAATTCTGGGTCTGACTTTGCTAAGAACAAACCCAACTCTCCAGAATTCCATATAGATAATCTAATATCACTGGCCAAAATGTTTCTTGGCTCTCAAAACCTTCTGAACTCTTTTGGTGAGAAAATATCAGATTATGCAACAATGAATAGAATGCAAGAGACTGATGAGTCATCAAACTCAAACAATGAATTCTCTGACTTCTAGTTAATGTCACAGTAATTTATCTAACTCAAGATAGACAAAGTAAAGCTCTTGCCACAAATGGAAGAAAACCAAACAAACAAAACACAAGAGGAGTTAAAATTCTGTTACTAAGCTTAAATTAGTTACCTTTCCAATGGAAAGTAGGATTGAATTTTTCAAAGTAATAATTCATTCTTCAACAAGAAAAGCAAGTTAGACCTGGGGAGAAGGGGAAGAAAACCTTTTTCTTGATAAATATTATTTTAAAAGATGTGAAAAGTGAAATCTTTTGTCCTATGGTTAGAGGAAAAAATAGTTAGGTTAATTTATAGATTTTATTATTGGTTATATACTATGTTTAAAATTGAATTGATTGTAATTCACATCTTATTTCCATGTAACCTGTATGTACATACTATTTCAGATTAAAAGTAAATTTTTTTACTGTGACATTTTTTACTACTGTGAAGGACAGGATAACCAATGTCACAGGTTCTGTTTCAAACAAAGGTTACTTTTGTATATTTACATTTGCTGTTGAAATTGGAGACCCAAATATCATCCAGGGGAGGGAAGCCACTCCCTCAGGGATCTCAGACCAACATTACTATTCAGTTCCCAAGAAACAAATCTCAAAAATTGACTCAAACAATTGACAGTAAAACTTCATTCCTATAATTTTCCAAATTAGCTTTTCACTAGGAATATTTTAGGTAACCAAAAAAAAAAAAAAAATCAAACAGTAATAACATCTTTGCAAACATAATAACTTGTTCACATACCCTCTAAAAGAGTTAACTATAATAGTACTAAATGATAAAGTCTATTAGAAACATATATTCTGACTACAGATTGTCAAAGAACATTTCAAATACTGTTTAATTGCATTTCCTTTCAGTCTAACACAGGAAAAGGATTGCCTGGTCATAAATATGGGGTAGTACCTGTACTACCTGTATGGTATTACATGGCTTTGCATTAAGACACCAATAAATCTCCATTATAAAAAATGGGTAGAAATATATCCTAATATTCACATAGAGATACAAACACTGTGATTTTGAAAGTAGTTCTTTTTTTGAAACTACTTCTTTATATATATATATATATCCCCGTAGAATTACAACTATGTTACTAAAGCATACTAGATCAAGTACAATCAGAAAATTCTTACAATTTGATATATTTTATTGTTTTGAAAAGTTTGGCTTTCTTTCCACCCCTCAATGTTTGGAGCCCAATAAAATCGGATGAGAAGTCTATATTATTTTGAAGTTTGTATAGTGTGGGATCTCTCAGGTTTACTTTTCTCTAAGTCTATTTGGTATCCACTACAAGTACAGAATCTGAAATCCATGAACTGCACAAATTTATTCTGTAATTTAGTAACATACTGTAACATACTGTAATTATTTTAGACTGTGTCATCAATATTTGCAGATCAGTTCTCCAAAAATTCCTTTTCTAAGCCCTGGCAGGCACATGGAATTTTGTTTGCCATATAACACCTTACACTTTAGACACTGACATCTGCAGACTGAATCATGATTTCTTCACTCTCTGATATACTGCCAAAAGTTCTCTAAGACATCACTAAAGAATTATAATGACATTGTCATCCTGTTGCATCTAACTGACAGTTTTAACCTTTGAGAAGCATTCAATAGTTTTCCCCATACCACTTCCCAATATCTATTTTCATAGATGATGTGTTTCAGACAGCCTCCTGCATGCCAGGTTATTTAAAGCTGCAGCATAACCCTAAGTTAAATAGAGAATTGTATGATAAAGATCCTACCATCTGGCATAGGAACTTGGTCTTTTTTAGATATTCTAAAATTATTTGTCAACCAATAATATTTCATTAAATACTTGCTATGCAGCCATGATACTCTTCTTGTATGAAAGCATATAAAAATAGCACTAAAGATCAGGTTATGCATCCTTAATATACACCTGTACATGTGAGTACAAAGACACTTGCAATGGTTCAAAAATGCCAAACATACGTGGCAAATTAGTCCTGTAAATTATGTAGATATATCTGAATAGCAAAGTGCTGAAGTTTGTAAGTGCAGAAGTTTACAAGTGGAGAAGTGGAAACTTCTAGTGGAGAAGTTTACAAGAATATGGCACAATTTCATGTTCTCAATAACAACAAATATATTCGTTCCAGACAGGAGATAATCCAGATATTACTGTGCGATGCAATTAATATATATCAGTTCTTCACTAAACTCAGATTTTTCTACCATATTTCACAGTGTTGACATGTCTTCTGACATCATTCTGAGTTGACTAGAGCAATTAAAAAGATAATATGGTCTGATATGTTTGTTAAGATAGGGCCCATGTGTCACATAAATAAAATAGCGTCTTGGACTTCAACAAGGTTCTATCAATTAAGTTCTGTCATTCACTGATTCACTGACAGGAGGAGTAATAAAATGTATCTATCTATTTGGGGGTTTGTCTTAATATCCCTATTAGAAACAGGCTGTCAGTGTTTTTTACTACCATTACGTGGTTTACTACACTACTTTTTAGATAATCACAGATTCTGAAATAAAAGAACAATGGCCTCTGTTAGCACATAATCCAGGGCCAGTTTTCAAAATAAATAAATAAATAAGTGTCTAAAGTCACGAAGAGATGTTAGGATTTTTCAAGATAACATAAACCTTGTAATTTCCAAGAACTGTACAGCAGATCTCAGTGGATGCCCTCTACTGCCACAGGTACCTTCATTTTCGTAGATCTGTCTGATTGTTCTCGTGAACTCCCCTGACTGTGCATATGCACATCATTCACAGACAAACAGTGAAGACCTTTTTTAAAAGTAGATTGAAAAAAACAAACAAAACAAACAAAACAAAACAAAAAACGTACCTAGATTTATCATCTTGATGTTTGAGAACTTAATTTAGTTCCACAATAAAGCAAAAAGCAAAACAGATCAGCCAAGCACCCCACTGCTCCAGCGTCATGACACTGCCAGCCTGGTGGTAATTCTCAGTAACTGCAAAACTGTGACTTCTAGTTCTGGTGAATCAGAGGAGGATGAAACAAAATCATAAAAATAAATAAATAAATAAATAAAATAAAACAAAACAAAATCAAATAATAAATAAAATAAAATAAAATAAAATAAAATAAAATAAAATAAAATAAAATAATCTCTATAATAGGGAAAGGAGGGTAAGCTTCAGGCAACAAGACTTGAGTGGGAAGTTACTTTTGCTCCAGGAACTGGGTATTCCAGTGGGCTATTGATGCTTGAACAGCTCACAACTGCTTTTGCACAGAGAAAGCCAAGTCATTTGAATTATGAGTGGGCCATCAAGGAAGAAAATCTGAACACAGTTATGTTTGGCTGCTAGACTTCAGCACATGGGCTCCTTCAGCTCACCAAGTACATGCACTGTAAACAAATGGTACTGAATACAAACAAATGACAGATTCTTGTTACAAACTCTAATTTAGGATATTTCTTCAGCTGGCAGACAGATTAATCCAATCTGTAGATTTTACCTGAGTCTAAGATCACAGAGGCAAAGAGCACAGTAACTGAAACTATAAAATCAATCCCTGCTGCAATTCTTAAATTATCAGGACAATTACCTACGCTATTATCTCTATGTGCAAGTAATAAGTAGGAAGCCAGGAAAAGTGAGGGCAGGAATCCTTCAATTTTACCATTCTTCTACCAGCATGCATATCTTATTTCCATCAAGTCATTTATGGAATACTTTCTATTTGTCTACAGAAAACTTAAAATATTTTTATGCATTATTTCATATTTTTTAAGAATAAAGAATCTAGTGACTTATATCCATACATGATGGGAAAGTCCTATGGGCTCACTTAAAACTCATAACATTACCTACTTTAACTCTAGAAGGCACTTGAACTTAATCAGTTATTCTATTGCTTTTGAATACATTATTGAACAAATGCAATCTGGCATTTGACATACTCAAGCATATGAATGCATCACATAAATGCTGTTTATTTTTTTTGGCAGTTGTTCTCTGAGAGGACATTAATAGTATTTGCTGAACCAAAGAGACTACAGTTAAAAGTCATAGTCTGGCTCAGTATGTCATAGTCATAGCATGGATTCAGCTACAGCATTTCAGTGTAGAATAATTAACTTTCTACAGTCTCTACAGTCTGGAATCTTCATACAGTTCTCATTTCCCATTCTGAGGCAATTACACTGAGGAAGAATTTCAGCATTAGGTCCTCAATCCAGATTCTATAGATTCTGTTTCAAACTGTAAATTTTTGTTAATGGACTTCTTGAAATCCATCTGATGCAGAAAAAAAAAAAAAAAAAAAAAAAAAAAAAAAAAGCAGAGCCTGAACTCATTCTTCTGGCAAAATGCCTAATGACCCTAATGAAAATGTCTGAGGAAAAAGTGATGAAACTTTTTAGCTAAATACACCAGAAAACAAAAATAATTCTTTTGAAGTATGAAGAATATAGAAGAAAATAAATCACAAAATTAATATTTATAGAATGTCTACTTTCTAATAATAGAATTACTTTCAATAGGGGAGAGGGAAAGGTAATGAAATAGCTTGCCTTCATTTTTGTAAATTAGCTACAATTTGTTCAGAGCTTGTTTTCTTTGGCTGAATCATGGTTTTGCCCTGTAACTGATGTTATTAGACTGTATTTCTTTTCTCACTCTCAGGTAGTTTATCCAGCTCACCACAAGCTTTAAAACCCCAGGGGGATCTAAAACTTCTAAGAGCTTTTGCAAAAATAGGTGCCTCAAGCCAAACAACACCTCAACAGGTAAGTTATTTGAAGTTGGTTTCTCTCAAAGAGAAGGTCATCTTTCAAGGAGAGCCAGCATTTTAGAAGCATGTTTTGATTTCATTGTCAAACTCAAATTCATAAATTCTCTAACATCTTTGTAAAACTAGGATAAATCAAACCATTTTCTTATTATTTTGTGTTTGAACTGAGACTTGCAAATATTTCTCTTAATATCATTTTTTTCCTTTTCAATTAAAAAAAAAAAAAAAAGCTTTTTTCTTATTTAATGTCTCCCAAAATGGATGCAATTGTTTTCATTGCATACATTTCAGAAGCACTTCACTATGACTCAACATCCTTGCTTTCACTCAGCATCACTGAAAATGTCAGCGTTTATCTGGGATAATATTAGTCAACTAATGCTTCATAAGCAGAAAAGGGAAAACAAGATAATTTTTGGTTGTGAGTTTTCTTCCTCTTGAAACCGAAATTAGGTTGAAACTTTTAGGTAAGAAAGTTATTCTGGTTTGGGAGTGGGGGGTGTTTAGTTTGGGTTTTTCATGGTCATATAAGTGTACAAAGTAATATGACTAAAACTGAGTGATATATTCTGCCCTAAATATAAGCACAGGACAATCTGAACTAGAAGAAGGCTTTAAAGAGCAATTCTTTTCTGCACAAACAGTCAAAGATAGAAAGGGATTACATGCTTAAAATAGACCCATACAACAAAAACTCTCATCTGATGCTCCTGAGAAGACATCTTCTTCAATGTATACACACACATTCAAGGGAAAGGAAGGGAAGGGAAGGGAAGGGAAGGGAAGGGAATGGAAGGGAAGGGAAGGGAAGGGAAGGGAAGGGAAGGGAAGGGAAGGG
>CM021697.1:150029485-150060110 GCA_011074415.1 Stictonetta naevosa | reverse complement strand
CGGAAAGGAAAGGAAAGGAAAGGAAAGGAAAGGAAAGGAAAGGAAAGGAAAGGAAAGGAAAGGAAAGGAAAGGAAAGGAAAGGAAAGGAAAGGAAAGAGCCCTTCTAAGAAAAACTATTTTGTTATATATCAATAATGCACTGAAAAGTAAAGCTAGGGAGACCCCTTGTGGACTGATTCTCATCTGATATGAACTGTTCAGAAATTCTAATACTAATGCTAGTATGTCATGGAAATAATTCTATTTTCTAAAACAATATTTAAACAACCCTAAATGCTATTATATGCAATATATAGCGTGGGGTTCTTTTTTGTTTGTGTTTTGTTTTTTTCTTTTTCTTTTTCATAAATCATCAGCTCATTTTGTTACTCATTGGGCATTTAGAAATATATACTTCTCTACAGTCTCTAAAAATGAGAGTACCATTTCTCGGATAATTCATATTGAAAAAATTCTTATTAATGTTGTTAACCAAAAATGAAATGTATTTCCACTCACAGGTTGTTTTCATGAAATAATAGTAGTCTTCTCTCTTTTTTTTTTTTTTTTATTTTGGTGGGGGGGGGGATTTTTAAATCAGACTGTATTCTTGAAGATGTAAGTAAATATATTCCTCTCTAAAGCTATCTAAATAAAACTTTTTGCCTTTTCTAGTTAAAACAGTGTGGAATTTTATTGAGATTTCATAATAAACGTGGTCCTTCAGAAAGCTTCTGTTCACAACATATGTACTAATTTAAAAAAAAGAAAAAAAAAAAAAAGTATCTTTTGTCTGACTACTTCTCCAGTGAAGCTTTTTTTTGCATCTGTAGAGAGTTTGCTGTAGAGAAGCAGATAACCCATATGTGGTTAGACTACCTCAGGCAGAAAGCATGCCTCTAGAATAGAATGAAGGGAAAAGAGTAAGCAAAAAGATTAAAAAGACCGTCACACCCTCGAGATGAATACATAAGCAATGAGGTAAGGGAATTTATGGCTTTATAAGATGAGGAAGTATCTTAGATATAAAAGAATAACTAATTTTATTTCAGTTTAGAGGAAAAGTATAAAAACCTTGTGGCAGTCAAAGATAATGACAGAAACTTACCTTACCAGTGCTAGTTAAATTTAGAGCTAGATTTTAGAGCAATGTGATATTCTCATGGGAGAATAAGAGGATCAGATGAATAAGACACTCGGCTCTTAGCTAAAATGGTCAGTCTGCTTTTCTTTCTTCTGAGGTTTAGTTGCACTTAATTAAATACAGGCACAGAGACAAGTCATATCTGAGAAAGACCTTTTATAACACAGATAGATCTCTTCTGCCCAAGGTGCCACTAACTGCAGCAGCATTGCCCTCAAACCAGCTTGAAGAATTCGAGGTATTTTCAAAAGTAAAACACTTCGATAAATTGCAATGCACTAGTTAAATAAACAAATAAATCAACAATAACAAAAGATTGTTTTCTAAACTAATTGTGCTAATTCTTTTACATTTTTTTTTTGCTTTACACAGTTATTCTGATGAGAGATTTCACAGAATCACAGAATCATCTAGGTTGGAAGAGACCTCCAAGATCATCTAGTGCAACTTCTGACCTAACACTAACAAGTCCTCCACTAAACCACTAAACCATATCACTAAGCTCTACATCTAAATGTCTTTAAAAGACCTCCAAGGATGATGACTCAACCACTTCTCTGGGCAGCCTATTCCAATGCCTAACAACCCTTTCAGTAAAGAATTTCTTCCTAATATCCAACCTAAACCTCCCCTGGTGCATCTTTAGCCCATTCCCCCTCATCCTGTCACCAGGCACGTGGGAGAATAGACCAACCCCCACCTCGCTATAGCCTCCTTTAAGGTACCTGTAGAGTGCGATAAGGTCTCCCCTGAGCCTCCTCTTCTCCAGGCTGAACAGTCCCAGCTCCCTCAGCCACTCCTCGTAAGACTTGTTCTCCAGACCCCTCACCAACTGCTGTTGCCATATAGACCTCCAATAGAAACATATATAACTTAAACATGAGAATCACCTGTTATATAATGTCTTCAGCAAAATTCTTGCAGAAAGCCCAAGAGCATGTTATGACTTTTACTGTTTCAAGGGGAATAGACTGGCTTGGAAGTATAAGACCAAATGGAAATGGTTGCTAGATAAATATATAAACTAAAGTCTGTAGACAATAAGAAAAGAGCCTTTTCTTCAAGACTCTGCTTACTCTTTCTGGAGTCTCCACAGAAGAGGGTGGCAGGTGCCTCTCTGCACCAAAACACAAAAGGCTGTTGTTCCCCACCTCTGTTTTGTTGTTGGCAAAAGATAACTAGTTTGTCCTCCTTAAATTTCAGATTTTGTATCGAAGCATATGCATACCTTTCTCCCTAAATGTCATGCCTTACTTAGTTTCCTGTAACTCATATATTTAGGTCTACAAGTATGTTAATATATGGATGACTGTACGGGGTCAGCCCAACAAACTATCTCCAAAAGTGGCCCTGAGTGGGCACCTAAGAAAACTAAAACTAGAAAAATGTGTGATAAGTCTCCCAGTACTCTCCTGGTCTCAGATTGGTTTCAGCTCTCAAACACCATACATGAATTGAGGGATGTCTTAGGTCTGTTACAGCCACGTTTAGTAATTCACATTACATCAGTCATTGAACACTTGCCCAGACTTCCTAAATTTTATAAGATTGACTCCACACTATCCCTTGGCAGAGTCCTACAGGTTACAGGCAGGCACTATCTTTCTATACTTCTCTAGTTCTTGTCCTGGAAAAACAGATTATCTTTTATCCACCCTCTTCATGCTACTCATAATTTCATATCTCTTTGTCATATGATTCTAAAACTAAACCATTTTAAAAATATTTATATAGATAGAAACTTTCTGGCTATTTAGGAACTGTTGTGCAAGTAAACTGTACTGAAGAAATCCCACTAGATGTTTTGCTGTATCTTGCTATATCTAAATACTTATAAGAATCTGTTCCAAATGTGTAGATGGAAAATAAAAACATATATCATTGCTATTAACAGTTCAGATTACTTGAAGTTATTGTATTGAAAAGGGTTTACATCAGCCTGGCTGAATTTACAGTGCAGCCGAATGGTTGGTAGAACCAGGAAGTCAGATTATTGAGCAAAATATAGTTTAATTTTATAATACAACATTCTGAGAAAGCTGAAAAAATGTTCTATAAGGCAAACAATGTTATAGACCAAGAAAGCTAGCTATTAAAAGCAGCCTAGAAATTCTGATGACTGTGGTGCCACTACAAAATATAAATGGTACTATTTTTTTGCTGAGTAAAAATTTTCTTTTTTAAAGTCTGAGCAGATATTTCGATTACACATAGCCAATGCTGAACCAAGGCACTAAGTGTAATATGCTCACCTTCTCAAGAGTTTTAATGGCTAGAGAGCCAGCCTGTAACACTCTCTGGGGCACTGCATGTCTAGAATGTCTTTTGTTCTTGTATGGCCCTTTCTATGGCCTTTTTATGCTCCTGAATTAAGAATGACCTTTAATGACCATTCCTTGTTTTCTTGAGAGTGTAATGTCCCAAGTACTATATTTTAAAGCTCCATGCACATTACCTGTGCAAGTCTCATTAACTTTTTTTCCCAATAAGCATTTTTTCAGTCACTGTTCTAAAGCCTTTAAGGTCATGTCAAAATGCTAACATAATTCACATTAACAGACATTAGTAATTGCCACAACATTCCACTTTACTTAGCTAACTACACACTGTGGTAGCCCAGTTATATAACATAGTTTTCTGTATCACATATGTAGCTAAAATAAATTTTGAAAATGTTTTAACAATATTTACTGCAGAAAAAGTGTTAGTGTAATTCCCATAGCTTACCTAGATGAAAACTATGGTTGTATGTGTCCAGCTGATGTGCTTTACTTTCAATTTTTTATCCCCACACCTCAGCCAACTTTTCGTCCTATGGTCTGTTTTCACCCTCTGTTTTTTCCATCCAAGCTTTTTGTTCTGAGCCATTTAATTCTGACTTCCACAAGGTGGAAAGATAGATGTTGGATAGGATCAGAACATCTTTTGTTGGTTTACATCATTTTTCTAGTTGTAGGCTACCATCACCAGTAAAATCAGTAATGGATTGAATTTTGATCTTATCAGCTTCCTGAATTTATGCTCTCAAAGTTAATAGAAGGGAAAAAAAAAAAAAAAAAAAAAAAAAAAATCTTTGAGCAACAGGAACGTAAATAATGCTGTTGAATTCAGTAGGATTACTCAAATATTACAAGGTAAGAATGTGCATAAATATTTTATTGGATATAAGCTTTCTACTCAAGGTTGAAGTACAAGTATTTATTTATTCAAAAGCCAGCAAGTTTTTCATGTTATAACATCAGAGCTCCGTATTGTATACAGGCTGTATTGTCTTGTGTTGTCTTTTTTTTTTTTTTTTTTAATAGGGAAATATTTTATTTGATCATAAATTAATATATTTGCAACTTTAGCTCAAGTCACAAATTTGTTATATCATGTCTCCTGACAGTAAAAGAATATTTCAAGAACTAACAACATAGCTGGCTAAACCATGAGTGATTTGTATCGCTCTGTTGTAAGAATTTTTGAAACAATCATTACTTCATGTTAACATCCAATGAAAACATTTTAGGCCACTTCAACTGGTCAAGACTTACAAGTAAAAGTATTAGCAAAAGTAATTAATGTGTATGTTATATAGATTAAAGCCTAATGTATGCCATTTTAGCTTTTGGGAATACTGACTTTTTATATTCTTTATTGATGTTAATGTTCAGACAGGGGGAATAATAGGTGTCCATTCCAAATCATAGAAGAACTGGTGTGAATTATTAGTGACAAATAATTAGTCAGGCAGAGTTCTTCTGTCTAAATGAATTCCTTATGCCTTGATGCAAAAGGTGCTTTCATCAACATTAATATTGAAATTTTTTGTTGTTCATAAATGATGAAATAATAAAGCAGCTTCATTACACAGGCAAATCCAAAGTATTCACATTGATTACTAATGAATAAATAATTCCTGGAGATTTTAACTCATGGTGGATTATAAACAGGAGATCATAATCAAAGGAACATCAATAGTGGCTTCTTTCTCTTATTTATATTTTGTTCACAAAATAGAAAACTTTGGAAATATTTTTGAAAAGCAAAATGGATTGACATCTATATGTAAGTCAATGTGTTTTGCCATGTTCAGTTTCAGCAAGAAAGGTAGTTCAGAATGCAGAATGAGTTAAAGCAGCTTCAGGCATACCTTTTCTGTCAGTTAATGTGGACACCAGAAGCTGATAGTTCATTATCAGGGAAAAAAATAAAATAAAAATTACGCGTACTCCAGAAATTGTTAAGCTTTCTAACCCAATCTGAGGAACTCCTTATCTAAAGATACATAATTCATTTGTGGATGGAGATATTAATGAATGAGATTTGTCTTGCATATGAAGCATAATTAGTCCAAGTTAGTCTCTGTACAATATCAGGACATTTTCTTCCTGTGCAGTACATTTGAAATCAGATGTATTTTGAATTTTCTTGTGATACTCCTGAACAAACTCTAATCTGCTATTCTTTCCAATTCTAGAATATCTGGAATGGTACATAGAGGAATTTAGCAAAAATAGAATAGTTTATAAATCCTAAAAAAATATGTAGCTTCATAACGGTTTGGAGAGAGTACATTCTTCACTGTAGTTGCTTTTTATCCTAGCACACAAACACACACACACACACACACACACACAAAAAAAAAAAAAAAAAGAAAAATATATTAAATTTTAGGTGGGAAAATTTACCCTTCACAGTCTCAAAATCAGTTGTTTTGTTTTTGTTTGTTTGTTTTTGTTGATATTTGTTTGTTTTATTTTCCATCTGAAATGTTCAGATTTATTCTAGGTCCTATTTTTCAAGGTGATGATAATATCTTCTAAGTAATTCTGAGTTACAGGAACTGTTTTTAACATTTGGCCCACAGCTTACTAGCCAGGGCCAAAGAGTGCTATTTCTCAGTACAACCCTACAAAACAAAATTCTGTGAGAGAGACGTGAGAAATATACAAGTCTTTATTTATATTTTCAAACTGTTTGCACTTAAACTACTTTATGCATACCTGTTTGTGCCTCTAGCACATAGCTGTGAACATTTGTCCATTATTTTTGAACTTAATTGGTATCTGAAAATCTAGTAGCTCCTTCTTCTCTCTATCTTTTACAGTTCTAAAATATTTTTTTACCTGAATTATTTTAAATCTGGTCTCCTCTCTTCTAGGATTTTATCTCCTAAAAAATATGTTGAAACAAAATACAAAATGCAAGCTACAAAATACATAAATAAACAAAACAAACAGATAAAAAGTAAACAAATAAAATAAAATAAAATAAATAAAATAGAATAAAATTTCCAATCACTGCCTGCCAGAACTTTTAAGTCACTCCTCTAGCCACTAATTGTGAATTTGTATGTGTTTACTGCCATACAAATGTAACTTCAGCAGTTTTCCTTGACCCAGTAGGACATCTTTGTTTTTCTTCAAAAGAGTCAAAACATGAGACAAAAAATCTCAAAGGCATTCAGAAGTGGAATACTTCATTTGATTTTCATTTTAAGTATTTCTGTTTTGATCTCAATAAGAGACACAAACTGCATTTCTTATTATATAGATACTAAATTAAAAATAAAAGAAGAACAATCCTTGGATCAAATATAAGAACACCTGTCCCTCAGGTGAGTTCCCTACCTACTATGTTATGTACAGCATTTTTCTTGTGTTCTCTCTTCATAGTCCCATGAATTTTGCATTCATACTTGCAACAGAAGTTTAGACAACCCTCAATCTGTTCTTCAGTGATCTTCTTTGAATTCCCCATTTTCTAATACATGGGAGAAAGGTGCAATTTAAGCAGCACTTCATGCTTATATTGATATTAGAGAATGAAAAGTGTAGAGTCAAGCACAGCACATATCATCTGCACTTTCTGAAAGTGGAGAGAAAACTTCCATTCACTGCAAGAATGGTTATAAGTCCTCCTTATAATAATAGATTCAAAGTAGATTGTCCCAAACAATTTAAATGCCTAATCTCTTAGGAGAGAGAGGATTTCAAACAAAGTTCCATGTTTTGTTTTTCTTCTTGGCTATTTCTAAGCCATCTAGTGTCCATTTTGTCACTTGGACATATCTGAGACATAAAACCCTCCTCAATAAGGCACATAAGAGGCAGGATTTAGATTCTGGATTATATTTTTGAGGCATAGAAAATGAAGCACCACTGACTTGGTGGCATCAGCTCTCTGTTCTGAATAGAACCCATGTTCTTTCATATATTTTTTAACTGAATTTATTTGAGTATGATAAAGAAAACGAACAAAGCCTACAACAGCAGTTTTGCATTTTGATCAAATAATTGAAGGAAATTGAGAAGAAAAACAGAAAGGTATTTTAAATTAATTTTCATGATTTTTCACTTCCAAGTGTATAACCATTAGCTACAATGAATTATGTATATAACTTCTTCGGAAACAGAAATACTGTCTTTCAAGTTAAATGACATAGAGCAACTCAGTATTTGGTTATTCCAAATCTTTCTTCTAGCTTTTTCTATTTATTTGGAAAAAAAAAAAAAAAAAAAAAAAAAAAGTCCTGTTAGCTAAAAAAATTGCAGTGGCACTGTGGCCTCTGTCTAACCATTTTTATCTCTCTTTTGAGTATTTCTAGTTCTTTGCAGTTAATTAAGCAAAGCCAGAATTATTTATGCTAGTGAGTGTCAAGTAGTTAAACTATAATCCTTTTAAGAGCTCTTTCGGCTGCTTTAAAAAGACAGAAATCTCTACACTACTAAATAAAATGGACCAGAGAGAAAATTTAGTCACTGGAGTCCTTGCCATATACATAGCTGTTAGTCCTTGGCTGTTTTAGGCCAGCTCCTCTGCCCAGTGCAATAGCTGAACATGCCTCAAGTTCATGTCAGGAACAGCTCCCAACAAGCAGTAGCAAGACTCCACTTACAGTCCTCTCACACTGTCTCAACAGGTTTTCCACTCCTACATGTCACTGTACTTGCACATATTTTTTGTTTCACACCACAGTGGGTTACAATACAGTCCTCAATTCTTTCAATATTTGTAACTGAAAAAAGTACTGACAAAATAATAATTATGTTTCTGGGTCATCTGGCACTTAGAGAAGAGCTACAACTAACTGCTATGAAGTGTGAATGGAACTCCTTTGCTGCATGGAGAGTTAGCATTGTCTGGTCATTTTTGGCTTTGCAGTCCCTCTCTCTTATTTACCATCATAGATGTAGCCTTGCTATATAATGAAGCAAGTAATGTAATGGTACATTGAAGTTAGAAGAATTTTTTCAAGCCAAATATCTACCTATTTATTGTTTAAACATGAAAACCCTATCTTCCTTACAGTTTTGTTAAGTAATTATCTGGATTACCTGCTCATTTTAGTCAAAATAAGCATAAAAGAAAGCTTGATGGAATTAATGGGTACACACATGAACAGAAGCAATAGAACATCCAGTAACTCAGGAGCAACAGCAAGTAGAATTTCAATTCTTCTGAATTTGGTATTGACACTTGGGAATCAGTTTAACTGTAAATTTAACTGAGCCAACACCATCCCAAGATACTCTATCTGAAAACAGAAACCTAAGTATTTTACGTAATATAAGCAGTTTTTAAAGTAATTTTAAGATGTTCTGTCCTTTTCTGGAAATTTCCCTGGTTTAACCAACTGTGCATGACTGATATGTGTGTTCTTATACTTTCTTTTTCCATCTTTGACAACTTATGGCAGTCACTAGCCACGACTCCAGTGATATTGTCATTTTTTTCTCCACCCTAACCTTCCAGAGAGTTGTATTATGATTTATGGTTCTGGAAAAGTACTCACATGTACAAGTGTCACATTACTTCTCTGGTGTACCATTAGAGTAGTTGCACAATTCAAGTTAGTAATTTAATTTGTTGTTGTTGTTGTTTTGTTGTTGTTTTATTAAAAAAAAAAAAAAAAAAGCACACCTCCACTTCTCCACTTCAAATTGACATAAATCTTGAGGGTAAGAAGGTGAGAAGAAGAAAAAATAAACAAATAAACCCACCAAAAACATTCTGCTAGGGTATTTGAACAGAGGAACTCAAAAGTATTTACCTTTTTCTTTGGTTGGTTTTATTAGTCTTCTGTATTTCTCTTTTTCAAAAAGAGAATACTTTCTTCCCCATCTTCTTAGTGTTCTGGGTGAATAGCCAAGGCTTTTTCAGTTTTAACAGTGTAACTTAGTCTTGGAATAACTCTTTGATTCTTTCTTTGATTCGTTGTCAGCTGTTTTCAGCACTGGTTGATATCACTAGGAAGAAAGAGGAAACAAATCACCAGCTGAGATGGGCTTCTATCCAGTTGGAAGAGAGATTGACCTGGGAAACTGCCTCTCAAAGAAAAGACAAAATTTTGTCCTGGAGCTGTCACAAATCTTCAAATTTACAATGTCTTTGAGAGATAAACCTTTTTTTTTCTCTCTTTTTCAAATGTTTTCCTCTGGCCTTTCTTGTTAATATATGTTCTCGGATCATAGATGACTTTGGAAACTGATTTGTGAAAAAAAAAAAAAAAAAAAAAAAACTTGCTGCTTTTTGAGAAGGCTATGAACAGTCTCTAACCCAGTTAACATTTCTGTTATTGAAGAAATTACTAAGAGAAGAATTATAACATTTTAATCGGGATATTTTACTCCTTTGGTAACATTTTATAGACAGGAACTTTGTGGGGAGGGATAATATGAATACTAGCTGATACAGAACAAATAGAATATTTTGGTTGGGCAGCTACTATATGATGGAGACACAAAAATAACGTGGACTACAGCAAATGCTTCTACTCACCTCCTGCAGTACCATCCACTTCTTGTGGATTCCCCACTACAAGAGAGACAAGGAACTACTGCAGACAGTCCAATGAAGGGCCACAAAGATGCTTAAGGGGCTGAACCATCCTTCCCATGAAGAGAGGCTGAGAGAGATGGGATTATTCAGCCTTGAGAAGAGGCTCAGCTGGGGATCTCAACACAGAATCACAGAATGTTTAAGGTTGGAAGGAACATCTGGAGATTATCTGTTTCAACCACACAGCTCAAGGACCACCTAGAGCCACTTGTCCAGGACCATGTCCAATGGCCTTTGAATATCTCCAAGGAGGTGGACTCCACAGTGTCTCTGGGCAATCTGTGCCAGTGCTCAGTCACCTGCACAGTAAATTGTTTCCTGATATTGAGAGGGAACCTCCTGTGTTTCAGTTTGTTCCCCTTGCCTTTTGTCCCATTACTGAACACAACTAAATCATTGTATATAAATCAATGGGAGACATCGGAAGACCTGCTCCAGCTAGGGATTCCACTACATAACCTCTAGATGTCCCTTCCAATCACAGCTATCTTATGATTCTTGTATTCTCTTTAGTGTTGATTTTCATTACTTTTCCTTTTTTAAAAAATCTTTCCAGCAATTTAGACATATGCACTGAACTAAAATTCTTTTTAAATCAGAGCTGACTAACTGTAACTTCAGAGGCTAGATACAGCTATGGAAGAGAATGTATATGGCCCTGAGAGATGTGTATTTATCAGTTAGTACTCCACCCAGAGATAGCTCCCCAAAAATAGGAATATAGAATTTCAGCACATTACTAACTATACCTTTTATTTAAAATGATCATGCAAAGATATTCCAAAAAACTTTCAAATTCCAAAGCTGGGAGATATATAAAACAATATATATTTTCATTTAAAACAACTATATATAAAATATATTTATGCTCTAATTATAAGATAATACTTCTGTTATTGAACATGAATTGGAACAAGATATTGCAGCTGAATATATGTGTGTATATACCAATTTAGGGATTGGAGAGCATTCTTATGGAATTGTTTAGAAGACAATGAATCAGGCAAGCTTTAAATGCCTAAACAAAACTTTACTTAGCAACACACTTTACTGTTTCAGTCTGTTTTTACACGTTGTTAATCATCACCTACACATATAAAACTGTTAGTCTTTAACAATACTATTCTAAATTAGCTGTGAGTATACAATACCATGGAGTTAATGCTACACAGCTAGCATTGATAGCTACAGTTCTTGGTGGATCTAAGAGGAGTGATTATGCCAGACAACTCCTCAATGAGATAATTTCAAATTGAAACAGGCTTGTCTTTCTTCCTTTCTGATTTCCTTGTGTCATCATTAGTGTTGTATACTTCTCAACCCTTGCCCCCCCACACCCCCAAAAAAGGGGTGCCTTAACTGATTATTGTACTGTTTATCTTGTTTTTGCCTTTGGCAGTCATCCTTGTGTTTTCAGCAGGATGTCCTGAGTTTTTTTCAGTCCCTTGTGCTTTTGCTATCATCTGTCTTGCAACTTTTGTTACTTGGATATCTCACACAGGTAACTATGCCTTTCATTGTTTGCCTCTTTTGTGGTCACATAGCTCACAAGTTTATCTAAAATGTGTATTGATTGTGTCTGGTTATGGCAATATATTGTTACAAAATACTATTGGTGGTTATACATACATTATATATATCTATGTATTATATATATGTATTTTATATACTATATGTATTGTATTTACTATCAATATAGTATATGGTTATGTATTCAACATAAACATAATTACATAATAAGTAGTATACTTTTAATTTGTCAGAGGCATCTGTATTTGCTAAAAAGGAAGTTATTAAAACTTATTAGCCTGTCCTGAAGACCAGAAGGTTCCTCTAGCACAATAAATAATTTCTCTCAGTTGAACCAGAAGTGGTTCGGTTAAACATAAGTTCAGTTTCATAATTAAGCTAACCAAAGCCTGTGCTGTTGTACTTTGCTATCCACCTCCCTTACACTGGCATCAGCAGTTATATATCCATGAAATCCAGGAACTGGTCCAGTTTTAAACCAGCCCCCTAAAAAAAAAAAAAAAAAAAAGATTTATTTTCAGCCACATATGCCTCATATGCCTCATGATTCATCTACCCTGTAGCCATGGAAACATTAGTAACTGAAGAAAGAAAGATGTCAAAGGCTTAGGAAAGGAAAGAGGAAAGAACCACTTCTTAACAACATGGGTGGTAAGGTAACCAACCATGGAACAACACCTATGGTGTTATTATAGCCCCACACGGACAAAATAGGCAGCCTTATTTTCTACCATCCAGGTATTCCTGTAAGAAAATGTGCTGTACAATGAGCATGCAATAAGCCACAAGTAGTAATAAAACTATTATACAATCCATCATCATAAGGAAGACAATTTTATTACATTACCTGACCCGAAAGAACCAAGTGTGAAGTGTAGAGACATCACAATACATACAGTTAGCTTAGTTTCAGCAAGTCTTATTGGTTCTGCCTCAGTACCAGTTTTGCAGTCTCAGACAGATTTTTGTAGAGCAACTCAACTGTTTCTCCTAAGCTCCAGAGTTAGAAAGGGTCATTACTTGGGACAGTGCAAAAATACACAGAGCCAGCTCTTCCATAGCACTGCAACTGACCTAATAAGCTTGGTCAGAACTTGGTGCTCTCAAGACCATGGATGAGCACAGCTAACATTGAACTGGAGTTAATAAGCTATACAACTCTGAAACTGATGGTGTCTTTGTATCTCTTTCTGCTGTTCTCCTTCATGCTCCTCATTCTGGGAACACATTGGAGTGGAATAAGAGCAGCTTTTAGACCTGAGATATCTCTGGAAGAGATAAACTAATAAGGAGTAATAAACACCTGATGTTTAATAGCTCCTTTGATAAAGAGGGTTAGCATTCATTCCTGTCACTGAATAAAAAAATACTACAAGTTTGGTTTGTACACATGGATAGGGGGCTTCTGCATTACTCCATCATACTCTGCAGCATGCACTGTTGTAGTAACACAGTACAGGGATACTTAAGATGGTTCTTCATTTTACAGTTTAGATAAGGGAGGGATTATGTGTCAGTGTTATAGTATATACAATTTCCAGTAACTAAAGTTTCTATTGTATTCCTTTCCATTTTCTTTAAACCCTTCTTCATGTTTCTTGCCATGACTCCTACCACATTGCTGTTAGCTCTCTCACAAAGGACAACAGAGACAGATTGATTCAGTGACAAAAGAAGAAGCACAAAAAGTTTCAAGAGATGTAAAGCGGAAAATGTATAACAAAAGAGGAAGCCGAGCAGACAAAAAATCATAAGTAGAATGAGAAACACTGAAATTGGCATCTGTCACAATAAACACAAATATGCTAAAAAGATGGTATTGAATAAATGTGAGAGCCAAGTTAATCTTATATAATATCAGCATTTCAGCTACTGCAAGAAGTTCTCATTAAGAAGATAATGCAATTACCAGATATCATTAGTTGCATAGATTATTTTCATTTTATCTAAATACTATTTTTAGAATTTGCACTTTCTGCATAAATTCTTCTTTTCTTGGTTCTCAAAGATTTTTTCTTCCTTTGGTGTTCTATAATCTTTCTTATTTATTTTTAAACATACTTGTTTTTACTTTGGAAATACTTTGTTGTGGCCATTTTAATTTTGTCCTTTTTCAAATAAATGAATTTCATGTTTCTCTATATCAGTTTATACTTTTCCTCCTTTCTCAAGTCACCTCTTCTGTTCATCTGCCACATCCTTTGACCTGTACTTCATTCAACCTGTTACTTAAAAATTCTTTTGTCCTACTCTTTTTCATAATGAGTAAGGTTCAGTAATGAGCAAGGAAGTCTGTGGACAAGGACTTAGCATTATACATTAAAGAACAAGGTGTTGAAACTGATACAGACATCTAAAGTGGCAAAGAGTTTGACCTAAAATCATACCAAAAATCATACCAAAAGTATGATATCTCTGTATTCAGTATGCTTCATGAAAAAGATGGATCCTTAGGAACTGAAAGCAGTAAATTCCCTAAATCAGAGAATATAAATGAAAAGTTGTCATGTGAAAATGTCTGCATCTCTGCTGTCTTTGCCTACCATGCCTGAGCCACTGGAACATCCAGACTCCTTACAGTATGTAAAGATTCTATCCAAGCATCTATCAGCTTTACTTCCACACTCACGGATGTGCACCACCATGTGGCCAGAGTAACTAACCAGTTAATTAAGTTTCAAGGCTGAAATTCAGAGAGTTCTGACTTAATATAAGCGTACATACCCCCAAATTAACTGGAAAGGCTGTGCATATGAACTAAGGTTGGTGGGAGTGAACTTTACATTTAAATATGTCAGTGGAATTTTGTGGATCTAACAGTCCTGTCAAAAACCTTCCCAATGTGCATTTAAAAAAAAAAAAAAAAAAAAAGCTAGAAGGTCTATATGGAAGGTCTAGAAGACCTGCAGTCTGTTGTCACTATTGAACATGTTTGTTCTTGACATCTTGACATGAGATATTTCCATCTTAAACTTTGCAGTTGGTTCCATTAGGAGGGTGAAAGCTTTTGGGTATCTTCCTGGGCAGGGGATGTGCTCACAGAAGCATCTGATAAGAATAGATATAAAGAAACAATGTAACAGGAACACTAAATGAGTGACTACACACAAGATTGCAGTATGTGAGCTCTTGACTTCTGGAGTGAGGGAATATCATTCAATGTTAACATGTGGATACAATATACCCCTGGTGGTGAGCCATTAAATTCCAGGAGGATGCTTTTTTCTGGAAATAACTCACAGAGAGCATCAAATAATGCTCTTCAATATTCCCAACAGAATATATTGTCTTCCTTTAGATTGTTGTATACTTCTTATTATAGATGAAAAAAAAAAAAAAAGAAGCATGCCTGACTGAATATTGCTTAATAGAAAATTCCATGTCATTTATACATACCTGATTAAGTTGAATTCAATTATATATTTTTCCATTTTTAAAGACAGTACAGTAAAACATCTAAGTTTAAGAAGGAAACACTAAGTTCAGAAAACATGTGCCTATTATTTAAGTGTGTGTCACAGCATCAACCTAATGTTATAGGTGTCATAGCATTAAATATAACAAAAATATGGAAAAGTAGAAATATATAGTAACAGAAACTAATATATACAATCTAGACCCCTGAAGTAATCAAAAACCAGCTCAGGAAACAACAACAACAAAATATATTTATAGTAATTAACTTACACCATTACAGCTAAGTCAGATAAAGATATCAGCCAGGATAAAACTGTGCCAGTGAGACTTATAAGGTGCTTAAGATGATGTAAAATGATGCCAGGGTCAATGGTATCTGGAGATGTTAAATTGAGTAAAATGAGCCATGAAAGGACATTGTTAACAGCCTGAAGATGAAGGACATTACAAACCTTTTCAAGGGCAATGTTGGCAAAGCACTCCCATTGTAAATTAGAGCTATTATCAGGAGATAGCAGCTATGTAAGTGAATACATAAATGTGTTGTGAACATTTTTTCAGCACCTCTGCAGAAATATGAATCAGTTCTTAATGATAAGTCTTGAAATTATTATATAGATTATAACACTTAAATTTCAAAGGTTATTGTAACTAAATATGAATCTATAATATATTGCCTCCACCAACAAGAAAACAAAAATTAACACTTTAAAGCATAAATATAAAACAAAATAGAGACAGTATGAGAATATTACATAGAAGTAGAGGACAAATTTTCTCCATCTGTAAAATGGCTTAAAGTAATTATTATAGATCAGTGTTAGACCAGTGTTAAAAAAAAAAAAAAAAATACATTAGAAATGTAAAAGTGTCACAGTAAATTTATGTTACAACATTACTGATAGCTTTTTGGAATGATAAAAAAATATATGGGATGCAATCTACCTAATGGTGAATGAAATAATATAAAGCATTCTACTTGTTTTACTTGTCACTGTTTATAGCAACATGAATTATGTTTCCACAAAACTCAAAAATATTACCAATATTCTTGCACAGTAATTTAAAAGATCAAGCAGCTCTATGCTAGGGAGGTCAGCCTGGATGCCTAGATTTGTCTTAATTTAAATGGTTTCTAACTGTGTTGTCTCTGCTGGTGTTTAGGAGCTTCCATTGGCCTTGAGCCCTGCCGGTGGAAAATGAAGAACAAGGGACTTTAACAGAATTTCAGTCATCTTAGCTGACTACACAGGAAACATAGTACTTGTACACAATGTAGGCACTTCACTCAGATGGCAAAATTGAATGTCATTAGTCTTATCTTGTCTGTTCAGACCTATATTACAATCTGCAAACAGTCTTTAAATGAGAATACACTTTATCTAGAGAAACACTACTGAAATTATATCAATACGATTTTTAAAGTATGTATGAATATATGCTATTCAATTGAGAAAGACTTATGAAGCATGGAATTCTAAAGATTGCATAGATTACAATAAAAGCAGAAAAATCTTTTTTAAAGTGTAGTTATTTTTGACAATTCAGCTTATATGCACTCAATCTGAATATTTTAAAGAACTTTAAGGAAACATTGATATCTGTCTCTTAAAAATCAGGTCCTGCCTGAATTCATTCAAACACTAAAAATCATTATTGATTTTGGAAATCTTAATCGTTATGTTTATTTGTAAAACAATTGAATATAAGTTTCTAGGGAAAATAAAAAAGGTCATCCAGAACCTAATTTACACACATAAGTCTGAAAACTTCTGTCTTTTCATAATAGCATTGTCTCAGCTACAATGTTTTGAGAAAATATTCTTATTTTTTTTCTGAAAACAAACAGAAACAAAGTAAATTAGAGTTCCCAGGAAGAATTGTTTAGTAGCAGCATCCTACTGGCCAAATCAAAGTCAAAACTCTAAGAAAGTTACAAAATGTCATATGAGACAATCAATAAAATGACAGCTAAAGTTAATATTCAAAATAATTATAAACCGTAATTCTAAATATATATATATTCTTATTATACTGTGTTGTTGTGGGTTGACCTTGACTGGCAGCTGTCAAGGTCACCCCTGTCCATTTGTCTCACTCCCCTTCCTCAAAAGAACAGAGCAAGAAAATAACATGAAAATGTTATGAATGAGTTAAAATAAAGACCTGGAGATATCTTGCCAGTTACCATCATGGACAAAACAGGGAAAATTTAATTTATTTCAATTTATTTAATTAGGTTTAGATAATTAAAAAAAATCAGTAATGCCAAAGCCCAGTACGAGCTCAACCTGGCCACTATGGTGAAGAATAAAAAAAATGTTTTTATTAATATAATAATGGCAAGAGAAGGGCCAAGGAGAATCTCCATCCTTTACTGGACGCAAGGGGGAACATAACTACTGAGAATAAGGAACAGAGAGAGGTTCTTAATGCCTTCTTTACATCTGTCTTTACTAGGCAGACCACTTATCCTTGAGGTACTCAGCCTTCCAACCTGGAAGCATGGGGCACGGAGCAGAAGACACACACACACACACACACACACACACACACACAGTTCAGGTGAAAAAAGTTAGAGACCTGCTGCTCCACCTGGACTGTCACAAGTCCATGGGGCCAGATGGGATCCAACCAAGGGTGCTGAGGGAGTTGGCAGATGTGATTGCAGGGCCACTTTCCATCATCTATCAGCAGTCATGGTCATCCTGGGATGTTTCAGTTGACTGGAGACTTGATAATGTAATGCCCATCTATAAGAAGGGTTATAAGGAGGAGCTGGGGAACTACAGGCCTGTTAGCCTGACCTCAGTGCCAGGAAAGGTGATGGAACAGGTCATCTTGAATGCAATCACACAGCATATGTGAGAAAACCAGGGGATCAGGACCAGTCAGCATGGGTTCATGAAAGGCAACTCCTGCCTGACTAACCTCATCTCCTTCTCTGACTGGGTGACCTGTCTGGTGGATGAGGAAAAGGCTGTTGACGTAGTCTACCTAGACGTCATCAAGGCCTTTGTCATGGTCTCCCACGGTATTGTCCTGGAGAAGCTGGCAGCCCCTGGCTTGGACAGGTACACTCTTTGCTGGGTTGAAAACTGGCTGGGCCAAGAGAGTAGTGAACAGAGTGAAATACAGTTGGTAACCAATCATGAGCAGTGTTCCCCAGGGGTCGGTGTTGGGGCCCATTCTCTTTGATATCTTTATTGATGATTTGGATGAGGGAATTAAGTGCACCCTCAGTAAGTTTGTAGACAACACCAAGTTAGTGAGAAGTGTTGATCTGCCAGAGGGTTGGAAGGCCCTGTAGTGGGACCTTGGCAGGATGGGTCGATGGGCAGAGGCCAATGGGATGAGATTCAGCATGGCTGAGGGTTGGGCCTGCACTTTGGTCACAACGACCCCATGAAATATTCCAGGGGAGACTGGTTTGAAAGCTGTGCAGGGGAAAAGGATCTAGTGGTGCTGATTGTTGCTCTCGTGAACGTGAGCCAGCAGTGTGCTCAGGTGACCAAGGAGGCCAACAGCATCTTGGCTTGTATCAGGAATAGTGTAGCCAGCAGGACCAGGGAGGTGATTGTCCCCCTGTACTCTGCTCTGGTGAGGCTGCACCTCAAATACTGTGTTCAGTTTTGGGCCCCTCACTACAAGAAAGCCATCTGGAGAGTGTCCAGATAAGGGCTACAAAGCTGGTGAAGGGCCTGGAACACAAGTCCTGTGAGGACTGGCTGAGGGAACTGGGGTAGTTTAGTCTGGAGAAGGGGAGGCTCAGGGGAGACCTTGCTCTCTACAGCTACCTGAAAGGAAGTTGTGGGGAGCTGGGGGTCGGCCTCTTCTCGCAGATAACTAGTGATATAGAAGGAATGGCCTCACGTTGCACCAGGAGAGTTTTAGGTTGGAAATGAGGAGACATTTATTCTCAGAAAGAGTAGTCAGGCATTGGAATGGGTTGCCCAGGGAGGTGGTGGAGTCACCATCCCTGGGGATGTTCAAGGAAAGGCTAGACTTGATGCTAAGGGACATGGTTTAGTGGGTGATATTGGTGGTAGGGTGATGGTTAGACCATATGATATTGGAGGTATTTTCCAACCTTAATGATTCTATGATTCCTTCCTCTCATTCACCCCCTTTTTCCGAGGCTCAACTTCACTCCCTCATTCTTTTCTAATTCCAACCCTTTAAACAACATGGGAGAACTGGAGAGTAGAAGTGGTGGTGGGACTTCTATGGTAAATTCATCTCCATACCAGTCCTTGCTCCTCTCACTTTTCCCCTGCTCTAGTGAGGGTCCTCTCCAAGAGCTCCAGTCCTTCAGGATAAACCTGCTATAGCATAGGTTCTTCATAGGCCACAGTACCTTCTTGATATATTTATCTGCTCCAATGAGAGGTCTTCAGTGTGGTCTCCAGCATGGTCTTCTCCATGAACTGCAGAGTCATACCTGTTTTGCCATGGTGTCTCCACAGCCTGCAAGTATAATCCTGCTTCACTATGGTCTTCCTGTGAGCTTCAAGGCAATATTTGTTCCAATACATGTAGCACCTCCTCTTTCTACTCTGACCTTGGTGTTAACAGTGTTGTTTCTCTCATACTTTTTTATTTTTCCTTAATACTTACTGCCTGCACAGAATTTTGCCCTTTCTTAAGTGCATTTTCTGAGAGGCATCACTTTATTGGCTGCTGGGTTCAGCTGTGCCCAGCAGTTGGGCTATAATTGACATGGGGCAACCCCGACCTCTCCTCACTGAAGCCTATTCTGCAGCCCCCTGCCCCCCACCAATATCTGACATGTACACTCAATGCAAGTGTCCAAACAAAACTGGGCATGTGATGTTTTACTGCTTTTTTCATGTGGTACATTTGCATGTGTATATGGATATGATGACCTTATTCCACTTTTTTTTTATTATTTACTTCACACCCATAAGTATCTAAGTTCAGATAATAAAGTGCATGTTAAAGTGACTTCAAGACTAGGCCTGCCACACAAATTTTAACTTACAGTAGGTAGAAGTCAAAACAGAGTACATACAAGAAGTTCCCAGACTCTCTGCTTCCATAATGGTTTCCTTATGCTAGTTATAAAAACAGGTAACCATGGGATTAGAGTAAGTGTATGTTCTGTCTCTACTGGCATTGTTCTTTGATAGAAAATTTAATAGAATTGTTAGTAATCACATATTTAGTAGTAATTATTTTTAAATTTTGTTATCACTATATTTTAAGGGAAGAATCAATTTACCAATTATCAAGCTTTTTGTTCTGTTTTTTTATCTTAATAAATGATATCTGAGATGATATCTTTAGTTCCTTAGGTTAATCTGATAGCATAAAAAACGCATAAAGTACACGTTAATAATAGACATGCTGACAAACCTTTAAATACAATAGTGCTGTTGGACATCTCTCTTTTTCTTTCAGAGTTTCTCAGTAATTTGACCTATACCCAAAAGTATTACAATAGAAAATAAATTGATTGTATCTGAAATGTGTCTGTTTCAATTTCTAAAATTTTCTCTAAAGAGAATTTGATATCATGACTGCAAAGGAAACAAATTAAATCAAAAGATGAAATCACATCAAGGCAACTGGTTTGCTATCCCTTCTTCTATACTCTTTGATGCTATAGATAAACTCAAAGTAACATTATAAATCAGAACAAACCAAGAACTTTGCAGGTGTTCAGACTCTGGAATACATCTCAACTGTATCCAGTTATTTTGTTTCACATTTTGAGATGTGAAAGGCTTTTGGAGTCAGAATTCATTATCCAAACCTTCCTTGAATCAGGCAGAGACAGTAAAGATGTGGTACTAGAACATAATGAAATGAAATCAGCAAGGTCTGAACAACTTTGTTATTTTCTACTGGTCACAGTCACTTCCTAACTGATAGATTTTCTGCGTGATTTTGAACTCCTATTTTTAAAGTAGTGACATGCTGCACTTTGTGTTGTGTTTCCACTTGTGCTATACCAGCTCCATTGCTCTGTCATCACTACAGGTATTCTATTCATTACAATTATTTCAGGATACAGCTCAAACTAGATTATCACTATTCTGTGAATGTTAAGGGCCCAAAGCATAAAATTGTCTTGGGTAAATGCACAGAAACTCCAGGAGGCTGAAAGAAAATAAAAAATGAATATATTTTCATTTCTCTTCATATAAAGTCATATAAAGAGTTAGTGACAGACTTTCCAGTCTCTCAGACAGGAAACACTAGCAATAGAAACAGCTAACATAGTATAAAGCATTATATCAAGATTTTAATTAATTCCACTACAAATACAAAGGAAAACCCTTCTGTTAGTGTACAAATTGAAAGCATTATTCCTGTTAATAGAAAGTAGCTTAATATATATATATTTTTTCCATTTAGACAGTAGAATTCCACTGACCTGATTTTCTTCATTTCATTCATCTAAAGAATAGTTTTATAGAAAAAAATATTTATTGATTTTTTTCCTCCTTCATAATGATTTCAAGATAATTTTCCACACAGAACATCAGCTTTACAGCTTGTAACTATATTTTGAACATTGTTCCCTTTTTTGTGAATCATACTATATTTAATATCAGTTAATATTTTTTTTACAGTTCAACTTTCTGGAATTTTAAGAAAATTCAAAGGTCTTCTGTATTTGCCTTTTTTTTTTTTTTTTTTTTTTTACTGGAATAGCCGTAAAGAGAATGATGTGTTTGGAGGAAGAGCTCTCAAGTATCTCAAATGTTGGAAATTATAAAGAATAAAGAATAAAGGAGAGTGAGTAAGAGAGTGAGAAAGAGAGTGAGGAAGGAAGGAAGGAAGGAAGGAAGGAAGGAAGGAAGGAAGGAAGGAAGAGAAAGAAAGAAAGAAAGAAAGAAAGAAAGAAAGAAAGAAAGAAAGAGAAAGAAAGAGAAAGAAAGAGAAAGAAAGAGAAAGAAAGAGAGAAAGAGACATAGTTTGACATGTGTAGAGCAAAGTTTCACTAAAGTTCATTTCATGTGTACTCGGCTACAGTTAGGGGTAGTTTTTGAAATAATGTGTTGTTTTTTCCTTTAAAGTATGTTGGAAATTAAAGATTTCCTATGACTTTTTAGATGTTTAATTTTAGTTATATTCACTTCCTATTTAAATTGATTCTAAATCACTTGGTTTATTAATAACATATCTGAAATGTCATTCAAATTTCATTAAACTTGCTTACAGTTCTGAGCCTCTACAGAACATGCATAGTTAATTATGTTACAAATTAACAGATTGTTTTACTTGTTAAAATAATGTTAAAATTTTTAGATAATTTAAAGATTTTCAAATGTGTAGACACTTCTCTCATAGCTAATAGTAAGAAATGTATTTATAAGGTTCATTTTCATCTCAAAATGCAGATTAGGCTACACAGATTTCCCCAATGTATTTGAATCTGTAATAAGAAATTACTACTATATTCCTCCATTCTTTTCTGGACTGTACATTTTCTGAAGTAAACTCCTGTTTCTGGTGTGTGAACCTATTGTTCCTAGTAATGCTGCATGCTATTTTGACCTCTAAACATAAAACATATAGGAGTGATTTTTTCAGACCTTCAGAATGATTGATTTGCATCTTAAATTTTGAAAATTAGAACAAATTTTATTTAAATGATGTAACATACAAACCAAAAGATAATTAATACATTTTGTTTACTTAATTCAATCATAGAAAGAGGAAAAAGTCATTCTTCCTATTTCTACTGTACTTCCTTATTTAGTATCTGGAAGTACTTAACAAACGTTTATTGGTTAAGACAAGGTTGCACTTTTCATTTTTGAATCTGTCTCAATAATATATCTAAATATTTTTTATATTTTCTCTTTACTCTTATTCTGTCTTTAATGTGGAGGGCCTTAATCTGCAAAGATTTCCACAAGATTCTACAGAGAGCTCCTTGAACTGCTGCATGGAATTTACTGGAGCAAGGCACAAAGAATTAAGCTCAGCATATTTAAATCTTCTATAAACCATGACATAGTTTCAGTACCCTTGTCTTCTTTTATATCATAGAATCATGGAATCATAGAATGGCTCAGGTTGGAAGGGACATGAAGATCATCTAACTCCAACACCCCTGCCATAGACAGGGATGCCACCCACTAGATCAGGTTGGCCAAGCCTGGCCTTCAACATCTCCAGGGATGGGGCATCCACAACTTCTCTGGGCAACCTGTTCCAGTGTCTAACTACCCTTACAGTGAAGAATTTCCTCCTAATGTCTAGTCTGAATCTATCCTCTTTTAGTTTAAGACCATTCCCTCTTATCCTATCATTATCTACTTAAGTAAAGAATCTTTTTCCATCTTTTTTATGACCCCTTTAGGTATTGAAAGGTTGCAATGAGGTCCCCCAAGAACCTTCTCTTCTCCAGGCTGAACGTACAGCTCTCTCAGCCGTTCTTCACACAAGAGGTACTCCAACCCTCTGATCATCTTTGTAGCGCTCCTCTGGTCTCCCTCTAACAGGTCCACATCTTTCTTGTGCTGGGAGCCCCAAACCTGGATGCAGTACTCCAGGTGGGGCCTTACAAGGGCAGAGTAGAGGGGGACAATTACCTGCTGACCTGCTGGTCAAACATCTTTTGATGCAGTTCAGGATGGAGTTGGCCTTCTGGGCTGCAATCACACACTGCTGGCTCATGTCGAGCCTTTCATCCACCAGAACCCCCAAGTACTTTTTGGCAGGACCGTTCTCAGTGAGTTCTTCTCCCAGTTTGTAAATCGTATCTGAGATTGCCCCGACCCAGGTGCAGAACCTTGCACTTGGACTTGCTGAACATCACACAGTTCACATGGACCCATTTCTCCAGCCTGTCCAGGTCCATTTGAATGGCATCCTTTCCTTCTGTTGTATCAACCACATCACTCAGCTTGGTGTCATCTGCAAACTTCCAAGGGTGCATTCAATCCCATCATCTATGTAGTTGATGAAGAGATTGAAAAACACCAGTCCCAAGATAGGCCCCTGAGGGACACTGCTCATCACCAGCCTCTACCTGGACATAGAACCTTTGACCACCACTCTCTCGGTGTGGCCATCGAGCCAATTCCTTATCCAACAGATGGTCCACCCTTCAAATCCATATCTTTCCAATTTAGATATTAGGATGTCGTGTGTGACTGTTTCAAAAGCCTTACAGAAGTCCAGGTAGATGACATCAGTCAGTCTTCTCTTGTCAACTGATGCAGTTACTCAATCATAGAAGGCCACCAGATTGGTCAGGCCCAATTTACCCTTGGTAAAGTCATGCTGCTTGTCCCAGATCACCTCCTTTTCCTGCATATGTCCTTAACATTGCCTCCAGGAAGATTCATTCCATGATCTTGCCAGGCACAGAGGTGAGGCACACCAGTCTGTAGTTCCCCAGGTCTTCCTTTCTACCCTTTCTAAAAATGGGAATGATAATTCCTTTTTTCCACTCACCAGGGTCTTCACCTGACCACCAAGATTTTTCAGATATGATGGAGAGAGGCTTGGGAACTCCATTGGCCAATTCCCTGAGGACCCTGGGATACATGTCAGGAGGGCCCATAGACTTGTAGTTGTTAAGTTGCATCAGGAGGTCCTGAAACTGCTTTTCACTTACAGTGGAACTGACTCTGCTCCCCAGCCCCCGCCTAGAGGTTCAGAGACTCGAGAGATGTGGGAAGCCTGTCTACTAGTGAAGACCAAGGCAAAGAAGTTGTTAAGAACCTCTGCCTTCTCCACAACTGTCATTACCAGTTATCCCTCTTCATTTGTCAGAGGTACCACACTTTCTCTTGTCTATCTTTTGCGACCAATGTACCTGTAGAACCCCTTCTTGTTATTTTTCACATCCTTCACCAAGTTTAGTTTTGTCAGTGCCATGGCTTTCCTGATCCCATTCCAGCACATCCAGGCAGCGTTTCTGTGCTGTTCCCAGGGCACATGGTCCTCTTTCCACTCTCTGTGCCTTTTCTTGTTTTGCTTAAGTTTGACCAGCAGATCTTTATTCTATCATCCTGGTTTCCTACCTTCCCTGCTTGATTTATTACATAGGAGAATAGAGAGCTCTTGCACTCAAATGAAACTATCCTTAAAGAGCTGCCAGCTCTGACCAGATTCTCTGTCCCCAAGGACCATGTCCCATGGGATTTCATCCACTAATTTTTGAACATCTGGAAGCTGCCTCTTCTGAAGTTCAGGGTCCTGGCTTTGCTCTTAGCCAGGCCCATATCCCTTGAGATCACAAACTCAGTGTGGTCACTGCAACACAGGATTCCTGCAATCTTAACCTCTTTAATGAGCTCTTCTGCATTGGTGAGCACCAGGTCCAGTAACACTCCTCTTCTGGTTGGTTTGTCTAATATCTGGATGAGGAAGTCCTCAATAGACGTCAGGAATCTCCTGGATTGCTTACTGCCTGACACATGGCTTTCCCAGCAAACATCCAGGTGGTTGAAATGCCCCAGGAGGATGAGAGCCTGTGAGAGCAATACTTCTGTAGTTGGAGCAAGAAGTCATCATCTACAGGCTTCTCTTGATCAGGCAGCCTTTAGTAGACCTCAACCACAAGATGCCTTTTGTTGGTCTGGTCCTTAATTTTTACCCACAGGCTCTTAACCTGCTCTTGGCTGTTTCTTAGAGGGAGCTCTTCACAATCTATCCTTCTCTTAACATAGAGGGCAACACTCCCACTCTTCCTTCCCTGCCTGTCTCCTCTGTAAAGCTTGTAGCCCTCTATTCCAATGTTCCAGACGTAATTTGTCTCACCCCATTTCTGTGATAGCAATTAGGTCACAGTTTTCTAATTGCACCATGGCATCCAACTGGTCCTGCTTGTTTCCCATGCTGGATGTATTGGTGTAAAGACACTTTAGGTGGGCTATGGGCAGCATCACCTTTTTAGAGGAGTCCTTCCTAGTTCCTATGGGATGATTTACAGATTTTTCCCTGCTGTTTTTTAAAGTATTTGCATTCAGTGGTTCCTTTGAGTCATTTACAGGTACATCCCTTTTCCTAGCTGAATATAGTTTAAAGCCCTGCTAATGAGTCCCACCAGATTGCTGCCCAAAATGCACTTGCCTCACTTAGTCGGATGTGCCCAATCCTGTGTCAGCAGGCCTGGTCTCTCAAAAGCATGCCTGAGATCATAGAGCCTGAAACCTTGATCATGGTACCAGCTATGCAGCTAACCATTCACCTGATCCATACGCCACCTTCTCCTCAGGTCACAGTCTCTGACTGGGAGGATTGAGGAGAATGCTACTTGTGCTCCTGATCCCTTCAGCAAATTTCCAATGGATATAAAGTCTCTTCTGATGTTTCTGAGTCTCCTTGTCATAGCTTCAGTTGTCCCTACATGAAAGAGCAGGAGTGGGTGACAGTCCAAGGCTTGGCCAAGCTCAGTAGCCTCTTAGTCATGTCAAGAATACAGGCCCCAAGCAGGCACCAAACTTCTCTTGAGAAATTGTCTGGGCAGCAAATGGGCACCTCAGTGTCTCTCAGACTCTCCAACTACCAACATCCTCCATGCTGTTTTGTGGAACTGGTTCTTAAACAAGTGGTTTGCTGCTCTACCTTTTTGCAGTTGCCCTTTCCTGGGTCATTTTGCACATGACTTTTTTACTAGTTTTTATAAACAGATTTTCAGAAAATAGACATATTACAATGAAATGGTAATTAATATTTAATTATTTCCCTTTAATTAGGAGCTACAGTGAAATTCAATTATACATATCTGCATTAATATCAGATGAGTTCATTGTGATAAGTACTGTTACAACACATAGCTAATGAAGGTAGAATTAGAAGACAGGATGTAATTCTTGTGAAATTTTCTTTCCACTTTCCAAGCAAACAGAACAGACCTCAGGAAGCCTTCATATCTCCATTACTAATATTAGTACAGAACTGATAAGAAGTATTCAGCTATTATTCTAGGACAGGAAGGTGGCAGAGTAAAGCAGCTTTTCTCCTATCTCACAAAATATATCCCAGCCCCTAAACCTACCCATTTCTGAAAACTCTCCAGTCACCTGATAAATATGCAATTCTGTATAGATAGGAAAGTTCATTCAGGATATGGCTGCCTAAAGCACACTTAGTGTCATATAGAAATCAGTCTGCCTGCTTTTCCAGGGCAGCTAACTTTGTAAATTTCCCCTTTTTATCTAAAAGCTAATTGTGTCACCAAGGTATGATCTGACCTGCTTGTTTGGAGGAGATGAATGCCTGCCTCTTGAGATAACAATGAAATTCATGTTTAGGAAAACATACCCTATTTTGTGGACAGTTATAGAAAAATAGCCTCATAGTAAGAATGCTGATCTGCAATGTTGGAAAAGAGTTTTCTGCCTGAGCTTGAGAGTGCTTGAAGACACACAGTGGGAAAAGTGACCTGAAGCTCCCAACAACACTCCCCGGAATGCATTTTACATTAGATGAACATTGAATAAAGAGCAAAAACATTCTCAGGAGTGAAACAGTTATTTAGAGCTCTTTGGCCACCCAAATGACTGACCTATGTACTACATAAAAAGTATGCTCTTCCTTACTGCTTTTGTTTTTGACAATTATGATTTTTTTTTCCTTTGACTTGATAATACCTGGCTACAGCAAAGAGTCAGGTTAAAAAGAGCACAGAATTGAATTTTTACTCTTTCAGGAGGAATGTTTCAATGAATTAGATTATTATATGAAAGGTGAACAGTGCTGCCACTATGGTCCTTTATTATACTGATTTATTTGATGTCCGTCCTCAGAGGATAATTGTTTTAAACCTGCCTGCAGGAACATCCTGACATGTCTATGTTAGCTGTAATCCGTGGAGACTGGATGCCTGAAGAACAATTGCTGTCTGCTTTTAGAGCTATCTTCTTCCTTCCTTGGACATTTCAGGGACTTTAGGTAGCTATTTTAGGTAGAATGGATCAACCCCAATTATATAGTAACTGCAAAATCTACACACAGACACAATAGAATCACTGGAAATACTGTTGAGCTAATTTTGGAAAATCTTAATAAACATTTTTTATTTTAATTTTTAATAATATTTACATTTAACCTCTTCCTCAATACTGTTGGCTATTGATTTATCTATTCATTACAGAATATTGGCATCACACTAAAAAGTCCTAGTGTGAAACTTCTATGTGAAACTAACCGAATTGTCAAATAGCTGTATTTGTCTGTTTTGTGTGGTTGATATTATTATGCATATTTTAGTTGTCAGGTGACTAAACACTCAAAAATGGCTGCTACCCTTTTGTAAATAATGTAAAACTCAAAATGGAATTTTGCATTAACACATCTTTGCTAAACATCTTTTTTCAGTTCAATTTTCATGAGACTAAGATTGGAGTAATATATATATATTAACAGTTGTGAAATTCTTTCATAAAAATGTTCTGGAAAAAAAAATGGAAATGAAATTGGGTTTTCTATTCAGATTTATCAGGCTTAGTCAACATGGGAGATTCCTGCCTTCATAGTTTTATCTCCTGTGATAAGGTCATCTGCTTGGTGGATGAAGGGGAAGCTGCAGACCAAAACTTTCTGGATTTCAGTAAGGCCTTTGATACTGTCCCTCATGGCATCCTTCTGGACAAATCCACCTCTGAGATAAACAGGTTCACACTATGTTAGGTGATGAACTGGCTGGATGGTAGAGATCAAACAGTTGTAGTGAATGAGGCTATACCTGGCTGGCAGCTGGTCACTAGCAGTGTTCCCCGGGGCTCGATTCTAGAGACAGTTCTCTTCAATATTTTTATCAGTTCTCTGGATACAGGGGTAGAATGCATCCACAAAAATTTTACTGTTAATGCTAAACTGGGTTTAATGGTTTTAAACTAAAAAAGGGGATATTTAGATTAAAATTTAGGAGGAAATTTTTTACTCAGAGGGTGGTGAGGCACAGGCACAGGTTGCTCAGAGAAGCTGTGGATGCCTAATCCCTGGAGGTATGAATTAGATGATCACAGAATCACAGAATCTTCTAGGTTGGAAGAGACCTCCAAGATCACCTCGTCCAACCTCTGACCTAAAACTAACAAGTCCTCCTGAAGGCCAGGTTGGATGGGTCCCTGGGCAACCTGATCTAGTGGGTGGCATCCCTGTTCATGGCAGGGGGGTTGGAAGTGGGTGATCTTAAAGGTCCCTTCCAACCTAAATCTAAGCAGTTCTATGATTCTGTGGTTCTCTGGGAGGTGCTGTTGACTTGCTGGAGGAATGAGAGGTCTTGCAAAGGGATCTAGATACATGGATAAATGAGTGGCTTGAGACCAGCTCAGCAGACAGGGATCTGAGGGTACCGCAGGCTCAACACGAATGAGCAGTGTGCCCTGGTAGCCAAGAGGGCAAACAGCACTTTGGGATGTGTTAAGCACAGCATAGCCAACTGGTCAAAAGAGGTGATTGTCCCACTATATTTAGCATTGGTGCAGCTTCAACTTAAATATTGTGAATGTTCTGGGCTCCACAATATAAAAAGGATGTTAAGGTCCTGGAAAGCACTCAGAGGAGCATGGCAACAAAGCAGGTAAAAGGGCTGGAAGACATGTCCTATGAAGAGAAGCTGAGGATACTTGGTTTGTGTAGTCTAGAGAAAAGAAGGCTAAGAGGCCACCTCATTGCTCTCTACAACTTTCTGAGAGGGAGCTGCTGGTCTCCTCCCCACCAGTAACAGAAGACAGGCTGTACAGGAATGCCACAAAGCTGTGACAAGGGAGGTTCAGACTGGACATTAGGAAAAAAATTCTTTACTGTGAGGATGGTCAAAGAGTGGAACAGGCTTTCTACAGGGTGGATGTGTTGCAGATAAAATTATTATTCCCTCTTAAGAGGGAAGCAGCAATAGATTTGTTGATACAATGCAGTGATCTAACAAAGCTTAATTGTAAATAAGACAGTGACTTAACAAGATTTGAGATGACAAGGTACACTTGATTTACTGCATAGAGGACAGGGTAAAGTCACGTGCATCAGGGAGACCTCCTGTTGAGTTGCAAGGTTCAGAGCAAACCTCCTTGCAATCTAAATTCCTTGAACTGAAACAGTAAGGAGCCCAGGTGCAAATGAATACACTCCTAGTCCCAGACTTTGTCAACAGTTTATGTCTAAGGATCATATGTGCACAATCAATCTAAGATATAATCTTAGCAAAGCTTACAAAGTTTAGCAAGCTATTAATCACTTACTGAGGATCTGTTGTGGCAAGGAACCTCATGCAAGGAGTAAGAGCAGCAGGCATGACCTTGAGAGACATCCCTACTGAAGGGAAGATCCTGTCATGCAGCCAGCTGCAGTGCAGAAGAGCTCAAAGGTCTCTTGGGTTACTCACTATTTATGAGGTAAGATGTTGGACTAATATTCATATTGTTTTTTGGTGCATGCACCATTGGCCCTCAGATGTTGAGAAAGATGTATGTATGTCAGTTTCTCTAGCACCCAGTTTAAGCCAATATTGTGGTCACTATATGCATGAGCAAGGCCTCAGTATAATGGTCAGTGTTAAGCAAGGCAATGGCCAGACCAAAGCTGTGGGGGAAAGAGCACACACAACACATAGGTTGATGCCCCATGCCTGTCGGTGTTCAAGATACATTTGGACAATGCCTTCATTAATGTTCATTAACTTTTGGTTAGCCCTGAAATGGTCAGGCAGTGTGACTTAATGATCTTGGATGATCACTTCCAACCGAACTATTCTATTCTATTCTATTCTATTCTATTCTATTCTATTCTATTCT
>CM021697.1:150001084-150029475 GCA_011074415.1 Stictonetta naevosa | reverse complement strand
CTATTCTATTCTATTCTATTCTATTCTATTCTATTCTATTCTATTCTATTCTATTCTATTCTATTCTATTCTATTCTATTCTATTCTATTCTACTCTATTCTATTCTATTCTATTCTATTCCATCCCATGCCATCCCATGCCATCCCATTCCACCCCATTCCATCCCATTCCATTCCAATCCACCCCATTCCATTCCAATGGGATGGGATTCCATTCCATTCGATACCATTCTATTCACAATCTGGTCAAATCATTTGAGGCATTAAATGTGCATTGACTGTTAATATTAGTACAGCTATAGGTTCCCCACCTGAAAGTACTTTTCAAGACACCAATAGAAAAACAGTGCTGTTGCACAACACATTACTAAGCAGCCTCTCAGTTCCTTATACTGCTAATTTGCTACACATGATATTTTTGAAGTAAGTAATCTGTTAGAGCTGATTTCTTGTATTATTTCAAAACACATGCATCCTTTGTTGGTGTGAATTTTACAGCATCAGTAAATTTCTGCTAGTAGTTTCTGTAGAGGATGCTGTTTTAGTTAGTACTTAAAAGTACAAACTAAAGTAACAGAAATGTTTTACACCATTGTAGATTAGTGAATCAAATTATGTAAATATAAAAACTGACAAAAGGAAATTGCAACCAAATATTTCCCTGTCAAACTACTACTCGAAGTCATCATAAATGGACTTTCAAAGTTACATAATTGTACTTATATCTTAAGAATACTTCAACAAGTCTCAGGCCCTCGAATTTTCTATTCTCTAGACCATATTTCTTAGACAAGTTAGCAAAATAATTTTATTCCATTGAGTACTGATGATCACAATCAACACAAGTAAAATGTCCTCTATAGAGTCAGAGAGCTACTATTTTCATTTATGAAATTAATCTTTCTCAGCACTAGGCTGCTTATGGCATGTGCCCTTTACCACTGACAGAGAACCTCTGCACAGACTTTTTACTTGAAAGTGTTAGATGAGAAGCAGGATAAGAACAGATTTCCTTGAAAGAACGGCATAGTAGCGTCTTCTGAATATAAGTATAACAATTTTGAAAGAACAAAGCTGTTATCTAAAAATAGTCTTAAATGAAGCCAGGGAAGAAAACTAGCTTAAAATATGTTTTTTTCAAAATGGACTATCCCAAAGGGAAAGCTATAGAATATGGAACATCTTTGGCTTCACTTTGTTCATTCAAAATAATGGTAATGATCACATGATAAGTCACAGGAGAAATCCATGTGCCTGTGAATTTCTAGGCAAACTAGTTTGTCTTATACTAGTTTTGAGTGGCAAAGTGAGAAAACCACAGATGGGCCAGGAGTTGAATACAGGTAACTCAAATTGGTCTATAATTAGTGGGATACAAAATGATCCCAGAAAACATAGAGGTCATATAAAATGTATATTTAGTTGTCTCTCTTTCTCTATCTCTCTCTAATCCATTCCTGTCCTAGTTACTATATAGCCTCTGGCACTTTAAGTACATGTATTGCATCTAGCTTGGTATACAGATTAAGACACTATTTTCCATTAAAACACATAGCTTGAGAGTTTCTTGGATGTAGTCACTTGTTTCTTCCCTAGCACAAGTGCAGGTTGCACAGCCTCACCTGGGATGCCATTCTCCAATATTACAGAGTATACAAGCTATGCCCTTCATAGCCTTTTAAACGTTTCTTTCCAGTCCTTGGTTTTCTCCTTTCTAACACAAAAACTCACTTAGCTCAAGGGACGGGTTCTGGAATATAGGATAATTTATTTTCAAATGGCCTTCTGGCTGTTCAGTGATCTGTGTGAAACAAAACAGTGGTTGAAATTCAATTCGTGCAGCACAGTTGCTCTGCAAAAAATAAAATTATCAATTTCATTAGAGGGATTGGGGTGAGCTGGCATACTCTTACAGTCAGTGTTAGCACTGAGATATCTTTGTGTTAAGCAAATTGTAGTATCATTTCTTCTTTGCATTACTCTGTAAACATGTGGAGCACTACACTCATTAATATTGCAAAACTGGAAATCTACAAAAGCACTACATTAACTTTTTAATCTGTATAATCCAATATTAATCAACAGACAGTCCCAGATCTCAGAATCACAAAATTATTGAGGTTGGGAAGGATCTCTGGAGGTCATTTGGTCCAATCACCCAGACTCAAGAAGAACAACCTTCTTGAGTTGTCCACTTGCCCAGAACTGTGGTCAGATAGCCTTTGAATATTTCCAGGGAGAGAAACTCCACAACCTGTCTGGGCAACCTGTGCCAATTCATTATGTTTCATTACAAAGAAAATGTAAGCATGGCATAAGTACATGATCTGAATGTTTATGTTCTGTACTATGTCCGCTGATCCCAGAATCAAATAACACTTCCTAGCCCATATTAATAATTAGTATAAATTTAACCTTTAAGTACTGTTACAAATTATAAGGTATTATTTACATTTATTTGAAAAGAAAAAACTATTGTCACATTATTTATGATTAATTTACATTATAGTATTTTATTAATATTTGCATCCCAATTCTTTAAACTATTTTTAATCAGTTATAATGAAACATAATGAATAAAAAGAACTACAGATATGCCAGTAGTATTTTTCTTGCAAATAAACTACTTAAACATTTTGTCTCTGTTCTGCAAGGAATTTGTTTGCAAAAAGATGATTTCTAACATAGTCACAGCAGATTTACTGAAAAGCCTGGGTGAAATAATATATAATTTATGTTTTGGCTGGTATGGTGTGCTAGCACATAAAAATATGACTAGCAGTTTATGTTAGAGTAATCAAGGATATATTACAAAGAAAAGAATCTTTTATTTTAAGAGGAGTGTCATTATAGCAATAATTTAGTGCCCTTGTGTTTTTTTAATGGTATGCTGACACAAATGTAAATGCACTGATGTTTTGAAAGCTGTTTTTCTGCCCTTCATTTAAACCTGTGATCCTGTTTCCAGTTTGTAACCATGAATTTGAGGCATCACTAATCTCAGACACTATGAGTTGAATTTAAAATTTCACTATAGAAGGGGTAAACTGGAAGAGGCTTTCTGTATATATTCGGTTGTGATAATCTCTTTACTCTCTAATTGTCATAATGTATACACAGGAATTTAAAATACATAAGGTTAAACTCAAAACTTGGAACTGAACATGGAAGGATAGAAGTTTCTCATTTGAACCTGATAGAAGTGATATTTGACTCCTCATCCTTTAAGGAGCTAATGTGATACTCTGCTTGAACATCTTCAATTAATGTATTGCTGACCACTTAAAAAATTTCTGATTTAGCTCTCACGATGTTAAGCAATTAATAGGGATAAGTCAATAGAGAGAGTAGAGCATTTCCACAGGGCAATTCAGCCAACGGTCATTCTTAATAAACATCTCTACATTGGATTTCCTCTTTATGAAATTGTTCCAGAAAATGGGAGAGAAACCAAAAGAATTCTGCATGACTTGATAGTAATATTATCCTTCTTTTGCAAATTATGTAGATACATTTAGAAAACAGTGTAAAGGTAAAACAAATATCTGTTACATTCTGTAGGACTCCTGTGTATTTAACCCAGAAAGTTCTAAATAGCATGGCATGTCACAAAATCACTATTTGCATGGTGAAAAAAGTTAGTGTTGTATTATTTTGCAATATTTCAAATAATTTTCCATGAAGGTTTTATCAAGTATGAAAGTTTACAGTAAAGGTTTCCTCCAGCCAGTATGTCTAGTAAGAGAATCATTGTTTTCCATGCCTGGATTTCCACAAATCATTTGCACTTAAACTGATGAGCAATTTCAGTAGCCTTTATACCCAGAGGATTAACTGTGACTGGAAACATGCATCGCATCCAAAAAAGAACTACCTGACAGCATGACAAAATATTTAAGGACAGAACAAGTCAGGTTATCATGTGACTAATTCACTTTTCATGGGACTTATAGAGAACACTTAGTGAGTAGGAAAGACTGTTAAATGGTAAGAAAGGGACAAGCCTCTAGAGTTTTATTTTAAAAAATTTAGTAACAATGTGGAGCATGGTATTGTCAGAAAGAAAGAAAAGAAAGAAAGAAAGAAAGAAAGAAAGAAAGAAAGAAAGAAAGAAAGGGAAAGAAAGAAAGGGAAAGAGAGAAAGAAAGAAAAAGAAAAAGAAAGAAAGAAAGAGAGAAAGAGAGAAAGAAATAAATGGTACTCTCTAATGAGGGATTAAGTTCTTATTTTTAGTAGGACAAATGTTGCATATTAACCTGATGTGTAGCCAGGTATCATATAATTAACCAGGCAGCATATAATCCTGTCAATCTGACAGAAATGCATTATACATTTTAAAGCACGGGAAAAACTTTTATACATCATCCATCAAAAGTTACTTTTAATTTATTCAGTAGGATGCCATGGTTAATAAAAACCAAATTATTTTTTAATATCCTACAGCTTTGAGATGTGCCTAAAGCCTCAGTAGAGATATTCGCCTGATAATATGAAGTTCATGGTTTATTCAACCACTGCAGCTGTTGTAAACCCTAGGTTGTCATTTATTTTCCAGCTCTTGAAAAAGATTTATAATCTGATTTTAAATGCAACACATATTTACCCCTCAGATCTCCAGGAAAAACAGCCACACTGATACTTTACTAGACACAGAAAAAGAAGGAAGAAAATGTTAATAAATCAACAAACTGAAAATAACTGGATTTTGTCATTTTTTTCCTTTTAAATACTTCTAAAAAGTTCAGTAAAAAGAGAAAAAAAAAAATCCTTACATGTCTTCCCTTTTCTCAGGTGAGGATTTTCATGTATTTTCAGGAGTGAAGAAATATCTGTCTAAGATTATTTTAAGAGGGCAGTCTTTCTTTAAGGTGGAAGGAAAGATTTAGTCCTACAAAAGAGATGCCTTGTCTGTAATAATAAATGTTTGTGCATGACTAATGTTAGAGGTTAAAATTTGGAACCAGTAAAACGGGTAGTATACCATGAGCAGACATTACCGTGGTTATGCATATCCATCACTGTGTACTGCATACTAGAAAATTTATCAATTATATTCAAGTTGTGACACTGAGGTTTTAAAAACCAGACACACTAATTTAAAAATAATAGTTTTGCATATTTACTCACTGATTTATTCCATTGAAACATTCTATTGAGTCTAAGCAAATAAAAATTATAGCATGCATAAACAAACTCCTCTTTAAAGGAGGCAATTTGTCCTCTTGAAATACTAGACAATGTGTAGAAACTGCAGTGTTCTCCATGTGGAGAAAAGTTCAGTGCCAGGATCTCAATATTTATTTCTGCACTATTAGTGTATATAAAACTCCAGCTGACATAACTGAAATCAAATGAAGTTTGGAAGACTGGAATTGTAAAGGAAATTTCTAATGAGAAGGAATATGGCAGGGCACTGAGGGCACCACCAGGCCTCGCTGTCCCGGCCTAGCTCCCCAGAGCCTCCCCAGACCCTTTTCAGGGCCCAGGACCCCAAGTCAGCCCCTGGGGCCATCAGACCCTGCCCAACTGAGGCTACAACAGGGACAGTCTCCATCTCCCCACAGACCTTCCCTGCCCAGCCATGGGTCCCACTAGCCTGGACCCACCTGCAAGACAATGTTCCAGCACAACCTCAGCCCATCTCCATCCTCAGGGAGGTGCCTGATACCCAGGGCTTGGCTCTTTGCCTCCTTATCTGCCCTGCTCCTGGCTGGGGTGGTGGGATGGGTCCTGCCTGCCAGGCCTTGCCTGGAACTCATGGGGAACTCCCCCTGCTCCTGGCACCCCAGCAGCCAAGCCACAAGGTACCCTGACAGAATAATAATTACCCTGGCAGAGGGTGATCTGTATTTTCACTACAGATTTTAATTACAGGATTCATAAACCTACAGCACAGAGCTAAATAAATACATTTTTTTTGTGTTTGTGTTTTAAAAAGATAAATGACAAGAAAGTCATCATATAAAAATTTCACAAAACCCTGCTTTTTGTTAATATAACTATGAATGCTGCTATAAGAAAAGCCACGTGAATACTGACAGCAACTGTCACATATAGTTTTGTTTCGGTAACGACACGCATAAAATCAAGGTATTTTAACATGAAGAGTACGAAAGTGTTTAAATACCCTTTCTATGTCTACTAAAATCCACGAATGTATATTTTTCTGCTAATGCCACTAAAGTCACTCAAAGCCAAACCTCAGATCTGACCATGCAGGTTAATATCTATCCACTGACCTCCTTCCTAAGGCCAACAGAAAAGTGATACATACAAGAACACTCTCTACAAATATATGCACCCATATTTCTAGCTTTTCCATCTTTTGCCTTCCTATGCATTTTCAGAAGTGGTGCAGTTTAATTAATACTTGTTATTTAAGCATGTTTGTCCTCTGTGAAACAGTAGCACAATAAACATGTTACTTCAGTATGTATTCATTTTCAAGAGGTAGAGGTTCAATATGTTGAAGTAACAATATACAGCACACATCACAATTTCTCACTACGACTCTAATGTTGATGCTTGCATTTGAGCTTTTCAAACCATATTCAAGTCCCCTACACAAACTGCCCACTTTCCAAAAGCAAAGCAACTGGAGATTCCAGTTATGTTGCAGTATTAGAAAAAAATCAGAACCCATATTTATTTCCAGTATTTTTCACATGTGCCAGTGGAATATGTTCAGTAGGACAAGAGACAGTGACAAGGACACTTTCTTATGGTTCTTTCTCCAATATTATCTATTTGAATATTTATATTTTACTTAGAGCATCAGAATAAGAACTCTTTTTGAAGCATTTATTGAAGATGTTTGGAGTCCAACAGACAGGTTTCTGTTTTGTAAATTTGATAATCGTTATTCTTAGATTTGGGTTTTTTAGATAAAGTAAGCATAATACTTCTTCCTTGTCTCTAGATCTCTGAATGAAGACAACAAAGGAGTTACAGGAATTAAGATGTGCTGTGACAGAAGCACAAATATTCATCTAAGTAGATAGCAAGTAGTAGTGCACATCTTACTGTATGAAATAATGCAAACATGGTTTGCATTAGTTGCATGGAGTTTCTATTCATGGAGTTGCATGGAGATACTATTTAATCGTGTTTCAAAGACCACTTCAGCAAAGATGTCAGTATTGGGGTTATAATTTAATCTATATGTAGCATAGAACTGAAATTCTGAAAACCTCAGTCTTTCAGCTGATGAAGCGTGAAAACCTTTGAGTGGGTTTCAGTATATACACAATATCAGGACGTAACATCTCACAGTTAGCAGCAGCCACAATCAATTGATGATTTAGAGATGAATCTACTCCCCAGATTTCCAAAATGTCAAAGAGGTCACATGCTCTCTATCCTCTTTCTGTACAAAATAATAAGGGAAGTAATAATCAAATCAACCCCATTCTTCTGTAAAAAATATGCACTTTCTGATGGAGTCCACTCTTTTCCCTGAACTAATGTGACCTTAGCTGTTCTGAAAGTTTGAAATTAATAGCAAGCCTTAGTACATGCAATGTATTAGTTCTTATCTCTTGCTTGTCCAGTTTTTATTATACGACAGCATTGCACAAGGCATCTTTTCTATTGTCTTAATCAGTACATATATATAGCTGACTTTAATGCAGCTGAGTTTAGCATTATCCTTTGCCTTAGACAATACTTGCTTACTTACTTACTTCCCAAGAGGGCTATTCTCCATCTTTTATACTATTTTTCTAAGACATCATGGATCATCTTCATATTCAATACATGATCCTCCTCATTTTCTAATGAATATAGGCTGCAAGTGATTAATAGATGTAAATAAATAAATAAATAGATAGATAATTATAATAATTAGCCTTTCCATACCTAATATATTTTCCCCTGATAACCAGATGTATTTTTATGCTTAGTTTTAAAATGAATAAATCCCCATGTCCTGATCCATGTTAAACAGTATATAATTCTATTCTTTGTCTTAATGAATTCTCAGTGTGTCTTTTTTTTTTTTTTTTTCAGGATTGCTCTGTTTCATGAATACCACAAGATCATTTTTGCTATTTTACATTCATTAATGTTATCAGAAGATTCTTTCTATTCAGCCTTTGATCTACATGAATCCCACAAAAATTTAGTTATTTAGCAGCATCCCCAGACTAAGGCCATAAAGTTACTGAGTTTAACCCCCCTTTATAGCCAGAATAAGGGTGGAACTAAGACCAGTCTTGCTCACTTAACATCTGAATAGCCTGTTATGTGCTGGTGCTTCTTCCTGTTGACCATACAGGAAAAATATTAACTAAAATTTAACTTAGAATACTTAGGTAGTATTTAACTAGAATTTACCTAGAATAAGTTAGGTACCTGCTTAAAGTTGCCTGAATTTAGATGGGCTAAAGCTTGTTCAACTCAATGACAATTTTACATGACAACTGCATGTGGAATTTTTTTTAATTCCTTTTAGATTAGGTCAGGAATATGTTTAAATGCAAAACATTCTTAACTAAAAGGAGGGGTATGAATACTAGTTTCCATTAAAGTAACTAAACTGGTTTTAAAACTGTCTACAGGAAATCAATGCAAATTCCATGTTCAAGAGGTCCACAGTATCCCACTTCTAAATGGAACACCGTTATGATCTTTCCCAGCTTCTTTCATAACTTTCTTTCTTTTCAATAATAGCAAAGAATCATTTTTTAAACTCATATTTAATTTTTTATAAATTTTGAAGTTCAATAATATTAAATACAAATGGAAAAGTGGTGATGACATTACACTGGAAAAATAAGGTTTTGTCAAAATCAATAGAAAAATAGTGAGTGATGAGATATTTATGTGCATAATTAGAATTCCTCACCTTGTAAGGTTTCAGAATATGCAGAGGTGTAAGAATGACAAAGGGAGATAGAAGCATTACTGTAAGAAATTAAAGTATTGCCTTACTATTCAAATGAGAGTGAGAAATCTTGTCTCTTGTAATCCCTTGGAATACAGAAGCCTACAGAATAGTGGAGTAGGGTTAATACAGAGCACCAAAACTGTGCAAATAAACATGCCATATAATACAGTGAAAAATAATGAGGGGTGAACTCTAAATTTAATTCTGGTCTACATCCATCCCTTTACCACCTTTGGCTTCCTTCTTTGTAAAATTGGTGGTCTTAGTCTGTTTTATTTTGTTTCTTTCCTCTCTTGCCTAAACTAGATGTTTCTTTTCACTTAGGTTTTGTTCCACACTCATTCTGTCCAGGCTTTCTGCCCAGCACATATCACAGAGTTTTGTTTTATTCTCTTAAGGGTTATGCTCCAATACCCAAATTTATTTTCATGGATTTATTCTCTTTTGTGGAGATTGCATTGTCATCTAAAACAAGTAGAATAATAGAGGAAACAGTAGGAAATTTAAGCACATTATGTAACTCTTTAATCAAGAATTTCATATGTATGATTTATTCTAATTCAAATGTATATATTTGCAAATAAATCACTATAGATATTGGATTATTTTGAAATGTACTTTAATTTCTTTATGACACTGATATTTCATTTACCTTTTCTTCACATTTTGTAATATTTAAGTGAGAATCTGTTTACAAAGTTTTGTTGTGTTTTTCCAGTGATTGGTCCCTGACATTATTGTCCTGCTCAATAATTAACCTAATGTTTAGTAATTATCACACTGAACTATATAACATGTAATGTATAACATGTTAAGCCTGAAGCTGTTGACTTTATTTCAGTTCAAATATAGCCAAGGTACTGAAGTAGATTTTCCCCCATACCCTCTTATTAAAATAATTATAAGTGTCTTTTTAAAAGGTACAAACTTAATGAACATAAATTAACTTATAATTTGAACAACTGATATTGTCATTAATATATTACAGATGTTATGGTTCATAATGAAACAGCAAACATCTAAGGAATTAAAAGAAACACAATTTTAATTAATTTGTACATATTGAGTAGATATTCAGTTGACGCAGGTTTAAAACATTGGTTACATATACTGTTTGGTTTTTTGTTCTATTCCCTTATAATTTATTGTTCTTTCCTTTTCCCTTGTAGGTTTCATGACACTCACTCATTTAAATGTCTGTTTTTAAAACTGTGTTCCTTAACTGTCCATCAAGTTAATCTCTTAAATTATCTAGTATGCTGTTAGGTAACAATACTTGCTCCTTAGAGGAGTATTGAGTTCCAATCTTTTCATCTGTTTTATTCTATAACACTTAAGCTGTCATTCACAGTCCACACATGACTTCATGTCCTCCAGTAATCTGCTTCTACTTACATGATTTTCCCCATTCCGGTATTATGAATGAAATATCTTGTTTGAATGAGCCTATTAATTCAAATTTTAAAAATACAATTTGTTATCACACCCACAAGAGGATACTATAATCCCTTCAAACATTGATTTAACTGTCACATAGCAGGAAAATAAGAAATATGTTGTTTTAATGCTAATTACAAAACACATATTCCCAAATGGAACCTTCTTCTGGTGTGTAATAAAATTATCTTTTCAGTTCTCTGAGCTAATCCCAGTCATCCGAGTTACCTACTTTGCTCTTTTTTGCCATGGTAAACTTCTTATATATAAGTTTCTTGCTTAGCTGAACCTCCACTGAGACCAGTCCTTACTTACACAAAGCATGGGATTAATCTGACTAAACAGAAAGAAACAAACATTTGGAAGAGTTACTTCATCTCATCTTAGTATAGAAATCTGAATTAAATCAGATGTCTCATAATCTATTTCTCCCATTCAATGTGAAGGGATTATGAAGTGACCAGCTCTTATATAGGCTTGTAAAATGTAGAAATCAACAGTCAAATGACATTAATCTCATGCAAAGTAACTGATGATATATAAAACAAATTAACAGCATCATTAACTTGATGGAAACATATGGCATTCTACAGCCACAGTTTTAGTTGTATTTGAATGATAGAGGAGATAAACAGATTAGAGGAGGGGTAGAGATTGAGAGAGGAGGAGGACGAGAGAGAGAATAAGATTGAGAAGGGCAAGGATGTGGAAAATGGGTCACACATACTGACTGAAAGGAAGGTGAAAATGTGAAGGAAGTGACAGGAAATATATATATATATATATATAATCGAGAGCAAATCTAAAACAGACAAATCTAAAATAGACAGTACATGTTACTTGAATTACTCAAAAGTATTCTGCTTTGGCTTATTCCACAGAAATACTTTGCTGGAATCTTTTCCACTGTGGTGTGTGCTGACCCCAGCCAGCAGCTAAGAATCCACACAGCAACTCACTCACTGTTCAGCAAGTAGGAACTCTACCTGTTCAGCAATAGCCAAAACACTGATGTGTTATAACACTGTTTTAGTTAGAAATGTGAAACACAACATTATACTAGTTTCTGCAAATAAAGTTATCCACATCTCTGAAAGACCAAGTACACACAGAGATCTCCATAATACATTACTTATGCCTTTATTTCCACTCACAGCATTTTGCAATGTAGGGAGGGGCGAAGTATTACCTTACAAGCTTATGTGTCCATAGAGAAAGCAGGAAACAGTTTTTGCCCTATGTCATGTTGTCTGCCTTCTCCCATATAGAACGTTTTTGACTGTGCACTTGCCTCTACTAGCAATAGTTATGTTTTTAAGCAAACTCCTATTCCTCATCTCCTCTACCCTTCCCTGAATCAAATATATCTATGGCAGTAATGACCAACCAGTTTCCATACTGAAATAAAAAGAAAGCCTTTAGTGCTTCAAATGTAACTGTCATTATATATTGTTAACTGGATATGCTTTCTATGTAAACTTGGCTATAAACTAGGTACAATTTCATAGTTGAGTTATAAACCTTGGAAATTAAAAGCAGGCATATCTTGTGCCTGTAGATGAAACTTTTCAGAATTGTACTTCCTCTCTCTATTTGCTGTGCAATGCTCTATGAAGGTCCCCAACAATGCATCTCTGCTCCTAAACAATTCACTAGTATCACAGCATTCCAAAATAGTATTGTGCTCCACAATATTTTTTTCAGTAGAAATGTAGTCTACTTTGGAGCATGGGCATAGTACTACCAATTAAATAAAAAGATACTGAGTGTTCCAATCCCTTTTTCTAGCTCTTTAAATCTCCAGTGATCTTTGATGACCACCCTAAAACAAAGAAACTAAAAATACACTTCCAGTAGGTTTACCTTCTCTGCAAAAGTTTCATATCTGCCTTCTTTGGATGTAAGTAACCCATTTTTTCTTAAGATATTTTTGGGTATTTAATATATGCCTTACTTTTAGACATCTATATGTCTAGTGGACTTTGATACATCACAGTTAACATTCAGGTTCTGCATTCAGTGCATAAAGAGTTAAATTAGTAAGAAAGGAATTCACAAGACTCCGCGTATTGTGACAGTCACCTAAATGGGACAGTAGGGGTGGAATTCATCTGCCTTATGCCCAAGATATCCACCCATTATAATCACTAGAGAGGAATAGATGTGTTCAGAGGCTAATTCACCTGTCTTGTCTCAGTTGTCTGTCTTATGAGGATATGTATAACCCCAAAAAGATGACAGTTTGTCTCTTCTGAATTTAAAGGATGACTGGAATGACCAGCTAGCTTTTAGACAGTGAATCAGAACAGAAGACTCTTGGACTTAAGAATAGATCTTACAGTACTCTGTCTACACACAGAACTCACAGCTTTAAGAGCAGGACCACAAGTGATTGATATCTCAATCCTTCCTTCTAAAAGATGATTTATTTCATCCCAAACATTACAGGAGCAACTAGAAGTAATATTTCAATTCCATTGCTTAATCCTCTAAATATTTTGTCTTTTCATTTACATACTCACACACATATATACTGATCTGTTATTAAATATACAATGTAGCATAAAATCAAGAACTTAAATCCTCATATCACATTCAGGTTAAGAAAATGCTTCTTGAAAAGTAAAATAACCTTACCAAGATGAATCATAATAGATTTATAACAGAATATCTTATAACAGATTCCATACTCTGATGGATAAAGTACTTTCAATCAAAGAGTCCAAAGAGGAAACTGGACTCCAAGCTCTGCAATTTTAAGTGGAAGTACTCCTTTTGCTGCAGCACATTTTGTAACAAACAAATCACTGGCCCAGAATAAAGCAGAAATCTGAATGAGAAAAAGACTGTCCTGGATGCTTTAGTAGTTGATCCCATTACTGGAATCTCCACCAGGTTCTTTTCATTGGCTCTCTTTCACCAAAAGTCTGTTTTATTGGTATCTGAGAGCATGGGCCATATCTGACTTTGCAGGCAAGATATGCAAATGAGCAGGCTGTAAATGTTACAGTAGAGACAGACCTTTTCTGCACTTCTAGAAGTAAAATGTTTCTGGCACACTGAGATTCTGATATTAAAGCAGTGTTCTGAAGCAATAAATATTTTTGGAGTCAGAATTTAATGGGCATTGGGATGGAAGGGGTAGTAATTTTGGACTAGAAAACCATGTAGAGATAATCTCATACAAGTCCCTGTGTGGATTATTTATACTTAGATCCCATACAAGTCCCTAGATGGATTTAACCAGTAGGCCATTTTTAATATTAGACACATAGAGGCGATTGGCTTTGATGTGTATTGACTAATACTTTATCCATTTCCATCTATAATATTCCTCAGAAGGGATAATTCCTTTTGAAGACAGGCACAAATAATTGTTCAGCCAAACTTTGACTAACTGCCAGGTTGGTCAGGAGAGCTTGGTCAGGAGAACTTTGACTAACAGCCAGGTTCCTGTAAGTTTATTCTAAAAACATTTAAACAACTCAGACCTCCAACTAGACACCTGGGAAATTGAGTACATGAGTATACTGTCACATCTATCACACAATAACAGAAAAATTCGTTGCACCACACTCTTCCTGCCTTGTTCTTTTCCTTCCACACTTAAGGGTGTCATTGCATCTGGTATATAAGAAGGGACCATTCATCTTTGCATTCAGACATCATTGGCAAGCCCCCCACAACCAGACCCATATTTCTAGACATCATGTAATGTGATTTACACATATCTCACTGAAAAATAATAATATACTTTTTGAAATATATAATTCTACAGCTTCTTCTCATTAATCTATTAAAATATATTAAATGTCATCCTTAAATCAAGCAGATTGCTTCAGTTAGACTATTAAATTGGATTTAGAAAAACTGGACACCGGTCCAGTAGCTCAAGTGACTTGATGTAATTATTCCTGATTGACATCAGGACGATTGAAATTAAAGCCCGTCTAGGACACCAACTTTTAAAGGATGGTTTGCCAGGAGGACAAAACTCCATTGTTGGCATGTTCTTAAAAATAAAAATAATTATATATTTAAAAAAATCAAATGAACAATGCTGTTTGGGGGAAATTTTCTTACTAGCTAGTTTAAAGCATAATTAGATAATATTAGTAATCGGGACTGCTGTTTATATAAATACGTGAGTTTAAAATAACATTTCACACTAATTATCTGCAGTTTAGGCTAAGAAATATCTTGGAAAAGAGACAGCTAGCTTTTCAGATGGTATAAGCTGTCATGGTCCATTAATATCAGTACAGATAACTCTGTACAGACTTCCAGATTTATAGCACTAAGAAGCTTAATTCATTTTTTTTCTCAGTTCTCTAGCATGGATGGGTAGATTTGAGGTCACTAACTAGCATTGCCTTGTATTCTGTGTGAAGATGAGTTACACTGTACAATGAAATTATGCTGATAAAGAAGAGACATCACATAGCCCTTTGGGAAATTGTTTTGTCATGTCACCCAGATTTAATTAAGCAAAAGAAAAAAAAAAAGAAAAAAAAAAAAACAGCTGACATTAAAAACCATTCATGCATTTCCAAGATTAGAATCCCCTGTGACTTTATACTGAAAAAATTAGGAAGTCATCTCATACTTGATTATGATTCAATTTTTAAAAAAGATTTTATTTTTTCACTTTAATCAATTGAATAATTAAAGAGATATGAATCAATTCCTTGGTGTATGTGTGTTTGCAGCTCTCCTATGATTCAGACTGTTCTGGTTTTGCAGTATATTTTACCAGTCGTGGGGTTCTTTTGGTGCTGTTTTTCCCCTTCTTTTTATGATTTAGATAAAACAACTGCAGATATAAGTGGCTAGTATCCTTTTTTTTTTTTTTTTTTTTTCCCTTATGGAAAAAGGATATCACTGAGAACTTTATTTCAGTTCAGAACATTTGCATCTGTACTTAACTTTGGTTTCACATAACAGCCTGATCTCATTCACGTTAGCACTGAAATTTAGTGTAGATAAATCTTTAGTGATGATAGCTGTATGCAAGAAAATCGTTATATAGTGATGGCTCTGAGGTGACTGCTGCCATACACAGACAAGATCCCAAGGCATGGTTCTCTGAAATGATCAGCCTAGTGTTCAGTAATAAAAATTCAACTAAATCTTAGGAGGTACAAGGAAAGACAACAGACAACAAAGAAAAAAGAAGTGCCACTAAAAATTCATGTTCCACTTGCTCATTCATGCTCTTTAATACTAGATGGAGTTCTTGTCCTTCTGTCCCAAAAAGGAAATAAAATGGGAAAATGTTCACATAGGAACTTGGAACTAAACATGTGGGCTTTCAACTAGAAAAGTAAAAAATGGGGAAAGACAGAGAGACAAGTGATGGTAATGATGATTGATGATGATGAAATCTGTGAAGTCATGAATGACACAAAGAAGGTGAACTGTGAATGTCTGTTCATTGTCTTTACCCATCAAGAACTAGAGGGTTATTTGGCATGACTTTGCTAAGTTACATTCTCATGCAGAATCCTGAACCTTTATATTAAAGAGAAAGAATGAAAAGAAACACGGGAAAAAATTTCAAAGGGAGTGATCTTCATTTATAAACTGTACACTCTAGACGGAAGTAATTATCACAGTATAGTCAATGTCCTAGTAAATAACAGAATTTGACTTGTTTGAGAGCTATAATTCCTGAGTTCCTTCAAACACTTGCAGGATCCTCACTTTTTCTATTGAACCTATGGAATCCAGATGGATTCAGATCCAGATTTCAGAAACTAAAGGGAATATGAAAATCTCATACATTAAGACTAAATTTTAGTGGAAATTATTTGCAAGATCTTTATTCCATTTCTTTGTTCTATTTCTGAAGGAAAACATATTTTTTTAAAGTCAAACACTGTGAAATTAAAAAATAAAATAAAATAAAATCATATTGCATGGTTTGGCATAAGGTGCCAGAAGCAGAAGAACTGTACTGGAAGAATAGTAAGATAAGGACATTCTGAAATGGTAAATTCTGGAAAATAGACCATAACTTTGTAAGTGTTTTGCCTACCTTTTTTTCTTCTTTTGTACTGCTATTTCACAAGTAGTACACTGTGTCATGATTATGGTTCCAAGGCCAGTTGTCCATGCCACTGGGCCAGATGCTGAGAGAACTCAGTTTTACTCAAATCACAAAAATACAGTTTCCAACAAAGAACTGTCTTTTTAATAATATAATATGTTTCATGCTATATGACTGCTATACGAGCTGTGAAGCCTTTTAGGATTTTTTTTTTTTTTAATTTCGTTTAAATATTTTCAAGAGGGAAGACAATGAAATAAAATTTACTAATCTGTGTCACTAAATGGAATTGTTTCTGCCATAAGCTACAGTAGTTACTGTTACAGGTAATGCAATAACAGCCACTCTCGGCTACAAACTGAAAAATAAATGCTGCAGAGTGGTTCTGTTATATGAGCTGTCAGATCTTATATTCAAACACCCTTGTGTTTTTTGTTTGTCAGAGTAAATGATCTGTGCTGAGTATCCAATGAAATTCACATACATAACTAAAGTTTCTAAAAAGACAAATTAACAATATTAAATAATATAATATTATTTAAGAACATACCCTTCTTATTTTTCAACATTAAAAAAAAAAGGGGAATCAATTTGCATAGCTATGCTAATGTGACCATTTTACTTTGCTATTTACTTTGTTATATTACAACATCTTCTAGAAAAAAAGCAATGAATGATTAATATTTCTTGCTTGACAAGGGAGATTGGACCAGATAACCTTCAGAGTTCCCTTCTGTGGTGGTTTTACTGTGCTAGGCAGCTGAACACCCCAACCGCTCTCTCACTCCCCCTCCTCAAATGAGAAGGGGAAGAAGTAAAGGAAAGAACAACTCACAGGCTGAGATAAGGATAATTTAATTACAGGAAAAAATAATAATTATTAAGGAAACATTATTATTAATTAAACAATTTAACTAAAGGGAAAGAAGGGAAAGGGGAAAAGGGAAGGGAAAAGAATAAAACTAAACAAAACAAGTAAAGGCTATGTGGAAGTGCAGAGGAAAGAAATTACTCTCTACTTCCCACAAATGAGCGATGCTTGACCACGTCCTTGAAGCAGGGCCTCAACGCATGTAGCCAGTGTTCAGGAGGAGGACAGATGTTTTCACAACGAGAGCCCACCCTTCCTCTCTTCTTCCTTTTTCCACCTTTTATTGCTGCATATTGCATCATATGGTATGGAATATCCCTTTGGTTGGTTTAGGTCAGCGGCCCTGGTGATTTTTTTTTCTCACTTTTTTGCCCACCCCCTAGGAGGGTTAGAGAAAGTCCTGATGCTGTGCCAGCACTTCTCAGCAGCAGACACAACACTGGTGATACCACTGCTGTTCTAGCTACAAGTGCAGAGCACAGCCCTGTATGGGCTGCTGCAGGGAAAGTTAACATCCCATCCAGACCCAGTACACCTTCCAATCTAAACCACTTTGGCATTCTGTGAATGCTATGTAAATTGTGTTTGTGTCCATTCATATGATGCTGTGCATCAACTTTTTAAAAAACATCACCCATATACTTAAAGAACCTTTTCCACTTTTGTCCCTACCAATGCTTTGTATTGATTCTTTTCTATTGCTTTTAAAAACTGCTTTGAAATTGGGTAATTATGACCTGAGACTTGCTAAAGTTGGTGGCTATTTTGCAAGCTTTCCTTGCAAATTCTGCCAGTACTAGTCCATTCAGAGTGACAGCCCCAGAGGCTTATTTGTATGCTCAGATTCCAAGCTGTCCTCTCTATTTAAAACCAAAAGCAAATCAGAGATTCAGATATGCATAGCAAAAAATCCTGTTGACCTGATATACTTTTTGAAGCTAAATGCATAATTTGCAGGAATGATCCATGTGTCAGCTTAACTAAATTTCATTAAACAGTCTTTGTAGGCTACAATGCGTTGTGCAGTTTGGAATAAGTTAAGTTATGCAAGTGTGCAAAGGTTCTTTGTAACTGAATGGAGGCATGCTGTTTTTCTGCTCTTCCCATGCTCTTCATAGGCTTAAACATCTTAGGTTGATAACTTCAGTCTTGGCTTATCCACTGATCTGCCTCTTCTGCTAAGTAGAACAAGCTTAAGCTATTTAAAAATCAGGTCACTCCTTTCTCCCTTCTGGGCTGCTCCAATGACTCTCTTGTCTCCAGGCAGGGCACAGTCTGGAGAAAGTTCTCAACACCACTTCCACATGGCATTTTGGAGGACACTAGTCCAGCTTTGGTTCCCTCTACCCTCAATAGCTCTCACACACTGTGCCAGAAAACTTTGTACCTGCAAATAGCCTATTTGCCTTAATGACACACAGACAGCAACGCTTAGTTAACTGAACCCAGTCCTTAAAGTTAAGGATTAGGATTTAGCTCACTTAAACGTAGGTTATTATGCCTTATATATTTCCTATATTTGACCACATATAAATAACTGAAGTCTATATTTCAGTTTAAATTAGCTGTAAGGTGTATGAATTTCAGACAGTAGAATCATAGCATCATAGAATGGTTTGGGTTGGAAGGGACCTTAAAGATCACCTATTTCAAACCCCCCCGCCATGGGCAGAGAGACCTCCCACTAGACGAGGTTGCTCAAAACTCCATCATGGATGGGGAAATTATGGATATTATATATATATGTATAAATTAGCTAGAAGCTGTGCCAATGAATTATTCTAACTAAACCCCAGCTCTTTGGGTGAGGACAAATAAAGTGTGGGAGGTCTCAACTAGTTGGTTAGTAGTCCCTATCAAAACCTACCTTTTTTTATATGTGGTATAATTGCTGGAAGTAACTTACTGAGACTAAGGTATGTCCACATCTCAAGAGAAGGTACAGTGCTGAGAAAAATTCCAGGGTGAGATGCAGCAAATATGCAAGGAATCCATTCCATGATAGTCCTTTTGGCAACATAACCTGCAACCTTAGATATTGGTGACACCAGGGCAGCTTGGTGTGCTGACTCTAAGAGGAATAGCACAGAAGGTGAGGCAGAGGGTAAACTCTGACAGGCTCTGTGCTATCACTGCGAAGATGGGGAACTTGATGGTACTATGGAACTGGTAGGCTGCATGGCCAGCCCTGAGTCTAACTGATTACAAAATCATGTCCTCTGGGTGAATTTTGCTCATTATAATCTCATTATAATGCCAAAACACACCTCCATCCCAAAGGCTACCTGCCTTCAAGATATGACTACACTTCATTGAGCATGTGCTCTTAATTTCTCTGAACCTTTCTCTCTATACCTTTCTTTCTCTATACCTTTAAGGCAAAGTGAAAAAAAATTTATAACAAACGTATGTATGACTAGAGTGACTCATACTCCACCTAAAAGTAAGGAAATAGTATAAAAAAGGCTCAAAAGAGGAAGAATTTTAGGGAAGAAACTATCACAGACAAGTCAGAAGACATCACTGACTTTTGGGATGTCCTTTGCAGACAGTGTTTGTCATCATCAATCCAAAAGAACCTCTACTCCTGTTGCTTCAATAAACTGCACCAGTCATTAATCTACTAGACTGAAAGTGTATTATGTTATTTATGCATCCATGCTGATGATAATTCAATATATCAAATGCAACTGGACTTATAGTGCTGAACTGGCCACCACTCTAAGCCCATCTGCCTGCAGCCCCTCTGATATGTGAGGACAAGCTGGAACACAAGGGGGTTTATTTCCTGTCAAGCTTCTTTACCCTTTTATGTAACAGTATATTATCTCTTTTAACTTCAGTGAAATCCATCAAACATAAGCCTTATTTTTATTATCATTAATGTTAAACTGTTAAATCTTATGTTAATTTTAAAAAGACAAAATAAAAGTAACAACTTAGTTTGCCAGAGCATAGATGTTCAATGGAGATTTCATGTTGTCGATATTTTTATTTACCTTCCTTCCATGTCTCTTTCATCAGCCTTAGTATAGTCTCTTCTGATTTTATCAAGTTACCAAGTGATGGATTTTTATACATCAGAAAATATACACTTATTTTCAGAAACAGCATGAAGTATATCTGGGAGCAGAAGTTCAGGGTCTGTTATCTCTTTGATAAAGCCTTCCTTGATCTGCTTAAAGTCACTCTTCTCAGTTTGTCCTAAGGTTAAAATCTGCAAACTAAAAAACCCATTTCACTTAAATGATTTCTCCCTCACTTCTGACTACCTATAAATCCTCCTGAGGTATTAGTATTGATTAGCATGTCAATAAGTATTTCACCTGTATATCATCCAAGTCTAATTACCAATATCAGCATGCAAAAAGATACTACAAAGCAGAATGGATTTTCTTTTATATTTAGATTTACTTATAAGATTTCTCAACAATTCAAACTTTAAATATTTTATGTGTGAAATCATACACTCAAATCAACCAGCTAGCCAGTCAATGTCATTTTTAGCAGCATTTTCAGTCAGGACAGATGAATACTTTGAGGAGGGAGCGGGGATACTTATGCTAGCACAGAACCAATTAATTTGAATTTATTCTAGATAGAAAAAGATTTTTAAACTTTTTATTTTTCTATAGGAATATGCATAGATATTATAGTGGCATCTTGATTCTGACCTCTAGAATTTATTTTCAAAATCTAAGCGGAGCTTAACATAGATCTTGCTATTGTTTCTCTGTTTCTCTTTAGTAAGCTAATAGAAATAATCAGTAGATCCATTTTTCCTCACATTTAACAGGATTTAAAGTATATATTGAGCACATTTTCACATTCCACTGTGTATCATATTTCCAGATTAGACTTTTCTTCAACACCCCCAGGGACGGTTACTCCACCACTTCCCTGGGCAACACATTCCAATGCTGACTATTCTTTCTGAGAATAAATGTCTCCTAATTTCCAACCTAAAACTCTCCTAGTGAAATGTAAGGCCATTCCCTCTGGTCCTACCCCTAGTTACCTGTGAGAAGAGGCCGACCCCCAGCTCCCCACAACTTTCTTGCAGGTAGCTGTAGAGAGCAAGAAGGTCTCCACTGAGCCTCCTCTTCCCCAGACTAAACAATCCCAGCTGTCTCAGCTGGTCCTCACAGGACTTGTGTTCCAGGCCCTTCACCAGCTTTGTAGCCCTTCTCTGGACATTCTCCAGGGCCTTGATGGCTTTCTTGTAGTGAGGGGCCCAAACAGAACACAGTACTCAAGGTGCAGCCTCACCAGAGCAGAGTACAGGGGGACAATCACCTCCCTGGTCCTTCTGGCTACACTGTTCCTGATACAAGCAAAGATGCTGTTGGCCTTCTTAGCCACCTGGGCAAAATGCCTGCTCATGTTCACGAGAGCAACAATCAGCACCCCCAGATCCTTTTCCCCTGCACAGCTTTTGAGCCACTCTCTCCCAAGCCTGCAGCACTGCATGGGGTCATTGTAACCTAAGTGCAGGCCCTAGCACTTAGCCATGCTGAACCTCATCCCATTGGCCTCTGCCCATCAATCCAACCAGTCCAAGTCCCTCTGCAGGGCCTTCCTACTCTCTGGCAGATCAACACTTCACGTCAATTTGGTGCCATTTGCAAACTGACTGAGGGTGCACTCAATTCCCTCATGCAAATCATAAAGAAAGATATTAAAGAGAATGGGCCCCAACACCGACCCCTGGGGAACACCATTGGTGACCGGTCAACAGATGGTTTTCGCTCCATTCACCACTACTCTCCAGGCCTGGCTGTCCAGCCAGTTTTTAACCCAGCAAAGAGTGTACCTGTCTAAGCCATGGGCTGCCAGGCTCTCCTGGAGAATAATATGAGAGACCTTGTCAAAGGCTTTGATGAAGTCTAGGTAGACTACGTCAACAGCCTTTTCCTCATCCACCAGAGAGGTCACCCAGTCAGAGAAGGAGATGAGGTTAGTCAAGCAGGAGTTGCCTTTTATGAACCCATGCTGACTGGTCCTGATCCCCTGGCTGTCTCACATATGCTGTGTGATTGCATTCAAGATGACCTGTTCCATCACCTTCCCTGGTATCAAGGTCAGGCTGATAGGCCTGTAGTTCCCCAGCTCCTAAGCAGAGCCTTCTGCTTCTCATTAGCATGTCATTAGTAATATATGCATTCCATATGTATTAATAAAATATGTATTAGTAATTTGTTGTAGCCCAGCCATTTATCAAGGCTATTATCAACAATTTTTATCTGTAACTGAGTTGGGAGATGGATCTACTTGCTTATGCCTAACTGACATTTACAGTGGAGTGATAATGTCACTTTTGAAAGATAAGCAATGGTAGTGAATAATCTTTCAAGAAAAAATATCAGAGCAAATATTCATGTATAGTTATGGGAATCTGTGAGCAGTTTTGAATCTGTACTTATCATGATACATGAATTTTCAAATCCAGATTTTACAGAGTGAAACAGTGTACAATGTTTATAACCGGGACTAGGTGCCAGCCTCTGGAAGTCTTTGTCATTGTCCTGACTAGTTGCTATCTCAATGAAACAAACAAAACAAAAGAAGAAGAAGAAGAAGAAGAAAAAGCAGAAGAAGAAGAAGAAGAAGAAGGAGAAGTAGAAGAAGAAGAAGAAGAAGAAGGAACTTAACTGTTTTGTTAGTGCACAGAATGTACAATTAAATGTTGCTGTATTTGAACTCTTTTGTCTGGTGCAAAAAGCAATTTCAGGCTAAAATAGCAAAATATGTTGCCTTCTGTTTCTTAATGAAAATATATATATCTTCTAAATCATATTATAAACCACACTTTTATTTCCCAATACCCCCAGTAATCACTGAGTGTCATTGCTTTTTTCTTCTCTTAGTAATCACCTTGAGTCTTTTTGTGAGGTAGCAGGTGAGTGATTGCCCATTCTGCTCCGTGCTGGTGAGACCTCACCTTGAGTACTCCCTGCAGTGTGTCCAAAGGAGCACAACAAAGATGGTGAAGGGTCTAGAAAAGAAGATGTATGAGAGCAGCTGAAGTCACTTTGTTCAGCCTAGAAAAGAGAATGCTGAGGGGTGACCTCATCACAGTTCACAACTTTCTCGTGATGGGGAGGTGCTGCTCTCTTCTCTCTGGTGACCAGTCACAAGACCCATGGGAATGGTGTGAAGAGGGAGGTTCAGACCGAATGTTAGGAGAAGGTTCTTCATTGAGAAAATGGTCAGGCCCTGGAACAGGCTCATAGGGAAATGACAGGCACCAAGCTTGTCAGAATTCAAGAAACATTTGGACAATGCTCTCAGACATATGGTTTAATTTTTGGCTGGCCCTGTGTGGAGTGAGGAGTTGGACTTGATGATCCTTGTGGGTCCCTTCCAACTCGAGATATTCTACGCTTCTATGATTCTAATGTAGAATGCTGCTCTTCAAGAGATGTTTCTCAGTGTCTGATCTAAAACATAAGCATTTTAACATGTAGCTAGACACTGCAGAGTATGCCTGAACCTCAATTTCCCAGGGAATTTGTAATCCAAATGAAAAGCGACCAGCTTTTTCACTGTTTTCTTGAAGAGTAAGAACATTTCTGGGGATTTTTTTTTTTTTTTTTTTTAACTGTCAGCTTTGGCAATTTATTCCATTATATGAAATTAGGATGAGTTAGTTGGTTCATATACAACACTGCCATTCACTTATACTGATTTTTTCCTCTGGCTTGTAGCAATAAACACTTTTATCAAACTACATTCTAATACAATTATTTTGGGTTTATTGCCACAGAATTTTTAGTGTGTAGTGTTGACAAAAATTGTCCAGCTCAATAAATCTTTGAATCTGAATTCTAAATCTTGTCATCATTTTCAGCCTGTCCTTTATGGGTGTTTTGTTTGTTTGTTTGTTTGTTGGGGGAGGGTTCATCTGAACACAAGTTCTTAGCAAAAGAGTAGCCTAATAGAAGCTAGTAGCTAATAGTAGCTAATAGTAGCCTAGTACAAAAAACTGTAGCATAGTATAATCTACCCTTTGCAAGTATGGCTGCAAATTAAATAATATTAATTGATTCCTTTTTATGCAGCACAATAAATATGGCTGACAAAATTTTCTCTGTTCTCTCTGAAGCCTATCTGTGATCTTCTGCTTGTACTATTTGTTTTTTTCAAAAACATCATCACCGCTGCTAAGGTATGCATTCTGTTGTCTGCCATTCATCTGCATCTACAGACATAATATTTGCATCTATTTACACTTACACGCTATAATCATATTTTCTGCAGCATTGCAAGTAAAAAAAAAATAAATAATAAAAAATCTTGAATAGCTCATGCAATTATATCTTGAAAAGCTGCCTCTGTGACTGAATTTATGCCACTGAGAGTAGCATGGCTGTTTTCAGCTTAGAAATATATGTGATGGCACAGCTAGTGGCTTTTAAACCCTCTGTTTCAACTGCTGTGGATACACATCGTAATATAAACACCACTTGAAACACACACAAAATCAAGTTCAAGGAAACACAACACTTTTACACAAATATATTGTGATTTATTTTTTTTTACACTATCTGTTACTTAATATGCCATTGCACATGAAAACATGGAATCACAGAAAGATAGAATGGTTTAGGTTGGAAGCGACCTTTCAAGATCACCTAGTTCAAGCTCCCAGCCAGGGACATGAGTACCTTTCACTAGATCAGGTTGCCCAAAGCCACATCCAACTTGGCTTTGAATACTTCTAAGGATGAAGCATCCACAATCTCTTCAGACAACCTGTTCCGCACCTATCCACCCTTGTGGTTAATATATATATTTATTTATATTTATATATATTATATATATTATATATAGAAATATATATACATTTTTATATATAGAAATATATATAAATTTCTATAGAAATATATATCTATATATTTCTAACATCTAATCTAAATTTAGCCTCTTTCAATATGAAACAATTACCATTTGCCCTATCACTACAGGCCTTGGTAAAAATTCTTTCATGCTTATAAGTCATCACAGTCAGTGAAATGGATTTTCTGGCAATCTGTGGGAGGAAATTTTAGAGTAGTCTTTTATAACAATTTTTTAGTTTTTATTTTTATTTTTTCAAATGGAAACTTTTTTTTAATGGAGACTATCTAGTCAATTGGTACATTTCGAAAAACATTTAAAGAAAAAGAAATTAAGATTACAAGGAAGATGTAGCACCTGCATAATGTAAGCAACTTTTAATTTCTATACTCTGGTGTCACTACCTTCAAATATTAAAAAAAGTATTAAAAAAAGATCTAAAACCTCTCTGAAGTGTTTTTCTGTGAAAGCTGAAGAAAATAGGTTTACCATGTCAAGATCCAACTCCTCTCACATATGCTAAAGCATGGATGAACTGCAAAAAAAGTTTCATACAGATTACATTAACTAAATTACTTGTATACAGGAGACAAAAAATATATATACATTCAAAAAAGTTCTCACAATTGTTCCATTACAATCAGTAAACTAGGAAGAAAAAAAAAGAAAGTTATTATTTTTAATTTTATTCAAAATAGTAAATTGAAAAATAATTTAAACATGCTGTTACAGCTATAGCACTAACAAAGGGCAAAGTCTAAATGAAAAAAGTTTCATCACAGCTATTAAAGTCAGAATAGGAACATAGCTGTAAATTTTAGGTCTGTAAACTCTTTATCATAAACTAGAGTCTGGGATGAAGTTGGATTCGATGATCTCTATGGGTGCCTTCCAACTCGGGATATTCTATGATTCCATGAAGTTCAGCTCCAGGCCAAGACAGTCAGGTTTCTAAAGGATGTAGCACAAAGAAACACTATCCTTGGTGTCTTCACTTTATAAAATGTAGTTTTATTGGGAGTTTCTTTAGATTATAGGTGTAGAATTTGTTTTTTGCTCTTCTGTATAGCTTTTCATAGGGTGTTGTTATAGATCTGATTTTGGTAATATGATTCTTTCATTTGTATCACCAAAACCCATGGAAGTCTCCAGAATCCATGTTGGTTACGACCAATGACTGCATTGTCTTTCAAATGTTTTCCAATAACTCCAAGAATAACCTTCTCTATAATTTTATTAGGCACTGAAGCAAGACTGATAAGCCTGTAAATACCAGGGTTTTTTTTCCTGCCCTTCTTGAAAATTGGTACAATGTTTGCCAGCTTCCAGATGACTGGGACCTCTAGAGGTCCCAAGACCCAAGACCGTTGAAAGATAACTGAGAGAGGTCTTGCAATGACATTAGCCAGCGCTTTGAGTACCCCAGGGTGAATCCCATCAGGCCCATGGACTTACAAACATACACATTTGGAGCAGCAAATCCTACATGGGAGTTTATTGCTTCTGCAGTCACAGTCCTCCAGCTCAGGGCTCCAGGGGTCCCATGGCCCATCACTGATGTTGAAGACAGAGACAAAGAAAGTATTTAATGTCTCTCCTTTGTCTACATCACTGTTTGTGAGGTGACCATAATCATCAAGCAGCAGACCAATGTTATCTTTGCCCCCCCCCCCCCCCCCTTTAGCTTCTAACATTTTTTAAAAGGCCTTTTTATTTTCTCCCACAGTGCTGGCAAGCTTTAACTGTAATTGAGCTTTGATCACAAGAATTTTCTCCCTGCTATGGCAAAAAAATCTCTGTATATATCTTATACAGCATCTCTGTACATATCTTATATCTACATACAAGCACTCACAGCAATCAGAGGAGAACTATGGTTCAATTTTATTGTCCAGACACAGACATTTAGGCCCATCTGGGATACACTGAGGTGTCCAAGATGTCTGCATGGATCTGACAGATGCAGAAGAGAATTTACTGGAGTTGCCAGCAGCCTTCTGGGTTGCAGATGGAGGACAGATGGGGTACTATATGCATCTCAAACAGTACTAAATGCCACACGCTGGTTACTGAATCCCATCCCAAAAGCAGTTCATTAGGAACTGAAAGGGATGGCCATCTCTGGAAAGTGTTGAAACAAGTTTCACAATTACAGGTAGTTAAACTAATTTGATGTACTCTCAGGTACCCTTCCCGGCTCTTGGAGTGTGCTACAGATAAGCACAGGACACACATAGAAATTTTGTCACACAAAATCCCCAACCATATCTCATACAGTGAGATACCAAGTATATGTAACCAGCTTTCACACAGAGGAAACCTGTGTGGGCAGGTTAGAGATGACCTCAGTGTAGTCCTAATGCTGGGATGCCAGAGACAGTAAGGGGGCTGGGAGCTTGTGACTCCCTCCAGCTGGCACATGCAAACAGAGCAACCAATAAGCAAAATACACGGAATGTCCATGGTCATCAAAAATATCTTTTAGAGCACTTATTACAGCATTCAGTGGTAAAAATAACATGTTACGTAGACTATGGATACAGTCTTGTGGGACTATTGATAAGAGAACATTCATAATGCAGTTTTAGAAAGATCAAGAATTTATTTGGGAGTAAAACAGTATATTTACTGACAATCAGAATGAGACCTAAAGTATGATGCTGGTCTCCATCAAATATCTAAAAAACATGGACCACTTTTTTTGGGTAAATTCACGGTATAGACATGTGGTGGTTTTACCCAGGTAGACAGCTGAACTCCATCACAACCACTATCTCACTCCTCCTTCTCAAAGGGAAATGGGAGAAAATATGATGAAAAGGGCTCAAGGGTTGAGATAAGGACAGGGAAATCACTCAACAGTTATTGTCTTGGGCAAACAGATTCAGCATAGGGAGCTTAATATAATTTATTGTCTATTACTAACAGACTAGAGCAGTGAGAAACTAAAAAAAAGACCAAAACCACTTTCCCCCCATCCAACCTCTTCTACATCCTCCTCTCAGGTGGCACAGGGGAACAGGGAATGGGAGTCAGTCTATAGTCCTTTGCCTCTGCTTCTCCTTCACGGTCACTCTGCCCCTGCTCCCCGTGGGGTCCCTCCTACAGGATGCCGTCCTTCCCAGACTGACCCTGCAGGGGCTGCCCACAGGCAGCAGCTCTTCAAGAGCTGCTCCCACACGGCTCCGTACCACAGGGTCCATCCCCCAGGAGCAAACTGCTCCAGCACGGGTCCCCCACGGGCGGCAGCTCCCCCCCAGACCCCTGCTCCTGCGTGGGCTCCTCTCCACAGGCTGCAGCTCCGGCCC
>CM021697.1:149912071-150000984 GCA_011074415.1 Stictonetta naevosa | reverse complement strand
CCCCCCCCAGACCCCTGCTCCTGCGTGGGCTCCTCTCCACAGGCTGCAGCTCCGGCCCGGGGCCTGCTCCTGCGGGGGCTCTCCATGGGCCGCAGCCTCCTCCAGGACACATCCACCTGCTCCAGCGGGAGCTCCTCCACGGGCTGCAGCGTGGAGATCTGCTCCATGTGGGACCCATGGGCTGCAGGGGGACAGCCTGCTCCACCAGGGGCCTCTCCACAGGCCACAGGGGAACTTCTGCTGTGGTGCCTGTAGCACCTCCTGCCCTCCATCTGCACTGACCTTGGTGTCTGCAGCCTTGGTTCTCACTCCTCTCTCCCAGCTGCTATTGCACAGCATTTTCCCTTTAACTCTGCTCTCACAGGGTGCAACCAACATCTCTTTTGGCTAATCTCTGGCCAGCAGCAGGTCTCTTTTGGGGCTGCCTGGAAATGGCTCTTATCTGATATGGGGCAGCTTCTGGCCCCTTCTCACAGAGGCCAACCCAGCAGCCACCTGATACCAAAATCTTGACACATAAACCCGATACATGACACTAAAGAATGACTGCAGCCCTCATCAACACAGACAGCAGACTAAACAATAATGTTAAATTACACCTATGAAATGAAAGTATATGTGTCAAAAAAAAAAAAAAAAAAAAAAGCAGAATATAAATAACATGCTGTTTAAAGTTGTCAAGAGTTTATATGCATGCAGGAATGTACTGCCAATACGCTCAGAAACAATTAATATTCTGTCTCACAAAAACATTGTAAGAGGTATATGTAATGGAAAAAAATGCTTTAAAAATCACTTAGAAATCTAAACATGTAGACTGTGTAACAAAAGGGATTCAAGAAATACATCTTTGTGTTTAAATCTTTTTCTGAGATACAATCATAAACCAAGAGTAACATGTACAACCTCAGTGGAACAATTGCCAGGATTACAATTATTCTTAAGTACCTTTCAGCAAAGCAGAATTTTCTTCAATTTTTTATGTTTTTCCTAGAATAGCATGCATAAATCATAGCATTCTGTATTGCCATTAAGAATGAGTGGAATAAATCTATAATTTGGACAAATAAGTGATGTGATGTTTAAGTTCTCTATATTTAGACTTTATAGATTGTAAGACTTAATAGTCTTTATGACAAAGATGAAATCTGCTTCATCATTTCTAAGTTACCAACATATGCTTTAAAAACAAACAAAAACATATTTTTTCATCTCACCTTAACAAGATCCAGCAGTATGCCCAGGTAACCAAGAAGGCCAATGGCATCCTGTTTTGTATCAGGAATAGTGTAGCCAGAAGGACCAGGGAAGTGATCCTTCCCCTGTACTCTGCTCTGGTGAGGCTGCACCTCAAGTACTGTGTTCTGTTTGGGCCCCTCACTACAAGAAGGACGTCGAGGCCCTGGAATGTGTCCAGAAAAGGGCTACGGAGCTGGTGAAGGGTGTTTAACACAAGTCCTATGAAGAACTATGAGTCCTATGAGCTGAAGGAACAGGGACTGTTTAGTCTGGAGAAGAGGAGGTTCAGAGGAGACCTTCCAGCTCTCTACAGCTACCTGAAAGGAAGTTGTGGGGAGCTGGGGTCAGACTCTTCTGTCAGATAACTACTGATAGCACTAGAGGGTATGGCCTCAAGTTGCACCAGGGGAGGTTTAGATTGGAAATTAAGAGAAATTTCTTCTCAGAAAGATTAGTTAGGCATTGGAACAGGTTACTCAGGGAGGTGGTGGAGTCACCATCCCTGGGGGTGTTTAAGGAAAGGTTGGTTGCTGTACTTAGGGACATGGTTTAGTGGGTGATATTGGTGGTAGGGTTATGGTTGGACCAGATGATCTTGGAGGTCTTCTCCAACCTTAATGATTCTATGATACTATTATATATATATATTAGAATATATAAATCCATAAAATCTAGAGAAAAACTTCTCCAAGACAAGATCCAAAATATGATGTACTTAATATGACTTACTTAATTTAATTTTTTCTCTTATTCTTTTCTTTTTTTATTTATTTGAAATTTAATATGATGTTGTGAATAAGCAAAGTTTTCAGGCATTTACCTTGCTAGCTTTGAAAAATTTGTCAAAGATTATTTGTTCTTTCTTGTAACATTAGACTAAAGAATTTGTTTTCCATAATTTGTCCAAATAAAGTGATCCCATGAAAGTGTGTGAGGCTTTACACAAACATTTAAATTTCTACTGTTTTTCAAAGACTATCAAGTGTTCAAAACTTTAAGGTCTATATTAAATCCAAAGGAATGACGAAGCTGCAACAGGGGAGGTTCAGATTGGATATTAGGAAAAGGTTCTTCACTGAGAGGGTGATCGCGCTGTGGAACAGGCTCATGGGAAAGTTGTCATGGCACCAAGCCAAGAGTTCAGGAAGCATTTGGACAATTAGTATGTATATATATATATTCTTATCTCCTTGTTTCTAGACTTAACCCAGATTCCTGTTAAACCTGTGGGACTTCTCCATAATCTTCTGAGACTTTGGAAGAAATCTTATTATGTCTGTCTTTGGTATCTGTAGTATTCATACCATGCCGATACTATACCAATATTCATTCATACCCAGGAATGACATTTTTATAATCAGATGAAATCTGATTTTCTCCCCTTACTTTTGAAACATACCCACTCTTAGATGCAATTTCATATGAGTAAGAATGTCAAAATCTTGCCCTTGGCATTTCGCAGTGCTGGTTTTGGATTTTTTATTATTATTCTGTAAATAAAATGGAAGAGGATGTGATGGTCTCTATTGCTTGTACAGATTGACAGGCAAGAATTTAAATTCTATTCAAAATCTAAGAACAGGAAATTAAAATGTAATGAAATTAAAGTGTAAAATTATAATCTATCAAAACTAGATATTACCTTGTCATAATGTAGACAAACATGAACTTAACAGAAATTAGGGTTCATTAATATTTTATGGTACATCACAAGATTAGATTGTGCAATTTTTAACAACACTTAGTCATCAGACAACTTAATAGTTATATAAATTGAATTTATATGATGTCTAACAATTCTTAAGGTTTATTGATATGATATAGCAATTTAGAAAAATTAGTTGTGGTTAAAACAGACTCAATTAAAGATTCAAGAATGGCAAAGTTCACACAAAACCTACTGCAGGGTATTGAGGGCTTCTCAAGTTAGTTTTGTGCCTAAGGATTTCCCCCTTGAATCACTCTTTATGCATCAGCATTAGTCAGCGAACAATCTTTGAATCTCAGCAAGTCTGCCCTGAGAGGCAATTGTGCATTGGTTGTCAGTGGATGATCATTGAGCCTCAAGGAGTTTGCACTGAAAGGCATTTGAGAGGCATCCCAGCTCAGACAGAGTTTCTGAGTCACAGCCCCCTGCAATCCCAGAGATCTCAAGGGGCTCTTGGCTTAGGACCATTATTTATAGAATCATCAGATGACTGACTATTAGTAATTTTCCATCCTGGATACTATTCATATAAAATAATTCTGGTATTTTCCACAAGCTGTGCAATTCTAGTATCTTCCAGAATATATAGTTCTGGTAACTCTCAGATTGGGCAACAATTCATGGCAAAAGTGTTTGAAACATGGTCAGGGAGTGCCTGTTCATACTCTCTCACTATGCTTGTCACCCATTGACAATAGAGGGATGACAGAACATCGGTTAATCTTAAACTATAGCTCAGTTTGGGGACAAAGCTACTCCACCACATACCTACATCCAATGTGAGCTTGACAAGAGCAATTCTCTGTTAGAAGAGTACAATTGTAAACAATATTTAATTCAGATTTATGAGTTAAGAGATAACAGGTACTAATCCTTTTGTCCTCTGGTGTACCTCCTATCACACTGTTGGAGTGTGATCCTTCTGCTAAGAGTGCTATTTACAATGCACTTTTGTACCAAGCTTAAAAGATTTTCTTCAAGAAGTTGCTGTTTGAGTGTGTATTTCACTCAAATAGGGACTTCTGAAGAAAATCACGTAGTCCTTTTATGTGTATTAGCTTACTAACATATTTTTGATCCATTATTAGCACTACTTCTACTAAAGATGGAAAATTGTGCTAGGATTTAAGGATTTAAAAATGGTACAGTTATGAGAAAGGAACCCAAACCAAGAAGGAAATCACTTTTCAATTTAAATATTCCATTTTGATAGTATGTATGGCTTGAAAAAGCTAGGTCAGTAATTTGTTCATCCCTATCCCTTCTATTTTCATAGAATCATGGAATGTTTTGCGGTCAAGGGACCTTAAAGATCATCTAATTCAAACCCTCTACCATGGGCAGGGACACTTTCCACTAGACCAGGTTGCAGTATTTAAGCAAGATCATAATGTGGTCTTAAACCATAGAATGGTTTAAATCCTTGGGTGCCTAGCTAAACCTACACACATGTAATTCTATATTAAAGATTCCAAAATCCCAGTCTTGTTTGTCTGCATGCTCACAGACATTTATTTCTTTTGTAAGATATGTTATTCTCAACAAATTTAATCTACATCTAAGCTTCCCCAAGAAGCTTGATCTGGAAGGTATTCTATTGAATACCGCATTCTGTACACAGTGTTTAAACTGTTTTACCTCTTCAAAGGACTGATGTTTGTGCTTCCTGATAGGCATGCTCTGCATATTGTGTATTTGGGTTTAGTGGGATAGCTAGCTGATTTTGTATGTGTATGATGGGTTTATGCTCCTTTGCAGGACAGGGGAAAAAATATGATGAAAAACATCGTGGATCTAGGTAAGGACAGGGAGATCACTCACTAATTATCATCATGGGCAAAACAGACTTAATTTGTGGAAGATTAATTTAATTTATTGAAATTAATAACAGAATAGGATAGTAAGAAATAATATAAAAAAAAAAAAAAAGCTAAAAACTCCTCTTACCATCCTTCCGTTCTTCCCACATTCAACTCCACTCCCAAGTCTTCTACCTCTTCCCCACCCTGAGCAGCAAAGGGAAAATGGGGAATGGGGGTTGCAGTCAATCCATAATGCTTCATCTTTGCCCCTTCTCCTCACATTCTTCCCCTGCTCCAGTGTGGGGTTCGTCCCAGAGGATTCAGTCTCTCATGAACTGCTCCAATATCAGTCCCTCCCACAGGATGCAGTTTTTCAAGAACAGTTTCAATGTGGATGCTTTCTATGGGGTCTGTTCAGGAACAGACTGCTCCAGTGTGGGTCCCCCACAGGCCATAGTTCCTGACAGACAACTTGCTCAAGTGTGGGCTCTTCTCCACAGATTGCTGTTCCTGCCAGGAACCTGCTCCTGCATTGGCTCCTTTCCACAAGCTGCAGACTCCTTCGATACATCCACCTGCCTTGGCATGGGATCCTCCATGGACTGCAGTGTGGATATCTGCTCCAATGTGGTCCTCCATGGGCTGCAGAGGGACAACCTCCTTCACTGTTGTCGTCTCCATAGGTTGCAGAGGAATCTTCTCTGGTGCCTGGAGAACCTCCTCCCCCTTCTCCACTGACCATGTTGTCTGCAGAATTGTTTCTCTTCCTCTTTTTTTTACAACTTCTCTCCCTCAGAGCTGCTGAACAGCATTTTTAACCCTTCCTTATATATGTTATCACCAAGGCAGCACCATCATCACTCATTGGCTAAGCTTTAAGCAAGGCAGAACCAGTAGTATCTGACACGGGGGAAGCTTCTGGTCTCTTCTCACAGAGGCCAACCCTGCAGCCCATCCACCCCACACCATTACTAAAAATTTACCATATAAACCCAGTACAGCAAGTGATAAATTATTGAGCCAAAAGGAGTCAGGAAGAAAATACAAGACTGCTACTTTTGGTATGAGTAACTGAAAAACTGCATATAAGTTTCTCTCACTTTTCCCAAGACTGTTATAAAATCTGCAATTTGAAGTGTTTAGGAGTGGAGAGCTCACTTTTGGTCCTTCGTGCTAAATAATTGGTAACAGAAGACCTTAAAGACTTCAGAAAATATATGAACCTTCTGTGAGTATCGTTGACTGGATGCATCAGACTACTTGCATATCTGTCTGTTATCCTTAAATATAAATATTTTTAATCTGAAAACAGCAATTATTTATATTTGATAGTAAATAATACCAGGAGGAATGTAAGGTGTCTGGCAGGAAGGATTACTCTAAATAGTGCCAGAAATTGCACTGATGGCTCAGAGGTGCCAGAAAAGAAAACCAGGAAGTGACACCAGAAAATGCCAATGATTTGCACTTATGAGTGAGCTGGGATCTTGCAGAACACCTTTTTTCCGCTCTAAAGTGTTGGCACACAGCAAATCTTCTTTTAGGTGGCCAGCAGATCACTGAACATCAACACACAGAAATTAATAAACTAAACAGAAAAAGGAACCATCCTCTGGCCCTGAGACTGAGTGGTGTGGCATGGCTACCTTTACACAGCATAGCACTTGGCTACAGATATTTTCCAGGCCTCATGTAGGGCATTGCTGGCCACCAAACCTGGTTGTTACATTTTATCTATTTTTATCAGTAAAAGGCTATGTTAATAAAAAATAAATACAAAATTGTGCAGCTGGCCCTGAAGTTGCATGATAGCTGCTACACTGAAAATCTGTAATGTAACATAAAAATATGTGGAGAGTTTGAGAATTCAAAGCCTTCTAAGATAGTGCTAGAGAGCAAAACAGAGCAGAGGGACAAAAACACTGGAGTCTTGTCTATAACATCTTTTAGGAGTGTTCCTTGGCATCCACTCTGCAATTTGTGTTCAGACAAAATTTGAGAGAATGCTGTTTGGCACAACCAAAACTGTACCAGTGATGACATTAAGAATGAAGCAGTCAGAGCAATCACAAGTTAGTGATGAAAAATGTGCTCTGGTCCTGATTTATTTTTTAATACAGTCAGCAAAGATTTATTTGAAATCACAAAAAGAAGCTGGTATGAGCTGCCCTATATCAGCTAGGAGAGTTCTTATGCCAAAGACAATAAAATTGCCAGTCTAGTGGGGATTTCAGGTTAAACCAAATGTTTGTTATTATACATTGGACATAATCAGAGTATGTATTGGATACATGGAAGTGGCTAGTGTAGGTATCAACACCCTGGCCTTTCCTCACAGTGTGTAAGTAAACAGATGTTTCAATACTAATAGGAGCCACAGATCCAAGATATTCCCTCATTCTCATAATGAAATCCTCGATCTTGCTTTTTTCATTATTATTTATTTATTTATTGGTATACTCGGTACATGGAAGTAGTTTGCTCTGGATCACAGACATAAATCTACCCTCTATAAATACGGTAAATTTAACACACATAAGATCATACGGCAATGAAACAGAAGTTTTCAAGGGACTGTAAAATCTATCTAGATTTAAAGTACCTGTAGAGTTAGCTGGATGTTCCCTCCACTACAAACTAAATGGTCAGAAACAAATACGTTTTCTCTACAGATTCTAACATGTAGTGTTTGGAAAGACAAATCTTTTGAGCTTCCAAAGCTTTTAGCATTGACACAACAAATCCAAAAAGAGCTGATCCACAGCTCTAATACATGTTGATTCATCAGATGCTAAGCTGACAGCTGCAGTAGAAATGGTCTTTGATTTTAGTAGCTCTGTTAGATTTTTTTGAGCAATGGGAGATCTGCTGACACATAGTAACATTTCTTAGCTATGAGTTTTGTACCCCACTTAAAAGTTTATCCCTCTTTTTCATATCTGAAAGTACAGATTCTCTGGATTCTATAAGCATTCTTTATCACTCTTCAGGTCTTTATCTTCAAATGCTTTTCCATCTACAGTAACTGTCCTTGCAATTTGAAAAATTAAGTCTTTGCATTCGTCCAGCTTAAAGTATTGCGCAATATTTTTTTCTCCTTGTATAGTGTTCCCAGAAGAGTTCTCCTTATTAACTTCTTACCTCAGACTTCTCAGAATATCTTGCTCTAACTGTTTGTTGTACCTCAGCTTGATTTTCAACATTAGAAAGTAGCACATATTTCAGTGACAGTTTGGTCCAAGTGACTAAAATGGCTTCCTTTAATCAAAGTAATTAAATACTTTTGATTTGTTCTTTAGCTTTCTCTTGTACTTTTTCATAAATTACAGCCTTTACTTTCTTCTGCCTGTATTCACACACAGTTTCTCTAGACTAAGGATCCTCTTCATATTTTCTCCTCCTCTTACCAGGAATGAACCTTAGTTTTCATTTTCACCTACTTCATTAAGCACATCTAGTGTTTGTATTTTAAGCACTACCATAAAACAGCTCAGAATTATAAACAGTTAATTTATTTTGCCAAAGGATATGAATTGCTCAGGTAAGCCAGAGGAATAAAGACTATGGGGGCAACTAGCACTGCATAAGCAGGTCATCAGTACTGTTGCTTGAGATCACTTGTATTAAATCAAACTGCCAGCATTTTGGAACAAGCTATTTGGCCTTCCACCTTTTCTGTTACAGCCTCAAGTAAGATGAAAATCATTCACCATCCAGCACTATGCCTATCATAACTGAATGCTTAGAGATACACTATGCCACAAAAGTCAGAAAAGTCACTTCCGTTTAACAAATAATCACATGAGTTGTAACTTTCCACAGAAGCAATACACACAGTCTTTCAAAACATCCCCCTATGTCATCTTCTTTGTTTTTTATCATTCCAGATTCCTCATGGTTTTGGACCCGTATATGGTCCCATTTCTAATAGCTACCTTTCCTGCCATATGACAGCCGTGCTCTATTAGGACTGTGGGTATAACAAATCTCTCCCAAGAAAAGTAATTCTCAGCAGCGGAGAAGTTGCAAAGTCACAGCTGCCTTGCTATTTGGTAGCATGGAAGTTTTCCCTTTCTGTAGGAATAGTCTCTTCTTGATTTTTACTTCTCTTGAACCACCAGTGTTTTGTTGCATAGATCCTGAAAATTTTAGACCTTAGGAGCAATTCAGAATTAATTTGAATCCTGATTCAAATCTACATGACTGCAAAATAATGAAGCCCAAAATATTTGGCTTATGAAAGCAACAGCTGTATTGTACCAAGGTCCAACAATGTACCTGATTTACACACAATTTATCTCAAAGTTGAAATACAAGTTTATGGATTGGTGGCCCTGCTTTAGCAGAATGGTAGGACCAGATGACTTCCAGAGGTCCATTCCAACCTCAGCTGTTCTGTGATTCTGGGATATACCTGTTTGTTTATTTTGGACCTATGTGGCTTGAGCAATAAAAAGCCTGTTTTAAATAAGAATCAGAAAAAAAAAAAAAATGTTCTAGAGAACACTAGATTAAAAGAAACTGGGAGCTCTGAACTTTCAAATAAAAGAAAACTGTAGAAAACAAATTTGGAATTTATGGATTCTCCCTGTTTTTGTTGACAATAAAGTTGATAAGACAGAATTTTCCTGAAGCTTTTGAGTGTGCTTTCTGGCCAACACATGAGTGTGTCCACATTATGTGTCCTCTGTATTGGAAAAGTTTCTGGAAGTGACTGGATTCTTTCAGAATCTATTTTTAAGCTTTATGGGAATTTGAACTTGTATCTATCCAGCTCTAACAGTACCAGGGGAACAAAGCTTCTAAAATGTGTCATTCAGCTACAACACACAAAACTGCAGAACAAGATGTTTAAATCAGTGCTAGTGTGGAAAAGGAGCAAGAGTTCAAAACTGTAATTGAGTGTGGTTGTGTTAAACCATTTATATGAGATGTAGTTCCTCCAGTTGGTTCCTATTCTCTCTCTGCAGTGAGATTTTACCTAAACTGGAGATAGGTTTCAGTTTACGAGCCAAGAATTATCTGGGATGTGTGTAAATGCAGATAATTGCTATGCCATTCCTGTGAAGTCTATAAAATAAAACAGTAAAAACTGTAGAACTTTAAATGCCATGACTTTGCCAGAACTTTAAATGGACCAGAAATTTAAATGGACACTTTCATTTTGATTCCAAAAAAAGTAAGAGTTTCAGGTTAAAATATAAAAATATTCTTTGAAATTCAAAGGATTTGTGATTTAAATTCATAGGTTTTAGAAATGTAAAGTTTTTTCCTTATTTTCTGTTTACTAGGTGTGCTGATCACATCAAAATTAACAAAGCAAAGATATTTCTTCAGATCTCATCTGTGTGTTATTTTAAATTGCAATAGTATCATTGTTTTATCATTATTTTAACCATACTGTTTGTCCTATACGTAGAGATATACTGTTCTTTCTTTAGCCATTTTTTTTTCACCAGATGATTTCTTTTAATTGTTTCTTCAGAGTATAAGGAAGACATGACAGTTGCAGCATACATTTTGTTTAGACAAAATACATTCAGATATTCAGACTTTTCAGATAACTGCTTTATATGTAGAAAAAAAAAAAACAAGATTTGAGGAAAAAAAGGAAAAGGAAAGGGAAAGGAAATGCATACTAAGTAGCCTTGCATCACACATGACATGAGCAGATAAAGAATATAGTGAAATGTTCTTCTAAAAGAGACTGAATTATAAGTTTTATTTATATTTCTAGTTATTTCTGAGAAAAACTTACTAGAAAGGAAAATTAACAGTGAGGAACAGAGGTTAACAGAACTCAGGCTGTTGCAATAACTACTCAAAAGTTAAAAGTCTGAACAGAAAAAAAATGTGTGGTTAGCCTATTCATGTGGTGGCAAAAATTTGAAAACAGCTGAAATTACTCTAAACCTTTGTGATGACTATTATGTTCTATCAACAAAAGTTACAGAGAAGACTTTTTAAATATTACAAAATACTTCCAAATTATTTATGCTGCGGTTTGCAAAAATATGTAAGCACTGACTGTCACAAAGGAATAAACTGATATTACAGTGTATAGATCCACACAGCATATGTGCTTCTTCCTTCAGTTGCGCCACATTTTTAGAAGTCCACTTCTTAAAAATATAGCTGCCATTTTGTGGGTAGCACAGACGTAATCTCTTAAAAATGAGATAGGTCTATACTATATTATATTCATTTGACTGAATGTTTGCTTCCCAAACCCAAACTCATTTGATCTCAGTTCTTAAGCATGAGATAAAGAAGAGGGTGGGTGTCTGGATACTTGCCTTCAGCACAGGCACCTCTTACTTTACAGTTTGAAGAGGACACAGTTAGGTACATCCACGCTTCCCAGCAGAGTCTCCCACTTTCTGATGCCTGTCCAATTATCATCCCATCACTGATTGGAAAGCAAATCAAATTTTCATCTGGAAGAGCTTCCAGCAGCATCAAATATGGAAGACGGGATGTTTCATGCATATGAGGACACACTGGCTGTATCTAGAGTGGGAGGTAAGAAAAAAGCAAGGGGTGATCCCAAATTAATCAATTGATTCCTATACACATTGCTTAACTTTAGATCCCTGTAGACAAGCATTGCCTTGGAGCAAGCCAGCCTGTAACAGTACCAGGCAGCAAGATAACATTCAGGCATTTACGACAGTCATGTGTCCAGCCCCTAACTGCTCTTTATTTAATAATATTTAATACCACATGGAGGGCAGATCAGAGAGACAAACCATTTGACTTACTAACAGTGTAACTGAAGATCAGTCATAAGCAACTTTTATATTTTGAGCTGGGCTGTATTGCAATGCCTTTGTCTCCCCGTAAAACACAGTCCCACAGGAGCTGTTCTTCCATGTGTTTTTCCATACTTTCAGAGTACACCCATTTACAAGTGCAGGTTTTGCAGAACTATGTCACTTCAATGAGTTTGTAACTAGTAGTAAAGACCAAAGAACCTTTGTCTGAAGATAAGGAAAAATAAGTTGATTCAAATTAGAGGAAGCTGAAGAGATGGATCCCTAAACTCCTTCCATTGGTATTAACCAAGTATTAACTGTAGTATATTTACTCATACTACAGTATAGAATTACTGTGGCTTTGAAAATTAAAAGTATTAATATGTAGTTGAAATATACAGCTCTATTTGGTAGAAGGAAAGAAAAAATAGACATAGTCTTTTTTTATGAACTTCATCTGTAATTATAAATAGACAGAGAAGTGCTATGCATTGTGTTCACACAACAAGGTTTTGGTAATGTGGTGGGGCTGTAGGGGCTGCCTTTGTGAAAACAGACCATGTTGGACATAGCCAGTTTCATATGGCTCAAAAAGGATTCCCTGTTGGCCAAAGCTGAACCAATGACTGATACTGGTGGCACCTCTGTGATATTTAAGAAAGGGTTAAAAATGCTGTACAGAAGCAGCAGGGGGAGAAGAGTGAGAAAGCAGGGTAGAAACAATCCTCAAGCCACCAACTTCCACGAAGAAAGAGCAGGAGGAGGTACTCTAGGTGCTAGTGCAGATTTCCTTGTCCATAATGCTTTGTCTCTGCCACTCCTTCATCGTCAGTTCTGCTCTCACTCATTCCTTCTCAAACTGATCCTACATGGGCTTCCCACAAATGGCAATTCTTCAAGAACTGCTCCAATATGGGTCAATACCACAGTGTGCAGAAACCTTCAGGAACAGACTTTTTCAGCATGGATCACCCATGGGCAGCAGCTCCACCCTGACCCCCTGCTCCTGCGTGGGCTCCCCTCCACGGGCTGCAGCTCTGGCCCGGGGCCTTCTCCTGTGGGGGCTCTCCATGGGCCGCAGCCTCCTCCAGGACACATCCACCTGCTCCACCGGGGGCTCCTCCACGGGCTGCAGCGTGGAGATCTGCTCCATGTGGGACCCATGGGCTGCAGGGGGACAGCCTGCTCCACCAGGGGCCTCTCCACAGGCCACAGGGGAACTTCTGCTGTGTGCCTGGAGCACCTTCTGCCCTCCTGCTGCACTGAAAGAACGGCTGTGTCTGCAGGGCTGTTTCTCTCACATTTTCAAATTCCTATTTCCCAGCTGCTGTTGCCCAGCATTTTTTCCTTTCTTAAATATGCTGTCACAGAGGTGCAACTACCATAACTTGTTATCTCAGCCTTGGCCAGCAGCAGGTCCTGTTTGGAACTGTCTGGAATTGTTTCTTATCTCACATGGGGCAGCTTCTGGACTCTTCTCACAAAGGTCACCACTGCAGCACCTCCTGCTACCAAAACTTTGCCACATCGACCTAAGGTACTGAATAAGAATCAGAATTTTGCTTTATAAATTCAAATAAAAAAATAGAATAGTTTTGTGGGTTTTGTTGTTGTTGTTGTTGTTTTGTGCACAACACTGCTTGTATTCATGCATTCAGAAAAAAAAAAAAAAAAAAAGTGAGTTATTACCCATTATTATAAAGATAAGAGCTTACAAAATTATTTATTTTCCATGAGCTACAACTGAAACTGTAATCATAGTTAATCACTTCACTGTAGATTTTAAGGAAAGCTTCAATTTTGCTTACAGTGATGATCTCTTGAACATCAAAGAGGTTATTCTGATATATAAAAGTATCCATAGGCTTAAATGTTTTTAGGATTGAGGACTGAGTCTCATTTTTTTTTCAATAACAATTTTCCTTTTGTTTCTGTTTTACCATTTGCTTAGTTACAGCTATAAATATGATGTTTTAACTGCAATTTTTTGCTAATCTTTGTTTCTTTGTATTTTCTAGCAGCAAATATATTTTTAAAAAAGGTTCTAATTTGACAAGAGGTGAGAATTCACAATTTCTTAAAAATATAATGGATTTTAATCCCTGTCCATGGAAAATATGACAGGAAAACAACTGAATTGCACCTCCATCCCAGATGAAAGCTGGGGGAGAGGAAAAAATGTCATGCACATTATTAAACAGATTTCATCACTGCAGATTTAATGAAAGATGTACTACACTGAACCCTGGCATTTCATTACTTCAGAAAAAAAAAAAAAAAAAAAAATCTTCCATTAGGGAAATCAACAGGAGTAAGACAACCAATAATGTTGCAGCTTTAAAAAGTCTATTTTTTTTTTTTCACTTCAGTTATATGTACACAATAATGGCTTTTATCAATGTTTTATTAATATGTTTAAAAATAATTAAATTACCAAAGTGATAAGGACATTGACTTTTTTCTGTCAAGAGTAAAACCATACTAAAATGAGAGAGAAATGCATAGATGAAAAATGGAAAAGACACCTTGGCTAGTACTCATAGAATGTATTGGTGAACAAAATATCATTTTGTTGGCCATGAATCAACTTTCTTGAACAGAAAACTCGGTTAAGGATTTATGAAAGAAGGACTGGATTTATGAAAGAAGGACTGGATTTGCTTTTGTTATGCATCTCTAGGTTCTTTTTTGCTGAGGTAATATATAGAAGAAAGAACACTGTGTTGTTCTATACTCTTAAACAATATTTGGTATGATTTTTCCTATTTTAAATAAAACAAATGAATCTCCATCTGAAAACTTGAAATTGCTGTTGTGCTCAATGCTTTTGCTAGCTGCTTCTGTAGCAAGTATTAGGTAAATCCATAGTAAATCCATAGAAGAAAAAATTTATGATGTTAGAGAAATCCGTTGATGCCAGATAAAGTTCATCACATGGAAACAATATATAATTAAAATCTTGACACTTAACAGAAACAAAATGGATATGTCAGGAGCAAGTAAACAACATATATTTGGAGAGAAAACAGCAAAAGATGAACACTTCATTGGTTTAAAACAGCAATGGAGACATTTAACCCCTGCCTCTTCTAATGATATATCTAGTCTGAATAGTCTCAGATACAGCTAGTGTATCAACCTTACTAAAGGTACAACACAAATTCAAAATAAATAAAGCCAACTAAGAAAGCCAAAATGGTAACAAGACCAAAGAAAAATAGAGGTAAAATGATTAAATTTGTTTTCCAAAGCAGCAACATATGGAACCATATTAGATTCTGTGGGATTTAATTCAGATGTGATAAAAAAATATAAATCAAGCATTTAAATAGAAATGGTAAGTGAATCATAAATTTTCTGTAATTACTGTTAAATATTACTGCAAAACAAATTTTGAATTTGTAATTTTTTGTGAAATCACCTAGAAAGTTGAGATGTGGAAATCAAGTATGTAGCCTGTAATGGCTGGTATGTAATGTACTGCAATGTAGGTAATGGAATTTTAAATCTATTCTTTCTTGCTTTCTGTGCTCACCTTCTGCCTTTCTAGCCTTATTAATCTTGAATTCTGTTTTGCACAATGTGTCTGCTCAACTGAAGAGTTGAAAGGTTGCTCCATACCCACTAATTTATAATCTAGCACTGGATACACTGTCAGGAAAGATGTGTCCTCAAATACATTCATGCTGAGGGCATCACCAAATTCAGCTCTCTAATTTTCACCTTCTTCAAATTTCTGACTAAATTAAGTAATCTGGACTATTATAAAAAAAGCTAAGTAAGAACATCACCAAAACTTTTCTTAAAATAGAAGACGTTATTACTCAGATTCCAAGCAATAAGTTCTTGATTGCAATAAACAGTTACAAAACTGAACCCAGTCTTACATAGCTCTTAACTCAGTAGTAGTTAGGTATCTAAGAGGTGAAGATGATTTCAAACATGACTTTAACTTCACAGTTTTATTAGCTAAATTACAGTAATTATAAATAACCCTTTCCTGAAAGGTTGGGAAGGGTGCAGATGAGTATCTATGTTCTTAACTGTGGCTGTGGGTCTTGAACTTTTTGTTTCAAATGAAGATATCTATTTTTTCCACCTTTTAATTTTTTATTTATATCAAAAAGTCCATCAAGTCATGGGGAAAAAACAAATGAAAAAATAAAAAAATAAATAAATAAAATAAAGCACAGTGAGAACTACAATATTTGCCATTTGCCAGAGCTTTTATATGCTGTTATACACAATTTAGTTAACATTAATTGTAACTAGTCCATGACGCACAGTCGTTGATGGATGAAATGAATGGTCAGTTCCTGGCTGATGCTAAATGAAGCAGTATGATTCATATATATCTATGTGACTACAGTACTAATGAATCTCAGGTCAAAGATGCACTGCTCCTACATGCTTAATGAATATATATTATTAACAGGGCAACCCAGGAATGTAAAGTATGTCTGCTTCTACTATCTCTCCACAACAAACAGCCAGGGTGCCTGAAGAGTAGTAAATTGGTCACTTTTCCCGCTCCAACAAATCCCTTTTTAGCAATGATTCTTTAAGATAGGCCACTGAGCTCATTTTCTAGCTGCATCTTTTCCCATCTCCTCTGTTGGCCTGTGACCAGAGGAATGGCCAGAATTTTGCTGGGAGCAGCTCTCCACTTCTGCAAAGATGGACTATATGACAGTGCAGTTAACTGAAATACTTGTGCTTCAGTAATTTTAAAGCTCAAATCCGCTACTTATAAAACAAGTAATATCAAGACATACCTACAAAGATCATCAGCACTAGCCTAGAAGACTTCACTTGCTTATTTTCAAGGGTAAGCAGCAATCCTTTTTGCTTCTTTCCCCCCTAAGAGTCCTTATTCCCTGATAAAATGACAAAAGTATGAGACATTTCACATTTGTCATCTTTAACAGGAAACTCCTATTGTCCTTTTTCATTTCCACTAGCCTTAACTTTCTTCAAGTTTAGGCACTTAACTACTACTTTTACCCATCAAGTCAGCCTTGACAGAAATATTTCCTGTGGTGCTGGTATTGAAATCACATAATCCAGTTGTTGATTTACCAATATCCTCTTAAAAGTAAAGCTGCTGGTTCCTAATACTTCTGGTAGGAAGCTGTTTCAGGATTTCATTCTTGTCTTCTTGTAATTACAATCTTCTAATCTCCACTCTAAATGTATTAAGATGTTTTCAACTTTTTTCCTGAGCCATTGTTTAAGTAGGATTTTCTTCTCTACAGTATGTCTCAGATATACAAAGACAGCAGTCTTGTTATCAGTCTTCACTATACAAGATACATTCTTTGACTTACTACTTCATACATGGGTTCTCCATTCTCCTTACAATTACAGAAATCATTCCCTACATCTTTTCCAGTAATTCCTCTTTCCCAAGGCCTCATGCCCAGCCTAGTAAAAGTATAGTTGCCTCTTGTGCTTTACACTTCTTTGAAAATACATCAACTCCATTGGTAATATTTTGCCTAATGTCATCTGTCTTCTGCAAATCTTATTACATTGACAACTGGTCTAATTCCTTCTGAATTGTGGCAAATGTGAACTCTTGCATGCCTTTCAGTCTTGAGTCTCCAAACAAAGGGACTGAAGAATCATTTGGAAAAATATATACTCCTAATTTTCACTTTGCAGGTAAACCATTTTATGGATGTGGAGTCTTAGTCTGATGATAAATTAGAATATGTTCAGCACATACCTTTGGATGCTTGAATCTGAGCTTTATTTTTTCTGTTTTTCTTTTGACATCTGTGATCAAGAGATGAGCCTGAATCAAGAATTAGATGAGTCTCTGGAAAGTCTAATGAGATCTTGGGACATATGAGGAAAAATTTCTGTATAAAATGTAGTATTGATGCCATAAGACAATGATAAAGTTGATATGTCTGAACAAGTAAATGCAACTGAAGTAAGATCTAATTACAAGATAGTCTGTGTTTTCAGTGTGTGTTTTCTGGTACTTTACTGGAATGCAAAGCTCTAAACAGTAAAAACTGAAGGAATCAGAGTCTCAGTATTAGTAGGAAAAAGTAGAAAATTATAACTATGTATGTTTCATTTAAAAGACAACCTACACTTCCTGAAAAGTTCATTTGGGATCACAGCATTATCTAGGCAAGTTAAATCAATCTTAGCAGTTAATATAGCAAGAGTAATCAAAATTATCAGTTCAATTTTAATTGAATTTTTCTGGAATTTCTATGTGGAAATAAAATCTTTATGGGGGAAAAACAACAACAACAAAACATTAAACATAAAAAAATAAAAAGTTTAGAATTCATTTTAAGGTTTCGTTTTCAAATTCCAGTGAACACAGTGGGAAGTAATTATTTCTGCCTAACTATTTGTCTCCTAAGAATGAAAAATTGGTGACATTGTTTATTCAGTGAATTTCACTTTTTTTACGTGTGAAAAGATTCAGTCTTTCCAGAAGCAGCCTTGATGGAGTGAGCAAGAAGCATGTACACTATAATTTTTCACTGCATTATAATAAAGTGAATATTTTCTAAATGTCACAGTTTAAATTTCATGGGGTGTGAAATCTACTTTTGAAATGAAATTTAAAGCCTTTTTCCAAATAAGAAGTCTAATCTTATAGTCAAAAACACTTCATATTTCCTGACATTATTAACCTTGGAGGGCTGCCTGCAAGATGATAACACTATCTGACATATTAAAACTGAATTTGCTTTTATATAATTATGTTACAGAATATTTAAAATAGATAAGGTTCCAAGAAAAATATTAATGTGCATATTTAGCAGTATTTTCATTTACTAATAATAAATCTAACTGCCCTTCATTTTAACATGTTAATATTAACACAAACACTAACAGATTACTTCTAAAGAAAAATATTTTTGGACTAATCATAGTGCTTAATGTCAAAAAAAGATAACACTTCACAATAATCTCAAGGAAACTCAATCTTAAATATACTCATTTGTTATTGAATATATAATACAAGTTGCATTTTCTGTTGCAAAGAAAAGGAAAACAAAGATTTTTATCATATTCTAAATGATTGGAATATCTCTCATATTTGTATAACAATCCATAATTAATGTATCCCTTATTGTGACAGCTAAAAGCAGGGTGTGGACTTGTTTTGTTTTGTTTTGTTTTTTAAATTTTGAAAATTTCCACAAGCTTCAACTCTGAGATTTTGAAACTCAGCCTAGGAAAAAAATAATGAGAAACCCCAAAACAATATCTCTTTGGAGGCTATCAGGTCTTGATAACAATATATTTTGCCTTTTCTTCATTTTGTTGCTTTTGGACAACAACCTTGGTTCCATTTCCATTTTAATAGTGTGTTGTAGGAGCAGAACAGTAAGATAGATGTATGAAAATAAAGATTATTGTATATCTTTTTATGTCAGCATAGCATTCTCCCTTGATGATGCAGAAAAAATGGTGAAGTCTTTGATCCCATGTTATTTAATGTTTTACTTTAGCATTAAGCAGCCATATAATCAAGGATAAGACAACTTGAGAAAATAAACATGAAATATCAGTTGTGTTCATGTATTTTTAATGGCAAATTACTGGAAAGTTAACAGCATTTCACATAAGTATCAATAAAATTTTACTTCCAGTTGCAGAACCCAGACACTTGGGGGATGGGAACTGGGATGTCCAATATGTAAGTATTAAAGTCTCCTTGAGTTAGTATTATGATGACAGCATGTCATTTATACTGTTCTTGTTACATATGATCCTTTTCTCAAACTTCCCATGTGTTATATGTATGCACACACACATGCATATCTACAAATTATTTTGGGAACCCCATTATATAACAAGGATGTGAGCTACTGCTGCTTGTGGACATCCATGTGCAATTACCAGACCAACGAGACCATGGTGAGATATCTCTGTGACAATTCCTTATCCTACTTCAGAAATAATAATATTAAAAATAAAAGCATACAATAATCTTTCTCAGCTATTTAAATACCACTGTCTTTGATATGAAGTAGTCAATGAATGTTTACATGATCCCGTGTACCAGCTTAAGTTTCTGGTATCTTCAGACATCTATGTCTAGAAGCATTCAAGAACAGGTTCAGCGTAACTACAGTCTTCAAAAAGTTGCATTTATGTATGATACTAGAGACTCTCTGGGAGAAAGACACACTTCTCAGAGATCTAAGGGATCTACCTTAAATATTCCTTAGGAATGAATCACCTTTAGGAGGTAAATATTTTTCTCATTTGTCTGAAAGGAGAATCTAGGCTGACTAGCCCAGATTTAAGCATCCAATTTTCAGGTGCTTAAATGAGGGAAGATGAACCCAAGTCCATTTGTCTATGGCTTTAATTGGCATTATGAATTGCTGGAGCAGAAACACTGAAGAGTGTTACTAAAGAAGCATTATTTTCCAGCCATTAAGAATCTTAGAGACAAACATGATAACATGCATTAAATAAATACAACACAATATAATACTCTACAATTTATCCAATATCCCCCAAGTTTTCTCCTTTGAATCTGAGATTAAAAGCCTGTTATGTGTGCAGGCACAAGACATCATTTTCAACTGCTAGATAAAGTAATAAAAGACAGCAAGGCATAGGATAACACATTGTATCTAGCTAAATGCTGTAAAACCTGCAGCAAATGTAACGATGTGATTGTGATAAATGCCAAAAATGTATGTGACATGCCACAGGATATCTGTAAAGTACAGTAACCAGAAAAGTTTTGAAGATGTCAGAACAAGGAAAGTACATTCAGATTTTATTGGAAACGTTTTTGAATGACAGTGCTGTCTCACTGTCATGAATATAAAGCTGTGACTTCCTTTGGTTTTCTATATCACTTCATGCAGATTTTCTACAAAATGCCTGTGATACATAAACGTTTTCAGAGACCAGTCCCATCACAGAAGCTCCAACTGAGCATTCATACAGAGTAAAAACAACTATTAATCTGAGCAGCACTGACTTTTCTTTTATCATATTTATTATCTGTTGTCTTTTCTGCTGCAATCAATAAGGTGAATATCTATGCAAACGAAACATTTTCAGTGCTGAGCTGAGACGTATCTCACAGGAGGTCACTGTACAAGCTTTACCAATTCAATACAGCCTGCAGCATTTTGCTGTTCAAATGTAAGGCATCTCTTAAACTTATTTGCCCAGACCATGCTGTTGAATAAAGAAGAAAATGAAAGAAACCCATACTTTGTCATAATACAGAAAAGTTGTTGAATTTAATCTCAGGAACCATAAATTATTTCTAACCCTGTGTAAAAATAAAATCTTACTAATTTTTAGGGGCCTGGTGAAAGTAAAAAAGGGAAACAAAGGGAGGCAAGCATTGCAAAAGAAGCAGATAAACTGGAGATCAAACCAAGGATTTTTTAAAAAAATCTTCAGAAAGAACTTTCTGCAGAAGAGAGAAAGGAAATACTTCTAGATTTATGTTTAATAGGATGTGGCTCCATTTCCTCTTTTATATTATGAGGAGTCAGAAAAACAGCTTTTTATATCTTCTATGACCAATTTGTGATGAGAGGTCTTCATTTAGCATGTTTTATATCTAAAATCCTACTGTTGTAATGTATCATACCATGCTTCTAAATATATAGGTATTGACATTACAGGTTAAAGCATTTTTCCATGTTCTTTGTTGAACACAAAAGATCCAGCAAAACCCACTAAGTTGCCAAATAACCTCACTAAGATAGTTCACCTGGTTCCAATGAATTCTTATTGTATCACTTGAGGATACAATAAGAATATTTCAAGGTGGTTTTTGTTTTGTTTTTATTTCAAGTGTTTCCATATAATCTGATCAATAGCTTGACTGATGAAAACTGTTAGACCTTGTACCAGTGAACTGTTATAGGTCTCAGAACAAAATCTTATTACTCAATTAATGTATTTTAAAGTGAGTAAAATAGAAAACAAATTAATTGTTATCCCTTATATTCTGGAACAATGCATTAAACTGCAATAAAGCTGGAGTGACTTCTATTTTTGAAATCATACCCTCAGTCAACTAAAATAAAGAATCAATTTTGTACTACCTAGAAGGCTCCCCTTCCTGATCATATCAAGCCTGCAGCTCCTATGTTTCACATCTGTTTACACTGAAATAGAGGCACAGTCTTTTGCTATGTGTGATTGTAGAGCCTGGCAAAATGAGACAATGAGCTCTGCTGCAGTCTCCAAGTGTTCTTGAAATGTATTTCAACATACTGCTGATCATAATCATTAATGACAATAATAATAGACAATAACTGATGCTAGTGAAATCTCTGTACATATAAGAACTAAGTAAATGATTACAACTCACTCTCATAATTTGAAATAATGAGTAGTAAAAAATTACTAAAAATAACTGTAACCAAAAAGAAATCTCTAGAAGCAACTCTTAAAGAAATCCTATAGACAGGTTTGCTGAGACTTAAAATAGAACTATTTTTAAACTCCAGGTAGTTGAACTTAATGCCCAAGAAGATTTGTGTGCACTGAAGTCTGCAGCAGATGCTTAATAATTAATGGATGTAAGTATCAAGAATTTAAGGGTCCCCTTACCACTGTTATCATATTTTACATGGCAATTGAAAGAAATTATCTGTCACCTTAAAACTTTTATAGAGCACCATTACAGCTTCCAAACTGAAGAATACTCTGCCATCATATGTAAGTACCTCTTCTGATTTGTATTTTGCTGTCAATTACATCTTGTGCCAAAAGACAGCAATACCAGCTTCTCTCCAATATTGTGACTTCATTTAAGCATGCTTCTTCTATCTTGAATAAAGCTCAGAATTTAGAATAAATATGTTGAAATTCTAGCTTTATATAACTGCCAAAACTACAGAAAGACTTTTGATTCCTACAGAGACTATTGCTTCTCATAGTAATGACGAGTTTGGTGTGAATGCCTCAGCTAAGACTACTAAGTAAAAAAAAAAAAAGTATCTTTAGTTTTTTCTTTTCTCAGAGTAGTTTCTCATCTGCTTCTTAGTGGAATGAACACTGACCAAACTAAGATTATGTTCTGCTCAAAACAGGGTTTGAGTAATGTTTAATAATAGCTATGGTTAAAAAAATAATAAAACAAAACAAAACAAAACAAAACAACATTTGCCTGAAATTCCTTTCCACCTATCTTCAGGCTCCTAAATGTAAGTGGGTAGTCATTCCGCGTTTCCTCCATTGTCAGTGGAGAGGAATTTCCATAGGCCAATTCAGATGTTACTTGGGCTATTGTCCATGGAGAGGTCATGCACCTTTTACAACCCAAAGTTAGTTTTCTAAACTCAGGTAGACCAAATCCAGGTCTTAGAGAACACAGTTAATTGAATTAAAGATTTATTGCATGTATGTTTAAACAAATAAGTATTTAGACTTAAAAATAAATAAATAAATAAATACAAAAGCATAAGTAAAAAGACTTTTTAAAAAGTATCCCCTATTTTTTTTCTGTGAACCTTAAACATCATTTTAATAATTAAAACCCAATTTTTTTTAAGTAGTGAAAACAATCAAAAGCCCAGGCCAGTCAACAGAAAATGGTGACAAGAGGGAAATACCCTCTTTCTAGCCCAGATTCTGCATTCCTATTTCAGTTCCTGCACTTCATCCACTAACCATTTAACTGAAAACATACAGCAAAAACAAAAACAAACAAACAAAAAAAGCCATCTATCTGACTACAAGAACACAGCCCTTCTTGCATTCTCAGTGATCCACAGCCCAGGTTTTTGTTTCCACCACTGAAACAGCTTCCACCAGGATGGGGAAAAATCTCCATCTCATCCTTGCAACACTTCATATTTTCTGTAACAGTGTTCAGAATGCAAGACTCTTACCACTCTCTGCAACCAGTACTCAATTTTTAGAACAGATTTTTTTTTCTCAGCTATTCTGAAAGTCTTCACTGTCCTATTCATCTCTTCCCGCTTCATCCACACATAAAACTTGGATGAAACAGTTTTATGGTTGACAAAGAATTAGAAAGAGTTGTCCTCAAAGTTGATGTCTATTTTCATTCTTAGTATAAATAAGATCATCTTTCATTGTTTCAAACAACATTTAGATGAACATATTTTATTTTTCTTTATTATTTAAACAACAACAAAAAATGTCTTTCTGAAAATATACAAACTACTAGTATTATTCAGGTTTATAGTGAGGTCTTAGGGCTTGAACTACATGTGACTACCCTTGAATTCATATCACATCCACAATGTTGAAGCACAATCACACAGTCCACTGTGAATGGTAGAGTAACCAAAGAGATGGGCAACTGGGGCTCACACTGACCTTAAATGGAAATCAAAGATTATTTCTATCTGCAGTTTAGACAACTACACACAGTCAGCTAAATTGTTGATGAGTAGATATTCACTCAACATAATTTCTGCTCAGCAGAACAGCAATGCAGAATACATCTAAAAATCAACCAACCAAGCAACCAGACAAACAAAAACCTAAATTTGGCTTTTCCAGACAATTATCTTCCTGCTTGAAGAATGACCATGAATAAAATATATTCATGAATTTAAATACTGTGAGCAGAATTAAATTAGCATGACTCTCTGCAGTAAAACAGAGATTTCAAACCAGATGGACTAGATCCACAGGAATCTGGGTGTTTAATTTGATATAAATCATATAATTCCAAATTATTTTCATAATCTTCAATTAGTGCTGGCAGTAATATTTTAATATAAGAATACATATGGAGACACAGATAAACACAGGGTCTAACTGGAGTCAGGCAAATAAAAAAGACCATTGCACAGCAATCCAAAGTAAAAGAAGCAGAATGCAGATGTAAATAATGAACCACAATATTAATATTTATTTGAATAAAAATAAATGTACACCAACTAGTATATCAAATCCTTTCTCTTTTGGGGTGCCCATTGATGCATTTGCCTTTGGCTGATCCTGAGAAATTTTCCCTTTCTGGGAGGCAAGTATAATCAGTCAACATTTTTAAAAATGTTATCTTTAACTTTTTTGGCATGTGTTTTAATTCATCATTACTGAAAAGTGCTAATAGCTGAAGACATTCTTTTAGCTTAGCAAGAGATTGTATTAAGTTTGAGTGTTAATGAAACCTAGAATCCATAATTGAAAAAAGAATAAAATCTGTTAAACAAAACATTTGTTATTCCCATGCTTTCTCAAGGCAAATCTAAGGCCAGCTACTTGCAATTCTCACACAAGACAATGAGATGGAAATGTAAAATACAATTATTATTTTATTTTGTTTTCAAGGGCAGGAAATGATCCAGTTATTCCACTACTGTTCAAGGAAATGTTCATCCTGTGAAGACCCCACATAAGTAGATGGCAGAGGTGCCAAGAAACAATGATGGAAGGCAACCCCTCAGCCTAAGTGGCTCATGAAGGAGTTTTAACATTATTATAGACATCATTTCCACTACGTGTTTTTTTTTTAATTTATTATTATTATTTTTATTCTGTGGATGAATGGAAAGCCAGGAGTGCAGTGCTTTCCTAGTAATTAAATTTTAAATATGCTTTAGTAGCTGCAAGTCCTTAATTTAGCCTTTACAGGGCATAAAGACAATCTGACATTCAAAATGTAACCCTTATTTTTCCTTATGCAAATCCATTTCTTGTCCCTTATTTTATATACTCATTTGAGAATGACTTCTGTTCTGTTTTACAGTACCATGTATAATGGGAGCATTGGGACTCAGATTCCTAGATCCTGTGATAATACAAATAATTAGCAGTCAAAAACCAGAAAACAAACAAACAAACAAACAAAACTGATTTAGCTATTCCTTTTTTTTTTTTTTTTTATGAGGGACAAATAAGAGAACTGTTTCTTTGTTCATTAGCTGAAGGAACATAATTAGATTGAGATTCCAGACTCTAAAAGTCTCTCTAATGGGAATAAGACACAAAAAAACACAGAATTTGCTATTTCTGTTTACCTGGTATTGCAATACATTGGCAATTTCTGGACAAAAACATTCAACTAATATTAACTATTATCAAGAATCAGATCAAATGGAATCTTCTGTAATTTGCAAAGGAGGTAGGAGTGGTAAAGAATGGAATCTATGAAAGGAGTAGTAATGCAGGTTTTTTTATTCAATTTTTATCTAATTAGAGTAATTAAAGAAACAGTTTTGGATAGGATCCAGCATCACTACTTTAACAGATATTGTTCTCAATTGCAAGAGAAGAGTTCTCATCCATTCCACTCACAGTTGTAATTGTTATATAAAGTGGTCAGGCTGTTACCTAAACAACAGGAATTTTTCATGCATACATATTTCAGTATATATCCTTGATTCCCAGCAATAGCAATCATACAAACATGTATTGCCCTTGGCTAATGTGACAATACAATAATCTGATTGGCAAGGACAGAAGGAAAGATGAAAGGAAAAAAAAAAAAAAAAAAAAAAAGAGAAAAAAACAGGATGCCTTTTCAAGGTAACATGCTTGCTGCAGTAGAATTTTAAAGAGTTCTTTGAAGAAGAACAGAAAGACTGCAGCTATTAATGAAATATAAATTGTATAGAGAACAGTATAGAAGTTCTTTCCAATTCCTATTATAACTCTACTGATTCCATTGCAAGCTTATTAAATAGGCATCTTCCATTTCTGTATTCACATACATGAGTTTTCTATCCATAAGCTCTAACAATACACTGGTCCTTTACCTTTTTCCTTTTTCCAAAAGACTCTAATGTGCAGTAACCAGATTATTAAAAATATATATATTTTTAGGAATATTTTTAGGAATGTGCCCTCTCTAGCATGTATCACTGCGTGTCTGAGCATTGCTTTAATTGCCAGAAGAAACTCTCTCACACATACAGTTTTCTTCTTTGGAGAATTTGACAGTATCCAATGGATATTAATTATTCAATGCATTACCATAAGGAACTCAGGTATAGTGATGATAAGCATGATGTAAAAGCACATATAAAAACAATAGAACAAACCACATTGCAAGAGTCTGACAAAGCTGAAAAAGATTAAAAGCTGCAGCACCATGCAATTATTAATATCCTTACTAGGAAATAAAAATGTTCTTTAACCATTTTAGAAAATCTAAAGTCCACATTTCTTTTTTTCTTTTGTGCCACTCACATTAACACTGTGTTGAATGGGGGGGGGGGGGAGGGGGGCTTTTAAGATACGTAAGAATTTGTGCCACCATGAAATCATCATAGGCTCAAGAAGGCATCTACAAAGTCTGCCATAACTCCATTAGCTGCCAGTGAAAATACATTTGCAGTGCTTTAACCTATTCTTTAAAAATCTTCCCATGTAACTCTATTTTAATCAATAGAGGTTCTGAACTGTTGTATAAAGATATCAGAGGAAATTCAACCAGGTTCAAATAACCTATTGTATGCTAGATCTAGCATACTGCTTGATGTACATGAAAGCAATTGCTCTTTTACAGAAATGTTTTTGCTCTTATTTAACTCCAGGAAAATAGAAACATAAGAAACAAACAAGTTTGACTTCAAGGTTAATGCAGTAGAAATTATTTAATTCCAAACCATTTTCTTCCTAACATGAGCTTTATTTTTATTATTTTCAGCATTGTAACAGCTTAGTAGTACTTAAAACAGAAATGTTTAGGATGAAATTATATTTTTAACATTCAGATGCTCCTAAACACTAATAAAGCTTTTTAGAAAATAGGATAACACTTCTGTTAAGATAGTAACAAAATTAAATTGTAAAGGAGTATGTAGACTATGTCTGCCATCTACTGTAAGAATGAAATATTGCAGGTCTCCTGTTTGTCCAAAATTTAAATTAAATATATATATATATAATTATTAAATGTCTTTTACCAATTTGACCTACTTCTGTGATCTGGTCACAATTTATTTCGATACATATGGATTAAAAACAATTAAAATAATAGCATAGATATATTATAAAAATATCTAAAAGTTCGCTACCTGTAAAACAGAACAAATTTTCAATTTGTTGTGAATAGAAAAAAATGGGCATTCAAACAGTACAAAGAAAATTAGTTTATAATATGAAAGGTTTTGGAATTGCTATTAGTGTGCAAGTAATCACTATAATCATCATTCTGAAAATACAAACCGTTGCACTTTTCTTCAGTTCTTTCATGTTCCTCTTAATACACAAATATAATGCTAGCTTTAAACCCTGTTAGTACATCCAGCTTCCATAAGGAGTGGACAAAGGTAATTTTAAATTTTATGGTAGTTTGGTTGTTGAGCAGCCTTTATAGCAGTCTACACTTCTAGTCTACACTTCTATCCATCCAAGGAGCAGCCACAGAATAGGTCTCACACACTGATTTCCTTATCGTCCCTACCATTTTTTTTAGCTTTCTCCCCATATCTGTCCAACTCCATACTTGCAAGCAATGGCTGGGCACAACTCTGAGGAGAATTTCTTCATGGACTTCTTCTAATCAGCTGATCAGACTAGACAGTGCTTAGTTCAGCTTTGTCATCTTATGTTGCCTTGCAAGATTACCCAGCTGTTGCCTCTTCACATACTCTCTCTATTGCTTAATGTCACTGCTTGCACGTGCACTACATACATACACTTTTATGTACTGTGAACTTGGTGAGATACATACAAACAGCTCTTCCTTTGCTGCAGACACTCTGAACTGTGCAAAGATCAATGGCATAATGGCACTATACCAGGATATATCCACAGAAAAACACCTTATACTGTGTATAGGTACAGTCTGCTTGAGAGGAGATTGGTCCAGGCAGTGCAGAGGTAAGTAGGTCTATAAGTCTTGAGGTCATGGATCTTTCTCTGACCCTCATGCTTAGCTACAGAAACTCAGCTTCAGTGAATTAAAGTGCTTCTAATGTGAACTGACTGCAGTGGCACACAGTCAGATTCTTTTACCTGGTTAGACTAGTAATAATATCACCTGGGAAAAAGAGATGGTGTCTGATAGTGTTGCGTTAGTAGAGCTTTCTTCTGAGCACAGGCAAAATTTTAGTACCTACCTAAGCAGATTTGAAGGGTGTTCCCTGTTATATAACCATCAGTGAAGAAACTTCTCCAGCAATTAGCTTCTGAAGACTTCTCACTTTCAACTTTGGAAAAACAAGATGACTTTCTTGAGTTTTAAAGACCATGTTTTTATTATCCCATCTCAAGCAGAGCATTAAAATAGAATCAAGTCAGCCTGGAGTAAGACTGTGACAAGCTCTCACAGTAATACAGAAGAGGGACTGAAGTAATACAGTCCCTCTTGTCTGCAGAATTCCAAGGTAGACATCTTACCACACAACAGAAATTTTAAAGCTAGCCTTTTACAAATTAATGCCTGGAAAAGAGCATCTGCTATCTGAATTAAACTTAACACAGTACAGATACCAGTTGGTTTTGTGTGTTTTTGTTGTTTCTTTGTTGTTGTTGTTGTTTTTTCTATCACAAAAAAATCTTCCAATCTATTTCTACTCTGAAAGATATTACACTTTTTCAAGATGTGATATATATAGAGAGAGATTTGTAAGGCATTTCTTATGTATATAATAATCGTGAGTGGTTAGTGGTCTTTTATATTATTCTTTGTGTACATGGATATCTCAGAAGTAAGCCCTCTACCTTGAAAAGGACAAAGTTTTTGAAAAAAAGAGCAACTTCTACAGAATGTGTCATTTGAGAAATGTCAACTGTTTCAAGATTATATAGAGAATATATATATTTTTACATACACACATTCCAGTTTTATGCTCCTCTTTTTCATCTTTTTAATATTGCTCAGAACTGCTTTTAAATAGGGAACACACAATGTGCCAGCTGGGGGGATTATATCAAGCAAAATTTAGTCTGTTTTTTTCTTCTGCTCTTGGTTAAATTTCAGTTCCCCCCCCTCCAAGTCCAACTATCATGCTGGTCCCTTTTCTGGAAGCAATAGGAGTTTCACTAAAGTATCAGAACAAACAAAGTTACTTTCATTACTTAGTTCAGTTCTCCCGGGAAGGAAAGAGACAATGAAGATTTTACCTTTGCTAACGCTATTGATAACAAGACAGGTCAACATGACAGACTGCTTCTAGAGTTATCTGATGGTTTTATCCTCCAAGTCCTGTGTTTTCCACTGTTTTGGATCAGGGACTGATCCATTGCTGCCATTCCTCCATAGCTTAGATACACATCTTTTTGTTTTCCATGGTGATGTGGGAACGGTAGTTACCTGGACTCAAAAAGTCATTTCAGGCCTGTCAGCACACGTCTGTCCTACTTGTTTTCTCTTCTCAGGTACTTAGTGAAAATCCTAACCTCTATGACATACCACTGCAATCATTTCTGAAAAATAAAAGTAAAAAGGGGGGTGGGAAGGGATATCATACAAATGACTAATGTACAACTGACTACCTAAAACCCAATACGAAAAGAGAGTCTGAATTAATTTTGCATGACAAGAATCCCTCCCAAATATGACAGGAAGCTAGCTACATTACCCAAATAATGAGGATTCCAGCTGAGGTAACTCGGGGAAACACTTGGGCTAGTATATGCATATACAATGCCTCATTTACCTTCTTGAACACACAGACATGCCCAAGAAGGCTCAGTGCTAATACAAGTACATTAGAAGATTTTGAGAATATTTGAAACCAATCATATTTTGCAATAGGTATACCTGTCCCAGAAATTCAGTATAGTCTCTAGGGGATTTACTATATTTTTTTTCTGAGCAGCAGAGCAAGTACATTATGGTTTCTAAAGATTTACTACCATAAAAATGCAGAAAGCAGTGACCTGTATAACTACATATGAGGCTGTTATCCAAGCTTTGCATTCAGAGGAATTTCTTTCTCTTTCTCTGTCCCTCTCCCTCTGGGGAAGGTGATTTGAATTGCAGATAGCATCCCTCACCATAATGCAACACTGCTAAACACTTCCATATTTCAGGTATTAGACACTAATTTTGACAGAAAACTACTCTACCTGAAGATGAAACATCTACAAAATACCTCCCCGGTTCTTTATTTGCAGTTTGTTTCTACCTGTTCTTTGAGTCCTTCCTTAACCACTGTGCTAGACCAAGAGGCACTGGGAGTTTTAATACTTATGGAGAGAGATGCTTTGAAAATCACAGATGAATACAGTTGAATAGACAGTCTTATGGAGGGGAGTGCCTCACTCTCTTCACAGTTCAGGTGAAGAGAGAGTATGGGTGTAATTGCATGTGCCCAAAATTTTCCCTCCCTTCATGTACACAGAAAATATAAAGTCCTTTTCCAACTGAAAGCAAGCTTTTCATTGCTAATGTACCAAGAAGACTACACAACTCATTTGTTGTTATTGTTTGTCATAATTATTCTCCCCAGAATAGTTAAAATATAAGTGAATGATTACAAAGGTCTTAGAGATATTCAGTAGCATATCTTGGTTTGAGTACAACCTACTATTTGATTTTCATATTTTTCCATCCAAAGGCTGAGCATTTTTCACACATAGCTGCAGTATCTCCCTAAGGCAGGCAACTAGCAAGAGTAACTTTCTCACAACACTGCTAAATCCTTATGAAGTAAAGGTGTTAAGCACTAGGAACAAGAACAAATTGATGCAATTTTCATTAAATGAAATGTAGTTTGCAGTTATTTCAAGAATTACCAGAGTTCAAAAGTATATAGATATTTTTTAAAATCTTAAAAATACTGTCTGATATATATTTAAGAACTTATCTTAAAGTCATAGAAATATAGCCCTTATACTAGTTGTGGCAGGAGGTAGAGAGGAAAGTTGCCTTTATTGTTTATCTTCCAAATATTGATGCAAGTCTTGACTTCTCTCTTTCTGACATCTTATGTGCATGTAACCTTGCTTCTAGTTTTGTCCCAGAAACCTATTCTTTATTACAACAGGGCTAAATTTGGCCCAGTGCTTTGCTGTAAATCAGGGCAAATAACTTTTAGAATAGCTGGTGAACTTCCAGGTATCTCTGTCTTGAGAGTTTTTCTTCCAAACTGAACATAAAACATGTTAGCACAACAAGACAAATAATATATTATAAATAAATGAGTCTTAAAATAAATAAATAAATAAATCAGGCTTCTAAAGCCTCCCTCACAGACCTGTGGTTTTAATATACCACTTAAGTTAAGATACAACTGAGAAAACTGTAACAACCATGATCAGCCCACCGAGTGTCATGGCCTCGCAAAGGCAGGACTTTGCTAATAAATTATCATGCCTCAGGCTTACCACTAGAGAATGTAACAAAGACACAGATCCCTTGAAAATAAAAATGTCTCTTGTTACAGTCACAAATGGACTAATTCCCTCTGCTCTCTTTTCTCTAAGCCTTGGTCAATGAAACATTCCTGTTCCTAGTTACAAAGGCAATACAGAAGAATCATTCACCTTACATTGCAGTATGATACTATAAAAAAATAAAGTAAAAATCTGGATGCTTTACTCTATTTTTCATGTCTATTGATAAAGTAAGCCACACAACTACTTTCTCACCTAGAATCCCTATGCGTATTTTATCATTCAGAATAAATGAAGCAAAACACAGACACACATATGAATCCTTGTTTCCCTCCTGAAAATAAATAAATAAATAAATAAAAACAAAAATAAAAATAAAGCTGCTTTGTGCTGCTCCTGTTGAGTAAAATAACGATTAAGTGAGTGAATCCACCTCCTTCAGGATCCCCTCTTCCCCAGTAGCCACATGGGTGACACACATCTACTGCAGTTACTCGTATATTGCAAACCATTCTCTCTTCCTTTGAGGATGACACTACAGAGAGCACCCAACTGATTATACACTCTTATTTTAGAACATGAACACTCTCAAAGAGAAAGTGAGTCCTCAAAAGACTGACAGATTCATCATCTGGGGTTTACAAAAGGTCTGCATTGCTTTTAAATTAGAAAATTATCCAGAAAATTCACAGCACAGGAAAAACAAAATGTTTTAAATGCCACAGGACAGGTTCTCCTGAATTCCCATGAATTTTATAACACTCTCTACTATGTCTGTAAAATATGGATTTCAGATGCTACCCAATAGCAACCGAAGCCATACAAAATGTGACCCTGCAATTATTTATGTCAGTAGCTATAAAACATCAGAGGGGGGAGGACAAGCAAGGGCATGTGGCCTGAGAAGAGTGCTGGCAATTTGTCCACATTTTTATTTTTTAGGGATGGAAACAATACTGAAAAACTTATTAAAATAATAATGAAGAGTGATTAGCTCATACAACCAGTGGTGTTTTCTCTGTATAGTTTTGATAAGCGCACAACTTCATGTTAGTAGTTCTGCATTAGCACATACACTACTTTTGATGGAAATGGAGACTAAAGGTGATGGATTCCACACTAGATCCATAAATCTGCCACATAAATGAGCCAAGTTCATAATAGTGGTTCAAGTTAATAATAGCTTATTAAAAAGAAATATGCAGTCAGACATGGTCTGTCTCAGAATTAGTGTTTTGAGAAGTCTTTCCTTTGTCATTACTGATTAAAAGTCAGTAAGGCCACACTTATGTTTTACTCACCCCCCAAAAAAAATTTTTAAGTGAGCACAAATGTGAAATGTTACACGAAGAGAGCTGTTTTTGTTTTAGTTAAAACTCTTCAAATGGTTACAGAGAGCAAATCAGAAAGGAAAAAGAAAAAAAAAAAAAAAAGGAAAAAAAAAGAAAAAAGAAAAAAGAAAAAAGCACATGTATCCTATCCTACAGCTGTGTCAAGATACCACAAAAGAAATCATATTTATTACTACTTCACATAGCATGATAACAGTGATGCCACTCCCACCTCTTCTTATTGAGAACTGGTTCTTTATTATATTACGCTTCCCTCTGGACCAACACAAAGGATGGGATTTGTCTCACCTAGCCTAAGAAGCCAACAGCATAAGCTGGTCACTGCAGGCTTTGTATAAAATCCAAACAGACAAGTACACAATTCTAGAGCACAATCTGACTTATCTTAGACCCATAAATTAGGATAAGATGAACTGCACTCTAAAAAGGGATCTAAAGTGACTAGATCAGATGTAAAAGTCTTCATCTAGTAAATGAATCCCACCCATGCTGTCTGCTCTGGAGGGCCCATCATCTTGACAGACTATGTGAGCAAAGGGCAAAAGCAGAAACACTGACATACTATAGCAGAGCTCTTAAAGCTCATTGCTCAATACACTGAACACACTGTGTGCATGTGTTGTTGTTGTTCCTTATGTACATAGTGTCCTTATTTTAAATTAAAGGATCCCAACTTTAAAAGGTCCCAAATCTAAAGGTAAAGAAATAAGAAACTCTAATAACACAGAATTATCTGTAAAACTGTCCTATGCTCTAAAGCTGTCTTCATGCTTCATTGAAGAACTTCTGCCTAGAATTTTGCTCCAAGCTGGCTCATTTCCCAGTACAGCTGTAGAGAAAGATTACAAATATGCTCACAATTTGTACTATCATTACCTCTCTGCAACCAGCACATTAAGGTTGCAATTTACCTGCTACTGTGAGACAGAACATCTCAGCAACTATTTTAGCAAACCACCTTAATCATGAAAGTGATGGAGCGATAAGAAGTGAAGAAAGTCTGGGATGTAGGATTTTGAGGGTCATTTTGAACTCAGGCTAAATGAGAGCATGACAGACAGGAAGACTTAGAGTTGATGAAAGAATTATGTCTATTCGTGTGAGTGCAAAGCATAAGAGAGATATTCTCTATTAAAAGGTTTTTGGAGGATCAGAAATTATATTTGATGCTAACATTGAGCTAATAGTTTTGTTGGTTAAATCTTCCTGAGAGATCCAGATGTTTCCAGTTTGTAGCAGAGATTCTCTGAAGGGAATAGAACAGCAGGGAGTATCTTGTATGGATTGCTTCTTTTTTTTCTTTCTTTATTTATTTTTTTTTGGTCTTTCTTATTGGTTTTAGAAATTTACTCCATTTTAGATTGTTTATTCATTTTGAATAAGGTGATTTCAAAAGAAGTGGCTAATGTGCTTATTAGGAGATGTAGGTGCTATTGCTAGAGGATTTCTTTTTGGTGGTAATATTAAGAAAAACACCATTCCTCTGAGAGCAAAGCATAACACTTACATTCTGTAGTCTCCAGCAGCAAAATCATTACTGGTATTTTTAACTACACAGAAAATACATAGCTTTGCATTCAGTATTTCACATTTTGTGCTCCTGCATTCACCTCTTTGGGTATGCAGAGGATAGAGGAGTTTTGATCCAGTACTGAGAAAAGAGATCATATCAGAGCTCTTGCTGTTATGGTACATATCATACAGCAATCAAATTATTTTCTCAGCCTGCATGATTCAAATATAGTGTTTCAATAGTACTTTAAAGGTGTCCAGTAGCATAAAAGAGGTTATGTTAATTAAATAACCAGCCTCTGCAAAAGCAGCTAATATATTTAGATCCTAATTCACCATGGAATTTTAAAAGGTAGTTAACTTCAGGCACACACTTGAATTCAGTGGGACTGCTTGAGCACATTTGAAGTAATGTACCTCCTTCACTACCCTCATGACCTGGGACCTAAATGAACAAAGGACTATTATGCAACTGAATATACCACAGTTATTACACATTGTTATTTAATTGTTTTGGGTTTTGAAGAAAGTAAATATTCTGCTGATCTGTTCTATTCCCTGGATTCACAAAGTAAACATGAAATACTACAGCTCTTCTAAAAAATCTAGAATCAGAGCTTTGCTCTAAGAATAGCAAAATACTGCTGGTGAATTTTCAAGAGAAAAAAAAAAAATCAATGAGCTGAATTTTCATGTTCATAAGGTGACGTCGGGAGATTTTAGCATCTAAACTACACCACATTCTATCCAGATGCATAACAGACAGTTTTAACTTCACCAGAAGCAGTTGCTTATTTAAAATAGTTACGATTTAGGTATATATCTACATCTACAGACACATGCCATTAGGGCTTTCCTCTGACAAAAGCTCAGTACTTAGCCCATTCCTCAGACAATGCACCATGCACACTGGGAAACTATACTAGTACAGTCCAGTAGTTCACATACAAGCTCTGTTTTTGTGATACCAGTAATCCCACTGCTAACATGAATTATTTTGGTGCTGTTTTAGTATCAGACAGTCCTCACTATAAGCATCAAAAAGTTAAGTTAGGTATTCAAGGCTTCAAAAACCTGTAATCTTACTGTTTGAACTCCTTACCCAGCCCCTATAAAAGCATGTCAGGCTGACCCATAGTAGTCAATTCTTATTGCCCTTATCTAAAAGGATTCCCTGCTGCAGAACAGTCCTGTGTTGCATTGGGAATGGCAGGAAACTGAAAACAGACTCTTTTGTAACAACAGGAGCTTCATTTATAGTGCACATATACTGTAAGAGCAGTCCTGGGTTTTCTATCAGCATGCCTGAGCCTAATTACACCTGCTGTAGTCTCAAATCACTAGCCAAAGGCCTGGAGTAGTACTTCAGTGCCTTACTAAATTCAAAGAATAGCTGAGATGGAGCCTGCAGACAACTAATGTGCTCTAAGAACAATGCAACAGTCGTTTCGTGGGGCGAACTGAGGGATTTCAAGGGAGCTGCCACAGAGACTACACATTGTTGCAGAGCAAGAGGTACTGTTTTGTGTACTGCACTTCACTCTAACACTTACAGTTGAAAGGAAAGCTATTCAAACCCAAATAAAACACTAAGTTTCTTGGACTAATTTTTAACATCAGGGGGGTTGTTTGTTTGTTTTCCAGCTGCTGGATTTTCTCTGTATATGCATCCATCATTTTTATACTTTGTAAATAATAGTTTCCTTCTGGTTTTCCTTCTTTCTTCAGTTTCCCCTATTTTCTTTTCTTTCCCTTTTTTGTTTTTGTTTTTGTTTTGTTTTGTTTTGTTGTTGTTTTCCATTTTACATGTTCATTATGATTCTTAAAACACTCATTGCTCCTGCATGGCACAAGTGAAAATCAGGTGCAGCATTGGTTTGCCCTCCTGAATTAATTCTGCAGTCTGAACCATCTGCTTCTTTTACATTTCACCTTTCTCATAATGCAGGGGTGGAAAGTCTCTGGCTCCTGGGCAACTTCTGACTCTTGAGATGTTCGAGCCACAAGGCTTGCTACCAGTATAAGCGACATATCTTGCATGTGAAGGACAGTATTCTCTGAGACCAGAATGCTAATCCTGTCTGGGTTTGGAGGAGAGAAGGTCCCTTTCTTCATGTAGTCATTGTCATCTGCAGTGTCTCCTCAGTGGCATTCAGCTCCTGTGGGGTGTTTTAAGGCTCTCAGTCAAATAAAAATATTACTCTTAGTTTCAGGACAGCTGCAAGATCCTACTCTACTGTGTCCTTTTTACAACTCTACCTCTTGACAATATTCTAACAAAAGTACTTGTTGTGGTGGATCAAACAAATGATTCATTTTGTCCACAGCTTCACTTGTATGATCTATTAAGCTGCTTCTCCACCACAATACTGCATAAAACACAACTGTAACTGTTGACTGAAATCTCTCCTGCACTGAATAAAATAACTATTGAAAATGCAAGGGAATAGAAATGTGGACTGTATTGAAAGTCACTGACAAGCTACACCTAATTCCTGTTTTCATATGATATTGTAGACAAGGTGCTCAAGTCATTACAGGATATTTTATGTCTGCAAGGCACAGAAAATGGAGCAGAAAACATATAAAATAAATTTGCAAGGGTTTTGCTGGGAGAGCAGATTAATAAAATTAAATCTATATATATTAGAGAAGAACAAAATGTGAAGGAGTTAAGGACATCCTCATACAAGGGTTTCTTTAAAAAAAAAAAAAAAAAAAAAAAACAGGGGAAAAGGATCTCTCAGCTAAGGGAAAGGCTTGTCCTAGCTCTGAATCTGTTGTTTTGAGGTCATATTGAAGAAATGCCCTGTTCTGGGGCTGTGCAGCAACAATAAAACAAAATCTGTGCTCATCTGTCACTGGAATTACCCAGACTAAAACACTTGCTGCCCTAAAGGGAATGGAAAGGGAATGGAAAGGGGATGGGGAGGCTTGCACATCATAGCACACAAACAAATCCTGAAATATGTGCAATGCAGCAAAACAATAAACCTGAGACTCCCAGCTGCATCATTGGCAGTTTTAGACCAAAGTTAAAATGAGCTTAATAACATGATCACATACTGGTTTCACCACAAAACTCTGCTAGCTCTGACTTGAACCACTGAGGGGCAACTGAGGAAGGCAACCACTCAAGCAGGCCCTATTGTCTTATGTCTGGTGCCGCACAAGGAACCTTTCTATCACAATTAGGCAGTATCCTGTTACGTCCTCCAGATAAAAGCTTACCTTAACATGAAACAACTTTAAAACATGTCTTTATGGATAATAGAATACTCAAACATTCTTGAACAAATTTTTAAAACTTACACAGGGATGGTGCTTTGGATAAAAATTGTGTCGCATTTTAAGCTGCTCCCAAGAAATTCACACAGAAGCCATGCTATAACCTCAGAGAGAAAATAAGATTTCATTTTGCCTGTGCATGTAAAGTGCTAAAAAATAAAAACACTCAAGTAAACAAGTTTGACCAGTGGTTCTCTCATCACCTGAACTGTTTAACTTTTAGTTACAGAGGTCAGGTTTAGATTATGCCAAGTAGCAGTCGCTGGCACAGTGCCTGGGCACAGTTCAGGGAACAACACATGTCATCTGAATTCCCAGTACATAGTCTGAACTAGACTACACTGGGCTTGGCTCCCTTCACACTCCAACACTATCTCAGCAGGATTTTCAGAGCCTGGAGCATCCCTGCTGGCCCTGATGCCACATTGAGAGTTTGCAAAATATATTCTCAGATTTATGCTATGAAAATACCATGCCAGTGGGATGCCCTCATATTTTTTAAACACTTGAACTGGAAAAAATTAAAATTAAAAAAAAAAAAAGAAGAAGAAGAAAGAAAAGAAAAGAAAGAAAGGGAATGAAAAATAAATAAATAGGACACAACATGATAACTATATCCTATGGACAAAAAAAAAAAAAAAAAAGAAAAAAAAAAGAAAAAGCATGGCATGAAGCCCAGAAGAGACACAGAGCCAAGTTTGGTTGCAGCCAGGATGTAACACTTGGCTTCAAAGCCAGAAAATGGTCCCTTATCATGTTTTATTTAGAAGTAGAGATGCAGTCTTCGAATCCGTCTAGCCCAACATCTTTTCCTCAGCAATAGCCAGTAGCAGATGTTAAGCAGAAAAGTGTATGAAAAATGTCCACAACACACCTTCCCAAATTGTAACTATCCTCTGGTTCAGGTTTTCCAGATTTGGATGTTGAATCCAGACCACTATGTCTGATAGATGAATACATTCAATGCTCTTTTGGGGCTAACATACACTTCTGGTTTCCAGAATGTCTTGTCACAGATGAACCCTACAATTAAATTTTGTTCTTTATAGAAAATAAATAAATAAATATCTCTTTGTTTAAAATATACTGTGCAATTATTTAATTGGGTGACACTTTGGATTCTCCTTTCACTGAAGATATTTTATCTACAAAGCTTCTTCTCTATCTAAAACTATTAAAAACCTTTGTCTATACCTCTAATATTTATTATCTTTTCCGATTTTATTGTGGGCCTTGTGTGTCTTTTTTAACTCCTGTGGAACCAGATGATCTTTAAATGTCCCTTCCAACTCAAGCCATTCTGTGATTCTGTGATTTTATGATTCCATAATTCTATGACTCTATGATTATTTTTCTTTCCATTTTTAATAAGCTGAACAGCAAAGATCCAGGCAACTAATTATCAGATTAAATATAACATCAAGCTACAAGAAAATTATACACTTATCTGAAAACTATTGATTTTCCTCATGCTGTTAACTTCATTGAATAAATAATGCTTATCTACAAGAATAAAATGTATTCTTTTGTGTGTTAAATAGTTTTGCTTCTATCTCTTTCAAGCCTATGATTCCATGTTGTGCTGATGCCTCAAAGTTCATTCTGCACTGCTTGCACCACAAAAGTAGAATAACTTTGTGGTTTATGACTATTCAACATGATATACAAACTTCTACTTACGTAATAAAACAGTGGCTATGTAGAACCACAATTACTTAACATTAGTAGCACAGCTGTACCTATATACTTATGTATATTACTGTATTGAGTTTACATGGCAAGGTTTTGGTAGTGAGGGGCTGCAGGAGTGGCCTCTCTGAGCAGAGCCCAGCAGCTGCCCCATGTCAGATCTGAACCAGCTCCAGCCAGCTTCAAAAGGGACTTGCTGCTGGCCAGAGCAGAGACAATAAGAGATGTTGGTTGTACCTCTGGCTGAGCAGCTGAGAGAGAGGAGTGAGAAGCAGCCCTGCAGACACCAAGGTCAGTGCAGCAGGAGAGCAGGAGGTGCTCCAGGCAGGCAGCAGCAGTTCCCCTGCGGGCTGTGGAGAGGCCCCTGGTGGAGCTGGCTGTCCCCCTGCAGCCCATGGGTCCCACATGGAGCAGATCTCCACGCTGCAGCCTGTGGAGGAGCCCCCGGTGGAGCAGGTGGATGTGGCCTGGAGGAGGCTGCGGCCCATGGAGAGCCCCCGCAGGAGCAGGCCCCGGGCCGGAGCTGCCGCCCGTGGAGAGGAGCCCACGCAGGAGCAGGGGTCTGGGGGGAGCTGCCGCCCGTGGGGGACCCGTGCTGGAGCAGTTTGCTCCTGGGGGATGGACCCCGTGGTATGGAGCCGTGTGGGAGCAGTGCTTGAAGAGCTGCTGCCTGTGGGCAGCCCCCGCAAGCTCAGTTCGGGAAGGATGGCATCCCGTGGGAGGGACCCCACGGGGAGCAGGGGCAGGGAGGGATCGAGAAGGAGTGGCAGCAGTGAAGTGCTATAGACTGACCACAGACCTCATTCCCATTTCCCTGCGCTGCTCCTGGGGAGGACATAGAAGAGGGTGGATGGGGGAAAGTTGTTTTTAGTTTAGTTTCTCACTGCTCTAGTCTGTTAGTAATAGGTCATAAATTACATTAATCTCCCTATGCTGAGTCTGTTTTGTCCGTGACTATAATTGTTGAGTGATTTCCCTGTACTTATCTCAAACCTTGAGCCCTTTCCATCGCATTTTCTCCCCCCTTTCCTTTGAGGAGGGGGAGTGAGAGAGCAGTTGTGGTGGAGGTCAGCTGCCCAGCTGGGTAAAACCACCAGTATTACTCATAAGAATAATAGTAATATTTGGAAGACATAAGAGGAGCGGCTGAAGTAACTTGGATTGTTCAGCCTGGAGAAGAGGGGAGGGCTCATGGCAGCCTACAGCTTCCTCTCAAGGGTGAGTGGAGGGGTAGGTGCTGATCTCTGCTTTCTGGTGACCAGTGACATGGCCCAGGAACGGCTTGAAGCTGCAACAGGGGCAGTTCAGGGTGGATATCAGGAAAAGGTTCTTCACTGAGATGATGGTCAAGCACTGGAACAGGTTCCCCAGGCAAGTGGTCATGGCACTGAATCTGCCAGAATTCAGTAAGTGTTTGGAAAACACTCTCAGACATATGGTCTGATTTTTGGGTGGTCCTTTGGGGACCCAGGAGTTGGACTCAATGATCCTTGTTGGTCCCTTCCAACTCAGATATTTTGTAATTCTATGATAACAAAGCATCAGAATTTTTTCACCTTTGCACTCATGCAAATAACTTCATAAGCAACAAGACAGTAACAAGCGCTCCTTTTTCAAATCACTCTTGTTATATTTGGGCAAGACTGTATCAGATAAGCCTTTCGTTCAACATAATTTACTCCTAGATAGAAAAAAAATAGCAATATGTTAAAAAATAAATAAATATTAAAGGAGAATGTATGAAGCAGAGATTTTTATTTTAAATAGGTTGGAGAAGCAAAGAAAGAAATTTTTTGTCATTTAATCAGCTTACCCTGGCTACTTCTTGTTTTTCTTTGACTCAGACTTTCATGTAAAAATACAATTTCAACCGCAAAAAAATAACAAAGTAGTCGTATGTGACAAATTTCCCAAACAGAGGGCCAAGGAAGGCCTCAGGGACCTATACTGTTCATTCCTGACAGACACCAGTAATAAGATGTATTTAAAGTAACCAAACAGAGAGAGCATCCTACTACCTACTATTCAAAACAAATTCATAATATATTTAATTACTTATTAAAACTTTTTCTTTATCCAACTCTATAGTTTTTTATTCTCAACCTATAATTCAAATGTAAAATAAAATGGAAACTTTCAAAAAAATCATAATTCAACTTTCATTTTATTTCTCTTTTACTGAATTACATTCCATCAAGTAATAACTATCTTAATCTGTACTTAATAACTCATTTTTCAAATTATACAAGTGCTTTCAGGTTTTGTGTATTGTGTTTCTGGGGTTTTATTCTATTCATTTTTAATATAACCATTTTACAGAGTCTCCAAAGAATAATTCAGACAAGGAATCAGCACAATAATGTGCCTTGCATTGAAAAGAGCTGATTTTTGGAAAGAGGGCCGTTCTCTGAGATGTGAAATATATCATTATCCTTATAGGATCGATTCAATTTAAAACTGCTGAAATTATTTATGAACTTTAAAGGGCCTTCCAAAGAAGTATTTGGAAAATGTTGGTGTCATTAATAAGAAAAAATACCAACACTTTTTCATACTTTTTTTTTTCAGTACATTACCCTTATGTAAATAGAACTATTAATTTCCATTTAAGAGTAGGTAAATATTCAATATGATCAGTTAATAAGAGCAACAGCTTCTGATGATTTCCTGAGTGATTTTATTGGATCTTATGATGCAGAGAAAAAAGATCTAGGAAAAAAAAAAAATGTTTTTATGGTTCAGTCTTACCCCAGTCTTGTTTGTGTTATAGAAATGGACTCGTCACTGAAAGTTGAGACAAGTTCTTTTTCTTGTTCATCATGTATTTCATAATGTTTGTTTTTTTTTATTTATTTTTTTTTTTTAATGGATCAAGGCATGATGGAATTCCAAGTGCTGAGGTCAACCTAGATGTGTCCAATAAATGCTAGGGTTTAGTTCAAAACATAAGGAGAAACCCTCTGTTTGTCATTTTCTGAAGAGAAAAATCACTGCATATCAGAGTATACTATCTACTCCTGGATAGCAGATAGAGTAGAGCTTGGACTGCTCCTAGACTAAGAACTCAGGTGGAAACCTGCAGGATCTTGAGCTTCCATTCTGGGTCAGAATTTATATGTCACTAGATACATGCCATTTTTAGGTACATACCATTTGGAAGAGCAGAAAATGCAATGTATTAAAATCTTATTTTTGTTTAACTGACCTTAAGGCTTACTTTTTTGTGCTGTTTGAAACACGGTAAATCTAATAATTCATCTTCCACTTCCTTCTAAGCACACATATGTACAACACTTTGGGATGGCAAATCATGTGCTGCTTGAGAGGTGGGGACACGAACCTAAGATCAGGAATAAATTAATTTAAATTTAGGTTGCTTCTATCTGGTTGTGTAAAGAAAAAAAAAAAAAAGAAGAAGACATCATATTTTTCTTATTTGCTGAATCAAGTCCTAACTTTCACAGTTTTGCCCAGGTGAAATGATTAATTTATCTGACATCAGTTTGAAAATTTAATATTTACATACTGATATCAGGCATTTCAAAGCATAAATTAATATTAAAAAAATGTGCAGACGTAATTACTGTATTAAAAGACAGCAGGTAACAAGTTTTGAGAAGGATTTTTGCTTAGAACACAGCAGAGGGTAAAATTATTTTTTCAATTATCTTAAACCAACCTGTTATTATAAAACACTTCTGAGTCACAGGCAAACTTATCAACAGCAGTAGTTTTTCACTAGATTTCTTCCACTTTTTCAGTCCTATAAATGTTAGCTCAACCTACTGCTGAGCATTAATCACAGTTAATATTGTGAACTTTTTCAAAATATACTTTTTCAAAGCTGAACTGTATTACTCAGTGGTAGAAGTGAGAAAATGTATCAAGAGAGATCTTTTATTCCCTTTTCTCACCTCTTCCTCATCTCTCCTCCTGCTTTCATCTCTCACCCTTCCTCTCCTCTGCCTCCAGGAAAGAAGCACACACAAAACTCCACAAATTCTTAATTAAATAGAGCTGTGGTTGATCAGAAACTATTTCAAAACTTAAAATTATTGAAAACTTTTGGATAACTAAATGCACTTACTTATGTATTTAGAGATTTCTGAAGCTGATCATTTAAATCTTTCAGAACAAAACCATCACATAAGGCAGGATGACAGATTCTTATGTTGGTGACTTATTCCACTTATTCCTCACCTTGGTAGGTGAGGAACGAATTCCACTTATTCCTCACCATTCCTCATGGTAGCATACTTAGTATTCTTTACAAGTATATAAGAAAAGAGCATTTTTGACTAAAACAGAAGAAAAGGAATGACCATTTGGCAAACTTAAGTGTTAAGTCATACAGTACTCATTTTCAATATCTAAAAGGCTAAACCATCTGAAAATCTGAATTTGTCACTTTTTGTTTTAGACAAGTAGCCTGATGAAGATAATAGTTAAATTAATCTGGCTTTGGTAATCTTTATATATAAAGAACTCTCATTTAGTTCATTGCCAACTCTGTGACAAATAAAAGCCACAAAATAAAAGAGGGTAATAAGCAAATCAAGTATTTCCAAAGTCACCCACAGACTGTAGCATTGTGAATTCGCCTGGGATTAAGATTTGCCCATGTTAGCTGTGTTAAAAAATTAACTTGCCATCCATGAACATAAAGGCACTTAAGACATTAAATTTCCTAGTTATCAATAATGAAACTACCATTAACATCTTAAATGGAAAGAAAACAGAAGAATAAATATACCTCTGGAATGAATTAACCACTTCTGAAGATGATTAAAGAAGTGGACATAAAGCTTTTTTACTAAGAACACTGAAATTGAACTTTTGATTAATGAAGTTCATGGTTATTGGCATGACTAACAAAAGACTGTAACTGAACAAAAATGGTAGCAGTAATGAAGACAAAGTAAAGCGCAAAAACATTGGTTGAAAAGGAACAAACACTACATTCAGCTGGAAATTTAGGAAAGTAGAACATCAATAAAAGCCTTGGATGGGAAAGTTAGCACTTTCCCATTTTTCTTGTCCCTGAAAATGTGTGAAGTCCATCATCTTCGTGTCATAGACAATGGGCAAAGTAATTAAGATATGAAACCAGTCAGTTATTGAACTTAAGTATGTGAACTCCTATTTTCACTGTAACTCTGCCATTGACACAGTGACTATCTCTGAACAGCTTTCTGTTCTGCAGGTCCAGGTACAGTGTGCAGTATGATCTATGCCTTGCATGCCTAATAGCTATGGACACAGCTCTGCAATGCCCATAACTCAGAAAATCCCCACAAGGCACCCAGCAAAATCCATCTGAAGACATATGGATTTATGCCATATTCGTAGTTAGGTCTTTAGAAAAAAGACCCTACTCTGAGGCCATCTAGCCAGCATCATCCTCTACTTACCCCTATACTCATGAAGTGAACAACTGTCATTGACGTATACACCAACCATTATGTAAGTACTTAGAAATATAGATTTTAAGTCTTAGAATAATCTTGCCAAAACTGAGAGAATTAGTGGAGAATTAGCTGCTATTGCTTTGACTGAATTCAGCTGACATACTTTTTGAGACACAAAACAATTGGAGGAAATATTTTAAAAGCCATACACTAAGGAAAGATGGCCTACCACTTTTTACTGTTTTCAAAGCATAACTTTGTGTTGGGATTCAATTCAAGCAGATAGATTTTAGATGTTAATTCTAGGATCTAGTCAATTTGTGGAGTATCCAAAATAAGAAGAGATTATCTGCATACATGGTTTAATGCTTAACTTCATCTTTCAATACAAGTTGAAACCTCTCATTATTTTTTTATTATTGTGAGGCCCTCGTTGCCTCTCATTTTCTCCATTAATAATAAGCCTGGGGTGTACAGATTAAAGATTCCTAAACATTTGAGGATGTGGAGAAGGATTAGTGGATTTTCAGGGGATATGTAATTTCTCTGAAGGCTTTCCACAATAATGTTGGCTGCAGTGCAAAGAGGTCTTGGTCAAGGTCAATCAGTGCATCATAGATAAGACCTCGGAGACAAAAATGACTAAGTACAGCATCTTCATTACAAAAGCTGGCTCCTGTTCACCTCATTCCTGAGGGTTGCTCAATCCCATATATCTTGCCAATGTACAGGGAAGGTGAAATATGACAGGAGAATCATGGACTCCTGCTGTGTTTATGGGGTGAGAAGACATCACAGTAGGAGATTCCAGCAGATACAAAAGCTTCTGGAAGTCAGTGGGTGTCATTTTCTACTCCATGAAACTTCGGTGCCATTCGTCAAGCAAGGCTTAAGATTCAGCAGGGTGGCACAGGTGTTCCCAGACTATTCCCAGAAATTTTCTGCTCTCAGCCAATGTTTGGTTGGCTTAGGTCAGCTGCCCCGGTGATGTTTCTTTCTAACTTTTTGGCCCACCCCCTAGGAGGGTTAGAGAGAGTCCTGATGCTGTGCCAGCACTTCTCAGCAGCAGACACAACACCGGTGTGATACCACTGCTGTTCTAGCTACAAGTGCAGAGCACAGCACTGTATGGGCTGCTGCAGGGAAAGTTAACATCCCAGCCAGACCCAGTACAGCTGTGGAAGGAAAGTAAGTGCTCAGCTGTTTTTGCATATGCAAAAAGGCAATCAGGTACAGTAGAGAAGTGTTCTTGTCAAATAATGTCATTTGGAATACCAAATTATAGAATCATATATGATGAATATATACAATAAATAGAATATGAATGTATGAATATATTCTATATGACTATATAGATGATTCTATAATTTTGTACTATGTTATAGATTTCAATAAATAAATAAATTCATGGTCGGCATGTGACAGAAAGTGGGAATAAGATGTTATGTATTCTGTTTCAGTGTTGCTCTTAATTGAAAGTAATGTCCACCTTAGAACAATTTTATTTCTCACTTGTATTAATCAGATATTCAACAAGTTCAACAATGAGAGGTTGCAGTTGGGGTAGTTTGAGGAGCAAGGCTTCATAGATAGACTATTGTCTGTGACTATCACTGAGATATAACTTTAATTCTAATGACATCTTTTTCTTTTCTTTGTCTTGTTACAGCAAGACTGCAAAGCAAGTATCTGGGTTAAGCTAGAAAGCAGAAATATTACCTCCCCTCACAATTAATCTCATAATTTTTAGGGTTCTGAAGATTAAATAAAAATTAAAGTAATAAACCATGTAAATGGACATTAGAGAAATAAAACCTTTTAAAGGTCAAAAAAAAAAAAAAGAGAGGAAATCTAAATGAAATTAACAATTTCTATCAAATAGAATAAAAGGTGTTTAGCAATTAAAAGGGATGATTATTGTAACTGGATCAGCTGAAAGCAGTAAGAGAACAGCTGTTCCTTAGCATTAATTCTCAGATTAATATTAACAGAGAATGTTTTTTTTTCATTTGCTTTCATGAAAATATTGCATGACTGCTAAATCATAAAAGCAATTGGAAACTAGCTATAATATTTTAATTAGCATTTCCATAATACTATAAAATTGCACAATAAAAATAATTTCTGAACATTTGTGCACTGGTTTGAAATATCAGATGGGTGGTTATTGTATTGCTATTCATTAGACTGACTGAACATTAAACAGCTATAACTTCTAAAGAAATCATCATATCACAGAGGAAACGGGAAAAAAAAAAAAAAAAAAGTCTCCTAGAGAATTGTGAGTTGACTTAGTAGTCTGCTTTCCTCCTTCATTCTTTCTATTCAAAGCAAGCCCTGACAATACAGTATCTCACTGGTATTCTTTCTTTTCAGAGGACATCTTAATAACCATTTAGTTTACATTATTTATTTTCACTTTGGTGAAACATTTAGAAGAATTATATTGCCACTCTGTCATTTCATAGGATGAAACTCATAAGGATTATTCACATTTTAACAGGGTAGTTTGAGAGATATTATCTGATGATCACTGTTTACATCATATACATTCAAACACATAACAGATATAAGTTTAGATTTTTCAGCCTTAGCCTCTTATTTTTGCAAATGCCATTTTGCACACAGTTGGATTGAAAGGACATTTTTGTACCCTTGATTAACTATCCTACCACCAAAGAACATGACAACAATTGGAAGGGGAAGACTTCCCACTTCCATAAAAAGGATGATAAATTTACAACTACATGCAGAAGTCACCTTAATGTAGGTATAACTTGCATAAACTATATTAAAAGCCTTTTTTTTAAAAAAAAAAAAGTGAATGTGATTATGAAAAAATACACAAAATAATATTTATCTGAAACTTATCTGTACCTTATAGGAATTTATATTCTTCTTCTTTATTTTTTTCCTTAACTTAATTCTTCTTGCCTTTGGCATACCTGCCAAGTCTGCTTTTAAAATAAATCTATGTAACATAATGGCAGGATTGAACAGACTGTGAAAATGCCTGTGCTGTTCTATGGTAACATGATCTAATATACCCAATGATTAAGTGAGAAAATTAAACATTGACTGTTTTGGTTGCTCCAAAGATGCTTCAGGTATGACCAGCTTAATGGTTGTTCTGGTCCCAACTCCAGCCCTCTGTTGGAGGGACAGCACAGCAGGGCATAGACAATCCAGGAGGTTCCTGGAATGCATTGATGATAACTTCCTTCTCCAAGTGATAGAGCAGCCAACAAGGAGAAAGGTGTTGTGCATTTTTCTCACCAACAAGGAGGGGCTGGTGGGAATGTGAAGCTCAAGGGCAGCCTTGGATACAGTGAACATGAAATGGTAGAGTTTAGGATCCTGAACTTTACTGTGTTCCCTCCTCGCTGCCCTGAACTGTGGGAGAGCAAACTTTGGCCTCTTCAGGGATCTGCTTGGTACAGTACTATAAGACAAAGCCATGGAGGGAAGATCCAAGGTCCAAGATGATGACACCAAGCCATGTGGTGTCGTTGACATGCTGGATGGAAGGGATGCATCCAGAGGGATCTTGAGAGGACTGAGAGCTGGGCCTGTGTGAACGTCATGAAATTGAATAAGAACAAGGGCAAGGTCCTGCATGTGGGGCAATCCCAAGCACAAATACAGGCTGGGCAGAGAATGGATTGACAGTAGCCCTGAGGAGAAGGACTTGGTGGTGTTGGTTAATGAGAAACTTGACATGAGCCAGTAATGTTTGTTTGCAGATCAGAAAGCCAACCATATACCACAAGAATAATGTGTTGAGAGAAAGAATATAACTCTTGTGTCAATGTTGCACTCTTTCATTTTTTAATTTCCTAAAATGATAATGAAAACTTCATTTTGAAAAAGTTGAACTGATGTTCAGTCAATAAATGATACAAAACCACCAGCTTCTAATGTCACTTCCTGGATGGGATATAAAAGATGATGAGAAGATAATAGAAAGACAAGAGAAATGCAAACTGAAGCCCTGATCAGAAGCCCTACCAGATGGGAATAATCTAAGGTAGCAGATAAATTTACCTAATGACTGAAATAAAATTTTAAAGTGGCATAGCTTTCTCAGTCTGATTAGATGAACATGATCAAGCAAAATGCATAATAAAAATGAAGAGGTCTTTTTTTCACTAAATTACTCAGCTAATCATTTAGCTAAAGACAAAATCTGTATATTTATATGACCACATTCAATGTGTTTAATATTCTGTTTGTATAATCAATAATACATTCAACTCAAAATGACTTCAAAACTTACTCCAGTGTATTTTGCTGATATTAATATATAAAGATTTCATGACACCATATGAATGTAGACATACTCAGAGATTAAATTGCTGTTTCTACTGAAAATTGGTTTTGCAATTTTTTCACCACCAACCAAAACTTTGTGACCAAAATTATATACTTGCGCTTATCCATACCTGGGGAAATATGATTTATTCCTATTCAAACTGGATGTCTATATCTATCACATAATCAGGAATTAGTGTGAGTCCTCCCCAGACTATTTCTACAACATTTTACAGTTTGAATGCAATGTGAATAAGAATTTTTAGCAACTGTATTTGAGCATGGTGAGTTAAATGTTTTAATGATTTCATACTGTTACTTTCTCACAGCGTACACAATAAAAGTGAGTATATGCCAGAACAATATTTATTTTGATTCACCAAGAACCATTCACTTAACAGTAGGAGAGATACCTATATGAGGTATTTGGAACAAAACTTACCTCTAGGGTTATGCTTTGTATGGGGAATATCTTAATTAAGTTCCATTGCAATATTGAAACTTGAGAATGAGGTCGTAGCCTGCTGTAACATGAAAGCCTTTAATTTGCACACTTCTGTTCTATTGAATAATCAAGGAAAGTTTAATTGAGCACTCTACAGCCCTGGGTGTTCAGAGTTTCTATGTAGTTACATTGTGTTCCCTGTGCTGTGGTTTAACTCCACATAGTTATTTAGGAGCTCAATTAAGGCAATTAAGAACTACAGCTGGGGTTTTTTTTTGGACTGGCTGTGCTCAACCTGGTTGTGTAATTAGACTCAAATGGATACCTTGCACCCACTTCAGCCTCAGCCTGGCAATGCTTTTGTGTGTGACAGAAAAGCATTTTTTTTTCTGGTTAGAATTTCCATTATTACAAAGAACAAACAAATATAATGGGTGCCTTACGCTAGAGTCATAAAAATTATTTCTTTGCTGCTGATAGCAATTCACACTGAGGTGACATTTTAAAAAGCACCCAACATAGCATATATTCAAAATATTTTGGCAGCTCTTGGGATTTTTAGTATTGGCTTAAATCTCATTTTAGATTTTTTGAAATGCTTACCAACCTCAGACCTCAATAATTTGAAACTTCATCTGAGGCTCCCATAACCATGTAAGTGCCATTTATCTGTCAGTAGTTGTCTAGGTGTAAAAGGTAGGTCCTCAGGAGCCTGTCTTAGCTGAGGGTCTAAGGGCTCTTGCATTACTTATGCAAACAGCTTCTGCAAAGGAGGTAGGCTGGCAGCTGAGCCTCTGCTTTCCAGGCATGCCAACAAATCTCCAGGCAACAAACTGCTCGTAGCCATCAAGCTTATTTCACAACTAAGTCCTACAGGAATTTACAAACTATATAGTGTTTTACTTGCTATTCCCCAAGCAACTGTGAGGCATGAAGAGGACTACTGAAGGGGCAGTCATGGACCACTGTGCTGCTGTGTAGAAGACAGCCAAGGAGCCATCTCAAACACGAGGCTCCTGAACACCCAAACTGACCCTTATCTTACTGCCCATGTTTTGTGTTGTACCATCTCTGCTAACTCCCTGGAGGATAAATCTGCAATACAGGGGGCTTGCCCTCAGTAGACTGGAGGCAATCAGTGCCACCCATCTTGTAAGACCAATGGTCAGTTCTTGACACATCAGTGACTGGCCATAGCCAGCAAGACCCTATCCATTGCTCTGTGCTTCCTCCTAAATGCAGCCAAGAGAGGCAGCCAGGTCCGTGTCAATCAGTGATAACATTCCCAGCCCTACCTGAGGAGAAGTAGAACATCTTCAACCCACAAATATTGATTATTTTAAGACAGAAATATGCAGTCCTTCCTGAAATCATCAGCAAAGAACATCAAAAAGGAAACACACAACTGGTTTTATAAACCTGTAGTCTGTCAGTGAATTGACAAACTTCAGATGGAATATAGGAGACACCAAGTTTAAATTATGTCCCCCACATACTACATATTTTATATGAAATTAAATAAATTTGTCTAAGGACATGCACTAAGAATGAACTGTCCCAAAGCATCCTGTAGTCTGGCAACTGGGAAGCAGTTTTAGAAGGCTGGAGTTGGGATTCAAGTATCTACTCCAAATCAGTCAAACTAAAGGCTGAAAAACAATTTTTTGATGTTCAAAACTGAATATCTTAAATCCTGTTGTGTTGCTTTATTGAGGAAAAGCCTGAGGGACCTATCCTATTTCTGTTGATTAGCCACACATCTGATGGAGTTCAAGAAGGATTTGGACAATGTTCTTGGACCTGTAGTCTGATTTTTGGGTGGTCCTGTGTGGAGCCAGAAGTTGGACTTGATAATCCTTGTGTGTCCCTTCCAACTCTGTATATTGTATAATTCTTTCCCAATATATTAAATTGGGAAAAATATATAACCTTTGAAAAAATATAATATAACCTTTGAAAAATATAATATAAAACTTCAGATAAACTCATCCTCAGAATCTGACTTTCCCAAGGCATACTCACAGACCCATCTCTATCCCAGGGACTTCAAATGGCATAATACCTGCTTGCAGTCATTCAGCACAGTGCCATGCCCAATTATGCTGAGTACTGGAAGCAGTATAGCTATTTTTCCCCTATTTAGATTCACACCAGTTGCTTCACAGGGTTGGTTGGCTTGCACTAACTGCAGCTGCAATATAGCTATATACTGCTTCTTGATCTGAGTTCCTTGTTTATCTTTCCATGAAAAAAATAAAATAAAAAAAAATTAAAACCTCTGTAGAAGCACAGATAGAGAAAAAAAATATGTTCTCTACTTCCCATCAACAAGCAACGTTCAGCCACATCCCAGGAAGCAGGGCCAGGGCCTCAACACGCGTAGTGTTTTTTGGGAAGACAGACGCCTTCATAAAGAGAGTTTCCTCCTCCTCCCCCCCCAACAAACACACCTTTTATTGCTGAGTACCACCACATGGTACGGAATATCCCTTTGGTTGGTTTAGGTCAGCTGCCCTGGTGATGTCCCCTCCCCACCTCTTGCCCACCCTGAGCCTACAGGCTCTTGGAGGGAGTCCTGATGCTGTGCCAGCACTGCCCAGCAATAGACAAAAACAATGCTGTGTGATACCACTGCTGTTCTAGCTGCAAGTGCAGAGCACAGCACTATATGGGCTGCTGCAGGGAAAATTAACTCCATTCCAGCCAGTCCAAGTATAGAGGCAGCTGCTGCCTTGGTCAGGGGGTGGTGAGTAATTGCATTGTGCATCACTTGTTTTGTATATTCCTTTATCCTAATTTTTATTATTTTTTTCCCTTACTTTTATGTCCTATTAAAATGTATTTATCTCAACCCATGAGTTTTTTCTTTTTTTCTTTTTTTTTTTCTGGCTCTCTCCCTTGTCCCACTGAGGGGAGTGAGCAAAGAGCTGTGATGCTTAGCTGCCTGCTGGGTTAAAACACAACACCATTGTATTGCCATAAGTTATTTAGAAATTTCTAGAAATAAAACACCAGAATGTCTATATTAAACTTGGGCTTCTATCTTTAGTCTTCCAAAGAGCATAAATTTAGATCTAATAACGCATGTATATGCCTATGTACAGCTAAGCAAATAGCCAAATGTCTGAAGAGATGAGAAGGAAAAATATGGTAAGAGTAACAAAGATTCTACTCCTAACAGCAGATTTGATGTGACACAAAGAGAAAGAAATGCTGGGGGACTGAAAGAAAAGATAAGGTACTAAGAGAGAACCTACACGGCTAGTAGAAGAAAGGATGCATGCGAGTTCCTATAAAATATTTGTTCCTTAAATACAGCAGTTATGACTTGCATCAGTAAGAGAATTGGCTATTAAAGCTTATTTGCTTTACTGAAGAAGTTGAGGCTTTCTGCTCCATTTAGTTGCTCTTCATGATGCCAGACTCTGAAAGAAGAGAGCTTAAACTGATAATCCTATTATGCAAGATAACATACGAGCAGTAAATATCTCCAGTAACAAAACTGTAAAGGAATATTAAAAATAAAATAAATTAAATTAAAAATAAATAAATAAAAACCTTCTTCAAGTATTTCAATGAAATATCAAAAATTTCTTTTCCTTTGAAGGCACAGAATTGGTCCAAATTTATAGCAGTGTAACTACTAATGTAATTTTACTTAATTTTCCACCTTTGCTGTATGAGATGCGCATAAATTGCACCTGTTTCTTTTTTTTTTCCCTCCTCACAGGAAATCTCTTTAAGAAAGCTTTCATTTTCATGTTAACAAGTTAAAACTAAAAGAATTCTGTATGGAAATTTAAAAGAATGTATTTGTATCTACTTGTGACATACTTAGTTATGTTAATAAGGCACAAGGTTGCAATAAAACTGAGGCAACCCTAAAATCCTCCCAAGTGGGTGTCAGCAACAAAGTCACATATCACTCAGTTTCTTTGTTAGTTTCATAATTGAATAGCATCAGATGTTTGAATATTTACTGGACATAATTGTGGAAGCTCAACTAAAAGTACACATAACAAAAAAAAAAAAAAAAACTACTAATAAACAAAAGATTCCGAAAGAAAGTTTTCACCAAAGAAAATGTGACCTTCAGGCCAGCAGATTTGATATTTGTAATAGGACAATGTACATTTTTAAATTGTCTTGTTATTCCCTTCCAGTTTCCTGAATGTTTCTTGAAAGACTTCAGAGTTGATTGAGACAGTTAAGAAGGTAATCAAGTTTGCAATAGTAGCTGATAAATGGGCTGTATTGTTAATATATAACTTTAGGATTAAAGTCTTAATTAAATAGGCCATAATTAAAAGACAGTTCACATATGCTTCAGTGTACCACCAATGAAAAAGGAATTTACCAAATGTGTTCAATGAACGAGAACTCGTTTTCAGAAAAGACAGTTAGTTCAAAACTTGATTAATACTCTGTACAATCTAAATTTTAAGGTCTTGCAAATGGGTAAGGCAAAATCTTAGCAGGTTATGGATCCATGGTCTCTTTCACTAGCAATTAGTTTACTTTTCATTCATGCTTTTCCTCCACACTATTTAATAGCTTCACTTTTTATTCTTAGTCATTTTTTGCCCATACTGAACAACTTATTAAATAAACCTGGATATTTTCTTTATATATTTTTAAGAAAAATAAGTACTCCACGTATTTTCTTATTCTGGTTTAGAATTCATGGATATGTATTATTTAGTACACAACAGGGCAACTGGATTGATATGCTAAAAACTAAAAAGGAAGCAAATGTGAACTATGCAATTTTATAAAATAAAGCATATGAGAATACTAGCTCATATCCAAGCAGCTGGCATGCTCAGGACAGCAGTCACAAAGTTCTCAAATGTCATAAAATTAATCAAAGAAACAATGCAAAATAGTCTGGTTTTCTACTTTTCACATTGTGCTACAATGAAGTTAGACCCCACTCTTGTCTCAGCACTATCACCTGTGTTGGTCTGAGTTCACATCCTATCCTTCCCTGTCAGTAGTGTTAACTTCTGCAGGAAAATGCATAAGTGTGACAGTTAATTCAAAAGATTTAATCTTTCAGGTAGGAGTTCAGCACAAATATCATTTTACGGTTTTTGAAGGAGTCATGGACTGAAAATCTTATGACCCGCTCTGTCCAAAGGGTCAGGCTAGCTGTCCTTAAAATCTATTATTCCTATGAATCGTCTTACTAGGATACAATTGAGACATCATGCATGGTGCAGAGGTCAGATTTTTTTACTGCAGTTTTTCTTTTCTAGGGTAAGAATACACTCAGCTGTCATAAGTCAAGTCCTGCACATTCTCATTAGAAGATCAAAACATCAAAAAGTTCCTAGTGTATTTGAAGAGCTGTTATTTTAGACTCAAGGGACAAGATGGCCAGGGAACAGTCACATCACAATGTCATCAATATATACACACAATATACCTACTGTGTTGTGATATAACCTGTACACAGAATTGCACTGTGTGCACTATGCCTTAGGCCATACTGCCTGAGCTCTGAGCAGATCTGTATTTATTCTCCTCAACTTCCAAACACACAGAAGGTGAGTCAGCCCCAGTCCAGAAGACTATATTAGCATTAACTGTATATACACTGACTCTTTGTGTGTGATATACATCTCACCCAAACTTTATATACACTGCCTCTTGGGTGTGCACTGCTGATGTCAGGTTTTTGGCCATCTCAGAATAACCCTGCATTCTCACCAAACCTATACCATCCCACTATTTGCTACATCACACATCACTATGCCAAATAACAAGGATGCCCTAAAAGGCTCTAACCTCACCACTTATTTTGAACTACTTTTTTGGCTGCCTAGGGAATACTCTAATGAATATTACCTAATAAGGAGAAAACTTTGATGCATCTGCCCTCATCAATTGCAAATGTAAGAAGCATCACAATTAGAAACCTAATGAATTAGACCTGTACTCAGGAGTCTAGAATAAATTACATGGAAAAAGCCAGGGACTACCTGTAAGAAACAAAGTTTGGGGTTGAATTTATAGAATTCCTAGTTATGAAATTTGTCTAATTGTGAAAGTGAATAAGACAAAACCCATAAATAATAGGAACAACCCATATTCTGCAGAGGTAGGACAAATAGAGTAGCAGACTTATTTTTCCTAAAACAGGATTTTTGAAGTCATGAGAAAAAAAATAATGCACCAAATATATCAGAAATATCTGCAAACTGCAAACATATCAGAAATATGAAGAAAATAGAGTCAAATATCTCAGAAAGGTCTGAAATTCATTGGTTTAGAGTCAAAAATAATTTTAAAAAATCTCTATGTAAATGTTCAATAGCTAAGGGCTGTGCAGGAGTGGTAGACTGTACTACAATCTTCACATTTTGAAGTATACAGGAAGACAAATTCATATTTTAAAAATATTCCCCCTACCCTGACTATAACATTATATATGGTATGTACGCTTTAGTATAACACTAATGATTACTAAGTCATAGTGCAAGATAGTCTTAGTGCAGTGTTTAAGGAGCACAATTTTTCAATTAGTATTGTTTGCTGGAAATGAACAAGAAAAAGACCAATCTTTAGGTAGCAGCAAAATACAGGGCTCCACATGTTTACCTGTGATGAGCAGTCATCAAAATTTAGATCTAAAATAGCACACGTGACTGTGGATGAATATATGATACTCTTTTACTAGACTAGAGAATGTAGTAAGGGTTGCAACATCAGAAATGGCTTCTAAAACAGGAATAAAAGAAGTAAATAGCTACAAGTTTAGCACTTTAAATATGAACATGGAAGAAGCCCTTGAAAAAGTCTAGGAAATATGATTAGGGATGCTAAGATATTTAAACCTTTTAATTATACCCCCCCCCCAAAAAAAAAAAAAAAAAAAAAAAGTTAAACCCCCGTCACCAAGCAGATGAGGCCCTCTATAGAAAGATAAAAGCAGCCTCACATTTGCAAGCCCAGGTTCTCATGGGGCACTTCAACCACCGCAATATCTGTTGGAGGGACACCACAGCAGGCCATAGACAATCCAGGAGGTTCCTGGAATGCAACGATGCATTGATAACTTCCTTTTCCAAGTGACAGAGGAGACAACGAGGAGAAAGGTACTGTGCTAAACTTTGTTCTCACCAACAAGGAAGGGCTGGTGGAGAATGTGAAGCTCAAGGTCAGCCTTGGATGCAGTGAACATGAAATGGTGGAGTTTAGGATCCTGAGGGCAGCAAGGAGGAAGCTCACTACTTCCTTACTTACTTACAAGGAGGCAAGCTCACTACCCTGGACTGTGGGACAGCAGACTTTGTCCTCTTTTGGGATCTGCTTAGTAGAGTACCATGGGACAGAGCCCTGGAGGGGAGAGGGATCCAAGAAAGCTGGTTAATATTCAAGGATTACCTTCTTCAAGCTAGGATAGATCCATCCCAACAAAGAGGAAGTCAGGCAAAAATGCCAGGAGGCCTGCATGGTTGAATAAAAAGCTACTGGACAAACTCAGGCAGAAAAATAAGGCACGCAGAGGGTGGAAGCAAGGACAGATAGCCTGGGAGGAACACAGAGAAATCATCTATCTGAGCACCTTCAGCAAGTTTGCCAATGACACCAAAGAGTGTGGTGTGGTTGCCATGCTGGATGGACCAGAAGCCATCCAGAGGGACCTTGAGAGGATTGAGAGGCGGGCCTGCATGAACCTCATGAAGTTCAATAAGGACAAGTGCAAGGTCCTGCATCTGGGGCAATCCCAAGCACGAATACAGGCTGGGCAGAGAATGGATTGAGAGCAGCCATGATGAGAAGGACCTACTCTGCTCTTGTGAGACCCCACCTGGAGCACTGCATTCAGCTCTGGGGACCCCCCTTATAAGAATGACATGGATGTATGAGAACAATTCCAGAGTAAGGCCAAAGTGCTGGATCAAAGAGTAAGATCAAAGTGCTGGAGCACCTATCCTGTGAAGATAGGCTGAGAGAGTTGGGGTTGTTCAGCCTGGCGAAGAGAAGGCTTATAACAACCTTCCAATATTTAAAGGTGGCCTACAAGAAACATGGGGATGGAGTCTTTATCAGAGAGTGTATTTATAGGGCAAGAAGCAATGGTTTTAAACTTTTAGACATAATATAAGGAGGAAATTTTTCACCCAGAGGGTGGTAAGGCCCTGGAACAGGTTGCTGAGAGAAGTTGTGGATGCCCCATCCCTGGAGATGTTCAAGGCCAGGTTGGATGGGGCTTTGAGCAACCTCGTCTAGTGGAAGGTGTCCCTGCCCATGGCAGGGGGGTTGGAACTGAGTGATCTTTAAAGTTCCTTCCAACCCCAATCGTTCTATGATTCTATGATTGTCATAATTTATTCTTATAATTTCCTGGCATGTTTCTTTTTGCTTCATCTCCACATTTTTTCTGACGAAGTTTCTTGACATTTCCACATTTCCTTTAGAGGACTTTGACAAGGGTTAGCTCATCTGGGCATATCAGCATACTTTTGGGTCAGTAAATAACAAAAGGGTTAGTGAAGCTCAAAGGTGAGTCCACAGAAACATCAAACCATGAAGGTTTTAATGGCTTCGCATTTTTTTTTCCCAAAATGCAAACAAGTTCTGGTGCTCCTGCGTTACGGGTACTTTTCCATCCCCATCTATAGATAAACTACACTGTTTAAATTATTTCATAATGTCTGGGATTTCTTGCTTCTGTCAAATGCCTGTCTGATCAAATGTTGCCACAGTGAGAAAAATTAAAGACCAGCATGGCCAAGATATGGAAGAAGAGAAGAACAATAAAGGGTAGCCTTTGGCCACACAGTATGGTAACTCTGTGATGTGTGAAAGCTAACTGGTTTCCAAGGGCTGTAGCACAAAAAACTCATTTGACTTGTTCTGTTGTTCACCATGTAACTTTCTGTCTATTAAAGCAATTCTCAAAATAAGTAAAATGTGTACCACCTCTGTTTTGCCTAGCAAGGTGCTCTCTACCATCTGGCCACTAAATTAAGGTCACTTTCTGAATCTTTCAGTGCTTCTTACCTTCTCTGTGCTTTTCTAGTTGTGCTGTGCTCAGCAGGAGACATGTTGAAATGGGCATATGGGTGTGCTTTAACCAGAGAAGAGAAGCAGCTCTAATTACAGTCATAGACCATCCCTGTAACTAAATTCAGAACAGGTTTTTGTTGTTATTGTTTTCATGTTTTGTTGTTGTTGTCGTTTGTTTGTTTTAATGTTATAGCTAGGATCACATGGTTTCTACCTCTTCAGGATAGTTTTGAGGTTTTTGCATTGTTTTTATTACAAGTCTTAAGAACAGTGAGTAAGTAACTATACTTAAGAGTAGGTGTCAAAGGTTTGGCTGGGGGCGAGCTGCAGGGGTGGCAACTCTGAGAAGATACCAGGGGCTGATCCCATGCCAGACACAGGTGGATCAAAAATTGACCCACCACAGGACACAGCTCAGCCAGTTAACCAAGCTGGTGATGCCTCTGTGATAACACAACCAAGAAAGGGAAAAAACACTGCACAGACAGAGGAGGAGGAGGGAAAACAAACAAAAGGAGCGAGAAACAGCAGAGGGAACACCAAAGTGGTACTCCACACTTGAGCAGATGGATGTGCCCCAGAGGAATCTGCAACCCATGGGTAGAGCCTACTTTGGAACAGGGGAAAAGTGTGATCAGGAAGGAGCAGTACCACAATGCCTATTTCCCAGCCACCCTTTGCCACTTTGAAAGAGGAGGCAAGGGGGAGGAGATAGAGAAGTTTGGAATGAAGAAGTGAAGTTGAGCCTGGGAAAAGGGGAAAGAAATCTGTTGTTTTAATATTTATCTTTGTTTCAGACTACCTGAATCTGTTTTAATTGTCAATAAATTAATTTTTTGCAAGTCAAGTCTGTTTTACCCATGACAGTAATTGGTAACTGGTTTCCTTGTCTTTATCTGAACCCATACGCTTTCTCAGCCTACTCTCTTCCTCTGCTCTGCTGAGGAGTGTGAGTGAGTGAGTGGCTGGCTAGGGGTTTGTCCCTTAGACAAAGTTAATCCACCACAGTAGATTAAGATGGTGGGCATGACTCAGACTTTTTTACCCCAGTCTCCTCTATACGCAATGGTAATACTGCAGAAAGCTTGATTGCTAGTGATGGACTCTGGAAGCAACTAGTTTCTCCACTACTCTACTTGTCATTTTGTCCTTAGCAGCCTTAGGAGTGCTCCTTGTTATATGCTCAATGGGGCAGCACCTATTGAATAGCCACTAACTACAAGTCTCCTCAGACAGCTGAGTCAAGTTGAATATTTAGCATAATTTTTAAAAGGCACTGATTATATGAGATTTGCATCCCAGGACTCACTTTCAGAGAAGGTACATTCACTCTAGATTATTTAAAATGGGGTAGACCACACTTTCTATAATAGTGCGAAGAGGGCTATAAGTATATAACAGTTAGTGAGGAAATCTTCCATCCAGAAGAAGAGCTGCACTAAAGCATGCCATTGATATGTTTCTGTTATTCATGGAGTAGAAAAGTTGTAGCTTTTATGTTGTTAATTCATTTAGGAAAAAAAATAATAATAATAAAAAAAAAATCAAAGATTACAAATAAAGACTATTTGAATAATATTGTATAGAATAATGTATTTTACATACACAAATATGTCTAAGCATCATGAAAACAATACAATTCCTTTGATTTCATATGTCAATAAACCTGAGTCATTAAGCATATCTTAGTATGTCCTCCCAATTACTACTGCAATTATTTAAATATTAAGGCTCCCTAAAGATACACAAAATGATGAACTATAATAATTCCTCTAAGATGTATGGTCTGAAGATATCCTACTGAACTGTGGATAATGATTTATGGTCTGTTAGTAAGAGATGCAATTTAATTGCACTTTGGAACATTCCTAAAGCAGCAATCATCATGTCACAGAGTACCTGCAAAATGTCAAACTCTAATTATTTTCATGACAATGTTTCTCAGATTTGACTCCGGTAATCCTTCACCCTGAAGGCTTATCCACAGAAAATGAAACATCAAGTAAATTATGCTCACCTATCTTCTCTACCATGTGACATTTTGTCAGAGTGTGAACACAGGAAGGTGATCCGATCTGTTATGGAGCTAATCCTAATTCCCTTCATATGTACACAGCTTTAGTTAGTTTAGAAAACTATGCCTATAAATGACAGATAGATACATGGATAGATAATATTTTTTTTTTTTTTTTCAGAAAAAGAATAACATGATAAATTTTAGCTCTGTGGTCAGATTCCAATCTACTTTACAGAATGTTGACACCAATGAAATGCACTGCTTTTAAGGATATTAAACTTATACACTAGTATACTGATCAGAATGAAGCCTACCTTTCTCAGTTTTGTCAGGAAAAAGAATGGGAAACATTGAATTAGCTAGTCTATGAAATTTGCATCCCTGATTTCAAAGTCTAAGTTTACAAATAAATGGAATCATTCTATGCTCTTCAAGAAGATTCATTCGCTCTTCCCAGTTCCTCTCTAGCTGTTTTGGTGAACTTGTCTCTGACACCTTTTCCCCATTTAGTAGTGTCACAGAGATTCCCTCATGCCTGTATTTCATAGTCACACTTTGATCTTTCCCTCAAGATTCTTTATTCATTCATTGCTTCAGATCCTTGCTGTGATTATCTCTGGATACATTCCCCCCAGTATATATCTGGAGATAGTTCTTGGCTTTCCTAGGGGCGTGTTACTCACACCAGTGAAATTCAAACAGGAGCCCAAGGGCAGATCTTATTTTGAAAATCCATAGTGGTAAGTCTGCATGAAGTAATTACTTACTGCTATATTCATATAATATGCCTCCAAAAATCTCTACTCATAGGCACACACCATAAAGTAGAGTACAAGAATAACAACCCTGACAGTCCTACAATCAGAATAAATGGAGGAAGACAGGAAATATAATTTGAAAGTCATAAATAAAAGCCCGTAGAAAAGAAGAAAAAAAAAAAAAAAAGTACTTCAGTGAAAATTATGGTATTTTGTGTCTGAGCTGTGCAAAGTGGTACCATTGGCTCTCAGATCAGAAACTGCTTCTGTGAGCACACTTTGCCCAACAGTTACTTATTCACAGATCTCAAAGGAATCATAGAATGTCCCCTTATTAAAACCCATGACTACTACATGTAGTTCAATTTTTAAATTACCTGAATATCACATGAAGAACTGGTGGAAGTGCAGAGGTCTTTACTATAGTGACATATGCTTGTAATAATTTATAAAAGCAGATCTCCAAGAAATTACAATTTATACCGTGTTTCTCGTTGGATGTAATACTACTTGGTTGCAAAGCTTTCAGTATTTTTCTATATGTAAAGTCTTTGCAATCAAAGTTCAGCAAAATAGTCTCTTTGCAGCACTTAACACTTAGGTGTCACTCCCATGGTACAGAAACATAAACAAAGCACTAAAGTTGTTTTCACAAGTGGGTTCTACAAAGTTAAGCTTTCTACAGTGCATTGCCTGGGAGCAGAAAATTCTGGGGAGAGATTCATGTGGAGTGAGGGACATTCCTCCATTTATATACTTTGATTTGTGGGAATTAATTTGCCCAGGGTTCTCCAAGAAAATGTCCTCAGTATCAATATCATAGAAAAATTTCAGAAGAATCATTCAGAGTGAGAGACCTTCACCTCAGAATACCCATACTCAGAATGCAAAGATATGTCTCTGGCTTCAGGTCAGTGCTCTAATTCACTCAGAGAAATAGAAGAAAGAGGATTTTGAATAAAACTTTTGCATTATTTGTTAGTGTTTTACCATGGAGAAAGTGTGAAGACACAACAGAGGAGGAAGCAGCCTCATTTTACATTTATCTGAGAGGTGGGTTACCCACCTGGGCCTTGCAGATAAGAAGAATAGAGAAAATCTCCTGTTTCCATATCCCACAGTGTTTTAGGGTCTGCATTAGTCAGCACAGCAACAGAAATGAAAGAGAACTGAGAATCTTACTGCTGGATGCACATTGGTTATTCAAGGTGGGATGGATGTTAAGCAGCAATTTTGAGAACCTATCCTTTGAGTTATTTTCTTCATGACTCTTGTCCTTATTTCTTACTTATGGAAATGTACAAAGACCTGGTCTTACTTCATATATGTTTTTGTATAGGGAGAGAGAAAGAAAGTCAACATTCTCAGCTATATTAAATAAATGGCTTCCTTACTATCCTTTTATTGGTAAGCTACCATTGTAACACATAAAAAAACTATTAAAAACAGTTTTAGGCAACAGAAGTATGTTGCAGGACAAGAGGATATGTCACAGAAGTGTCCTGTAATGTAATATTAAGCTCTTCAATTTATGGTTGTTTTCTTCCTTGTGGTGTTTTTCAATGCACTTTTATTACAGGCTCTAAATTATACTTTCACAGGAAAGGTCTCTCTTTAAACCTTTAGGTCAGAATTGTTCAGATCTTTTCACACTGAATCAGTCAGTTTTAAAGCTGGCAAAATCCTTGGCAGGCTTGTAAATCTTTCAAAAGATCTTATCCAATTATCCTTCATGGTCCACAGGCTTCTATGGTGTGACCATTTCCTACTATGTGAGGAATTAAGTGCTCATGAAAGGTTAGGAACCAATGGAGTTGAAAAGTAAGCCAGCACATTTTTCTACAGTTCAGATATTATGGCTAAATCTACAGAGACAGCATAGAGATCTGTAAAGAAATTTTATCATGATCAAGAACATTGATGGTCCTTTGAGACAAGAAGAACAATTAGTTTATATTTTCTTAAAAGACAATCAGTTATGTTAAAACTGGAAAGTTCTGCATATACACGTAACGCCTTAAGTCTTGCATGGAACTACAAAATAGATTTTATTTTTATCTGTACATGTCATAAACCTTGGTCTTTTTTGTATGTAACATATATACTTCTTCAAGAAAGGTGGCGAGAGGTCATAGACTTCCTACTTTTTAATATGAAAAGGAATATAGTGAGGAGTGATCTCTAAAGAATAAAGTTTTTCTGGGGTTATTTGACATACTTATTTAATGCCTTTATAATAAAAGATAAATATTTCCTAAGATGTTTGTTAATATCAGAAATAATTTTAGATCTCAGCAGTTTTTAAGTTGCAGTATTTATTCCAGTGACATAAGAAAATTACTATATCAATTTCACATGTATCTTGAAAATATTATTTAATGTCACTCTGTTGGATATGTCACACCATTGGATATGGTGTTTAACAGTTAACTATTCACCCTGACAAAACCAAGATGAGAAAAAACCAAAATCTTCAAGGGAATACTAGGCACAGATTATAAATTCAGTGCTTATTTGCTAGATAAGGCATATGAAATGTTTGAATACAACTGCACTTCACTGGGATTGGTTCCTTAGGGACTTCATCTCAAATAGTGATGTGTATTGCAGCAGGATCAAGAACTATGTGTATAATAACTGTAATCAAAACCTGGTAGAGTGGTAGAGTTTGGGATTTGTTAAAGCAAAACAGAGAGAGAAAGAAAGGGAAAAAAAAAAAAAAAAAAAGGAAGGAAGGAAGGAAGAAAAAGATTTAACTTTATTAATTCAGAAAGGAACATATTTTTAAAGAAGAAAAAGAGAATATAAATATTTCTATAAAAATAATATAGCGATGTTTTTCTTGCTCCTTTATTCCCACCTTTTCTTTTTGCTAAAAATAAAGAGAAGAAAACAACCAAAATTCACAACTGTTCCATAAATATTTCCCCAACATGTTTCATGAGTATAATTTTTGACAGGTCTATTTGAATGATGATTATTTAACAAAAATGACTGAAGACTAAATAATCAAGTTGATTTTATGAGCTGCACAAATAGATGCTATTGCAATGTATAAAGTTCATTCCATCTCCCGCATTTTGTAAGAAAGATATAACCACTTCTGCCTCTACTCTGACTAGAGATCCCAAATAATGACTCTAGAAAGAAGCATTGCCATGAATTTAAGATTGGGTCTCTAGATCTAGTAACTCAATTTATTGTCTTCTCTCCTAGTGACATTTCTACTGCTTCTCCAAGTTTAGTTGACCATAGTATGAATTTTGGCAGACCTTTACTCTATTAGTTGCTCTAAGGTGTGGTTTGCTGGAATAAGATTTATCCAGTTGATTTTTTTTTTTCACTTGATGGTTGTTTGTTTGTTGTTTTGTTTTTAAATCAGTGTTCTTTTCCCTACTAAGGTACTGTATATTGTGAAAGATTGCAGAAAAAGATGGCTATATGAAGAACACTTTACTGACTTCTTTAAACATTTTTTCCTCCTCTTAAGTTTGGATTTTGTTCTCATGACAATCACAGAATGGCCTGGGTTGGAAGGGACCTCAAGGATCATCTAGCTCCAATTCTCCTGCCATAGGCAGGGATGCAACCCACTAGATCAGGTTGCCCAAAGCCCCATCCAACCTGGTCTTGAACACCTCCAGGGATGGGGGCACAACTTCTCTGGGCAACCTGTTCCAGTGCCTAACCACCCTCTGAGTGAAAAATTTCCTTCTAACCTCTAATCCAAATCTCCCCTCTTTTAAACTGTTCCCCCTTGTCCTATCATTAGATAATGATAATGACTCGAGTAAAGAGTCCTTCTCCATCCTTTTTATAAGACCCTTTTAAGTACTGAAATGCTGCCATGAGTTCACCCCAGAGCCTTCTCTTGACAGTGTGTCAACTAAGTTTGAGAAAACTTATTATATTATTCAAAAAATGAGACAATCTTTTCAATTATTTTTGGAAATATTCTTAAATCTATTTCTATTACCTAAGGCTTTGAATATTATATTTGAAATCTAAAACAGTTTCAACAGTCTAAAACAGAGAAAACATCAGAATGAAGTGCGCAACTGCATTTTCTAGCCTCTATTTTTTTTTTGTTTGTTTTCCATACTCTGAGATTGTGACTCAACTAATTTAGTATGGAAGCCTTAAGCATGAAGAAAACTTTCCCTTACATGTTGTCTCCACAATCTTTCTAGTCTTCTTACAAACTGCCAATGTTAAGACATTTACAATGCTTAATTACCTGTCTTCATCTAAGCAGATGGCAAGATTAAATTAGCATTTACTAGATATGGTTTTGAGTAATAGCTTTGATAGCTATTTCATCTCTTTCCCTTGCCTTGATTGGGTATTGCATGCATAATTATTATATTCCTTTTCTTGAATGATAAAGGTTATTCAGCCTTAAATCACTAATGCTTGATGTGAGATCATGATGCCACTCCAAAGATTATATATCCATGTCAGTCATAAAGATGGAAAGTATCTGTTATAAATATTAGCTTTTACAGATTCTCTAATCATTTGAGACTTGTGTGGTTTTTTGGTGTTTTTTTTGCTCGTATTGTTTGTTTTTATTATTTCACTGTGGGCTGGCAGTCATTGCTGATTCAAATGTCTACACTGATAGCTGAAGCTACATGGAGGTATCTCTGTGTCATTTGAAATGCTCCACACCTTAAAGGATTAGTCATTGTGAAGAAGGCAAGCAAAAAGTAAGCAGAGACAGTACGGGCCAAGCAACAGAATTATTGCAGTTTCCAGTATAATTTAGAACGGATTTTGACCTAGTCCAACTTGTGAGTGGCTTCTTACAGCTCTAGAGTCATTTAGTGATGACTGGGTTGTGGAAAGACCCTAATTTGCATGATCTGTGACCCAGTGAAACAGCAGAGCATAATTACCAAATGATTTCCGCAATGCGAACATTCACTCTGCAACTGAACCAAGTAAATTAGGTTACTTGCATAGACTGCTTAAGAGGCACAAAACATTTTATTCACTCCTTCTGCAATTTCAAACTGATGTTTTGTCATTTTTATTAAAATTTTGAATTAAATTTAAGATAAAAAAGCATTCCATATTTTGCCAAAGTTATGACTGATTTCAGTAATTACTCTCCTGGTTTGTACTGCTTTGTTTCATCCATCTTTTTGATTTATAGAACAATAACTAATACAAAATAAAGTAAAATTTATAAAATGTCAAATAGTTTTTAAATAAAATCATCCAGGTAAGCGCAAGATCATTCATTTGTTTAACTCTTAATATACCAGAAACAATAGCTTTTTTTTTTTTTTTTTTAATTAAAACTGTTCATTTCTTGTGAAATTCTGTTATTTCTCTTCCTTGTGTTTTTCAGCATATATGACTTAGAGTTCACAGGGCTCATGTCAATGAAGAGTAATTTTCATTTCTGTCTTACAGAATCACAAAATACTTGAGGTTGGAAAGGACCTCTGGAGGACATCTTGTCCAAATCCTGTCTGAGACATTTTCACAGAGGTGTTTTCCCAGGAATATGTCCTGCTGTGTTTTGAATATCTCCAAAGAACGAAGACTCCATAACCTCTCTGGGCAACCTGTGCCAGGGTTTCACTATTCTCACATGAAAGATTTTTCTTATGTTTAAATGGAATCTCCTGTATTTCAGTTTGTGCCCATTTCCTGTTGTCCATTCACAGGATATCACAGAGAAGAGCGTAGCCCCATCATAACTGCAGCTTGTCAGGTTTTCTTGCCTATTGATAAGATCCACCTCTAAGCCTTCTCTTCTACAGGGTAAGCAACCTGTTCTCAGCCACACCTCATATGAAAGATGCTCCAGACCCTTATCTTTGTGTCCCCTTATTTGACTCACTGTAGTATATCCCTGTCTCTTTTTTACGAGGGAGTCCAGACCTCAAACAAGCACTCCAGACACATTTCACCACAAGCATACATTGCCAGCTCATATCCATTTTTTTCAATCCACCCAAGTCCTTCTCTGCAGTGCTGCTCTCAATCAATTCATCATGCAGTCCATGTTGTTATTGGGGACTGTCCTGACCACAGTGCATGATATTGCACTTGGCATCACTGAACTTCATGAGGTTCACATGAGCCTGCCCACTCCAGCTTGCAGGAAGGGACTGTTCCTGAGCTCAGAATATGTAATCCTTTGAAAAATCAACCAGCTTTCCTGAGCCCTTTTCTCTCCAGGACCACATCAGCTGTCATTCTTCCAAGCAGTTCCCTGAATAGGCTAAAGCTCTGCTCTCCTGATGGTCACAACTGTGATACTGCTATTTGCCTGTTTTCATCTTTTCAAGAGGAACTCCTGAGAACTCCATCTCATGGTCACTGCCAAGGCTGTCCACAACCTTCTTGGGGCCCCAGATAACGCCTTCTTGTTCGTGAGCATAGGTCCAGCAAAGCAACTCCCATCATCCACTCTTTGCTCATCTGTGTCAGGAAGCTGTCATTAATGCACTCCAGAAATCTCCTTCATTATTTGCGTCCTGCTGTATTTTTCCTGCAGGAGATATCATGGAAGTTGGAATCTGCCATAAGGACAACAGTCTGCAAACATGCGGTCTGATTAAGGCCCCAGCTTCTTCTTCCTGTTCAGGTGGTCTGTAGCAGATGCTTACTACAACATCACCCAAAATGAGCTGTCCACTAATCCTGACATATAAATTCTCACCTGGCTCCTCTTCCAGCCCTAAACAGAGCTCCAAGTATTCCCACTGCTGTCTCACATAAAGAGCAGATCTGTCTTCCTCCTTCACCCACCTGTATCCCTCCATTACAACACTCCAACCATGGGAGCCATCCCCCCATGTCTCCAAAATCCCACTGAGATCATATGCCTGCAGATGCATGCAGATCTCTAGAACCTCCTGTTTGTGTGTTTATTCATGTGCAGGTACTTCACAGAGGCATAAGTTCACACTAATTTCCTAAAAAAGGTATGAAAACTTCCCACATCATGCTGTTGTCCTCTCAGCACATTTGTGTGCAAATATGTGCATTTGCACATTTGGGGTGATCTCTGGTCAGCCCTGCTTTGTTGACTATGAGGTATCTCTCATCTACATAATCCTGCTCCTTTGCTTGCTAAAACATGTTAAGTCTGCATGATTACCAGTTGCCATCTTCCTCTCCTATCATTCCTACTTGAAAGGTATCCTAACTATTTTGGCCAACCTGTTGACAAAAATGCTTATCTCACTTTGTCAGGAAGATCCTGTCTCTTACAGGATCATTGATCCTCGAACAGTGTTTCATGGTCACAAAAAGATGAATCCCTGCTGTTGATGCCAGCTGCACAATCAGTTGAATGTGCAGTACGCGACCACTCATCCACAAGCCCTTTCTTCCCACTCACTATAAAGACTGAGAAGAATAACAAACTTTCAATTAGCAAGTAAAGCACTACTAAAATGAAAGGGGCAGAGATTCTAATCTTAGTTGCAAAGCTGCAAATCTCATTTTAATAGAAATGCATTTGAATTGTGCAGTTATAAATTAGAATCTGCTCCATGAACTGTTTAATAAAAGAAACCAAACAGAATTTCTATTTTTCTCTGTTCTCAGTCCTTTATTGTTAATTTTCTTCTTGGACTGTGAACTTGGTATTGATTTTTTATTGTCCACACCATTCATTCAATAAGTTTATCACCAAACTTGTCCCTAAAAGGTGCTCTAAGCAAATAAGAAAGTGCAGTATCTTTAGTAATGACTAAATTATCCTTTGTTTCAAGGGACTTCTTAAGAAATAAGACTCTAGCAAGAAGTGGGAACATGGATTCAAGCATAATACTCAGCAGCATGAACATGTGGAAAGATCTCATCAAAAGACAAAGGAAGAAATATGCATGATTATATCCTTGAAAACAACAGTTTGACATTTAAGGTTCACTTATTTTCCCAAAGATTTAAAAGCTGGAAATGCACAAATCTGTCTCAAAATTAGGTGTTATAGTTTTCATCTCATATCATGCAATTGAAACATCCTCCTATAATCTTGAAAAGAAAAATCAGGGATAGACCAAGACCTTCTCACAGGGATCTGGTAGGATCACCTCGTTCACCTCATTGGGAAGATGATGTACTGTCTCCAATGGGAGAGAAAAAAATGATAAAAAAAAAAATACATCTACCCTTCCTCAAAGAAAAAAAAAAAAAAAAAAAAAAAAAAAACATGGACAATCCCTCCATTTTAGGAACTCTCCCAAAATCTAGGTCTTTTGCCTTCACACAAGAATTCATAAATACACTGTGGTATTCTATCACTTCTTAGACTTTTTGTTTGTTTGTTTAATGTAGAGTATTCCTAGACTGTAGGCTTGCAGTGTGTCACCGTGTACTTCAAAATAACATTAAGAACCCTCCCATTCCAAAATCCATAATATCTTTAAAGATTTTTTAAATGTAAAATAACATCAGAAGTATCAAGATGCTAAAAGCTATCTCTGTGATTGCTTTCAGATATTTGACTATCTGAGAGAGTGAGTGATCTATGTTACTTAAAGAGTAAATCACCTGTGACTCTGTTTACCTATTTGAAAAACAAAATGCAATTTGACTGAATGGAACTGTAAAAAAAAAAAAAAAAAAAAACAGACAAGACAGAAATAAAACATGTCAGAGAGAAAAACCCAGAGCCTTAAGAACCTCTAAGAGACAGAAAGAATGAAAAATCCTTACCTGAGTTTTACTAGAAGGGTGATTTTTGGAAACCGATACTTGTAAATTCAGAGATTAGTATCAGAAATCAAGAAAGCTAGAAAATAAAAACCCTAGTAAGAAGCTAAGATTTCTAGCCCACATATAGGGAGAGCAGAAATTTTTGAGACAGAGTTACTGATAAACATGGAGCAAGCTGCCTGAGGCAGTGAGATTCACTTTGGAGAGAACTGAGGAGGTACAGATGAGGTGCAATCATCTGAGATGTGCACATAATTCCTGTCTCATTGGCTGTACTCTTTTTGGTAAAGAAACAGTACTTCCATTTAAAACAAACTGATATTCATCACTTTTAATCAGCTTATAGTCTTCAAGAGAGACATCTTAAAAATGATTCTTACAGTTATTAGGCAGGTATGTCCATTATCTGAGAAGATCAGAGGAGACAAGGATATTTGACATTCTTGCTATGTTCAATAGAGCAAAATTAGTGTTTTTGCAGAGAGATGCTCCAGGTTCAATTTATCCTAAAACACATAAGAGATGTAAGACTTGGAGGAAGTTTACAGGGCTGACTAGGGAAAGTTCATTCACAAAGCTCTCCTGAAGGCACTTAGTTAATTTAAACTAAGAATGTCTTATTTGTCTCCATTTCTAAAAAGCTTTAGAACTCTGAAAGTTGGTTTTTGGTTATGCTTGGAAAAAAAAAAAAATCTTTCTTATAGAGAAAAACTTTCTATACAGGTCTTTTCAGACAACTCTTCCTCTTGAATAGATTCTGACTTCAATAAAGTATTGAGTCAACAACAAACCCTCTACAGGCAAACTGTTTGGGATTTGTCTATGTGGGTCTTCTTGCAAGATTAATTCTGACTTCTTTATGTGACCACTCCTTCGGTTTCTTGAACTTACCTTTATCTACAGACACTATTTGATAAAAAAATAATACTCTGAAAGAATATTTCTCTTTTATTCCCAGGAGTTGATGAGAAACTGACAGTTTTAATGTTTATTCCTATGACAGTTAAACTTGAAATTCTTTATGAGTTAGTTATTCTGAATGTCTTTCTCATAGCTGTCTTTCTATCTAGGCTTTACTTTTGGATAAAAAAATACTTTAGACCTACATATGTATATATGCAAATGTATATAACAAAACTGAAAAATATGCATTCTTAAAACTAGACAGAGGGTTATAGTTGTGAGGAACTCAGGCAGGCTTTTATTGTAGCTAGCAAGGTAAATGCTGGCCTACTTCTTATTAGGAATATGCAGCTCTCTCAGTGTCCAGGGATACACACATGAATACAGATTTGTGCAGGATCAGTTAAACCCTTCAGGGAAAAAAAATGAAGCAGCGTTACTGTTATTGTGATGTTATAAGCTTTCTGATGTATTTGCTGCCAAGTATAGAATTAATTATTGTATCACTGTAGAATCTAAAATTTCTCCAAGGGGTTCTGAAAGAAGGAGTATGTTGTGTCAGAAACAGTTAAATTCAAAACAAAACAGATCAGCACTCCAAAGAAGTTTCTACTATGAAGATTATATCAATAAGTTTTAATCTACTTCTTTTACCTTAATATTTTTTTCAAACCATAGGAAGAATTATGTACTTACAATACCAGAATTAAGCCAGCTGATCTAAAGCATTCTATGGCATGCCAATCATTTTCTTCCAACAAAGAAATTACCCACTGCTGGAGTGTCACTTGTGATCTAGGAAACTACTGACAAAAAAAATGAAGCACCAAATATAATGCATCACAGAAGACAGAACTCATCCAGAGAAGGATATCTCAGAAAACACAGATGAACCTCACCAGAGATCATCACCTTCACCTTTCTGATGAACTTTTCTCCTAAACCCATTTAGACCTGAATATTTTTTTTTACTCCCCACTGAGATCCACCTGGTGTTAAAAGAGAAATGTGAATTGTTCGGTTACCTTGAAAGTTCTGAAGTGATAATAGTCATGTTGGGTCTAAGGAGAGTAAAAACTTTTTTTTTTTTTTCCCCTATTTCAGTAGGACAGTTTTTCATACCAACTTTTTTAAAAAAATTCATCAGCCAACAAAATGCTAACAGTATGTACTTCTTTATAGGATCTTTATCAGATCACCTGAGATCTTCCCTGAACAGTACAAGAAAACAGACAGTAAATAGTATGTCCTTTTTTTTTCAGGACAAAGCACAATCATATCTCAGATTATTTGGTATTAATTACCTCTCCTAGCTATTTGTACCTAATGAAGATAGTGGCATAGAACACTGTAATTGCATTTTACTTCCCTTCTTTTTGTTTTTCTTAACTTAGGCAGGACTAGTATTTTTCCTAAGAATGCCTGGATTCTCTGACTCAGCATGTTATTTTAGTGTTCAGGGAAGCTGGAACCCTTTCAGATTCACGGGAACAAATAAATGCCGTGATTTTCAAGAAGGCTATAAAGGTCATATGCAGATTTCATTAAGATTGACAGGAGATTTTACATTGACCTTAACGGAAACCAAACTATGCAGAGAAGCAGGTTATGCTGATTCGCAAGACAGACCATACCCTTTCCACACACGTAAGATAGTACTACTTTGGAGAAATTCTTCAAAACTAGAGGTCATATGGGCTGTGAATGCCCTAGACTTTCCAGAGAGAAAGAGTGGCAAAGAGAGTTCATACACGGACAATTACAATTGATATTTAAATCTGTGGTTATCCTTTGCAAGATGACTTTTTTCCATTATTACTGTAATAATGTACACTTAACTCCATTTATAGGAATATTTCAATGGTCCTTAAACATTTTGAATTATTGGAAGTGCGCATCTAGAGACTCATGGATTTCAAGTCCATATGAGATGACTGGATATAGCTTTGTTCTTTCCTTAACTGTAGACCACTAATTTTCACCTCCTTCCTAGAGATCTTAGAAACCTGATTTCATTATTTTATTTCTTTAGAAGTTTGTTCTAGCATCCACCCTTACTATGAAAACCTTCTGTCCATACCTCCCTTTGAATTTGCCTGATTATCTCCAATATCAAATTGCAGGGTATGGGCTGTCCTAATTCATGTGCCTGAGTGAACAGTGGCAAGCACAGGATCCATGGTCAGCACTGCTGCCAGTCTACTATCAACAATAATAAAAAATGAAAGCTCTTTCTGAGCGTGTGTGGTGCTTTTACCCAGCTGGGCAGCTGAACTCCACCACAACTGCTCTCTCACTCCCCCTCCTCAAAGGGAAAGGGGGAGAAAATATGATAGAAAGGGCTCAAGGGCTGAGATAAGGACAGGGAAATCACTTAACAATTATCATCACAGGCAAAACAAACTTGGCATAGGGAGATTAATATAAATTATTGCCTATTACTAACAGACTAGAGCCACGAGTACCTAAAAGCAAACTAAACCCACTTTCCCCCCACCCACCCTCTTCTATGTCCACCCCAGGAGCAGCACAGGTGAATGGGAAATGGGAGTCTATAGCACTTCACTGCTGCCACTCCTTCACAGTCACTCCCTGCCCCTGCTCCCCGTGGGGTCCCTCCCACGGGATGCCGTCCTTCCTGAACTGAGCCTGCAGGGGCTGCCCACAGGCAGCAGCTGTTCAAGAACTGCTCCCACACAGCTCCGTACCACAGGGTCCATCCCCCAGGAGCAAACTGCTCCAGCACGGGTCCCCCACGGGCGGCAGCTCCCCCCAGACCCCTGCTCCTGCGTGGGCTCCTCTCCACGGGCTGCAGCGTGGAGATCTGCTCCATGTGGGACCCATGGGCTGCAGGGGGACAGCCTGCTCCACCAGGGGCCTCTCCACAGGCCGCAGGGGAACTGCTGCTGCCTGCCTGGAGCACCTCCTGCCCTCCTGCTGCACTGACCTTGGTGCCTGCAGGGCTGCTTCTCACTCCCCTCTCCCAGCTGCTGTTGCACAGCAGCTTTTTTTTTTGGTTCTTAAATCTGCCCTCCCAGAGGCACAATGTCGCTCACAGGCTCAGCTCTGGCCAGCATTGAGTCCCTTTTGGAGCCAGCTACAGCTGGCTCTTATCTGATATGGAACAACTTCTGGGCACTGCTCACAGAAGCCACCCCTGCAGCCCCCTGCTACCAAAACCTTGTCACATAAACCCAATACAGTGTTTCAGCTACTTCTAATATCAGCACAGCAGTGTTTTGGTTGATTAACTGATGCCAAAGGAACCTAATTTAATTCAATGAAATTGTGGGTGTGCTCCTTTCCTAGTGCTGAGCATCCTCACTTAGGATACTTCACTGAACACATTCAGGGTTTCTTGTGATCAGACCAGTTCTGGAGAGGTCAAACACTGCTTCAGTGTCAGCCTTTGAAATTGAAAGTGCAAGGGAAGCCACAGGGAGTCAGGCCTCTCCTGCAGTGAAGAAGGCAAAATACCCTTTGCTCTTTATGTGCTATCGTTTCGTTTGATTATTGTTTCTTTTGTTTGCACATTAGTGGGCCTAGTCCTACCCATCTTCCCAGAGGGAAAAAAAAAAAAAATCTATCTTGAAGTCAAAGAATTTTCTGCTTTTCAGGACTAACAGGTTTGGGCTGAGGCTTCCTTAGTGGAGTGAATAAAACTATCAATCTTGCTTTGTTAAACAGAGATATGTGTTCTGTATCAAAATGTAATTTTATTTTATTTTAGTATATATTTAAACAGTACTTAAGGAAGAAGTAGAATGATCAAAAATGCCCCAAATTATTCAGATAACGAGTAGATTCATTAATTTCAGGAAATTTGTATAACAGTACATGTAAAATGTAATCTATCTAAAAATCCTTGGTATTCTGACTTGTTAGAAAAGCTTTTTATTAAGTTTAATGATCCATGGACACCATAGTCTGTGACAATGTTTGAATTCAGATTTATTTCTCACTAACTGGAGTTAAATTTTCTGTTAGCTCTATAAAAACCAACAGTAAACACTCATGAAATGACAAAACACTACACCACCTCTAACCTCATATTTTAGAAAGAGGAGTTCTGCAGCAAAGTAGTAATGTAAAAAATGGTAAGCCATACTATTATGGATTATTAAATGACAGTGATTCAAAAAGCTGGTTGCAAAAATTCCAGGATTTGCTGGATTCGCTGGAAATCCTGAAGAGTTTTACTTCTTATGCTGAACTTCAGAAAAAAAAAAAAAAAAAAAAAAAAAAAAAAAATCAAAATTCCCCAAAGGAAAAAAAAAAAAAAATGTATGGAGGTAAAGGGAGGTTATCTTAAAGGAGATTTGAAGCTGTTTTATCTACAAAATGAAAAGTTTGCTTTGTGTCTGGAAACTAAGCACTCATATGGCAGTTTTTGTGTTCCTAAATGTAATGCAAAGAGATTGATACTAACATTAATGTAATTCAGAAGAAGAGGTATGAATAAAAATGAGAATTAAAGAATGGAAATATATTCTACCAAAACCTCACTAATAATGTGCTTTTGCTTTTAGAATTCTGCTTTAGGAAAGATTAAGAGCATAATTCGCCTCTGTGACCAAACAGAACTCTGTACAGAAAACAAGGTGGAAATACAAAAACCCATTTTTAGCTCAAATATGGAGGGGGTGCCAGAGGCTGAGGAATATATTTTGGGACTCCCATGGCCCTTGGAACCTCTTTGGCATACAAGAATAAGCAGGAGATGGGACACCCAAGGAAGCCAGAAGTGTAGTTTACCAGCCTGTTTGTCTTTGCTCCCCAAAATGAGAGAGCTTCAAAGAAGGTCACTCTTGCAAGCCTTGTTTCCAAAATAAATGTGAAGGAGCCACACTATATGGGCTCCAAGCGTGAAAGCTTTTGACTTGAACCATGTGCGAGCACATCTATGAAAATGGATAGTTGCACCTGAAAAACACATTTTTCACATTTTTTTCAGCAGATTATAAGCTGCCAAACCCTTGAAAAATCACATCTTCATTTTTGGCCTGAAGTAAGAACATCTTGAAAAGGTACTTGGCCTTAGAATAACATGGAAGACCCAATCAGTAAGGTATAAGCAACCTGTTCTCACGTGGAAATTTTAAAGTAAAACTTCTGTGTCTGAGTTTATCATCACATGTTCCCCTTTTACCAAATGAGAGAAGCACACAATTTCAGGATATGATATATCTTATTTTGAGACAGATGTGTGAGATAAATGTGCTGCCTTTTGGAGGTGACATTTTTTTATCTCCATTGATCACTAAGGTGACCTAGGATGAACTAGATTTTGTTTTGATGTCTGCTTTGTAGAGAAAAGTTGAGAATAAGTGTTTCTCAAGTTAGATTTTTGCTTTTTCTCCTGAAATAAAATGTTCTAATCCCTCCAATCACAAAGAAATCATGAGAAATATTTTCTTTAAGACTTATATTTCTCTTTCTCAACAATATTTTTAAATGTGTGTGCCCGTCAAGAATCAAATTATATAAATTAAAAAATATAATGAAGCTGCTTAAAGATAGTTGAAAATAAAGAAACAGCTTTCACCAAAGATCACAATTTGCTCAGAAACGTGAACAAACCTTTTCTCTTTTTTTTTTTTTTTCCCCAAGAATATATCAGTTTCAGAATACCAGCTCTTAGAGTCACAAGAAACTGCATTCGCTTCCCTTATTTGTTTAAGAAAAACATTGGATATAACAGACTCACATCATTATGTAGTGTCTTCATTTTCCCAAAGTCCTAATAAAAAAAAAAATCAAGTTCAATTAAGTAGGTCATTCATTTACAACTATCAAAGATTCGCTATAAAAAGCGGTTTTTAAAGAAAAGTATGATTTTCAAAACAAGGATATATAAAATATATATAATATATGCATACATTTTCCTCCTTAGTATTTTTTCTAAAAAGGTAATGAAAGAGAGCCAACGGATCTTTCTTTGTTGTTTAATTACTGAAGGAGAAACTGTGGAAACAACGTTAATAACCTCAGCTTATTTTTGTTTTTTAGTGTAATATGGTTGTGTGGCCCTGTGTGAAATACAATTGCTTTGATCATGTTTTAGTCTTTCCCCCTCTTCACTCCATTGTCTTTGCTTGCATTACAGTGGGGTGTAATCCTCGTAATCCTCTGAGGGTTTCTTCTGACTAAATGTAATGCCCACATTGTGTGTCCGAGTCTTAGAATTCTTAATCTTAGAATTCTTAGAATTCTTAAAGAATATGCAGAGAGAAAATAGGGATTCTGATTAGCTGACCCATTTTGAAAGTCTAGTTTAGGGTAAATTGAATCATATCTTGCAAATCCCCATTTCTATTCATAATCCAAACCTTAATCCTCGATCTTTGGTTGGTTTTGTTGTTGTTGTTGCTGTTGAAAATCACACTTTCAAATTTATTTTCTTGTCTGAGACTGCTTCCTTTGAAGTCCTAGGATGCAATGCTAACACAACTCACAGCAAAGTTAACTAATTGCCTGTTAAGAATTTTGAGGAGTTTTAGACTGTCTTTTTCAAACCTGTTTTCTAGTGGCTGAATCTCACAGGCACTTCAAATTCAGATGAACTAAAAAGCCACTTTTGGTGAACATAGTATAAGCTTACCACAAAATGGGACCACAAAGACCTTTTCTGATACAGCTTTCCACTTGAGATAGAGGTGTGCTTAAAGAACAGAACAAACAAACAAGCAAGCAATCAAACAAATATATAAACAAACAAACACTTTTTGCTATTGACTATGTGAAGAATCTGAGGGCTTCATATCAGAGGAGGATTACCAGACCTTACTCAGTTCCTCTGTGCTGGTTGCTTTTGTCCATGCTTGATATCTTCATGTCAAAACGCTAGTGATAACACAGAAAATTGTGGTACAAAAGTCTACTGATGCAAACTGTCATAGCTATACAGTAGGAAAAAAAGAATTAGGAGAGTTTATAACTACAGAAGTGCTGCTTCAAGTCAATATGCTGTCTCTCTTTAAAATAGGTTGATAACATGGTTGAACTTATTTCCTAAATTTCTGAACTGATGTATTTTCGTGTCATAAGAACTTTCTCCGATGTATGAACAGTTTCTTCTTTAAGAAGAGAATTGGTTACTATCATCCTCAAATCTACATGGTATGACTTCAACATGGTTTAGGAAACTTTAACCACTGAATACATTTTTCTGATGAAATTAATTAGTTAATTTTAGAAAACCAAGTTATACAAGTAGTTAATTTCTTGATTAAAATACTCATTTCAGTGCATTTAGTAAAGGACTTACTATTCCACCAAGTGAAATATCCTGAGGGGAAAAAATTATAAATGCTTCTTTTTCCCTTAGAAAGTTCAAATGCCTATGGCTTACTCCTAATCAAGATACTGCTTTTCTTAAAAATAGTAATAATAATAATTTAATTTAAAAAGTAAAGTCTATAAGTTTGATGAATTCTATGCAATTCTTTGTCAGCATAGCTAGTAGCTATACTCAAATACTTTTAAATTACTAGAAATTTTCTTGACATAAGAAGTTAAACACTTCCAAAAATGAAAAAAAAAAAAAAAAAAAAAAAGTCTACATTTAACAGATACCTGACTTAGTTCTGCATACTCTATCAAGACTGTTCTTTACAATTATATTTTATTTATTGATAAACTTTTCTTCTAAGAAACTATGGTTTGGTGATTTTTTAATACAGTAGTCCACAATTCTAAACACTTTTTAAGAAGATTTGTGTTCTCCAAATACTAGGCACTTCCTGTATGCAATTATGATAGATAATAAATGCAGAAAAGCCCTTAGCCTGACTAAAAGAAGGGAAGAAAAAAATTGAATTGGGGGGTGGGGGGGGGGTGGAGGAGAGTAGCAGGAAGTAGCAGGAAGGGAAGGCCTTAATTTTTAATTATTTCTTTTACCATGCATCCTACCTTTTTCTCAGCCAAAGACTAAATAGAGGCATGTAATGCAAATAATGAAGTAAGTTGTCTTCCTCTTCATAATCAAAACAGAATTAAAATGTTTATACTGAATTTTAGCTTTTAGAATTTACACATAAAAGGTGGGATTCATAAAATGTGAAGTATTTTGCAATGTGACTGTCTACATCTCAGTTAATCATCTGTATTAACTTTAAAGTCAAACAATAGAAATGGGGACTTGCAAGATATGATTCAACTTACCATAAACTAGACTTTCAAAATGGGTCAGCTAATCAGAACCCCTATTTTCTCCCTGCATATTCTTTAAGAATTCTAAGAATTCTAAGATTAAGAATTCTAAGACTCAGACATACACAATGTGGGCATTACATTTAGTCAGAAGAATCCCTCAGACTCAACTGAAATGCACATACTTTTTAAATAACATTGATTTAGTTATAAAATGCAACTACTTATTTACTGGTAAGTAATTCAGACTGCTTATCATGTTTACCAAAATTTTTACCCTATATAATGTAGAACGTTTCTAGCAGTTTGTGTTTTGAAATGTACTACCATATGTCCTGACTGGAGTATTTGTTTTCTCAGTGTTTTAAAATGACGTCATGTTATATGTTTTCCTTCTGATCACCACAAGAAATACACTAATGCTTTCTTCCAAAATACTAGTTTTTCCCTTATCATTGCATGATCTGGTCCTTCTCACAGACTGAGACAAAGACAAAAGCCAACCAAATAGTTAAGTCTTCTCTACTTGGTAGCAGCTGGTTTCTCTACTTGGTAGCAGCAGGTTTCAACATCCTTATAGCTTAACATGATCGCTGACCTTCCTACTGTAACATCCTGACAGTGAAGACACTGAATCCTGATATCAGAGCTATAACATCTTTGGACTTTACAGTCTGAATAAAGCAGAAAAGAGCAACGTATCTAATCTATATACAATCTAATATAGAACTTTTTTGTTTTAAGCATTAAAACAAAAAAATAGTGACAATAGTATTAATATATTAGAATAAAATGCATTGCAATCAAATTTCATGGAGGTGGGGAAAATATATTATTGATATTATATTTTAAAAATATAACAAAAAAAATCTAAGAATATTAAAGCTCAATCACATTTAGATCTAAACACTGCCTTTTTATTTTCTAAAATTATTATTTTATTTGAATTATAACAAATTAGAAAAGATGGTGATATGCATGCCTCATTTCACAGCTGCACTACTTGATGGTCTGCCTGGCCTTGCCCTGATTATTTAAATGAAGGGGAAGCTATAGTAATAAAGAATATTGTGCTGTACCTCTGAAGCAGTCCTGCAAAGAATGATAATACATGAACAGGATCTCAGGGTTTTTCCTGTAGTTTCTTATAGTCTGTAAAAAAAATACATAAAAAGTGATAAAACAGTAATGTTTAAAATAAGAAATAAACGCATGTAAAACACAATGCTTTAAAGCTTCCAGCAGCGTTGCAGCATTGCAAAAGTACTGTCTTGCGAACAGTGCCATCTAATGGTTTTCTTGAGAATAGCTGGCATAAGTACTCAAAACTGGAGGAGGAGCATCTTTCATGTTGCATCAGAGCAGGCATCTGAACATTAAGAACATTGACGATATACTTATTGTCAGAATCCTGCTTTGTTATAGTTTAGAGAAATGACATTTTCAGTATAATCTTATCATTTTAGTCACTGTTCTTACTTTACTGCTTAATTTTTAAACTTGACTTCAACATGAAATAGTCACATATATTGTGTGAGCTCTTTATTGGTTTAAAACTAAACTGCAATCATTTCAGCAGTGAAACCATAAAATAAAAATATAATTTAAAACATTAAATAAAAATATTTTTTGATCTAGTGATCAAGAAATAAAAGGTCAGAATGGAAAATGGAGAAGGTATTGATAAGCAGGAAAATAGGGGAAAATCTCTGAATTAATAGTGTTCACCCATTAGTAGCTAAATATAAAAACTGAACCACAATAACCATTTACTCCTTCACTACTCCCCTCAGTCCCTAGCTTCTTATTCTATCTTCCTTTAACCACAACATATATATAAAGGTACTTCTTACTTCATTATTTAATTTGAAGTTATTCTTGGCTATGCACCTGTATTTTCAGTGTAGTGATTTTACTTGAATGTAATGTGGAAAAACAACCTTTATATACAGAAGGAATACCATAGCAGGAGCATGTCTCTATTGCACTACAATGATTTAAAATAAACAGAACAAGAAGCTTCCTACAGAGCTCCAAGCCACCCTATAGATTTCAGTATTCCTGTCACAGAATTCTGTAAAAACCTGTAGGGATGATAACATTCTCTTAAGCTGTATAGCATTTTTTCACCTGCAGTCACAAAGAAAACCAAGGATGATCATTGTAATAAAACTACAGGCCATGCTTTATGAAGCTATAAACACAAGTTTCAGCCAAAAAATAAGCTAGCTGTCTAGCTTGCCCAACAGACAGATACATTTCCAGACCCTATAAAATATCTTTGAGCTTCTAATTATTAAAGTACCCAGCTGTGACCTGTGTAGTTCAGGTAATTCACTCAGTGTCTTATAATGATATGTACTTGATGCTACCAATATCTATGTTGCAATATCTAGAGGAACTTCCACAGAATTTAATGAGTTGTAATTATGGTTGACCTTGTTCTTGAGGAAATGGGCTGTGCATGCATTATAAAACAAAATTCCATCATAAGATTTCTGTTAAAGGATCTCCAGTGCTCTGCTTTCTGTACAGTGCAGAACTCCCTTTTTTTTTTTTTTTTTTAATAAAATATGAAAAAAAAAAAAAAATATAAAAAAAAAATCAGATATAGGTCATGTCTGCCAGACCATAGCAAAGAAGGTCTGGAAGATATATCAAGAGAGCAGAGAGTGAAGTACATTCTACAGTCTTCTCAATAGCTTTTTTACTGTCTTGTTCCATTCTCAAACTTAGACCAATATTCCTAATACTAAACATAAAACTGTTTTTTCCTTCAGATGAAAGGAAAGTCTTATTGTTCTGCCCTGTACTTACTTGCTAGATACAGGGAATAACTCAACATTTCCTAATAGAGACGGTCTTAAGTGCATGAAAGATCAAATCATGGAGACCATGCCTTCTCCCAGCTAATGCTTTCCAAACCTTTTAGTATTTTTTAGTTCTCTTTTGAATTCTGTCTAAACTGACTACATCTTTTTAAAATTGGGTGGCCAAAGTTGAAAGAATACTCTATCTGAGGCTTCTCCTATTCTAGTTAAAGTATGATAATGAATTTCTTCTCATGATTCACATGCAGTGTTTTAGCTAATGCATGTCAGAATGAAAATTGCCTGTTTTACAGCACACTGAATGGATGATTCATTTTCAGATTGTGTTCAAGTATGATTTCAAAATTATTTTTTCTAGCACTGCTGCCCATCCATTTTTTCCTTTATACATAGAAATATATTACTACTTTTCTATTTGATCTCTTTAGTAAAGGTCTTTGCTGAGGCTCACTTTATTCAAATCTCCTCTCCATGTGGTGACCACTTCTACTTCCAGTATGAATCCTTCCTATGTATTGTAGCAGCACAAATTTTGGAAAAGTATTTTTTATTTGGGCACTCAAGCAAATAATGAATTTATCAGGGTGCCATGCAGGTCAGTTGCTCCCAAGAGCCAGGGTCTCCCCATGGGTAGGCAAGGCAGGGATTCAACAGCTAGGACCTACTCCACCACCTCAGCGAGGATCCAAGCAGCTGTGGCCACTTGGACACCAGCCACAGCCCTGGGCTCCAGGCACCTCCCTGGGAACAGGACAAGGCCAGGAAGCGAAATCAAGTCAATAAGCAAGTCAGTCAAGTCACAATCAGTAGGAACAAGGCCAAGCAGAGATACAGCTCAGGCCAGAAACAAGGGCCTTGGCTAAATTGCAACTCCCGAGGGCTAGAAGAGGGAACACACGCAGCTTCTCCTACCTCTTTCTCCTTCCGCTCTTCCCTAACAGTCTGGGTAACAGGTTTAGACCCATGTTTTATCAAAGCTTGCCTTGTATGCAGGCTACCAAATCGCTTTCTGGGCATAATGGTGTGCTCCAGACCCCAGCAGAAGTGTTGATCAGAACTGGGGCCTAGGACGCAGTTGCTTGTGACCTCACCTAAAACTCACTTCCCCTTTGACCAAAAGTGACCGAACACTATTCTTTGTCTATGCCTTTACAACCACATTTGTGCACTTACTTTGTGGTGACATCATCAGCTTAATGATATTTTTATTCACTATGACTCATTTCTTTGTTGAGAAGAAGCAATATGAAGAGCCTTTCTTCATATTGAAGTGCAATATGAAGTTCATTTCTTTTTGACCCCATTGAATAAGCAGGTTATAGACACAAACAAAGAAGTTACACTGGCTTATGGTTTAAATATCATGGAGTTTTGATCACTTTATTAGGTTTCGGTTGCTCAGAGGTTGACATCTTAGCAAGGTGTTTTAGTGTCTTAACAGGAATTGAATTTTAACAATAGTTCTGTGACAGGCACGCAGTCATGTGGGTCTCAAGGTAAAAGCAGATCCTGAAGCAAGTTCTGCAGATATTTAGGAGTGACTCAGTTGGGTGTGTTTTTGCTGTCAGGCATCAGCATCTCTTGAGTGAAGCAAAGAAATTCTAATGATGCCGTTTGAAAAAAACAGGCATTGGACAACCACTGCATGGCTTATGTTTATATCATTGTAATTTAAAGAATGATACGAAGTTTTATTTTAAAAACACTAATAAAGCTGTAGGGTTTTTTAAGTAGTAAGTCACAGAAGGTGTGTTAGTTAAGTGATCAATACATCAATAATTCGGATACCTAAAAAGAGAAATCTGTTTATAGCTAGGTTATTTACTCAAAACCCTATCATCTCCCATGTTTTTCCACCAGTCATTTCCACTGGTTTTTGTTTATTTGTTTGTTTGCTTGTATTTTCTGGCATCCCCTGTGATGTCTCTGACTTTACTCCTCATTTTAAAATTTGTATATCCTTTGTTCCCTCCACCTTCTATATTACAACTTTGTCCCTTTTTCCCTTTTTAACTTACACAAACAGATGTTATTTTATGAAGTCATGAGCCCTGGAACCTCTATACATTTACAGTAAATATTTAATCTGAATTTTCCTTCAAAATGGGAAAACAAAACCTATAAATATTTTTTTCACAAGATTTTCTGAGGGTCTTTTTCCCTTAGTGAAATACTGTAATGTAACGCAACCTTAAATATCTTGATTAATGCTGCCATCTAACGTCCATTGGAGAGATTAAAAAACATTTCATTCAAACACATGCAGTGTTCCAACTCCCTGACCTATTTAAGGCCTATGTAGATTTTTCCTGGACTCTGCTTCAGTGCAGATATTCAGTGCAGATATTCAATGCAGAAGTGTGTAAGGAGTTAGATCCAAAACGCTTATTTAACATTATATTCATTCATGCCATTAATTAATTTTTTGTGCCAAACAGTGCAGTTACTAGAAATGGTTTTTTTGTTGTTGTTGTTGTGTTTTTTGTTTGCATTGTTTTGGTTTGATTTTCTTCCACACAGATACATATAGATAGAAGAGCAACAATATAGATTAAAAATTTGCAATTTAATAGGTATATGAATTTATTTATCTTAATACTTTGTATATGCTTGGCTTCCTTCAATATCTGTCTTTCCCACCAGCAGTTTATACAGAAAGATGGTCTTATCGTCTGTGAAAAGAAATAAAATTACGGACAAATACTATTCATTTTGCAGGGTCAAGACCTGGCCCATCTCAAAAGTTATAAAATTATTTCAGTCATAAGTTTTTTTTTATTTTAGAATAAATTTAAGGCACAAATATTCCAACACTTATATGATAAGAAATCTGTCTTAACCGTTTATAAATCATATTCTTTTTCTCCTAGAATTACTTTATTCATGTCCACGCTTGAGGGTAGAATGCTGAACAAACATATCTCAGGATTCTTTCAATGACATCTGCCTTTCTCCATTGTTTTTATAGGTAGTTAAACATTAGTTTTAAGAGATCTGGATCGTAACACTTGAAATGCCTTACTCCAGCAGAGTCCCAGCTAGATTGTTTTTACCACTAACTAAGAGGATGTGCCATAGATTATGAGTATTTCCCTACCAATCAGTGCCACATTGCTTGCATATGTTTTATGTCAGTGTATGGTTTGGCAGGCAGCAATTTTGGTGGAATGAAGAGAAAGGGAAGTTCTGAGCCTCTCCTTGTGCACAAACTGGTTGAGAGATCATAAAAAAAAAAAAAAAAAAAAAAATGTCTCTGGATGAATATGAAAAGTCTGAGCAGAATCTACTCATTATCTTCCTAAAGATGTTATACTTTTTTTTTTCATTTCACAACTTTCTCATTTCTAAGGAAATTATTGGTCTTCCTCCTTTAAATCACATCTTTCTCCTGAGATGACTTCCCTAGAAATCCAATTGCTCTGTTAGTAAACAACATAGATGCAGCCAGTGCAGCTGCTTGTCATCAAAAAGTCATCTTCCCTAATTCATGCAGTTTGGGATTAAAAATGGGATATATTTTCAGAAAGTCTAGGTTATATACACTTCTGTAATGTCAGTGGAGCAGTTTTATAGAGTTATACTGTGGGTCAGCTTAGCTATAAACCAAACTATTTTACATACTTTTAGACCTATTCATAATACTGTGGATCATTATCACTGTGCTAAACAGCTCCTGAAAAATAACAAGTAAAATGGTTAAACAGTTCAGTGCATTGAATAACTAGGCTTTCATTCAGATATGTTTATTCCTTCCCTTCCAACAAACACCAAAATGAAACCAGCATAAGGAGCAATTCATAGAAGAAGAGATGAGGAAATGGCTGTTTCTACACTTAATTGCAACTTTATTTTTTTTTCCACAGTAATGAGAATCAGCTGCCAAATGAGAAGACTGTGACAGGTTCAAAGAGAGGACTGGATAAAAGAGATGAAAAAGACCTAATCTAGCTAAAATCTAGGAAAAGCTTTGATGTGATGCCAAAATGACAAGTTGTTCATTTAATTGAAGAGGCTGACATTAGTAAATGAATTAACAAATGAGATGAACTTAGTAAATAAATCCATAAATTAATAAAGGAACTGGATAAAGCAGAGGTGGCAACAGGTTACATGGAAAGGGAAGTTTCTCCAGCCAGGTTGAAAAAAGGTGACAAATAGATTTTCCAGATCAATGTTGAAATTGATTTTATTTAATATTTTGATTATAATAGACCTACACAAAAAGTCAGTACCTATAGGTAGAATCTGAACCTTATGTGAAGACTGGAGATGTTCAGTACTGAAGGTATCGATACTGAGGGCTGGACTAGTAAAATAAGAAGGTATACATCAGAAATGTTAGATTAAACATTTAGAGGCCAATACAAGACAAATTATATTGTGACCTGAAAATTTAGCAGCCTACCTAAACTGACAGGAAGAAAAACAATTATATTTTCCTGGATGCTCTGAGTTGCCAATGTAGTATAGCCAAAGCAAATAAAATCCTTCTCAGCTACAGAAATATTAGTTCTGCTGTCCTACTGAGAAAGTGGGATACTGCACATAATTCTGATAAAGATAAAAGAAAAAGGAAAACTTCAAATAGATTCAGAGGAGATTCTGTGGGCTTAGGAAGATGAGGAAAAAAAACCAAAGAGCAGGCTTACCTAGTTTTAGCGAAACAAAGTCAGAGAAAGAATATAATTTGTGGCCCTTTACTTCTTTCATTGGGGGTCAAGAGAAAAAGAAGAAAAAAAAGGGGGGGGGGGGGGAATTATAGTGAGAATTAAGGCCATTTTGCAGTCAAGAGAAAGAAGTAGGACTTAGAGGCAGAATTTGACTGCTTTATCGTTTATCTAAAATTTGTAGTGCAATATCAGATAAATGGCATCCTAGAAGTGCATACTATATGATTATCTCAGAAATGGACTCCTAAAATACAGTAGTGACTGTGTATTTCTAACATTCACATGTTAAAAGAGAGGCTGTATGGGGTACTGTACTGCCCAGGTCCCACAGACTCAGGAGAAAATTAAAGCCATTCTGTGACAGAGATACAGAATGAACTCAGAACAATTGTTATTTGAGCCATTTATTTAGTACGTATTATAGAAAGTACTGCACATACTATCTTCAGTTCTCAAAGGACAAAAAATATCTCCAGAATGAATGCAAGGACTGAGATTATCCAGGGAGTCCTTTTATCATCATAAGCTGTGGTCATGAGAATACAACTGAAATCACTTTATGTGAATCAACAAATCCAAAGCAATGAATGTAGCTATGCATTCACTTTGGGACCATGTTAGGCCTTTTATATTTTTTGTTTACAACTTGGCATTCTGAAGCATCATATAAAATCAACAACTTTCACATTCACCGTACAGGGCTCTGAAATGCCATGAAACACTATGATGAGCAAGAATTAATACTGCACAATTAACTTCATTTATAGACACATTCTGTCCATGCAAGCCCATTACATACAGACTATGCTTTTGATATTGTCCTTCTTTTATGCAGAGAATGCAAAGAGATTAACATTTTTCTGTGTTTATAGCTGTGATGCTAAATAATTTTAAAAACCTTTTGTTAGCTGTGTGTAAACAACGTTAATGACAATGGGTTGACAGACAAGCAAATAAATGAAACCTTTCCTCTGTTATTAACAGTTGTCTAACCAACTCTAAGATTAATTTAAATATGACATTGATAAATATAATTACTAATCTAAAATCTATCTACAACTATTGATTTCTCCTTTGTATATGCACATAGAATGTAGGTCACTGGAACTCCCATCTGACTTTGATGTTTTTGAATTTAGTATAAAATAAGATATTCACAGTTATTGCTATGGAATCAGTACATCTGACTACATATACCTGTAGCTAAAAGTGAGTAAATTGATACCTCCTCATCATCTAAGTGTTAAAAGAATTTGAGGGAGTTCTACAACCAGATTTTCTAGGTATTGATGTTTAACTTTCTGAATGACATATGAATTTACCATACATTATTTATTTTTCTGAGTTAATTTATTGTGGTGTCCATTGAATCTCAGAAGAAAAAGTCACAATAAAATCCAATAACATCATTCTGAAAATGACACGCTGAATTTCAAACATCTCACTGCCTTTTTCTATGAAGTATGTTGGGATATGCAGCTTTATACAGATGCAAAATATGACATGCATCTGAGTAGCGTAGTAGTAGATAACATATTAAACTGAAAGAAAAAAAGACTTTCAGCATCAATATCTTTATAATTTTTCAAAACTCAAGTTACAGATATGCTGATGATATACCTAAGAGTTCAGCCATCAAATTAAAGTATTACAAAGGGAAATACTACTGTACTGCTAAAGAGCAGTATATCTTCATATACAAAATGGCCCAGGTATTTAATTCCCTAATTTATATCAGTAGAGGATTTGGATTAGCATGAAAGTTGGAACTGAAAATATTCAATTGTCTTTTTTAAGAGAGAACTATTTTAAGTTGTGTAGTTAACAATAACTTCAAATATCTCAATAATACTGTTTTTATTCCTTCAATTTCCTGAGATGACTGCTGGCAAGATGACTTGTTTATTTGTTTGTTTGTTTGTTTTAAAGAACACTTGTAGGAGAGGAGAATGGATCATATAGGACAAATAATGACTAATCACTACTTCCTAATTTCTCCAGATTTTGTGTTGGACTGTTATGCTGGATAACTGGTTTTTGTAGGGGTTTTTTGAGTTTTTAAGACAAATACCATTCTGACTGTGGGGTTTTTCTTTACCATGAAGTATTCGTTAATTGATAGGAAGAAATGTA
>CM021697.1:149869384-149904365 GCA_011074415.1 Stictonetta naevosa | reverse complement strand
AAAATAAAATAAAATAAAATAAAATAAAATAAAATAAAATAAAGTGCTATTAACTGAAGCTTTCTGACAATTACTTTGATAGTTGGCTAACATAGGATCATTTGTTTTTTAAGGTTTATTTGCATTTTCGCTTTTTTATACTAAATCTTATCAATACTCAATCTTGTTTACAGAATTAAACAATTTCTCTGCCAGTGCTCTAGCCCTCTATTTTGATATTGGTTTTGATTCATCATCATAGTGTCTGACAAAAGTTCAGCTTTCATGTGATTTTTGAGATACCCCACCTCAAAATCAGTCTAAGATATCAGCTTCCAAAAAATCTCCCATGTAAATACTAAAACTCCTGCACTGAGGGAGAGCGAGAGAGTAAAGTACTTCTGTACTTATGACACTTTTTTATAGTCTCTTTAAGTTAAAAATGTGTCTAAACTACTGTATTAAGAATGCTTATTCTAGGAATGAGGGAGTGTGAGACATGTTTACCTTTTGTTATATTCATCTTTTCTTTGCTTCTTTCCAGTTTCTCTAGGACATGCTCAGCTTTCCTCTTCAGCATGCCCATGAAAGTCAGACACTTTTGTGACCTCATTTCAGACCTCAGTACCTCTTGTTCTGTTGCCCAGCAGCTGAGAACTGTGAAAAATGGATTAGATGGATATGGCTGTAGTGAAAGAAAAAAGAAGCAGATAATTAGCAATTAATCAAGAAAGAGATGATAATCAGCAAGTTGTTATTATCCTGTAGAGTCTTGCTTTTATGCACGTGTCCTGCATGTATTGATTTTCCATTCTCAGCAAGCAGACTACAATACAACACACTTTCATTGTTTACCCGTGGCAATACTATAATTCCTATGACACCCTAGGCTTCAGAAATTCAGGAAAGTGAAGTTCTCCATCTTCTCAATGATGGAACCAGCCAAAATCTCTTTGCCATATCAAGTGACAAGAGCATTTTCTTACTGGGATACAAATTCTTAACAATCTGTGCTGGGGACTGGCCTACACCTATCAAACTGTATTCAACATTATTCAGTACCCTCTAAGTGAAGAAAAGGTCTCTGGATCTCACAACACAGAAGACACTAAGGCTAAACTGGAGAGCCAATCCTCAATTGTATCATTCGCCCCTATGGTCAAGAAGAAACAATGAAAGCAGAAGTCAGCTTGTTTAGTAAGGGAAGAAGCTTCTCCTAAGAGGGACCAGGAGGAAGAATCAGAAGAGGCAGGCTGGTCTGCATCAGAGCAGAACAGGAAGTGCAGACAGAAATCATAAATGAGTCAGAAAACACCCTATCCATGTCCCTGAGTGAGCTGTGAGATATGTGAAAAGATTTCAGCCATCACCCAGGAGAGCACATTGTCACCTTGTTGTTCTGACTGGGGTAATGAGAATTAGAGGACAAGGAAGCCCATCAGCTGGGTTCCCTTTCTAAGGAAAAGGCCATTGATGAAGTGATTGGAAAAGGGGAAGAAGTCCTTAGCCTTTGTAGGAAACTCCTATCAGGCACGAAAGAAAGGTATCCTGGGAAGAAAAATAATGTAAATTTCCAAAGCAAGTGGACCACCATGGAAGGAGGTATCCAGCACTCGACAGAATTAGCTGTGTTGGAGGTGATCTATAATGACCTGGACAACAATCGGGTATCCAAATACCTGGATGACATCCAGTGCACATGATTCATGTGCCGGAAGTCTGTATGAAGCACACCGTCATCATGCTGGCAATGTCTAACTGAAAGGATATAGAGGCATCAGTGGTGGATAGATTGGCTAGCAGCTCTGTCAGCATGAAGCAGATCTCTCTTCCTCCCTATGGACCTGTGTCTCAGATGTGGAGAAACTGTTTCAGTGACTTGAAGAGAATGTCTTCCTCCTCACCCATTCAGACCCATATCCCGGTTATTAAGAGTCAGTACTTTTCTGCTCAAGGGAAAGGTTACCATGGGTGTACACCATGTGGCACCTTGCAGTTTTGACTTCATGGGAAGGACAAGAGGAAGTAGCATGGCAAATCTACCTCAAATCTAGATGTTCAGGTACGTGAATTGCAAGGCAAAATAAATAAATAAATAAATAAAATTTAAAAAAAGGGGGGGGGGGGCGGGGGGGGACATTCAAAACTTCTCTTGTTTCTATTGAGCAGTCTTTCCAGACGCAGTAGAAGGGCTGATCTTATTTCTGACCCTAATGACCCTTCAGCTATGCATTTGCAAGAATTAAACAATGGATACTATGGTCAGGACTACCAGGTCTGCTGGACTGTGTAGATCTGATTGCCTGGTACATCAGACATGCAGGATAAGGCTCTAGTGGACACCAGTCCACAGTGTACCTTAATGCCATAGGCTACAAAAGGGATGCCATTTGTGTTTCTGGAATGAGAGGGAGACCCTAACAGCTGTTTGTATTGGAGGCCGAAGTGGGCCTAATGGGGAATGAGTGGCAAAAGTACCCCATTGTGAATGGTCCAGAGTCTCCATGCATCCTTGGCATAGACTACCTCAGCAAAGGGTACTTCAGGGACACAAAAAGGTACAATGGGCTTGTGGTATAGCTGTCTTACATACAGAGAAGATCAAAACATATCTTGTCTGCTCTCTCAAATTATATTTCTGTTATGGGGTTGCAGAGGGTTGAAGAACAGCAGGTGCCAATTCCTATCACGGCGGTGCACCAGTGGCAATATTGCACCAAGACTCCCTAATTCCCATCCAAGCTGATTCATCGACCAAAGAGTAAGAAGTGATGAGCAAGATTTGCAGACCCATATGAACAGTGCAAAATTCTGATAGAGAGTGGAGGCTAACAGTGGCCTATCATGACCTGAATGAAGTCACACCACCTCTGAGTGCTTCTGTGCCAGACATGCTAGAACTTCAATACAAACTGAAGTCAAAGGCATTCAAGTGGTATTCCACAACTTATATCACTAATGTGTTTTTCTCCATCCATTTGGCAACAGAGTGCAGGCCACAGTTTACTTTCACTTGGAGGGGCATCCATTACACCTGGAATCAACAGCTCCATGGGTGGAAACACATTGCCATGGACTGCCATTTGCAATGAACTGATTCAAACTGCACTGGAACAGGGGGAAGCTCCTGAAGACCTGCAGGACATAGATGACATCATTGTGTGGGGTGACACAGCAGAGGAATTATTTGAGAAAGGGAAAATAATCTATACAATCATAGAATCACAGAATATCCTGACTTGGAAGGTACCCACAAGGATCATTGATTCCAACTCCTAGCTTAACACAGGACCACTCAAAAATCAAACCAGAGACTTGAGAGCATTGTCCAAATACTTCTTGAAATCCAACAGGCTTGCTTTGCTGTAACCACTTCTCTGGACAGTGCCCAACAACAGCTCCTGTTGGCACCATGACTATGTCTGCTGCACTGAATGTTCAAAGGGAGAGTCCCCACTACACATCATGCAATTGATGTTACATGTAATAAATAGGTAGCATTAATCACACAACAGGCTTGAATGGGGAAACCCAATTACCCAGGAGCCCTTGAAAAGACCATAGACTGGCCAGAAGGCAGAAATTTTGGAGCATCTCTGAGGAGGTGACTCATGCAAAAAAACACCACCATATAACAAGTTACTGGAAGATGAAAAGCACTATGTTTCATTTACTAATTGATCCTGTCTTGTTATAAGAAACTATGAGAAGTAGAAAAGTGCTGTGTGGAGTCCCATATGACAAGTCTTTGAAGTCATTGCAGAAGGCAAGTTGAGTCAGTTTGCAGAGGTGAAAGCCATCTAACTGGCTCTAGAGATTGCTGAAAGAGAAAACTATCCAGTACTCCATTTAATTTTGTCCTCCCACCCCACCCTCCCACCCCCCCATCATGCTGAGGAGGGGGAGTGAGAGAGCAGCAGTGTGGTACTTAGCTGCCTATCAGTGTTAAACCAGAACACACTCATTCCTTACAGTAGGTTGTCTGGCAAGGACTGAATTAAACACCTTTAATTCTGTGACCACCACTGACATTTTTATATTATTTGTAATAGTGTCAATCTTAAGGAAATCTGACCAAAGACAAGCACCATTTTTGCCCTTCAAATAAGTGTTATTGTTCAATTGGAAATCTTACAATAATAAGTTGTCCTGCTTGTTCTTGAGGAATGCCCATATTTGGCTTTAATTGCCTTTTTTATTCTTCCTTCTCTTTTCTTAAAGATCAGCTAAACAAACAAACAAAAAAAGCAAACAAACAAACAAACAAAAAAGTCTTACAAGTCATTCAGTTCCTTAAGTCCAGTAATGAACAGATATCATAGTCCCTTGGGAGTCAGTCCTAAAGGGCAGAGGGGTCCAGGAAGGCTGGATGCTCCTCAAGAAGGAAGTCTTAAAGGTGCAGGAGCAGGCTGTCCCTGTGTGCCGTAAGATGAGCCAACAGGGAAGAAGTCTGGCATGGCTGAACAGGGAATTTTGCTGAGTATTCAGGAGAAAAAGAGAGTTTACGTCCAGTGGAAGAAGGGACAGGCAACTCGAGGACAGTACAAGAAAGGTGTCAGCATATGCAGAGAAAAAATCAGGAAGGCCAAAGCACAGTATAAGCTCAACCTCGCCACTATGGTTAAGGATAACAAAACAATGTTTTTATAAATATATTAATGGCAAGGGGAGGGCCAAGGAGAATCTCCCTAATTTACTGGAACCAGGGGGGAACATGACTACTGAAGATAATAAACAGGCTGAAGTTTTTAATTCCTCCTTTGCATCTGTCCTTACTAGCCAGACCACTTCTCCTCAGAGTACTCAGCCTCCTGACGTGGAAGTCCGTAACAGGGAGCAGAAGAAACCCCCCACAGTTCAGGTGGAAAGAGTTAGAGACCTGCTGCTCCACCTGGACTGTCACAAGTCCATGAGGCCAGATGGGATCCAACCAAAGGTGCTGAGGGAGTTGGCAGATGTGATTGCTGGGCTGCTTTCCATCATTTATCAGTGGTCATGTTCAACTGGAGAGGTCCTGGATGACTGGAGACTTGCTAATGTGACGCCCATCTATAAGAAGGGTTATAAGGAGGAGCTGGGGAACTACAGGCCTGTCAGCCTGATCTTGCTGCCAGGGAAGATGATGGAACAAATCATCTAGAATGAAATCACACAGAATGTGCAGGACCACCAGGGGATCAGGCCTAGTCAGCATGGATTCATGAAAGGCAAGTCCTGCCTGAGCATCCTCATCTCCTTCTATGACCAGGTGACCAGCCTGGTGGATGAGGGAAAGGCTGTTGATGTAATCTACCTAGACTTCAGCAAGGCCTTTGACACGGTCTCTCACAGTATTCTCCTGGAGTAGTGGTGAATGGAGTGAAATCCAGCTAGTGACCGGTCACAAGTGCTGTTCCCCAGCGGTCGGTGTTGGGACCCATCCTCTTTAATATCTTTACTGATGATTTGGATGCGGGAATTGAGTGCACCATCATTAAGTTTGCAGATGACACCAAGCTGGGGTGAAGTGTCGATCTGCTGGAGGGTAGGGAGGCCTTGCAGAGGGACCTGGACAGGATGGGTCAATGGGCAGAGGCCAATGGGATGAGTTTCAACATGGCTAAGTACCAGGTCCTCCACTTTGGCCACAACAACCCCATGCAGCATTACAGGCTTGGGGCAGAGTGGCTTGAAAACTGTGCAGAGGAAAAGGATCTGGGGATGCTGATTGTTGCTCACCTGAACATGAGCTGGCAGTGTGCCCAGGTGGCCAAGAAGGCCAACAGCATCCTGTCTTGTATCAAGAATAGTGTAGCCAGCAGGACCAGGGAAGTGATCCTTCCCCTGTACTCTGCTCTGGCGAGGCTGCACCTTGAGTACTGTGTTCAGTTTTGGGTCCCTCACTACAAGCCATTGAGGCCCTGGAGTGTGTCCAGAGAAGGGCTACAAAGGTGGTGAAGGGCCTGGAACACAAGTCCTGTGAGGAGCAGCTGAGGGAACTGGGGTTGTTTAGTTTGGGGAAGAGGAGGCTCAGGGGACGCCTTATTGCTCTCTACAACTACCTGAAAGCAAGCTGTGGGGAGCTGGATGTCAGCCCCTTCTCTCAGATGACTAGTGAGAGGACTAGAGAGAATGGCCTCAAGTTGTGCCAGGGGAGGTTTAGGTTGGAAATTAGGAGATATTCCTTCTCAGAATGAGTAGTCAGGCATTGGAACAGGTTGCCCAGCAAAGTGGTGGAGTCACAGTCCCTGGGGGTGTTTAAAGAAAGGTTGGACGAGGTGCTTAGGGACATGGTTTAGTGGGTGGCATTGGTGGTAGGGTGATGGTTAGACCTGATAATATTGGAGGTATTTTCCAACCTTAATGATTCTATGAATCTATAATCTCTGAGTTTGTGCCTGTACTGTGTCAAATTACTTGGTGGTGCTAGAGAGCAGTCCATCTGGGCTCTGATATGTTCAGACTGTAGTGCATATAAGCCTATACAGGCATACGCCCACGCTTTCACATTCTCTGTTTTCCTGGTCGAACAGCACAGCCACAGGGCTTGAGCCTGTTCAAGCACCCTTTGGTTCTCATGGAAAGTGGGACAGCAAGTCTGCAAATCTAGGTTCCCATGGAGTTCCCAGTGCAGATACACATTGAGATCATGAAGCTCAAATGTGCTCTTAGATTCCTCAGTTTAGAATTTTGGACTGTTATGGACATAGTTGTTACTGTGAAAGTTTGTTAATGAAATATTAACATAAAAATTCAATAGTTAAATAGATTACTGTCAGAAGCAATGAAAATCTTTTCTTTAAGCTATCAACCTGCTTTTCCAATGCAGTTTTCCAGATGGAGTTCCCTGGATGTACATGACTCTTTCAACTATTCCTATCAAAAATTCCCAGGACAGTATATAATTTCCCAGGACTACATTCAGTTTATTTTTACTTCTTATTCTTGTTAGTTAAAATGGTAATGGAAAATGGGAGATAAACAGTTAGATTAAAATATCTAAATTGTTATTTAACAGAATGTCTAGCAGACAATATTAACTTTATAATAACTATAGTATTCATGTTACTGTTCAAAACTGTTGCATCGCTACAGGCTATTTTAGCAAATGAGCATTTGATCATTTGACCCAACTCTCAATGACAAAAGCTTAAATTGTCCTCTTAACTAGTCTTGGCGTAGAGATAAATTTCTGAGTAAGGATATCCTGATGTGCCTTTTGCCCTACATCCTCATTTTCTGTGTCCTTGAACCCATCATTATGTGTATATACACAGAGAAAGAGTTTCTTCTTCAATCTGTAAAATGGGAAAATTAGTAAAAATTAAAAATGAGAAAAGATTATTATCTCATTTATTCAGAATATAAGGCTACTTCTGTATTTTAAATTTGATGTGAGAATTGTGGATTCTACTAAATGAAATGAAATGAAACTAATGTGAGTAGCCCCTGTCAATGAGGTCTTTTAACTGCTGTCATCAGCCCTCTACTGATGACATATGTAATCATATACATACATGTATACACATAAAATATTTATCTATAAATAGCAAGATGACACAAAATGACACAGCATCATATTCTGACTTATTTGTGTTTTTAGAATGTGTAGTTGTAATTTTTTATTAATTCAGCTTCTCTTTCTTTTTGTGAACTGAGAACAGCAGGGCATGATATTTTTCATATGCAGTTGAAAATCAGCCAATAATATCATTACTGCAAGTAACTGCTGGATTCAATATTCAACAAGAGATCTCACTATCCAGTTTCCAAGTTGGACTAGTTAATTTTACATAGGTGGACTAATATGCTATTGCTTTCCCATTAACTAAATATATAGGAGGTATGAGCAATTCTGGACAAGCCTTACAGTCTTGCTTTGTTTTATGCACAGTTAATAAAACACACAGTTCTTAAATGTTGCTAGCTTGTTAAGCAAGGAGAGTTAAACTTCACTCATATTGAGTCAAGCACCACTGTCTGCTTTTGGTCTGCTGTGAATGCACTGGTCTGTGCTGCATTCAGGACTTGTCAACAGTAGATAAAAAAAATAATAATCTCTTTTTAAAATTTTTATTTTATTTTTTCTTTGGCAAGACTTTACCAAAATGCTTCATTTAAGGTATTTTTTAAATATGATTTTTTTTAATTTTTGTAATTTCCAGAATAAGATTACTTCAACCAAAAAAAAAAAAAAAAGCTTTTTTTTCTCTTTTTACTTAAAGTACCTGTAAAAAGCTCACACTTACTCATCACTGTCTAATTTTCAAGATACAACAAGGGATGTAACAGAAGTGCAGTACCAGATACCACCCGGCAGCCTTCTTTCATTGCTAACTAGTCTGCTTAGCAAAAAAAAAAAAATCCTAATCTTTTTTTTTTTTGTAACTTACAGTATTCTCCCAGCTTTCAAAACTTTGAAATACAAATTACTTTTGCTTTGCTTACAGAATAGATATATGTAGAACACCAGCCTGCAGCTAATGTAATGTATTCATGTACTCTAGGGCAAAGGTCTACATACATATACTAGCAGTGGTTGGGAGCATTACAGTAGTAAATTAAAGTCTCCAGAAAACAGGAAAAGTATTATTCTTAAATAGTCATGAAGATTCTTTGAAAATGTGTCTATAAAATCCCTTCTCTATGTCCAGGTCATTGTCCATGCCTCAGTTCCTTCAATATTAAAAATCAAAAAATGGTTACTACTAGGCTATGCTCTGCAGCAAGTTAAAAACCTGAGTTTCTGTCCTTTTTTTTTTTTCCCACAAGTATCATATTAAAATTGTATTCAATGACTAAATATCTACCTAGATGTTGTAAAAAGTTTCCCTCTGAGTCAGTGAGACAAGACTTGTATATAATATAGGTGACCTTGAAACCCTTTTTCTTCCTTAAGATAACGGCTAGCAGGAATTGGATGCTGTGGTAACAGTGGTCTTCTGGCTGTGATTGACAGGCCTCCCACCACATCCTTTAATGTTTCCAGGTTATGAAATTACTTTGTTCTGAGTGTTCAATTATGAAATTAAAGCAACAGTCTTGTTTCATGTTTACTTAGTTTAGTTAGTGATGTTAACTGTGATGGTTAGCTAACCAGCTAACCAAGACCAAGATTGTTGTTAACATTTTCAGGACAAGAGAGTTAAAAATTTATGTATACAAAAATATGTATAATATAGATATAAGAAATTTAAAAGGTATTTAAAGATTGTTGTGCTACCAATGAAAAGAGCAAGCTTAACAAGACTAATTAAGTGCACTTAGCTTTAATTTATTAAGGAGTATGGAGAACAACCAATTATTGTTTTTTCAACTACTTCTAATAACTAGGGATACAGAGTGGGGAGGAAGGAGATAAGGGTCTCTAAGGACACAGAGGGGAGTACACCCAGCTGTTATTGACATATAAACATGTCAGACACTAAGAGTAACTATAGTAAAGAAGCTGAAGTTTTAATTCTTTAGTGAATAGGAACATTTCAATTGTGAAAAAATAATGGAAAATAATACTGAATAGAAAAATATTTATTCCATTGCAGTCAGTAAACATAAGACCTGAAGGTTTCCACAGAGCCGTTAACTCTTCAAATGCACAAATTATTCATCCAAGTACACAGTAGTCCCATCAACAAATCTGGTGTCTCTGGTTCATATTCCTCAGCACATTTGGTTTTGACATAAAGCTTGCACTGGTCTCTCTGGCTTAGTCAGTGATATCTTTTGATTTACACTGAACTGGTCTCACTGTTTTTATGTTAACTAATCACTAATAAATGAAGAACAAGTAAATCTTCCACCATTGTAGGATGCTTAAATAAAAAACATGGAATCGCATTTGAAAGTCTTGTGTGAACACACACATGTATGAAAAATCTTATTAGTTCATTTAGCTCAGACATACCACAGCTGTGAAACTCTCATTTTATTGTGGCATTTTGTTTTTCATCCAAAACCAAGTAATCTACAACTTATGAAAAGGAAGTTAAAATTTTTCCAGACTTTTGTTATTTTTGCTTTCTTTTTTTCCCATTAAAATTCACAAGTAAAGATTCAGTTCCACCTAACTGCATTATTTCTAATCATTTCACAGGTTTCCTTAACCTGGAATATCATAAACAGGAAATGCCTTGCCACTTTCAACTAAATGTGTTATCGTATCTGGAGGCAATGATGTTAGCAGATAATACATCAGAGCAGATGGCAGTTGGTGTTCAATGCAAACCACAGGTTAGACTGGTATACTGTTAGTAGCCATAATAAATCATTAAGAGGAACTACCTACAACACTTCCAGGATGTGTGCTAGCCCTATATGGAATGTTTATATCACAATCCATAAATATCTTCTTAATTACATGCAAAGTAACAAAGTAATGTGCAATAATCTATAGCTGTTTAGGTTTTAACTAGAAATTTCTGAAGGAAAAGAGAACAAAGCCTTTTTGGTTTTGACATTTTAACCTTTCAGGCTGAAGCGCTTGACTTAGGCAATAAATTTTAAAAACCAAAACGATTCTTGCTGTATGTGTGAAATGTATGGGCCATCTCTTAATTTCTACATGAAAACCAATTATAAGCAATTTGATAAGCAAATTTTCAGTAATTCATGAGAATATATATATATATATGTATAAGTTCTTCCAAAGCTGCCCTCCCGTTTCTGTTGGAGTCAAAAAGTCTTTACCATTCCTGGGTCTAGCTTTGTAAGACATCATGTTCTTATGAAATCAAGATTTATTTGAGCAATACCAAATACTCAGTAGGTTCCTAGACTCTAATGCAATGCAAAACAGTCATTCTTCACCAAAATTAAACAGGTTTCCAGATACAGAACCCTTCTCTTATTTACAATTCTCCTCTGTAAAGAAGGGCTCATGGTCAACAATCAAAGTACTGCCTGTGAGCCAGGCAGACAATCCTTTGCCTTTTAGAAGGAGAGGAGTATCACCAGGGCTTCCTATAGTCTCTCTGGTCATTCTTGGTTTGTTCCTTTTGCAGCATCAACAACTCCCATATGGGTAAGTAACAAAGGCTTGCCTAGGGGCCAGATCAGGCTTAACATTCTTTTTAAAAAATCCCAGTTGTCTAGCAGCCACAAAACCTCGTATGAAAGCAAGTCTGGCTGGCAGATGGGTGCCTCCATCTCCTTCAGGAGGGAATCTCCAGCCCCTGTCACCTACCACTCATACTCCTGGAGCTTGTACTCACAAAGTACTTTGAAAATTCTAGCAAACATGTTAAAATTCCTAAGTATAATTTTTCTCAAAAGCCTTGAGCTGTGACTTATGTCTGTTGTTTTTGAAACTGAATTGTAAAACAATTGACCACAAGAAAACAGATCAAAATTAAGAGCCCTTTGCAAATTCAACTGTATGTGCCTTTTCTACTACTTGAGTAAAATAGCTAAAAACTACATCAAATAAATTACTATTATAGTTTTTGTGAAAAGTGTTAACTAATTCTCACTTCACTGATTTCACAGTGAAAAAGGAAAAAAAAAAAAAAAAAAACTGCTGCTTGCCAGTGCCTGTGCACTGTGATTAGCTAATGCTTGTCTATATATTCATTTTCAAGTCACACTGAGTGCATAATGAGTAGCTATTCAGACTTCTATCATGTTATTGTTATCTATAACTTTTACTAAAAACCTGTCAGGTTTATAACTTTAATGTAGCACAAATTTTACTTTATATTCTTCACAACTGGCATTGAATGGTTTGGCTTCAGTGGTCTGTAGAATCAGCTTAAATTCCCATTTGGAGAACACAGTATCAATCAAATACAAACAATTTATCTGCACAGGTTTTCCTAATAAAATCTGTGAGACTATTCATATTGCTAAGGGAACTTATCCACAGAACCTAATATAAAATTAAATGGTGGCATTAATTACTTAGTTGTATTTACATTTTTATGTCAATATTTTACATCCATCAATGATTACAAAAGCTCTTAACAAATGAAAGTCTGTTTTCCCTACTGTCATACTATCTAAATCTTTCTAAATTTATAGGCTTATTTAAACTGTAGGAATTTCAAATCATATTTCTTTACCTATGTGTATGTGTATGGCCTCATAAATGACTGCCTTAAAAATAGTCACATCTTTCCCTTTGCTCAGTCAAATCTTTCTGAAAATGAACTCATCCCACAGATGATGATAGGACATATTTTGTCTGCAGTTTTTATATTTATTGGTCTCTCAAATATAGGATGATATAAATATATTCAAATTGGAAGAAAATAGAATGTTCTTAAGAGAAATCAACCTACTTGGTTCCATCAGGAAGAAATGGAACACCAGGAAATAAAATAAGAAAAAAAAAAATCAGAACTTTGAAGAAAGATATATATTGCATTTCTTGTTAGTGACAGTGTCTCAAACCATTAAAATCACATACAGCCAAACACACAGACTAAGTATTCTGAAAATAAGAAACTATGATAACTATATTCAAAACAACTAAAGACATATCATCTGGATTACCTTGTAATCAATAAAGAGAGAGTTAAATTATTTTGCCAAATTAAGTTTGTTCCCATTACTCCTGGGATTTTCAGAGATAGGCATAGTTTTAATGTCACACTATAATATATAGTTAGAGTTCAAATGGTCTAGTTCCTTACTATTTTTCATTTCATATTATATTTAACACTTGACCTTCAGATTGAAAGTATAGTTCTCAGACATTCAGTTTCTAAAGATATCATATCATGATTAAAAAAAAAAAAAAAAAAAAAAAAAAGATCATACATTCCATACATTCTATTAAACAGTTTGTCAGCTAAATAGGTGAATTTTACCAGCTAAGTCATGGACTTCAAATTTTAAAAACTTCATGCTCTCCTTCATAAACTTCACAGATTTGCTACATAAATAAGTTTATTCAGATATTTGTATGGACTCTAAATTTATTGTGAATATACCACAAACAGAATGCTTTTTAGGGACTTTCCTGGAAATCATTATTATTTTGTTGCATCTCATTATTTTATTGTCACGAACAGACATCTTTGGACAAGACTTGCTCTTAGTTTTATTTCCTTCAGATATGAACTTTTGAAAATGATAATGATGGAGAAACTACAATTCTTTCAGAACCATACAGAATGTTCCTGAGCCTTCAGTTCATTTTAGTCTTTTGTGACTTAGAGAGACAAAAGACTCACACAATGGCTACAGCTACTGACTGATCGAAGTCCCAAACACTGTGTTCTTGCAAAGGCATAAATATGTTCTGTGTTCTTACTTGCTCTAAGGATAAGTACAATAGGACTACTCATGTAGGTTAATACAAGCATTTGCAGTTTCTTGGTTCCCTCTCCTCACATTAACCCTAAAAACATATTCCCTTCTTTTACAGGACTACTTTTCCAACTCATTATTGAAACATTCAAATTAAAAATATGGGGTATTTGGATTAAGTTTGTATACAATTTAGCAAATCTCTACATTCCATTTATGTATGTTGATTGGTACGATGTGATCATATCCGTTGCTCTCAAACCCAGCTAAATATGGTGTCATACACTGTATATTACTGTCCTAAAATATCCCTGTCTAATCAGTAAAAGCAAGATACAATGCCAGACAAAAGTTTTTTTTTTTTTTAACTGAAGAGGTTTTGATGATTATTCTATAAGATGGGCTTAAATAAATAGAAAGAAGAATTTGTGTTGAAGAGCTTTTTCAATTTGTTTCAGTTTAGCTAAAGTGGCAGATGGCAGCTATCTCTGTTCTTCTCGCAGCCCTGCTATCTGTATGGCTTCTCTGCTGTTCAAGGGAACTCCACACTCTATACACATTATTTCAGAAAAACGAATATTAAGGTGCTAGCTGAAAGCAGTGCTTTCATGAAAAGCAGGAAGCTTGTTTGAGGACCAAAAAAAAAAAAAAAAAAAGGTTCTTTGTTGACAGAACAGGATGGGGCAGGGGGCAGAGCAGTGTGGGTTTGAGTGGCCACAGAAGGCAAAAGAATTTTAGTATCACCCTAAAACAATTACTAGTACTTCTGACAAAGGCTAAACTACAATAATATTGAAGTTAAAAATCATGCAAACATTTCTTAGTCTTTTTCCACATTATAAACAATGGGTCACTTCACAAGATGTTTTGATGAAAAGAAAATTCATTTTTAATTTCTCAGGAACAATTATATATATAAATATTTTTGTGCATGTTTATTGGACAAGTAAAATATCCATTCCAGGTGTTTCTTTAGTTTTCTGTAGTTAGCTTCATTAATCCAAATTCATGTCATTTTTTAAGCAAATGCAAAATTTTTGTATAAATATGCAGTGGTTAGAAATACATATTCCTCAAAATTTCTTTAGGTAAAAAAAAGATTTTTCTGTAAGTAATTTATTTCAAATATTATAGAACGTTTGGCATATATAGTTTCTTAAACTTTAAGTAGGCATCTCTGCATTGTTTCTGCACTTCTTTGACTACTACAAAATAATTAAAGATTGTACTTCCCCCTGTTACTTCATTTATTAACAATCCACCTCTGGCATATCTCAGGTTCTGAACATCATTCAGATTCCGCTGTGCTGGGTGCTGTACATACTCAGTAATAAGACACCCTGAACTTAGTGCTTACACTAAACAGAGGTAACAAGTAAAAGAAAATATATATATATGTATTTCAGTTACAAAATATGGCTGAGTAAAAATTATGCAAAATTTATTTGTTAAAAATTGTGATTTTGAGTTATTTTGATTTTTTTCTCTAATTTTGAAACAATAGAAAAATGCTTTAATTTTTTTTTTTTCTTTCACATTCACTTTCAGTTTTCCAGTACAAAGGTATGAGACAAGTTTAATAAAAATGAAATTAGAGAGATGGAGGATGGGCGTGGAGGAGACTTACTTACTTATTCCCTTTCTCCTCCCTGAGAAATAAAAAGAGAAGAAAACACAAAATTTAAAAATAATAATAATAGTAAAAAAAATTGTTAAAAGACAGGATAAGAATGAGAACTGAAAGGTAGAATTTGATTTTGTAAAGAATGTTTTTAATCAATTTTACTGAAGATAGAAAAGGGAGATAAAAGCATGGAAAGAGCACCTAAAATCTTCAGTTTTTCTGTTACTTTTTCCAACAAATATAGCTCCTTCTCTAGGGAAAAAAAATAACCATGAGAGACAAGGAATCAATAGAAAGAGGATGAAGAAGCCCTGAAATTCTAAAAGAAAAATATGATTCTAAAAATACTTACATTTCTCTGTCTCAAAAATATTTGTTATTATCACCTAAAGCAAAATAAAAAGCATTTTAAAATCAAAGTGCTGACTGGAACATTTTTGATGTGATTTACCTTCCTCATTAAGTTCATACACTACACCGCTACACTCATTCCAATACTATTCAGTATTGTGGCTGGTCAGAATGTATACACCCAAAGAAACAAACACAACTGCATTATCTGGCAATTAGAGGAGGGGGTGTTTAAGGAAAGATTGGACATGGTGCTTAGGGATATGGCTTAGTGGACGATATTGGTGGTAGTGGGATGGTTGGAGCAGATGATCTTGGAGATCTTTTCCAACCTTAATGATTCTATGATTCTAATAAGCAAATAAATAAATGAGGTAAAAAGAAAGGGAAACGAGGGGAAAAGTTTATGTCTCCCTTAACACACTTTTCTCCATAAAAATTGTTAAAATGGTAACATTTCAGGAACCATTTGACAGGTATCAGATAAACAAATTCTGAAATATCAGAAAAAAAAAAAAAAAAAAAAGAAAGAAAAAAAAAAGGCATGATTTACCCTGATTTGAATCCACACTTTTATCCATAATGAAAATTCAGCTTTTTTTTTTTTTTTTAACCTCAGATGGCCAACGCTGATGTTTTATAGTGTTGTTTGGTTTTATTTTTTGTTGTTTTTTGTTTGTTTTTATGATACAATATGATTTATTTCTAAATTATCTAAATAATCTCTTGTGTTTATAAGTATTAACAAATTAAAAAAAAAAAAACACTGCTTTGAATCCCAAATCTCATTTTGCTAATGCTCTCTCATGGCTAAGCAGTGGGTCACAGGATAAGGGCTCATATATATGTCTCTGGATCTTCCTTAATGTCTTCTATATGTATGTAATTTTTCTAGTTTGTCATACATATAGCTTCAGCAAATATTGTCACAGTGCCCCATTAGGATGTGTATGTTAAGGAAAACACTTCCAACATTACCATTTACTTCCACCTTTGGCAGTTTGTCTGTATTTCCTATACTTTCAGTTTCCTCTTCCACAAACCATTATATTTACCCCTTAAATTTATCCTTTATATAATATAATAAAAGGTATGTCTGTAAGCTTAAAAAATAATTATATTAACCCTGGTGGAAACATTTATTTGTCCATATTTCAGGCCTGAATAGAACAGCTTTCTGATTCTGAGAGCAGAAAGTTTTGCTTTTCTCTTCTATTTGCACTACCCCACACTCCTACAGCTTACTTAGCACAAGTTCTGTTGTTGATTTGATCACAAAATAACCTAACTCACCTCATTAAAATGGAAAACAAACAAACAAGCAAAAAAATAACTTTGCAGAAAAGAAAAAATAATGGAGGTTGCAGGGTGGGGCTTGGCCAGGTTAAAGAATTGAATCTGCTGCAATCCCACAAAATGCTAAAGACAGCACAAGGGAGGAGTAAATAATGCACCTGACAGCAGTGACAAGTAGAAGAAAGAACCAAGCAAAGATGAAGCAAACAAGCTGTTAAAAAAAAAAAAAAAAAAAAAAAGCAACTATTTTTCATTTCTTTTTTTCTTTTTCTGCTACCACTAGCCAGTAATTTGGAACAAACATAAAGAGAAACCAATACAAATTAAACTGAGCAGGTGCCGTCAACTCATATTTAGCTTTGAAGTCTGTTGCTTCGACAGCAAACCTAAGAAGGGTTCCCATGTTCATTTTCCAACTATACAAGCTATTCAAAGAAAAAATAATATCTCAACCACAAACCATGTCTTAGTACAATCAACTGCTTGGTTTGATGACTATGACAAGGCTCCTAAGACTACCTGTAAGACATTAGAATTGTTAACTTTTGTTGATGCTGTCAGAGTTTCAGCTGAAGGAAATAAGTAAGACTATGGCAGCTATGTCCTCCTTATCAGAGAGCCCAAGAGTCTGATTTTTTAGGGTTAGGTATTATGTCAGTTTGCAGAGTTTAAACAGGTACTGCTTAGGACCTCTCTGAAGTGATGCATGTCACATTGCTAGTGCATTGGAGAACTTCAGGCTGATTGCAGATTGTTAACACATAAACCAGCTTCAGTTCTATCTGAATTTTAGGAGAGAGCATCTGGGTATGACTAAGGGAAAAAAAAAAAAGTGTAAAAAGATTGCTTTATGGGGTACATTACAAATAGGGAGCTAGCTGGGAAGCTACAATAGCAAGTGTGTCACACATTTGCAGAAGTCTTGGTTAGCTGACAAGCCCTGGTAGTTGAGATTACTTCAGGGAAAATATTGGTGCTTTTCTATGGGAATGTGTGAGAAAAACTCACAGTTTTGTTGTCAGGCAAAAGAAAGTGATGGCTCTGCTTTCATTGATAGGGACATGAACCTCATTGTGGAATAACAGTAACAGTCTCAAGCCACCCCTAAAATTAAATCAAGAAATGGTACCAGCTATTCAACTTACCCACATAGCCTTCCAGCCGCAAAAAATCTGTGGCATCACCCAAGACCTGCCCATGTTTTGCTGCTCCTCTAGAGCCGCAGAAAGTACTCACAGAGAAAGCAGATTCATCAGGGAGAAACCTATGGGATGACAAGATCATGGCACTACTTGCCAGATACATTTGACAAATGTCCCGTTCAGGAAAGGTCATGCAGAAGAGTGTGACAGTGATGAATCCCATTGCTCTGCCTATGGCATAAAACAAAACAATACAAAACAAAATGATAAATAAATAAATAAATAAATAAATAAATAAATAAAAGAAAACCCAAGGTCCTGACTATGGGAATGCATTTGCAGACTATTTCTGTAAATGTTTGTTTGACATATGTTTCAAAAATTGATTCTCAAAATATCCCAGAGACAAACTCAGGAAAACAGAAGGAAAGTTTGTGGATCTCAGAGAACTAACAAACAAAAAAAAAAAAAGAAGTCCTCGCCTGACCCAGGGGTAGTGAAAGAAAGGAAATATTGCCAGATTCTGCAAGTTTGGGCATTTCTTTTACAACTGAAAAAAAAAAAAAAAAAAAAAAAAAATCATTTGTCTTATTTAATTTGGTTAATTCTATCCTTGCTATTTGGAAACTGCAAAACTCTTCAATACCAAAGTAATTTCAAAACTACAATACTCACTTCTAGCTGAGCAAAAGGTGTATGCTAGGACCCATCTTAACAGAAACTGTATTCCTCAAGCTTATGAAATAACATTTTGGGTGACATTTGCGTAGTCTTTCTGCTTGCCAAAGCAGTATTGCTTGCTATTATACATCTAATATGTATTTGCCAAACCTACTTTTAAATACACCAAGTATATGAGTTTTCACTGCTTCCCTTGGGAGACCATTCCATGGGCTAATACATCTAGCTGTCAAGAAGTTAAAGACTAATTCTGAGTATTTTCAGTTTCAAGCTGAATCTTTTTGCCTAAATTCATACTCAAACCCATATTAGCTACTTTTTATCTTGAAACTTGTTTCATAGTTCTGCTATATTGGCATTGCATGTCTTAAATAATACATGACTAACCTACAACAGGGACCAACTGGAAGTGCTAAAGCTGAAACTGCTGACTGTTTCTAAATATTGTATAATCTTAAGAGAATGAGAGGAAACACATTTTCTTTCAAAGGCTTTTGCAGAGGGAGACCTCTTAGTATGTGTCAGATTACATCTCTGACATCCCTTTGGGTGAACCTCAACACTATTCAACTTCCTTCCAGAGCAGTATGTAGTTTGATGTAGATGTTTAGTTTTTTTTTTTTTTTTTTTAATCAAACTTTGTGCAGGTTTTTTATAAATTTTGCTATACTGTCTTTTTCAGTTTATTATATCTGTTGAGTTCTTTGAAAATGAAGTCCAGCAAATTTGAATGAATTGCTAATTCATATTTTATTTCTCTCTTTCTAAAAATAATAATCAAGATTTTACATATATATATTCAAAACAATCTCCCATATTTCACTGTTTAAGTCATCCTTTAAACAGATTAAATATACACTATTTTTTTCTTTTTCTTTTTTCTATCATTTTAAATAACTTAGCTCATTCACTCCATGTTTTACTCTTACCTTTTACAACTTGACATCACTATTACTGCCTACTCCTATCTGGCAGTATGTCTTAAAACTTCATCATTTTAACCGATTGGTTTTTTAGTACACACATGAAAAATAAACAAATAAACAAACAAACAGATAAATAAATCTGTTCTGTGATCCTTTCAATGAGTCAGAAAAAGATCATCATAAAGTAAATGGGATTATTTGTACTATCGACTTTCTGGTTTGCCTTTACAGTTCATGATTATTACAATCTGAAAAGATAAAAGAGAATGTTATCTGACAGGTTACCTGATAAACCACTGCTTTACTGACAGCTCTTCTAAACAAGTCTTAGTGAAATGAAAAGATTCAAGTTTATGATTTTCTATCAGCTAATAGTTAAAGATGAATACATGCCAGTTGATCAGAACTAAAATTTTGGTTCACCCAATTTTAGAAGAAAGGGTCTGCTATGAAGTTCAGCTTTGGTTTATCCAGGAACCAATCCAACATCAGCAGGTACAAGGAGGACTATCAACTGATTAGCAGTTGATTCCTGGTCATTGTCATTTCAATTAAGTCAGTAAATTAAGTTTGTTGGTCCCTTTCTCCAAAGATTTGCCATTCTTCATTTTGCTTCTTTCTTAAAAATAATTATCTTTTCTGTAGGTAGTGAGTTTGAAGTAAATGAAATACTAATATTATATTAATCTTTTCAGGGAATTCTATTTTGTTCTGCATGAAGAGAAGATTGTCTCTTGTAAGCAAGCTGAACTTGTACCTTTCCAAATTTGTGAATTCAGATCTACATCTCAGTTTTGTTTAATTCAGATAAACCTAAAATATTTCTATAAAATAATTTGTCCTAGTACCCTGTGAACAATGATAATTTAAACTCTTGCCAGTAGCTGATGTTAAGGTTAACCATCTCCACAGGAATTGCATTAAGCCTGAGTTTGATAAATATAACTGAAAACCAATTTGAGTAAAGTAATTTAACAGGCAGCAGATGATATGCACAGATGGGATTTCCCAATTGTATTGCTTTGGGGATGGAGTTAGTGTTAAATAATAATAATAATAATAATAATACTATTTCATAAATGCTTTCTATAGGAACTCCCCTAAAAGACGCTGGAACTGACAAGAATTGGGGATTTTTGTTTAAATGCATTTAATCAATGCTTTTCAACCCGTGTGTGTGTGTGTGACAGAGATGATGAGTGAAGCAGAACCTTCCAAACAAATAAGCATTTAATTAATACTTAATTAATACCTTTACCTTTGCACAGTAATATGCCCAAACTAAAGATATGCAGAGAAAACATTGATTTAGTTTCCTTATTTGAATACTTTTTTCAGTGAAAATTTCAACCTTAAAAATTTCAACCATAAAGAGCAACTGTTGTACTTAACCTCTTAGCGGATCATCTGTAAGTAAAATTAACATCTAAAATTACACACTTTGAACATAACAATAGAAAAATTATGTTCAAAATATACACACACATTTTATTTTAGGTGTACAATATATATACAGGAAAATATAAACAACTTTTTATGTAAAGATATGATTATAAATATGAACTGGGAATTTGTATCATCAAAAATAAAATATAAAGCATATAGATATCTACATTCCATATTTAAATAAAAACAATCACTACATGAGGTAACAATGGAAAATCAGAGTCCCAATATACTTAGTATTCAATAAATAAAGAAGAAAACAAGGCATACTCTCATTCTCTAGAAGTAAGGACAAGAACACTCCTCATAACTTCCCAGTTTTGAGTATTTACCGTTTTGTCAGCAATGGTGTTTTCTTGTTTGGCTGTGTTTTTTTATTCACACATATGAGATAAAGGTATTGAATATAACATTAAAATGCATCCTAACAGAAAGACAAACTTCCCTCCTCTCCTTGTCAGCCTGAAACACTCATGTTCCTAGAAACTTAAGGTCTAGAGCTAGTCCAAGCTAGATTGTGCTTGAACCCAGGTTTCAGACAAGATGCTCTAGAGAACACGGTTCAAACTCACTTCAAACCATTGTTGAGATTTACCTTTTAAAAAGACTACTGATTTTTCAGCAACGGAGTTTTTTAATCATTAGCTCACTCCAATTTACAATTATAATATTGAAAGAACATATCAAACAATAGCAAAACTAGTTTAGCATTATCATAAGCCATCTATGAGGAGAAACAGATCATTCATAACTTCTTGAGGAACCACAGTTTTCTTGGTATTTCACATAATGTTACATTACTGCACCTGATTCTATCTTAAAATTCTACTGCAGAAGTCTATTTTCTCTCTATCTGAAGCAGACTCAAATATTGAGACTGCTTTAAATTGTAAGTTACATTATCACTCTTTAAGCATCCTAAAATCTTTATTATGCCACCCTATAAACTGTGGAATTTGCTTTTCCACATTTTTTCCTTTTCTGTACAGCAAGACTAGTCTTTGAATTTTTCAGTGACAGAATGTATTGAGTCTGATTTACAACTGAATCTCCAAGTTTTATGGCAAATGGAGCTTCACTGAAATCAGTGAGATCCAATTGCAACTCAAAATTGTCCTTTGCTGGCATAATGCCATCTGGAAAAGGGAAATGAAGACAGTAAATGACCAGTTTCTAGCTATGCTCACCTATGAGGGGAAACAATATTGGTAAATAGAGACCCCAAAATGTACATAATTGTGAACTTGAACTGCAAATGACATGGTTTATGTTTTACATGCTTGATTGTAAACTGCACCTGCTCAGGAACAAACATTAATTCTTTCCAGTACAATGACATGAGAATGGCAGGCTTTGGGAAAAACAAGTGGGTTAGACTCAACCCACCTAAATCCACCCACGTTTGAGTCACTGTCCTAGCAGTTACTGCTAACTCTCTAGAACTCAAATTAAATCTCTTCCATTCTCATTCTCTTGCATGGAGCCGGAGGCTTTTTTTTAAAGCCATAATATGCAGATTGCCATTCAGTTTAATGACTAAAACAGAAATGCGTCAAGTTAAATGTTGGTGTGTGGAGTGTGTAATTGGAAGGTAATGTCTATAAACACTTCATTTTATCACATTGAACCTTATTATGTTTAAGGTATAAAATGGAGGAAAAAATAGAAAAATTATAAAGTATGACCGAAAAAAAAGGATGAAAGTGATAATTAAACACAACAGAAGGATAATGCATTAGTAAATGCTCTCAATGTACTGTCTTCATAACAAGGAGAGAAGATGTTCCTTTGGACGAGGGCTTCATTTTACAGACCAAATGATGCTAGGGATATTTAGTAACCTTTTTTGCACACTCTCATTTATACTGGCACCAGTAATAGACAGTACTGCACTGTGCCATTGCAGCTGGGTATGAACGCAAGTGCTAGCTCTTTAAAAACCTAACAAAGCTTCTTTTGGATGCTTTACATTTCAATTTAACTGAATTAAAGTACTGACACATTCCAGTTTTTCTGCCATCCTTTTTGCCAATTGAGGAGCTTTAACAATAATGATTATTGCATTTTCCCTGGGTAGTCATTAGAAAACATTAACATTTTCACTAATTTTGGTCTTTAATAACTACTGTGTCAATAAAATATGTTAGAATCAAGGAAGATTTTTTAAAATAATAAATAAATAAATAAAACCCACGGTTCTATGGTGCTAAACATATACAGAAACAATGATGCTAGAAATTACCCTCCCTCCCTTAGCTATATCATAAGGAACTTTGAAAAATTGTTCCTCTGATCATTTTTCCCAAGGTAGCAATTAAAAAAAATCTTTTTTAAAATAAGGTCTGGAAAGTGGAAAGGATACACATTAAGGACAAGATTACAACAACGCCTTTACTCACTCTGAATATTAATGTTCATCGTAACTGGTTCCTCTGTAGTCAAATGGATTTTTAAAAAAAAAAAAAAAAAAAAAAAAAAGTAATAAGAAAAGCAGTTTTTATCTGAGGAAGAACATTCTAGATCTAACAAAAAGTAATAAGATTATTTGACTGAAAAAATAATACAAAGATAAATACCATGGTGACATTTACTATTTTTTAATAATTCAATTCATTAAAAGCTCTCTCTATACAGGCAACCAAAAAATATTGTGACCAAAACAGGTATTTAGAGAAAAATAGACACGCCACGCCAGGTACTTCTCAGAGACAATAAAAACACTTTATTTTAGTTTTTAGCATCACAAAAAGAGCACCTAAGTATAACAACGGGGGGTGAGAGGAACTGAAGGGGGAGAGGAAATGACACAAAACACAGACACAACAGCCTGCACATATCTCTTGCAAGCCAACTTGCTTTCATTGTCAAAATGATGAAGGTCTAAAGCATTGCTCAAACACGACTTCCTCTTGGATTATACTGCTTTTGGGGCATCTCTGTCAGTAAAACGCAGTAACCAGAAAGCTGATGCTGAGTACTGCTAATTAATTTCTTGCATGTCAGAGAGCTGTAATTCCTGACTGCAGGAGGAAACACAGTTTCCTGAAGTAGTTACATTGTTGGTAGTAACTAGAGGTAGTTTAACTGTACCCTGCTCAGTAGTTAGAGATGTTTCTTACTTCCTCACTCTAAAGAAATTGACCTAATTCTAGAAATAGATAAGAGAACATGAATTGTATTCTTTATTTTTTTTATTATTTTTATAAATTTTATAATAATGGTTTAAACTTTTAAAATTATCCAGAGCTTTCTAACATTTTTTGACTTCAGAGAACCTTCCTGCAGTACCCTTTAGTTTTCATAACTCTCAATTTGAGGAGCACTATTGAAACATGCTGCAAACAGAAAGAGAAGATCTAACCTAATAAATTCCAGCTAGTCACACAACAGTGGTGTCTCTGTCGGGATATTTTGTACCAGTTATTCATAACAATCTCATAACATTAAAAGTTTCATTAAGACCCCTCTGGTTCCCTATTAACAGACGGAGAAGTCCCCTTGCAGCAAGCCCAAATGCATAGCAGTTCCCAAGCATCTGTTAATTATTTTTCAGAGAGCAATCTCTGTTCTATTAACTAATTTCAGTTCCTGTAGCTAGTAGTTCCTCAGACATGCTGATTATTGGTCAATCAGATGGTTGTCACAGGTCCATAGGGGTAGGCTTGGGATCCAATCAGTTCTTGTAAAGTCACTTTATATATATTTACGTGTGTATATATATACTCAGATCATTACGTGTGCATATACATACTCAGATCAGTAGTATTTATAGTCCTTTCCAGTGTTTGTGCAACTAATGGCAGGATTATCCCTTTTCTTAACTGTTCCCATTCTCTCTCTTTAATAGATCAACGCCAATCCCTCAAAAAAAAAAAAAAAATCCAACTGTTAACAGGATGTTGTTTCAAAATTCAAATTTCTTTGATTCCTTCAGTACCTCACACAAAGGAGTTGACAGATTTCTTTACTGAGTCCTACGGATTGGGAGTAAAATGTCACATAGGATATTGTTGTTGACTGTGTACTAAAAACTCAGTGAAAAAATACAGCATGCCTCTCTTACAAACTTATGCCCTCTTCAAGGGAAGGGACCAGCTCAACCCTGCAAATACTGCTAAGCTTCTGCAATACTGATGTTAGTTAAAATATATATATACATTTCTAGGTAACACTTTGCCACATCATCTTACAATCACCTACAATTTTGTTAGCATGACCCTGCATTTGATAAGTTTTGGTTGCTCTGAACACCATTCCTGTAACCAGTAAAATGTACAAGACAAGAGAGGATCTTCTGTATCTGAGTTAATATCTTTTTCAGTAAACAGTTTCTCAATTTCTCACTTAGAGCATTATAATTAGTGTCTCAACAATGCTAGCCTTATTTCATGTCCTTATGCATTTTCTAATCATTAAACTGTATTTTTTCCAGTCTCTTCATGAGTTGCCCTTCTCGTTATTTCTGTATTTAAAGACACATGCTGAGATGCATGTTTTCCCCTGACCACAAACTTCCTCTCAGGCAATCAGTGAAAGCAATGTTCCTCAGCTTTCAGAACTGCTGAGAACTCTATTTCATAGCACAATAATTTCTTTTTGGACAACTCAGAATCTTGTTATAAAAATCCATCATTCTTGTAACTGCTCTCAAACCAGAAGTGATAATATTTATTTCCAATACAAAAGACTTTCCGAAACACATACACAAGTATTAGTAACAGCCTTTTCAAGTACAAAAAATGTTAACTTAAATCTTTTAAACTGTCTCCCGTTCACCTATGCAGTGGTATTGCAACGTGCAGAAATGCACACAGTCCATTTCTGTAACAAGTTCTACAAACCTCTCCATATCTTCATATCTAATGTGTTTGAGAATCTTCTTGTTCTGCAAAAATTTAACTTGTTCCACATTTTAACCTGTTAAAGGTCTGACAGTTTGAATTCTCAGAGATTCATGATGTTAAACCAGAATATTATCATTCCATCTATGAAACATATCATAGTTTCTGCTTTCCTGGACTTGTTAAATGAAGGTAGTGGAGTATATTTAACTCCAGCTATTTAAAATAGACAAAGAGGGAAAGAAAGATAGAAAATAATATAGAGAAAGAGTGAAACAAGGAAAGGGAATAAAGGGAAGAAAGAAAAAGAAACACAGACAGGAAGAATTAATGAGAGAGAGAGAGAATTTGCATGTATCTGGAAGGGAATTGAACCCTAATTAAGAGGAGGGTCAGGCTATTTTTAATTGCAACCACTAAAAGACTTTGAAGAGGAGACTGCCTATAAGAGAGAATATTTGGCACCATGAAGAAGGCAAGCATGAAAGAAGCCTACAAGGATGTAAATCAAGTTATTAAAACAGAGACTTTACATAACTTTAGTGTAACTAGACTAAATTTGTATTTTTTTTTTTATTTCTTTCAGCTTGTCTTGCACTGTAGCCAAAGGATGAGAGTGTCATCTCACTTGAACAGTGTGGGCTAGAAGAACAACAGGTACCATGGGCATCAGAGAGGGCAAAAGCATGTTCCAGTGACTGTGGCAAGGACTGAGGGACCTCTAGTATGCAGTTAGGTATTAAGACATCACACTGAACCCTGTGGTTCATAAGAGATTGTCTTATGGTTTATCTCATCTGTCCAGTTTTCCGTTCAAATATGAATTTTTAAGCATACCACATACTAACTTTGCTCTTCTCATTTATGGCTGATTGAATTGTTGTGTTTTTTTTCATAACTATTATTAATCAGCTCACTAATAAATCAGGATCCAGCACCTTCAGTTTCTTCACTTGTCCAAAGTTTCTGCAGCTTTCCAATATGTTTCTAAATACTCCTATCATTATCTTTCAACCATGAGATATTAAATAAATAAATAATGTCAAAAGGAAATTTCTCTGTTTATCCAGTTTTTGATGCAGTAAGATTTCTTAAAACAAAACAAAACAAAAAAAGCTCAGTTCAGACTGACTATAATTATAAAAGACCTTTTTGTGGATGTATTTTGATCACTTATCAACACTCTAGTATTACGTTTCTATCATTGTTATAATCCCTTGTTTCAAAAATTTAATTTTACATGATTCTTCTGTTCATTCAAAACACAAAAACCATCTTCTATTACAGGGCTGTTCATAGCTTAGCAAATTTCACAACTCAGAGTGACTTAATTCTATCTTCAGTCAATTGCAAATCCACTTCATATTCCTAAATATTTAAAAATGACTCACTGCAAATTGAACCTTCCTTAGCAAGGTCTCAGTTAAAACAAACAAACAACAACAACAAAAAAAACTGTTAAAACAGTTGCAAAATATCCAATCCTACGTAAATTCTCTGGATAGCCCAAACGTAAATTCTCTGGATAGCCCAATCATAAAACAAAGTGGCTCTATTTCCATGAATCATAGAGTCATAGAATAGAATATCTTGAGTTGGAAGGTACTCACAAGGATTATTGAGTCAAACTGCTTGTTCAACACAGAACCACACAAAAACCAAACCATATATCTGACAGCATTGTCTAAATGCTTTTTGAATTCTGACATGCTTAGAGTCATGACCACTTCCCTGGGGAGCCTGTTCCAGTGCCTGACCACTCTCTCAGTTAAGAACCTTTTTCTAATACACAATCTGAACCCTCCCTGACACAACTCCATGCCATTCCTTTAGGTCCTATTGATGGTCCCCAGAGAGAAGATGTCAGCACCTGCCCCTCTACTCCCCTTCATGAGGAAGTTGTAGACCATGATGAGGTCACCCCTTAGCCTTCTCTTATGTCTGACAGGGGAGGATTAATTTGGATATTAGGAGAAATTTCTTTACTGAAAGGGTTGTGCAGCACTGGAATAGGCTAAATCAACATTACTGGAGATCTTAAAGAAATGTGTAGATATAAAGCTTAGTAGCATGGTTTAGTGGTGGACATGCCAATACTAGGTTAAAGTTTGGTCTAGATGATCATAGAGGTCTTTTCCAACCTGAATGATTCTACAATTCTGTGATTCTATGATCTAAGCTGAACAAACCACGTGAGCTCAGCCACTCCTCATGTTTTCCCCTCTAGACCTTTCACCATCATGAAGGTCTGTGACTGCATCATATTTTTACACTGCCAGCCTTTCCTGCACTGTCCATCTTTGTCAGTTATTTGACCAAAGCTTTTTTTTGGAGAAAACCTCTTCTACATTGCAGTTAGGTTGCTGGACACCTATTCTGTCTGCCTGTTTTAGTCTGGTAGTTTTTCAGCTGTACTTTCATGACCAACTAGAGAAAATGCTTACAGCAGACAGAATTCCTAAAGGAAATAGTTCTCCAATCTTGCTATAACACCAAACTGAACAAATTACCTCATGAAAATGCAGAACCCCTCCAATAAGACTGGTGAGAGAAAATGTAGAAAAGAGTTGTGCTTACAAAATCTTTCCACACCTGCTCTCAACCTAACATCTTTCAGTAATTTTCATTGGGTGCAAAAAAAATGTGCACACTTCATCTGAGGTATCATCCATAGAAAAAGCTTCTTGCCCACCATTTTGAGTCTGGCAACTCACTTGTTCCCTTCTGAGGAATCACTCTAAGTGTTTTCTGTCATTCCTTGCTTTCATAATATTGCACAGCAAGAGTTGTCCATCCAAACCTACCCTGCCCTGTTGAGTGCCTCTTTGGGATGGTGCTCCCTGCTAGGCTACCCTGTGATTCACCTTGACCCATTCTGCTCCAGCCGAGACAAGCCAAACAGTCAAACTAGTCTTCTGGTCACACACAGAAATTTGTTTGACAAATTATGAAATATATATCAAATAATAAAAATAAACATATATAAATAAAGCAGATGTCATCCATCATATGCCTCTAGCAAAGATTTTATTGCCTTCCTCCTTGTTTTTTTTTTTTTTTTGGGGGGGGGGAGAACTGTGAGGTTTGAATTCCATTAGGATATTTTTTAGTTTCCTTTGTCCATACCAGATTTCCACAGATACTTTATTTGAATCATTTACCCATTTTGGTTCATCAGAACTTGCTTCCAGACCTCTTTCTTAAAAAGCAGACCAATCAATAACATTTTTGTTAACCTCTCTTTGAGCTACAAAGATACAAAAAAACTCAGAATATAAATTGTTTCCATTCAGAAAAGAATGTTGTTATAATTGGTCACTTCTTTGGTGAAAGAATTTATTTATTTTTTCTTATAAATACTACACAGTCTTCATCCCTAGAGTTGGGAAACTGGAACTATTAGCATTCAACATAAAAGCTCTCTCTCCAGCTTTTCCTCAATGACAGTTACATTATCAGGGGAGTTATGTTATGCTTTTTTACTTCCTTATTTTATGCTCTTGGGGATTTTCTCTCTCTAAGGATGCAGTTCAGTGGCAGAACTGAGCCAGTTACTGATACATAAGGTGACAGTGGACACCCAACACTTCTTGGCTTCTGTCTTTATATCCATGCAGTTCAAACTGCACAGTCCATGTCCCTCTTTTGTCCTGTTTCTGTTTTTTTTCTGGAAGTGCCCACTTGGCTGATTTCAGCCTTTAAAAGAGCTGAAAACTACTCCCTTCTGTATCCTGCTTATTTTCTGTTAATTTATCGAACAATCTGTTCATCAGAAGGTCCAATAATCGCTAAAGTGGATGCAGGGGAACCACAAGGATAGGGGTAGGAGGAGCAGAACAATCTGACTTTGGTGGCAGTCAGATAATACACCAGCTATATTTCTGAACTGTGTCTGTACATGTGCAGGTTCTCACTAGACCAATATTCAATGCATCTATATCAGCTTTATTTACATTTTCTGTGAGATAGCCTCACATCTGTGTCCATTCCGTGTGCAGGTATTTTTGAGCTGAGGGCTCCTTCTGTTTTATTACAGGGAAGTGACTGATGAGAGATCATAACAGGCCACTATAACGTTTTTTAAATGAAGGGAAAAGGCTTCACTCACACAGCTCAACAGTACTCAAAATAGTCAAATATCCCAAATTTTCTGTGATGACTTTTTTACAGGTTGATGAACCCAATAGTAGGGATATCCTAAAAATCCATGTTGATAGCTCCCCATTAAAGATAACTGTAATGGTCAAAAAGAAGCTACCTTAAACTAACTAACTAAATAATTAAATGAAATGCAATTTTTAAAAGATCAGAAAAATAGAAAATAGATTAAAATAATGCCCAAATAAAAAGCATGGGAAGAAATATACAATGCCTAAAACCTAAAAAGGGACAACAATGAAGGGATAATATGGCAGTGTGGAATTTGGTGGCTGTACAAAGGCAGATTTGTAGAATTGTCTGCTTTGCCACATTATGAGATATAGTGCTTCTCCCATTTACTTCCAATGGGAATATTTTATCTCTAACCATGTTTTATAACCTTGTCTGGTTTTGGATGTGGTCCCTTGTCTTTTATTCATTTTTGGACAGTGTTACTCCCTCCTTGTTGCTGTTATTTTTTTGAATGCTACTGTTTTTATTCTACTGCCAGCTTTAGCTCTTGCTTGCTGCTAAAATTTCACTGTTTGGTTCTTTCTATTTAGCAATAAAATTCAGCATTTAACTAATGTGTTTGAGCCTGACATAGGCAGAGGAAGCTAGCGAGCTGCTTTTTTGTTCCCTGAACTCCTGATAAACTAAGGGCTTATCTGTGTGCTTTTGAGCTGTGCAGTGATGCCATTATGTATAAAATGATACCTAAATAGAATTTTGGCACAGCACTTTTTGCATTGTCTATATTGTATCTGCTTCTTTTAATGTTTTTACTGATTTCCCTCAGCATGATCAGAACACCACTATAAAAATAAAGTACATATACTTTATAATCAATAACAGGAAAGCTGACATCTATCTTGGTGATTTTTGTTTCTTTGTCTGTTTATTGATTTGTTGTTGATGATGATGTTTCTTTGTTTGTTACATTCTGCCTTTTGTTTTCTGCTTTTTTGTCCCTTACAAGCAGGTACAACAGCTGGACTTGTTGCTAGCGCTTCTTTTTGCCCCTTTAATAGGTGATATATTTTAAGAAGTAGATTCAGCAACTGAGGAACTGGGCTACAGTCAAACTAATTTCCCTATATATATGGCAGATAAAAATAAGTATTTTAAAATAATGATTCCATACATTTACAACCACTCCTGTCCTCAGAGATATTTATTTCTCTTGATTGGATATTCAGGGAGGTTTGAACAATTACATTCTCAGTTTGGCACTTCTCTTAAAGTCAAGTTGGTCAATCTGTAGTTAAGCACCATTAGAGCCAAAATGCATGTTCCATTGATCATCAAAATAAACCCCTTTTTTTTACAATTAATGTTCAAATCTCGATGGTTTGTTCTGTAAAGAGAATAGCTTCTTTGTTGTATCCTAAAATAAAAACCCGTATTAAACATGTGGAAGAAAAGGTTTCCTTCATAATAATTACAAGTCAGGTGGTTTCTGTTCCATATTGGAAGCAAGTCATTCCATTTTCTGTTAATTTAATTAGTTTCCATGATGTACCCAGTTTTAGCAATTCTGAATTGCTTTCATTTCTAAAGATTGATTGATACTTGCATATTTGGCAGAATATTTTGGCAGATATGATGTGAGTATGAGCAGCATACTCAGTTCTTTGGAACACTATTCATGAAACACTAACTTAAAGAGTTTTCCATCTGTAGATTTCAAAGTATATCCTAAATATTAATTAATTAAGACTCTTTATAACCCTGTCCAAAAATATTCCCATTTTACAGCTAAGGAAACTCAGGCCCATATCCTCCAAAAATTGTACAGAAACATCAAGTATTCTGACTTCTAAAATGTGTCATTTAAAAATAACAGAATTTCATTGTTTTCTCCATTAAACAAGAAAGCAGCAATTGATAGCATCTGAGTAAAAATAAATTGAACTATTCCAATACATTTTATTTACTTTCTCAGTCTGATGGTGGAATAATTTGTATCTTATTATCTGGCTTTTACTATTGGAAAAAATCCTTTGCCGAATGGTTTATTTAAAATATCTGAAGTTATAACCTTTTCCATTACTCCTTCTAGGCAGTGTTAATGAACTGTCTTATATAATTACCATAGCAAAGTAACAGTTGAGTACTAATCAATATCAGTAGACAGACAGAAAACCAAATGGGAAAACAAAGGAAGAGGATGGTGTCTGACCAATGGGTTTGTTGGTTTGGACTTTTATTATTTCTTTAAATTAAAGGTGTATGGTTAGAATGTTTGATTAACTGATTTGTTTCCTTCTAAATGTGCAAAATGTGTCCTGAAAGTTTTAACACTACTTTTCCAGGGGGAGTTTTAGTACTATGATGAGAAAAACTCATCAGCTATGTGCAATTTTGAACTATACTGGTGCAAACTAAAGACAGAGTTAATTTAATCTAAACTAAATTGAGTTTGCTGATGAGCTTCTCTCATTCCAGCTGTCTTCCTTGTGCATACACAAGGATTCAGGCTGTGAGACAGCTCTGGGAACTGACAGCACCCGGGCTTGTTTCTGTCTGGTGCTAGTTCTCAGTCTTGCAAACATCAATACCAGTAAAAACAAGGTGATAGAAATCTTTGAGCAGGCAGGGGATGACAGACACTTGTTTTGGAGGAGAAGGGCTAACTGTCACGATTGATCACATTTTGCAATATGCTAAAGAAAAAATCATTCACAATTCAGTCGAATAGTTACACAGAGAAAACTTTGGATTTAAGCATCCAGAATACATGTACTTAGCACAAACCGGGCCACACTGTACCCTTCTCTGAGTGGTGGTAACTATGTGTAATCCTCTGGCTCAAAATTGGCATCATCTGAAACAGCTCAGATTTGAACATTGTTGCTCCAGACTCTCCAGATTTCATAAAGACTCTGGTTGAATGCCAAAAGTAATTTAGTCCCTTTCTCAGTTCAGTGGCTAAGTCAAATGAGCCTGTGCACAAAGTAGAGATGGAGAGGTTGTTGCTGACTTGGTATTTCAGAAAGCTGTCTAGCATTTTTAGCATTAGTTTGACTGCACAGATGAATATCAATAGAGGACACAGTCCTAATGGTAGCCACATTCCACAGAATTTTTCTCAAAAGCTGTATAGAATTTTGCTAATTCCTATTATTTCATCCACATTACACAACATGTTCTCTCATCCATTCATATTTTTTAAATGAATCAAAGAGGTGTTGTACTTTCTAGAAATAGTAACAGGTTCCTAAATATGTTTAGATACTACACAATGTCTTTACAAATATAGATGAGACATCATGAATTTCAAGAATGATATATTCCCTGTTATGTCAATCAGAAGTAACACAAGAAAAAGTAGTTCTTGAGAGTGAAACAGTGAGATAACCAGAAAGGGTATTTTCAAGGGAAAAATAGTTGAGAGAACTTTCTCAGTGAATAACTGCATAACTATTCTAGCACTAACATCAAAAATCACATTCTTTAAGTAACATTTCATAGAACCAGTTTCTCATCTGAACATAAAGTAAAGAGCCAAGTCTTTCCTGAATTATTTCAATTTTGTGCCACCTTTTGCAGATGAAAAGTGCAAGGTGAGTGCAAGGTAATATCACTGTTGTTATCTTCCTTGCCATTTATCTCATTTACTAGGTGTCCTCAAAACAAGTGTTAAGAGAACAGATACTGCTGTTTTACAGCATTATGCATTTGAACTTAGCATAGATCAAAATTAGTTTAAAAGTTGCAAGACAGTGGAGTATTATTATTCAGCATCGAAGGATCTGTCTTCATTAGAGAAACTTGCATATGAAAACATCTAAAAAAATCAGCTGCCTTTATGTAAACCCTAATTTATAAATGTTAGCAAGCTCATATGATGAACTGGTGGCATTTCAGTAAAATAGGATGACTTTATGTAATGTTCCAGACATTATAATGGCTTCACAAGCCAGTTCTCCTCACATTAAACTTCTGTAACTCTGCTGTAACTTCATTATAATCATAACAGTTGTCCTAATATAGAGAGATCCTAGAGCAGTTTTGACAATACATGCTAGGGCTGTTCAGAGCAGACACTGAATGAGATTCACCTCGTCTAACTTTAGGTGTCTAATACTAAGCTAGTCAACAGAAAGAAATGGTCACTTTCTGGTCAGATCTGTCCTAAATATTTAATTTAGAATGAGATTAATTACTTTTTGGAGCTTCCTGGTTTTCCACAGCTACTATCAAAGGAGTCTGAGGTAGATAGTATTGACAATGGATGACTAACTTCTAGAAATCTAGTGTAGCCAGATGAATTTTAACCATTATTTTTATTGCATCCTTCTCTGATTTATAGTTACATTTTAAATAACATATACTTTTATAATTACTGATTCATGCTTCAGCATAATTCTTCCTTTGTCTAACCTCATTAAGCAACATAAATGTCAAAGATGCTGGTGGCAAAGTCAGTTTGATGCTTTTGTTACACAGTTCACTGATCCCAAAGTCAGAGAAAGGTGATGAGCTCTCAGTAGTGCTAAGAAAAGCCTGAGACTTTTATCCTGACAAGTTATCCTTTAGGTCTAATCTAGCAGCTGGAGATCACCAATTTCACTTAGGCCACAAACAAAGTCTATATTGTATGAGCTACACCTGTGTTCCATACTAAGTCTTGAAAAAGCTGTCCCTTGATTCTTGGGAGGAAGAAAAAAAATAGTAAAAAGAAGCATCTGATAGTTTCATATCTCTATTCTAGCCCATGGGTTATCATCCTACTAGCCCACTTCCTTGTCTTTTTTACCATCAGATTTGCTCTGCAATAACTTTACACCATGAGAAATATACTCCAGAGGGATGACACAGCACAGAGACCATGTGTATGACACACCTGTATCATTGCAGCCTTGTAGGTTTGTACAAGGGGCTTCATTTCACTGTCTTAACTATGCATCTTTCAACAGCATTAAGGGCAAGATTTTATTAAGGGGCAATTTGATGTTTATCACCTACTTAGTAGCAGTGAGAGCATAGCATTGACTCCTAAAGACAAATATGGTATTGCAAATGTATTACAGTGGAGTCTTAAGAAGTTTAAGAAAGAAGTGCTATATGAACACTTCCAGACTTCACAAAGACTGCTGAACACCAACACCCTCTGCAGAAGATGCACCACTGAAGCAATGTCACACCCCTTCTTTTTCCATAGGCTTTCCATAGACCTTCAAGGATTTCACAACAGTGCTCAGCTCCAGTGTTGCGTCTATTTCCAGTACTTTGTTGCTGGACACAAAAAATAGGCTCCAGATGTCACAATAGCTCATTATATTCCAAGTTTCTAAAACTGCAACCAGCCATGACAGGGGGGTT
>CM021697.1:149827202-149869284 GCA_011074415.1 Stictonetta naevosa | reverse complement strand
ATAAATTAATATTACCCATACCCCCCCCCACACCCCTCACCCCCCGGCGGGGGGGGGGGGGGGGGGGGGGGGGATTTTGCATTGTAACTAAGAGGAAAAGTTCTGCCTTTTTTTTTTCTTCTTCTTTCTGCACTAACTCCTCTGCTTCTCCACCAGTGTTCTGCCCAGAAAATATATAGCTCTATCTATGCTATTTATGTTTTGTTTTCAACAGTTCAGTCCCTCCTCTAGTCTTTTAACCTTTGTGGTTTTTTATCTCAAGGAAACCAGCTTGCAAAATCCTCTTCTGTACTCTTAACTCTCAGCTATCTGCAGCTTTTATCCATTTTGTACAGTGAAATCAGCTAGCTTGTTTTCTAATCTTTTCCTTGCTTGAGTCATCTTAAAATCTGTAGAATCAATAGTCAGGTCCTCATCATTCTTTCACCATCTCAAAGGAAACTCCCACATCTTTTTCACCAGCAGTATCCACCAATGCCCAGCTGCTTTTATTTGTGCCTTTCCCTTCTGTATTTATTAGCCCCAGGTACTACCTCTTCCTCCTAATCAGATCCAACAATCAAATAATATCAGTTCAACATAAGATTTTAGACACATCCTTTTCAAGAGGGCAAATAAACTGTAATGAGAAATCCAGTTCTAAACCCATACAGTTTTCCTGAGGTAAAATATATGACTAACTTTCATAAATTTGGAGACATGTTGCCCTAAAACTGTCATTTCTGCCACCTTTTTCTGCCCCCTCCCATTTTCTCTTATGGCCATAGTTCACAGGTCGTTCATCTCCCTCGCTGTGTCCTCATTATGATCACGTTATCAGATCATCTCACTTAACAAAAGTGAGGGTTGACATTCATACTACCAGTACAGGGAAAAACATTTATCTGAGTAATTCCTCGAGAATCTATACTAGAAGTTTAAGGGGAGAGATAAATGATGAATAAATCTTCTGGGCTGATTCATTGCTCTGTCAGCTTCTGCTGAAAAGAGTGAAGGTGAAAATCTTTCAGATAAAGCATCAGTATTTATTTTTCTTTATTTGTAGGGAAAAATCAAACTCATGTATATAAAAAGGATACCTCAGATAGCTTATTATAGGTGAATCCAAACAGTGTCTCATTTCTTTTCTTTTTCACTAGGTGCACACAGCTTTTTCTAAAAACATACGGATAAATATATAAGCTCCAGATTTCTATAAGATGGTGCATAACTATCATGAATCCCTGCATTTCTACGTAATGTTTTCAAGGAAAAAAAAAAAAAAAAAAAAAAAAGCAAAAAGAAAGAGTAGTTTCACTTTAAATACCTTCTGTTGAGTGTCAAATTCAATGTTTAAAAGTACTGCAAACAGACTGACAATATTTCTTGCAATATATTGCCATCTAGAGGAAAAAATGTACGTTGCTACAAGCTAAATATCAGGGTTTAGATTTATAATTTCTCTATATTTTACTGTGAAAAATACACACTGTGCTTCCTAAACAAAGAGATGTGCAATATTAACAAAACCAGGTGCATAAAAAAAAAAAAATCATAAGCACAAAACAAAACCTGCAATAACACATATGCACATATACATACATATGTTGAATACTGTATATGACCCAGAATCAGACAAAAAAAAATGTTATTGGAGTTTTCTGTCTGTTGCAACAAACCAAAGTGTTTCTAAATAATTCATTTTGTGCATCCCATCCAAAAAAATGCAGCTGAATTTCTAATTTAGACTAAGTAGTGTTCTTTTTAGATAGTAGCACCAAAAATATTAAACTTGCAGTTTGGATTAATGGAAATAAGTGACATGCATGCGGGATACCTAGGTAGTAACATGATTGTATATGGAAATAAATGACTTATGCAAGTCTAATAGAAATAACTGAAGGTATTAGGTATGAGTTACTTATTTTGAGAGTCAGTCAAGGACTCAAAACTAAATTACATATTCAACTACTTTGCTGAAATGGGACCTGTATGTTGTTCTTGATCATATATGTTGTTATCTGAAGTGTATTTAGATATGAACTAATGGTAAAAGAATTATTCTGTTTTATTTACAGTTCCTTCAGCTCCTTTGTTGTTAGTTATAAAAGATTTATAGTTATCATTTTAAATGATTTAAAATATGTTCAGGTATAAGAGAACTTTTTAGCAAAAAAAGCAAATTGAGTGTAAAAAACAGTAAACTATTATGAGGTCAATTATTGCAACCTAACTCACATGAATCAAACAAGTATTTCTTATCTAGATTCCTGAAGTGCAATTAAATACAGGCAGACCTGTATATGTAAAGCAGTGATTAGAGTATTTCAAAAATATGGCAAGAAGCTTCTGTATTAACTGTTTCAAATAATAAAAAAATTGAATTGATTTACATAAATAACAATCACACACACACAGCAGAAAAAAAAATAAAGATGCTAGCATACTACCTAGTGAAATTAAGCAAATGGAAAAGTAAAGCCCTGCACCTGGGGAGGAACAACCTCAGGCACCAGGACATGCCAGGAGCCACGCAGCTGGAAAGCAGCCTTGCAGAAAAAGACCTGTGGACACCAAGGTGAACAGGAGCCAGCAATGTGCCCTCCCTGCAAAGAAAGCTAATGGCATCCTGGGCTGCACTAGTGTTGCCTGAGTGTTAACAGCATGTCAAGGGCACTGATCCTTTCCTCAAGGAAAGGAAAGGAAAAGATCCACCACTCAGCACTGGTGAGGCCACAGCTGGAGTATTATGCTCATTTGTGGTACCGCACTACAAGAGCGACAGGAGGGAGTCCAACACAAAGGGCAATAGCAATGACGAAGGGCATCTCAAATATGAGGAAAGGCTGACAGAGTTGGGCCTGTTCAGCCTGCAGAAGAGAAGTCTCAGAGGGGATCTTATCAGTGTCTATAATAACAGCAAGGGTGCAAAGAGGATGGAGCTCTTGTCAGTGGTGCCCAGTGACATTACATAAGCAATAGGTACAAAATGAAACACATGAGGTTCTTCCTGAACATCAGGAAACACTTCTTTATTGTGTGGGTAACTGAGTATGTGCACAGGTTGCCCAGAGACATTATGGAGTCTACTCCTTGGAAATCTTCAAAAGCTACATGGGCATGGTCCTGGGCAAATGGCTCTAGGTGGTCTTGCTTGAGCTGGACTAGCTGACCTCCAGAGGTCCCTTCCAACCTCAACCATGCTGTGTTTCTATAACATGAAAACACATAGTATTTTGTCATTTGAAGACAGGAAAAAAATATATATATAGACAACCAGTGCAGACAGAGGGGAAAACTTCAACCTCCACCACTTTTTATTATTGTCTTTGAGGAGAAGGACAAGTCATTAATTTTCACTTCTGGTTTCCTTCTGAGACATACCTTACAAATTTATGAAACTATTTTTCGCTGAGGTAAGGCAATACAAAGATAATTATATATTTGACATGAAATAAAGAAAAAGAGTAATTTTGCTCTTGAAGAACACAAAGTGATCAGAACTTTGTGTCCTTTTGTAAAAGTCACTATTTGTCTGAAGTAATTGCTAGATTTTGTGTATATTTAGATATTTTGGATTTAGTTTCTATTAGAGTTCCACGGACATGAATTAACATAGTACCCACCTAGAGAGTAAGACAAAAAAAAAGAAAAAAAAAAAAGTGTGCTTTTATACATAGTTGATATTGGTTTATTTTCTTCCCTACATATACTTTGGCAGGAGCTGGCATGTCTTGACAGCAGTTTTGAAAATAATGGGGTTTTTTTGATCGATTATAAATTTCCAGCAATATCATGTCCGTATTTAGAAAATATATACAGATATACATATATACATTTTAGTTATACTTGTGTTGTTTTTACCATGTAGAACTTACAGTTGTACCTATAATGAAGTTGTGTTCTGCAGTCCTGATCCCCTACCACCCAGACCAAAAGGTCTGCTGGAAAGCACTTCCACACATGTAATTGTTTCAGGGACATCCGGAAGAGAAGCTAAGGGTGATGTACAGTCAGTTCTTACAGTATATGCCCTCAATCCTCCGAGACTGGTTAAAAACAACACAGGATCTGTTTTGATTACTATTATGCACACATGAACAGAACCATGAAGAAAATAAGTGGTCTACATTCCAATAGTAAGGGAATTTAAGACTAAAGGTCAGCTAGTCTTGGCATGAGCCATGAATTTAACATTACTTATGTTTTGTAAAAATGAAATCACAACCACTAAAATATTGACTTTGCCAAGTTTAAGTTATCATTGCTTGTAGAGCATATTCTGATAGTCAAATCTAGTTGTTCAGAAGTGACTTTTGGCTGTAATGAATTAAGTGACTTTTGGCTGTAATGAATTGGCTTTTCAAAGCTGAAATTGGGACACTGTCACAGAACCTAACTGATAGAGAATTAATTCTTAATATCAGGATCATGGCAACAGGCAAGCAAAGATACATATGGAAAAAGATCAGAATAAGCACAGGATTTGAAAAAATGGTATATGGACAAATTGTGCCTGCAAGCAAAGATGTATATAGCCTGCAACTGATGTACCCTGAGGATAAGTGTAGTGTAGTTTCTTTCTCTTTACTCAAAGCTCATCTCTAAACCAGTATCAACTCACAGGGTTTCAGAAGCACCTCCAACTTCCTTGTAAGTTATCTTAGTGATTTGAAAGTATGAGAAATAGCATGGTTTGCATCATAAAACTAAACAAACCCATTATATTCCATACATTTTTTCTTTTGTCATATCAGTTTTTGACTAGGTTGCAGGTAATATATAATTCAGTGTAGAATGTAATAGTAATTAGCCATTTGATAATGAATATCTAGCTACCAATATAGGCTATCAATGAAAGAACTGAAAGCCAAGAGCTTCAAATGTTTTTGTAACATCAACCTTCTTTCCCAGAATCCCAAATAACATATGAGATCTTATTCTCTCAGAGTCCTGCGTGTCACTACAACCAAGTTTCCCCTTCTTGTTGTCCCTGCCTAATTTTCTTCACAATGCTTAGTGGCAATCTATTGGATACATTTATTTTATTCTCTGGTTTCTTCTCTGTATCTTTCTAGTGCTTCATCTGCTACCATCCCTTTACAATGTCAGTCCTTCCCTAGGACTCCGCTGCTATAAAATTCTACCTGCATCACTGCCCCCACTATATCTGTAATGAGGGACAGGTTGCTTCAAACTTATTGGAAACACTTGCCTGTAGTAGCCATTTTTAGTAGTAGAAAACCAATTTTCTTTTCCTTTGAAGTGGGAAAAAAGCATTGTTTTTATCTGAAACCTTGTTTCAGTTCAACTGAATACAATGCAAAAGTACCTGCTTTAGTAAAAGCGCACAGGAGCAATCCTGCCACTTCTCCTGTTATTACCATTAAGTTTAATATATATATAACATATATATTTGTATATATGTTATATATATATTTATATATATATTTCATATATATATATAAAGCATTGGCACACTTTTGTGACATTATAAGCATAAATATTGATAGCTTCAGAAAAACATTCTCCAAATTTCATAGTTAATATGAAAGGACAAAAAAATAATAGATTTATATTTAAAATTACTTTTTAAAATTTTTATTTCATGTTATGTTATCCATTTGCAGTTTTAAAATGGACAACAAAGAACTGATTTCAGCTCATCCTTGTTGCTTCCAACTGTGACATTTGCTTGCACCATCAGAAAAACTGGAGGTGACAGAGGTCATCTTGAAGGAACAATAATAATAGACCAAATTGCTTGTGTTTAATAGCTACATATATATTAAAAAAAAAAAAAAAAATCCCCTAAAAAGATGTCAAAAAACAGAGGTAAAGAAATCAAACTGAAAATATCAGTTAATACCTTGTTTTCAATGATGTTTTAATACTTTATGGAAGCTCTTGAGTCCTTAAGGAAAATCAGCCCCTTGTAGCAGATTAACCTAATCAGGCCTTCTTTGTCTATAGCTATGGTATCTGAACATCTAGTCCTATTTTCAATGAAAAACTCAGTAAAATAATTAAGATCTGTGTTAAGGTAGCCAAGAACACAATCCTGTATGGAATCATAGAATCATTTACTTAGCCTCAGTACAAAAGATATCCCAGACTGCTATCAAGAGCCAAGATTCACTTTCCTGGGCAAGCTAAATGAAATGAGGTTGGTGATCAAACTTCAATAGCTTCAATCCTTACTCATTTTTTGCCAAGGTTGAAGTCAGGACACACCTGAATGAACTGCTTATATTGCACGCTACAGGTGTGGAGAGACCAAGTTCTTCATGATTACATTTTTGTGTGTAAGAGCATTTTATACAATATACAGGAAGAAATGGAGAAGTGCTATGATATCTTTTTTTCTGTTTGTTTGTTTGTTTGTTTCAGGTATGTTCCAGAATAATATATGCTTCTTTATGCCAAAACTCTGAAGTTTCAAGAGTATTAATATGTTACATATTCCTACATACACTCATAGCATGCACAGCTCAGAAAAGCTTTGAACTCACTCAAAATAGAGTGGAGAATATAGATCTTTCTTGTCTTATGGAATATAGATCTTTCTTGTCTTATACACTTTGTGTATATTCTTCAAAAACATTCTTTTTTTGTCTGAGAGAAATGAGCAAAATAAAATTAACCTGTAAACTAAGAACAATGTTATAGTTTGGACACAACAGACATCCTTTAGGATAGCTGTAGCTGCCTAATAGAACTAATACAGCCTAATATACTACCTAATAGAACTGGAAGACTTTAGGGAAATGGCAACAGCCTTAATCTTAAATATTTCCTGGTCTGAAAAATAACTTACCTTTCTAATATTTGTTTTCATTCCTAATATGAGTGAGACCAGACTTCCCCAAATTTTTATTTTTCTGAAGAGAGAAGGGGAAGAAGAGCTGTTTCCAAAGTAAAACACAGATGTCTGTGGCCCCTGGACAATCTGCATGGTTCTGCTGTCCTGGAGCCATAAGAAAACTGAGATTGCACCAGAAAGAGAAAAATCGCACCATTCTGTAGTGCTCCTCAACTCCTGTTTCTTCAGTTCTGAGTCAAACACAGAAGAGTTATTAGTTGGGACCCCCAAATCAGTTCAGTTCTAAATAGTTGAGAAGTTACTTCCGTAATTGTTAAAAAGCTAAAGAATCCAAGTCTTAACTATTAGATACTTGTGGTGGGGGGGAAATTAAAAATAAAAAATTGTTCTAAGAGACAGGACATCTGTTGTGCAATCACTTTCAAAGCAGGTTACATTTACTTTTAGCTTGATTATATTCAGATCCAGAGGTAGAACCCACCCCCTTTTTTCTTCTGGTTTCCTGCTATTGTTGCTGCAGCATTCTTCCTTTTCACTTTGTGATTTCATTAAAGAGCTAAGGTGTGACTCTTGCCTTAAAATTGCATTAAAATTGTGAATGTTGGTTTTGAATAACTTTACTACCTGAGGATCATTATCAAAGTGACTGTTTCTTCTTAAGAATGGAGGTAAGAATATATCTATTCCAACTACATCATGTTCAGATTCTTGAAGTGCCAGGAATCTCTCTTGGATTTAACATACTGCATTTGGAGTGATCGATTAAAGTAGATAAATAAATAAATAACATAATGATAAAATATTTTTCTCTCCCCCCAAATTTTTAAAACATCATCCTTGTTGGTATAACGTAAAGCTTCCTTCACAAGAGGATTTTTTCTGATCTTACTATTCATGAAAATATGGGTAGGTTGTTAATATACGTAGAAGGTTGTTCTCACTTCCAGTGCATTTTACTGACATTTTTCTGGAAGGTAAAAAAATAAATAAAAAAAAAATGTTTTAAAGCAAGCGAAACAAAAACATGTAATCTTTCTTGCTGTACAGTTTATCAAGAAAAATGGTTGCATTTCCTTCCAGACTGCTCTTTTTCAATATAATCTAGATATTTTAATATTCTTCAGATTATAATACAGACAACTAAAATCACCAGCAATTGAAAAACATTTTCTTCTTTCATAGCCTAATTGAGGATATATCTCTCGGTTGTCACAGTTATAGCAATCACATGCCCATGCCCCCAAAAATATGTATATTTTTATTGTATAATAGAAAGAAAGCTTTGTTCCTATTAAAAGTTTTATCATTATTGGAAAGGATTTACTTATTATACTTTTCCTTGAGTTTGGGTGTTTGTGTGTTTTTTTGTTTGTTTGTTTGTTTTTTCGTTGGTTGGTTGGTTTGGTTTAGTTTGCTTTAACATTTTCTCTGCGTATTATCATATGGAGGGATTTTTGTACACTGTTCTCAAATTAAATATGTCATTTTCCCTGGAATGCTGTGGAATAAGATATTCCAGGATATCTTGACTGGTTGAAAATAATGACTGGTTGAAAATAATTTCAAAATTTAAATTTAAAAAGTACTACCACATATTTTCTCATTGGTAAGAAACATGAGATTGGGAAAGGCAGTAACATTTGGAGTCTAGAGAAGGAAAAAAAAAAAAAAAAAAAAAAAAAAAAGGCTTCCTGCTTGGTTACAGCTGAGCTATCAAAATATTTTTTCTGTTTTCTTTTTTTCTTTCTCATTCCTTCCACATCTCTGGCTTTGTTTCCCTTCCAAATTATTCATCAAAAGGGAAAAAAAAAATGATTACAGCTTGGTCTCCTATTTCAGCTGCTTTCGGGCATAGTGAGACTTGCCCTACAGAAAACAAATTCATTGAAATCACCATCCTTCTTGTCATTAACCTACTGTGAGAGGGGAAAAAAAAATCTATCTTCATACTTCTTAAAATATTCTGAAATTCTTATTCCATGAATGTGAACATTGAGTTCTGTATAGTACCTGTATAGCTGATACTTCGCTGGGTGCATGATGCATGGTACCTGTAGCTGATACAGACAGAGCAAAGCACAGAGTTGTGAATACTGAGTCGTGAGAGGATCTAAACAGGTTCTCCTCTGATGGGCAGCTCCCTCCAGGTCATGTTCAAACTGCCAGGTCTAGACTCTTAATTTTCATTTTGCAGGACATAGAGGGCAGCCATCTAAACTCAGCAACCATACCCTTAGCATGCGAATTAGAAGCCTGTAGTCTGATTGTAATCAGCAGCTAAAAGCAACATAACTGGTTCTTAAAGAGGCTTTGGTTGAGATTTACCACCCACTAGAATAATCTATGACAAACTATCTGTTGTTTGCTACTGTCAGAAGCTGGGATGACTGAGACATTGCTCTCCTGCCCTCACAACCCATTTTCCTGAATATTTCTCTCCTACATATATTAAGTCCTCATCAGAGTTAAAAACATCAATTCAAACTCCTTACTATCAGCAAAGAAAACTCTACAGCCTCCTCCTAAGGCATCTCTGAGATTAGTGCTGTAAATAAGCAGTTTCTCTCTGCTCACTGAGAGAAATGCTGTCCAGCCTCACTCAGAGGGGTTTCAACCAGAAACTTTGTTTTCTTGAGAGGGTCCTTAAGAGCAAGTATGGAGAGGCTGCTGGGCCACCATATGGGGAACAGAACCGTAACTTCAAAAGAGAAAGCCAAAAAGAAACAAACTCATTCTCCAGCTTAGCACACCTCTGTGGGAAAGCAGAACTCCTGGGGTCTGGTCACAATAACAGTAAAGAGCAAGTATGTCATGGCAAGTAATAAAAACATGATAGCTGGCAGCAGTGGTAGCTGGTGTGAGAGATGTGATCTGGGATAAACAGGGAGCATAGGGCAGAGTGTGCCTGTGATTACAGAGCTCCAGAAACAGGAGCAGGGGAGACCTGGGGCTTCCCTGAGTTCGCAGATGGTGATGGAGTACTGCTTTGCACAGCAAAAGGGTGTTAAAAGCAGCTGTGCCCCAAGGGCAGTGAGTATTGTGTGCGTCCTCCTCACTCCGAAGCTTGAGAAAGGACTATGATCTCTTTCGTACCACATCAGCCACTTGCATGGCAATAATGCACAATCCATGGTGAGCCTCAACTGCAGTCAGTCAAAAGGGTTTATGGAAAAAGGGGGAAGCATAGCCCTGTTCAGTATTCAGTTCACACAGACTAGATCCGAATCAAAATTACACATTTTGCTTACTTTCTTGAAAACTATTTTTTCCTAAATTGTGTGCATACATTTCTGGATTAAAAAGAGATATGAGTAAGCGTAGGTAGTAGGGCAAATCTGTGGCTTCCCTATTACCGAGGAATAAGGTATCATAAAACACCTCCCACTCGCCTGCTGGGAGATCAAGAATATGTGAGGCAATTTTCCCCTTCCCCATGCATGTGGGAAGAAGAAGGTGGGTTGGGAAGGGGAAAAAATAGGAGAAAGTCTGATTGATACACTACTGAAATGGTAAAATAAACTAAAGAGGGCAAAAAAAGCCATTAGGTGAAAAGAGACTGCCCTGCACGGTGTATATAGGAAGAACAGAGATAATCCATTGGGTAATCTTGTCAGTCAGTTATCAGAAGCTTTATTTAAAACTTGAGTTTTTTTCAATAAACCAACAACAACAACAACAGAAGTCCCATCTATTTCGGAATTATATATATGTGTTAATAATTATTTGCTTATTCATCCACTCCAAAAATAAAAAGTTGCGATAACTGAAGCAACTTACCACGTGTGGAGAAATTTACTCCCCCAAACTTCCTTACTAGTCATGTTGGTGTCCGACATTACGGTCCATGTGAGTAACGTACTACACGGTAACACCAACGTTAGGCAGGATTTGTGCTGACTGATTTATGCCATCTGTTCACGACTCAGATGTCACTTTCTCTAGATTTCGAACGGGGAAAACAAATACAAAAATTGTTCTCCCCAGTCTCGATTAAGGTATTTACTGAGATTATTTGAATTTTCAACAGTTTCTGAGCTGTTTCGTTGAAAAAATAGCACCGATACCATCATGTTGGGTTACATGAGCAAAGAGCACACTTTGCAGGATATCGATCGATGTTTTACAGAGAACGAAGGAATAAGGACTGTAATTAGCAATTGTTTTGCTAACAGCTAGAAAGCATACATCTACTCTGTAGACTTGTTGGAACATAAACTGCTTTTTTTTTTTTTCTTTTTTTTTTCCCCTACATCTGGTATCCATAAAAAAACGGAACCTGGCAACAAAACTTTACATATAGCATTTTAAAGAGGCAGTACACAATAAATTACACCCCTCTTTAAATGATACGGGAGGGTTTTTCCTCAAATAAAGAAGGAGGATTAACAGAGCAAGACCTTTCTAAGTGCTGGCCAGTTTAGATATAAAAACTGATATCGATTATTTATTTATTTATTTTGTTGCCAGCCGTTTGGGTCCGGGATTAACAACAATCACAACTCGCAGGCGGCGTTTCCCTTCTGGTTTAACTCTCGTTTTATTTAATTCCCCTGGTGGCATCGGAGCCGTGAGGAGACGCTGCCCGGCGTCCTTGCAGCCCCCGGCTCCCCCTGAGGGGGGATCTGTCACCGCTCCCCACAGCGGGCACCCCCGGCTCCGCTCCCTCCTCGCCCTCACAGGCCGCGAACGGGGCCCGCCGTGCTCCCGGCCCCGGCCGCCCCCCGCCTCCTTCTCGACCCCCAGCGGCCGCTGGGGGGCAGCACCGGGACCGAGGCCTGGGCCCGGGCCGGGGCGGGCATGGCCGGGTCCGGGGCGGTGCAAGCGGCGGGGCCGTGGGGGGAGAATTTGGTAGGTGCCGTGCCCTGGGGGTAGCGGGGTAGCGTCTCTTGGGGGTGCCCCGGGAGAGCTCGAGCTGCGGCGGGCAGTGCTGTGGAAGTGGATTTTTTTTATGGCAGGTTAAAGCTGCTGCTTCACCGGGAGCCCCGTCAGAGCGCTGCTCGCTGGTATGCGGCAGCTCCTGGCATCACCTACTTTCCGTCCCGGGAACAAAGACGGCTGACTTTCAAAGAGTGTCACTGTTTCCCATCGGGTAATGCTGCCACAGTAATTAGTTGCCCCGTGTTAGATCACAAGCCAGAAAGCGCCAGGGGCGGCGGGGCCGAGGGAAGCCTCCTGGGGCTCTGTCTGCAGAGGTGCCAGGGTCCGCACCAGGACGGTGTCGCCCCGTGTCCCCACGGTCCCACAAGCAGCTGGCCTGTAGGAAAGCACCAGGGCCCTGCGGCAGATGCCAAGGCCAACATGAGCCCAGAGCATGTTTTCATGGGCCAGCTGCATACTAGGCTCCATCACAAAGAGGGGGATGGCCAACACTTTGAGGGAAATTACCGTACCCCTGTACTTGTTACTGGTCAGCAGGACGCAGAGAACCATGGTGAGTGGCAGGACCTCCATGTTATGGAAGGATGAGGAGAAACTGATCCAGCAGTGGATGACCAAGAAGGTCAGGGCCTAAAAGAGGGACTGAGGGACCCAGGCTTGTGTGGTCTTGGGGAGTGGACTCTGAGGAACCTAGCAATTTCTTGTAACTACCTGGAGTACAGTTACAAAGACAACAGTTGTGCCAGAAGATGTAATAAGCAGGCAAATACTACAGATTTCATTTTTGAAAGAACAAAAAATAAATAAAAAAACAGCCAACCAAAGAAAAGACCTAACAGGAGGGTTGTGCAAGGCTATAAGAGGTTGCCTACTGACATCAAGGTGTCTGTTCTTGGAGGGTTTCAAACCCCAAAGCTGACCTGGTAGTGAGGAAATGGTATGGTTTCAACTAGGAGGTTGGACCTGATGATCTCCAGAAACCTCTTGCAACCCATGTTTGGCAGTTCTAAAGTTTCTATGCTTATCATATTTGACAGACCTGGGTTTTTACACAAATTAAGAATATATGGAAAAAGCACAAAAATACACTGAAATTTACCAGTAAGTTCTTGTATTTTTATTGTACAAAGTATATGGTACAACACATTGTTCATTACTGTTGCATGACTACTTTATGTCCCTGCATTTGTAGATGCATTTATAGCTTGGTGAATGAGATTAAGTATTCATTTGTTTCTATGATGAAAAAAAAAAAAAAAAAAATCCATTGGGATAAACCCTTAACGGGAGTTACTGGTTTATAAGTATCCCTGTCCTGCAACTACTTATGAAATAAATTAGTTGACCTATTTTGAGTCTCAGCTCAATTGGCTTGGGTAGGATTTTTAAAGCACTGTAAATCTTAGCATTAAAAAGATTGTAACGTTGCCTTGGACATCACGTGCTGTTATAAGATAATAATTCAGCAAAGTAGGTGTAGATGTAGATCTCTGAATATATTCTGGGAGTATTCAAGTGGTAAATCTGAATCTTGACAGCACAGAAAGTTTTCCTCAGTATCATCAAGGAGTACTGATGAGAACTGTGACTATTAACTCCTGACTACAGAGCCTAATTTATCAAAAAGTTTATATAAACCATGAAATAAATTCAATTTGTGATAATACACTGGACTCTATTCAAGTGACCACCTCCAGAAGCAGACATGAGTCTTGAAAAGCAAAAAGTTAGCTAGAAAATTCTCATTTAGTCCTGAAAGGTGTGGGCTTTTTTATGCTCTTCATCTTATGAAGCAAAATTGAGTATCAGTTTTCTCAGAAACTGTACCTTTAGATAAAAGTAGAAATTCGAAGCATTACTGTTGGCTCTGTAATGAAAATTATCCAGCTGCAATATTTAGTAAGCAAGGTAAGGTTAAGCAACTGAAATCTCCTTGCATTTATGGAAATGTTGATGAACAGTGACAGAAAGTAGAGTGTTTTTTATCAAATAATCACTGATCAATAGTTAATGTCATCATAAAGTTATAGTCAATATATAAAAAGATCATTCTGGGTCTGCTTCATTTTAGCCAATAAAAAAAAGTGGCTTTTGTGTTTGTTGTTGCTGTTGGTTTTGGTTTTGTGTTTTGTGGGTTCCACAAGTGTGAACATTCACGACTGAAGTAACAAATATTTCATCTGAAAAGTTATCTCTGTATGATTCAACAGTCATGGACTAAACATACATTTTGAGGAATCAGTAAAGAACCTAATAAATTAAATATACAGCTCAGAATGTATTTTTTCTTGTTCTTCAGAAATCTTGTTTACATAAGTGACTGAACACACCTTACAATATTTGTTTCTTCAACATCAAGATAGCTGCTGATTTTTTTAAAATTATTATTATTATTATTATTAGGGTTAGTGTCTCTGTGTTAATCAGAATGACTGGAAGTGAAAATGAATTCATCCTACACAGGATTTCATACCAAATAATGTTTACTATTGCATTCCATATAATCCTTGTGCTCTAAGCCCTCAGCTGGCTTCCATCAGGATCCATCAAAGATCATGAATATTAATGAATATTAAGTTTTCTTGAGGAAGTAGTTATTACCCACACAACAGCCTTTTTCAGTATGTAAGATAACTAAGTAAGAAATGTGTCCTAACACATTTCTAAGAGGTGAAGAATGGCCTAAGGAAATTCCTTATTCATGTATGTGATACCAATTCTCAATTCTTTCTGAAAGCAAACTGGTAACAGAAAAAAATGTAGTATGTCTGAATGACAATTTTCTTCACCTTAATGTCCTTAATACTGTTCTGTTCCTTAATACAACCTTGTCCTGAAGCACCACAAAAATAAAATAAAATATAAAATAAATAAAATAAAATATTTAAGCATTAATAGTGATGTTAAGCATTTTTGAGAAAGAGAAGACAAAACCCTTAATGTCTCCAATAAATAGGGATAAATGGGAATAACCAATTAGCCTGGCAGAGTAATATCAGAGTAAGTTAGGGTTATGGTCCTATAACACTGCAGTGTACCAGAGTGTAGTTCTTTCTTTGTGGATGTTGAGGTCCATTCCTCTCAAACCTTTAGAAACTTTGGTAAAAAATTCCTCAGTCTTATTTCCCTCTTGTGCTAAGTGCAGGCAACAAGCCCAGCACAACACACCTGAATAAGATGCATACACCAGAGCTGGTGTGTACTGCGTTGTAGCCCTACAATGGGGATTTCACTAGCTGTTTCTGACATCATAGAGACAGACACATGGCAACTCAAGCTAAATGTGAAAGGGGGAGCATAAGAGAAAGTTACAGGACAAAGCATTTTTTTTCTTTTTTCTTTTCTCTCTTTTTTTTTTTTAATGTTTTCCATCATAAAACAATTGGATACTCTCATTTTTTTAGTGTTGCAGTAACGAATAACCAATATGGTTTGTTATTTGTATGGATTTGTTTTCTCGGACCTTTCAGAAGCCTCTCTCAAATCACCCACAAGTAGACTACTAAATATTCTGCTAAGAGCAGTTAGTGTTACACCTAAAATGCATTAAAATTGCGAGTAAGGTGAACTATCCCCCAAAGTGCATCACATTTTGTTTCAGAAGAAACTAGGGTATTTTTCTGAAAAGAAAGCCCATAAGTGAACTGAGAGTTACACTGTGTGAGTGATAAAGGGATCAGGGCTCAGAAGTGAACTGAGGAGGCATGCCATCTGATAATTTAGATAGCCTTTTGAGATTTTTAAGATTTCCACACGTATCCAAAATCAAAATTAAATACAGTTTAATGGTTTGTTTGGATTTTTTTTCAGCTTTTCAAAATGGTAAGAAAATACTACCACATGACTGATCAAGTGAACATGTTACTTTTATAATGGAGAATAGAACTGACCACTTTTTGGCATTAAACACAGCTGACCTGTAAGTAGCCTTAGATTGTTCCCTTTAATGACATTTTGACAGAGCTTACTTTCCCACTTTCATCAAATGGGAAATTTTGCTATTAATAATGTCAGATTCCACTTTTTTATATGAGAGTATGTTTTTGAAGTAAGTCTATAAACAGAATTTTTACTTCATAAATGTTTCAGTGCTTACTTAATAATTGCAACATACATACACTAAACTTTGACCAGTTTTCTGATAATCAAAGGGTTATTTTTCATATCTCAGAATGTAACAAAGCCCTTATGTTTAAAGCTAAATAAATTAATGAAAAAAATCAATTTTACAAGTTTACTAAAAGAAAATATGGAATAAATTAGATTTAATGACAAGTATGGTGCGGGACCTTTTCAGAATGTAAAGAGAATACGTCATTTTGAAACGATATAAGTAATTTTCTAGACTTTATTATATATGATGGCAGGAAAGTTTTCCTTCTGAAAATTAACCAAATATTGCTTATTCATTATGTGCACAATGTGGTAATTAGGAAAGGAAGTTTGGAAGAGGGTATATTTGGAGAATATTTCAGCTAAATTTAACATCACATTGTTAATTTCTGTGCAAATAAAACAAATCTAATACTCCCACTTTACCTCGGAGACACAGAGAGCATGATTATGCTCCATACATCATGTGCATAACTTTTTTAAGACTCAGCTGGAAATAGTACCAGCTCGCATCGCTGTTTCAAGTTAAAACTGGAAGACAAAATATTCTTTACATAAATGTGTTACTTTACATGTTAAATTAATATCAAAGTTAATGAGTAAGATGGTATACATAACAAATGAAGCTTAGTTCCATTGTGATTTTTAGGGTAAAATATTCAGCAGGTTTTAGGCATCAGTTATGCAAACAATTACACTTGAGTTAGTCATCCTAGGTTCTCTTATAATCAAAAGAGAGAAGTGCTGTTGGAGTACAATTCATCTGGCCAGCTTCAGTTTTCTTTATTAATGTGTGATGAATTACACCAAGGAAGCACCTGTTTCTTTCCACTGATTGACAAAGAAATAACTAACACACTTCCTACCCTTTGTCACCCAGCCATTCTGCAGAGCTTTGCCTTGTATTTAAATATAATCAGTAGAGTAGATCTTGTCTGCACTGCTAGAGATCTAGATTTATTTTGAAGTGTAACAGCTTCACCATCATTTGAGTTAAATCTATCAGAGCCTAAATTACTATGTTTATCAGAGCATTAATTTTTATCTACAGTACCTTGGATTAGTGAACATTAGCCTTCATTGTTTTCCTTGGCTTGTATTTCTTTTTTCCCTCTCCGTGATTTTACTTTTTTTTTTTTTTTCTGAAATATGTACAGATATTCTAAAGCTGTTTCTATGGCTCTGTCCATGTGTCTCAAATGGAAATCTTCAACACTTCAAAAGAATGAATGCATGCGTGAAAACCCAAATCCATGCAGAAATAGCAGATCAGGAAGATCTGTGTATGTAACTGGAATTGTGAAGTGCGTACTGGCACCTGAGCTTAAGTTGCACTAAATATTGGGTCTAGTTCATACTGTAACAGGAGAGTGTTCCAAAGCTACATTTACCTGGAGTATCGCTGTGCTTGGAAGATGTCATCTCTACCTCAAAATCATATGTATAAAACCAGCACAGCACTCACAGGCTGCAATTTCAGGTATATCTGATCACAGTATAACAGCATAACATATCAGTTTATAGAATTTTACTTCAAAATTTTATCGTGTTCCTGAAGCTAGAAAATTTGAGCAAAGCTATCACAGTTAAGGTGAAGAAGGGTTACATATATTTACAAGAGCTTCTGTGAACAATCAGCATCACCTTGTACATCATTCCAATTCTTTGTAGAAAATGAAGCTTGAAAATTAAAAATGTAACTAAATATTTATTTTTTATTCAAATGTGAAGTTGTACCAAAGAATCTGCTCTATCAAAATCTAAAAATAAAATAAAATAAAAAATAAAATAAATCCCTAGCAAGATGCTCATCAACTTAAAAATAAAGATTAAAAAAAATACATTAAAAAAAGAGAGAGAGAAGGAAAAAGAGGGAAAAAAAGCCATCGTTAATGTTACCTGGCTTTCTGACAAGACTCATTTCAAAAAGATCCTGCTATAGATCTGTTTCATGTCTCTATAGCAGTACTGAGGAAAAAAAGCCATCCTCAGTAAAATAAATCCAACTTTACACACATCAGTCTTCCAATGACTAGGGAAACTCTCACATTATTCCCTTTTCTACTGTCTCCTCACTGCTGTACTTGTGTCTTAGATTATGACTCTGTTCTGTTGCCCTTTTGTTTTATCCATTTTACATCAGAAATTTGAACAAAATCTCTATACCGAGTTTCCAGTCACAAAAGTTACAGATAAGCATTCACCTTACGAATGATTTTTCTGGCCCTTCATTTTTTTTAGGATGCTCACTAATCATGTTCAGCTCTCTGCTAATCATTACAATAATTTTGTTTTGTTTTGTTTTGTTTTACTTTTCATTCTACAATATTTATGTTTTGTTACTATTTCCCCTAGTGGAGAAACCTGCAATATTGTGGTTATTGACTGTAATCTACGCTAGAGATAGCCATAACAGACATCAAATATTATGAAATCAACTTCAAGCAATGATTCAATTATTATTTATATTTTCATTGATAAATAAATATATCTTCTCAAGACTGAACTTTTAATTTTCACTCCTTACAACTCTATTTTTTTCAATAGCACTGTCATCTTCAAATGACATCTTTATCAAAATATTACCAATAGAATCTTTAAAAAAATATATTATTTAACTTACTAGCTATCCTAATTTTAGAAAGTAAAATTATAGAACTGAAAAAGTATGTGCAGTGACTGTTCCTATGTCTGTTTGGAAAAGTAATTTTGGTCTCTCTGTCTTTACACACATTTACTTAATTTACCCTAACATTTCTGTCTTTCTTAAACAAATAGCTGTTCAGAAACCAAAACCTAGACCAATCAGTTTTACTATCCTTCAGAGTGCTTTAAATTTAGAATGGCACTAGTAAATAGTTTTGGCTGAGGAATCAAACATCCTGATATCATATATATCTGTTAAGGATGCTTGAACTCATTACAGAAAGTGTTCTGTATATAACACTACAGACAAAACTTTGCCATCCAAACTGAATTCCAGTTGATTTGTTAGCTGTTCCTTTCCAATGAGTGAAAGAGAGATCCCAGATTGACAAAGCTACTAAAGCCTCATATATAAAGTTGAATAAGCTGAAATCCTGCTTTGTGAGTTCAAATCTCTGCCTTCAAACAGCATTGACAATGGCAGCTCATCTGAAACAGATTCTTTAGAAACCTATGATGAGCTAAAATTCTTGATTCTTGTTTTCCAGATAGAAACTGCTCTACTGAAAATACAGTGTTGAAAACATAGATATATTTCCAAACTTGTCTGTTCATCTGTGTATGTTATTGCTTTTTTTTCCCCTGAAGTAGAGAATTTGATGAATGCAGACATTTATGAATACTTTAAAATATTTTAAGTATTTTGTGACAAACCACACTGACACATAATAGCTTAGACAATAATGTGTTGTGCCTCATTAACCAAATTAATTGATTATTCTGAATAGTTTAAGAATATAGCTATTATGTAATTTAAAATGTGTTTGGTTGTCTTTTCTCAATACCACTAATTAATAAAACTGTTCTTCATATACTTATATGTGTATAAAAGTGAAAAAGCAAGGCCTTTCTACATAACTCTGTTGCTGTTCTTTCTGAGGGATTGCTTTTGGTTTTATATTGGTAATACTGACTCTAGTTTTAATGGTTGCCATTTCCCTGCATTTTTCTTCCCTAGAATATCTGTGGAGGAAGGAGAAAAGACAGGTTTGGAAGGAGCAATAAAATATTGGGGGGCGGGGTTTATTGATATATTTCTTTAAGGTCTACTTTTCAGCTCCTAGTATGAAGTTCTATTATACAACACATATGAATGCTGTAATAACTAAAGGAAACTAAGAAACCAGAACTGTTAAAAATACTGTCCCTGAATCTTGTCTGGACCCTGTTGCTATGCCTGTAGTACTAATAAACAGGATGAGGCCACATGGCACGTGTTCAGGTCCTACCAGGACACCATCTCCCATACAGAGTGATTTACCAGCACATAACCTCCGGTGCCTTTAGTCCTTGCTAAAGCTCTGTAAGACTATGTTTAGGTTCTATCTAGGAAATACCACCGGACAGAGACTGTTCTCTCCTAGCCAGTAAGGATGAGGCCATTTTGTGTTGGAGTGAGAAATGATTTTAGCTTTATAGGTACATTTGCCAGTGCCATCAGAGCCAGCAGACAAGACCTTGTTCTTTCTATTTATTCACATAGAGGTAGCCTCAAGGTTCATCCGAGGTTATTGATAGCCAGAGGATGGCCAAATAAAACAGAACTGTTTTACTGGGAGTGCTTGTGACTTCTGTTTGTTAACTGAGATTCCTCTTAATGTCATGGACAGGCCTAAAGGAGAAAATGGGTCTGTCCTAGCAAAGGGGAAGCAGAAACTTCTCAGTGAGAGAATCAAAGTTAGAAAAGCCATAAACAAGCAAACAAAAATTGTAAAAGGCAAATTTAGAACATGCTTCAAAATAACTCCTTAAAGTCTGTTCTTTGCTATCCATAAGGATTTCCCTAATGTGTATCTTAGCCATAAAAAAAATGAGGAAACGATTCAGCTACAGCCCATCCTGGAGTATTGCCTTTTGGAATCGTTTCCAAAGTTCCCTAGGGACTGAAAACACTCCCATTTCTCCCAAGCCTTCACAGTGCTGCAGCCTTGAGCAATTTTACTTCCCTTTGCTACAAATGTATCCTCTCTTTCTTTTTTGTCTGTTATTCAGAGCAAATTCAGCAAGCAGACCTCATCCTACTGCTTTCAGGGAAATTGTTTGATTGCTACTGTGCATGTTGCTTCTAGAGTAAATGACCTTCTAGTTAACAAAACTAACTGTTTTCAAAACTCATATAATATTTTGTAATTGTATCTAAAGAAGTATTTAATGTACATACATACATATATATATTACCAAACTAACATCTTTAACTTTTATTTAAATCTTCACAGCCCAAACTCTGAAGAAGGTATGCAAAGCAATGTGTCTTCTTGCACAGCTTCTTCCCTTCTTATGCACTCACATTTCCCTTTGAAATGCTGTAGCTGCTGTCATGCAATTAGGAAGCAGCTGGGTTATACACCTGCATCCAATACCTGGAAAATGTTCCTGGGTTCCTCCATATAGACAAGTTCATAATGTCAATAATACAAATTATATTGACAATATGGTTGAAAAACTGGACATTTTAGAATGCTTCGTCTCCTCTAGCATACCTTTTGTCAGTTTTTGATCTTCTGCCATTGTGGTAACAGATAGTGAAAAAACAAAACAACAACAACAACAAAAAAAAAACAGTATAAGCATAACTTTTAATATTAAACTTTGATATCTCTAATGATGTTAAGGTTGTTCACTGAGCACCAGAATTAATGTAACCTGGAAGGGAAGTCAATGCACCTTTATTAGACACCAAATTGCATGAGTTGGTGGAAGCAATCTTTATAAAACAAGTGCTTAAATTTCCTGGATAGTCAATAGTAAGAGTTTGTTTCATCTGAAGACCTCAGGAGGGTGATTCTACCTGCTTCAGTTTAACAAACAAATTTAAACTAATTGAATTTCCTTATGGTATCTTCAAGAAAACCTAGCCTTCTTCACGGAGTGCCCTCAGAGCAGCTCAGTAGTTTACAAGATGGGATTAATCATACCTAATTCAAACTGTTTAAAAGCTGATTGTTTAATCTAAGTTTATTGCTTAGTTTTCAACTATGATCAACAGCAGAGGTAAATCTTTCCAGAGGATAATTCATCTCATCCTCTGGATATGCCCATTAGCTGCACTGACTGTAGATACCCTACTGTCAAGCAAAAGAGCATCAGGGAATGAGCTCAAACACAGGACACCTACTTATTCACAGTATATAATTGCTTACTGCCTTCCTGGCAGTGCCTTGGATTGTTACAACTTGTTTTCTCCCAGCCAAATCCATTGTATAAGATGCACATGCAATTAATGATATTGAAGTTGTTCAATGAGCACCAGAATTAATTAAAATCTGAAGCAGAACTCAGTCCATCTCTATTAGCCACCTTACACCTAATTTCATGTTTTTGCAGAAACAGTCCTGCTCAAAAGAGTACCTGTTGCCTGGAGGGTTATTAGTGCTATTAGTCACTGCTACTCAGTGCTGTTCGTGTTCAGAGCTTCATTCAGCACAACAGATGTGGCCTCTATGTCCACAAGTAGGGGTAAATAACTAATGTTTAGATGGCTAGTGATGTTGAGGTAACTCCAATCCCAGTTGTGGGTGGAAATAAGATGTCTAAGTCAGGTAAATTGAATTTGCTTACTCATCTTTGGACTAGCTTGTACCTGATAGTGAAGTGGGACCCCTTACCAATTGGGTAAAGTTGTGTTCTTTATTTTTTCTTTAGCAGTGGTACATGCATATCCCATCATATGTCCCTGTACATTCCCTGGCCTTTTTAATGGGCTGAATTAATACTGAAGCCTTTCTATTAATAAGACCGATGCAGATTTCCCTTCCCAAGTACTTATTCATATGAAACTCATGAGAACTTTAGTATTTTTGGCACTTAGAGCTCTACTAGAGGAGACTGAAATTAAGCTGTGGGTTTGAAAGTTAGTAGTGTACACAACCATGCTCACACAGCAAGTTCAGTACAGAAGTCTTGTCTTCACAGGAGATCATTGAAAGTTTTTGCTAATATTTAATAAAGGCAATAGCAATAAAAAGCTATGCTAGTATTGCAACTGCTATATGACTAGGGTGATATAAACATCCTTGTTCATTTTGGAAACTTTAAAAAATGTTAGTGATGTAACTTTTAAGTGACAGTAGTCAAGAAAGTACAGCATTTTCTTTGGAATGACGAATTTCTTTTTAGCATTATTTCCTTATTGACAACAATTTTGAGATATTTGTGAAGGAATAAGTGTTCTTTCAAGATGTGTCTAGGTTTTTATGAGAACATATATACAGCTGGCCTAATACTTATTACCATGGAATGTACTCACTTATACCAGTATTTTTATAAACAGTGTTTATAAGGAAAAAATGAAGAAAAATGATTGGAATAACAAAGGATGTTAAACATGCAGAAAGGTATCAAACTAAATATAATATAGTTTTCCAAAAGTTACCATCTGCCATCTCTGCCTTCAGAGTCACATGACTGGTCGTATTGAAGGTCTTCTACATATATTCACTTAGGTTAAGTATTTACAGATTATTTCAAATGAGAGCCCAATATGGTGATAGTAGACCCAAACAGCAGTAAATTGCAAATGAAAGCTCCAGAAATATGGTTGTTTCACATATCACAAAATATGCAAAAGCCCTTATATGAGCTTTTCTCCCAGCTTAACATACTCTGAGGTTACTGTGAGGTCTCTTTGAGACCTTTCAACTTCAGCTAGTGTCATTTTTACCATTTCATAAGACCAAAGACCAACGATGTTGTAACCAGCTGGAAGCAGCAATATCCTAACATAAAAAGATTGTAAAAGATTTTCTTTTGTTTCTATTCTCTACCATAAAAATTCTGTCCAAAACAATTCACTTTAACTTTTCTTACTTTCAGTTTATGGCAGTTTGTGGTTTCTTCTATGCTGTCCTTTATGTTTGCAATAAACAAGCATGTACCATTGAAATATTCCCTTAAAACAAACTTTTATGTCTTTCAGCAGGTATCCATGTTGGAATCAAATTTAAAATAAGATGCATACCTATTTTAAACTTGGTCTTTAAACTGGACAGCTGGGAAATTTTCTGTTTGGACTATGTTATCTGTCTAATTGAACTGATTTCTGAGGTCTGCAGATTGTGGCAAAAGGTGCTCTACAGCAAGATGACATTTCTAATTGACTCATCTGAACCGCAGCATTACTCCTGTCTTTCATTTGATTGGGTATGGTAAGTACATCATGATGCTTATGGTCTTCAGGGAGGGTGGATCACCTTCCTAAATTTAAGACGTTACGTGAATTATGAGTTCTGAAAGTGTCCATTACATACAAGCAACCACCAACTGAATTTCTTCCTGACGTGGTCTGTTACTATGAAGACATTAGGGATGCTATTTTAAGTCACATGTGCAAGCTGCCTGGAGACTATAATCGGGTTGAATAATCAGGTGGCATGGCAAATTTGGACTGTTGTATGGTACATTGAGTCCATTGTTTTTGTATTCAACTCTAATATTTTTTACTTTCTAAGGAATAAAGTCCCTTTTCTCTTTATTTGCATTTAAATTCAGTGAACCTAGAAAAGCAGGCATACAGTTGCACTAAACTCATCAGTTATGTGCAAACATCAGATATAAGATTAAAACTAGTTACTAGGGGCTCCTATAAGCATTATTATACTGCATCTGTTTTTATTTCAGAGCCTTGAATAGAGATAGAATGAAGTCTATGTTGCTAATCGTTTGTTGGGTTGTGCCTCATTTACTAGTTTTCCCTTTCTAAAATATTGCTTGCATATTTTGTAGTCCATGATTATGCAGAAACAAAACCACAGATGTTTATATTACTGAGGTTTCTTTCTTCTAACTACATACTCTCTTAAACATGTCCCATGAAAAATCTACGTCTCACCCGTTCATTTCATAATCATGTCAGAGATATTCTGAAGCAGCATTTTATGGTCTTTTCGTGATTATCCACAATCTCTTTGCCTCCCATTTTTCATTTCTTTCCTTCCTTCATGTCTCCTTCTGTCTCTTTGGTATGTCTGACTGCTGTCAAGTCATTCATCCAGTTCTGTTGCTGTGTTTCATATTCACTGGAGTGATTATCCAGTGGCCAAATGCTGGCTTAATGTTCCTCACAATGTCAAACTCGTACCCAGTGGCACAGTTATACCAATGGTAGGTGCTTTGGAACAAAAGCATGTTGCCATTCATCATAGGCACAATGGGAAGACACGACATTTGTTTTGCTTTCCATCTATTCAAAATATTTCTGGAGAGAAAGGGGGTTAGTAAAGATAAGCAATGGCAGTCTAATTTCTGAGGCTGGAATTAGCATGGTCCAGCTGTAACAAACTAAATCTGTATCTGGCCGATACTAGTGATCCAGGCTGGTCACTGTGGAGAAACAGGAATGTCTAAGGGTGATACATGCCAGTTATCCTAAACAGCTAGCTTAGAAAAGCAGAGTCATCCATTTAAGAGACCATACATCACTAACTATTAGAGGAACTCGCTTCTAATTCCAGTTGCATCCACAACCTTAAAATGATGTTCTGCTTCAAGAACCAGTGGAAGAAAGGCTAATTATTTGAGACACCTTCTTGGGAAAAAAAAAAAAAAAAAAAAGTAACAGGGATTTCAGGTGCCATTGACAGCAAAAGGAAGCTGGTTTTACCAAATCATCATGGAACTCATGGATCTCTTACTGAGTTAAGAAAGCATGTTTTATCGTTATCCAGAATCTGCATAGAGTGAGAGCAATGATAGAGCTATGCTGACCAGAGACTACTGCATTATTTAAGGGGCTTGAAATAACAAGGAATGTATTTAAACACACTTTTCTTGTAATGTAATGTTTGCTAAGGACATAGCCGTGCACTCTTAAACATTTATATAAATATTGTTGCTTTATATAAATAGTGTTGTTCTTTTCATCAGAGCTGTATTGTTCTCTACATTTTCAAAATTGCCTTGGAATACATTTTTCTTTCTCTAGCCTGAACAGCATATCTGAAAGAAAGAAGTGAAAGGACTAGAATTTTGGAAAATCACAGCTACCCTCATGTGATGTTAAGATTTCAACTTTGCCAAATTTTTCGTAATATTGTGCATGGTAATTATAAAGAAAATATCTTCTTTTTATGGGGGTGAGATTTCATGCCCCACCATTTCTTTCAATATGGACAGTTTCTACCAAGTTATATCATATCTCATCTTCACCATCATACAAACTACAAAACTACATGTTTCCTCGCATTACCACTTCAAGTGGAAGTATCTGCTTACATCAGTATACAGAATGTATTCCATAACTGATCATAAACCTATCAATGTCAAGGTACCAGAAGATCAGTATTTCTGTCTCTGCTCCTACCTTGAGCCTCTTTATATTCTTTCTACAGTAACATCCTGCCTGCATAGTTCTAGACTGAAAGAACAGCTGATAAGGCATACTTTGACACAATTTAATATTCCTCTTTGAACTGTAAAATTTTCTCACTTCACTTTGAAGCTCTTCAAGATACTTCTACATTCAGACACTAAGTACACTGAAGTAGAAGTAATAATCCTATTATTTCAAACTCCAGAATTGTAAAACCTGAGGAAAGATCAAGCAAAATGGAAATTTAAACTCTAAAGAAGTTGGATTTTTATCATATTTAATCAGAGTTCATAACACATTTGTATAGTATATTATATGCCAAGGCATAAAAGAGTGTTGTTCTCCAGGTGTGTGGGAGGAGTTTGAAGACCCATGATATACAAGTTATTGTGAATGCCTACATACAGTGTTAACCTTTTGGGAGCAAAGTGTGATCAAAGGTACTTGTGGTTTGCAGGGCTGAAAGCTACTTCTGTTAGATTAGATCTTAGTGGGTAATAAGCAGTTATATGAACACACATTATTTTTAGTGGAAAACAGAACTAAGCATCTTGCCAGTATGTGGTACATCTCAAGGAGCTTTAGGTATCTACAGTATCTAAATGTGAGCCAGTCAGCATAGACTTCCTTTATAATCAAAGGAAAGGAAAAGGCACTTCTAGGAATTTTTTGTATAGACTTTGAGATATAAAAAGTCCAAGCTAAAAGAAACCGTTCTTCTCTAGTGTCTAAAAAGGCAGCCTAGATGACTAGATCAGATGTAGACACCTACAGTTTACACATATATTTAATAAGGTGAATGTCAACAGCAGTTTTGTGACTAGTTCATCAGTGGCCAACAAAGGTCTTGACTTATTCTGGCTGACCACCTGACAGTAACTAAACACTAGAATTTTTCTCAGTTAGTGACTGATGAAGAAATGGGATGGATTTCACATTAGCTCTCTGGTTATTTTTTTTGGTATGGGAAAGTTTTAACATTTTTTGTATAGTATGAACATTTGTAGATAATGCTTGTGAAAAAAATAAATAAATTTGGCATGCAATATAGCACATTAACTTCACAAGAATATTAGAAGGTGGAGATTAGAAGGTAGAACCCTACAGATTTAAGGGGAAATTTAAGATGAATTCTGCATGGGGTAGAAAAACACCAGGACAAAAAAAAAAAAAAAAAAAAAAGTATGTAAAAGTATGTATTGGAGTTTAGTAATGGCCACACACACACAAATTTCTAGAAACCACAAACAACAGCAATTTTCCATGTGAGCAGTAGGATAAAAAATGAGCAGGAACAAATTCAGTGAGATCCACATCAAAAAAAAAGTAACTTTGTATGGCAAAATTTAGCAGAGCTCTGTTTTATTATGTCTTGTTACAAGCCAGCAAAGATAGGATCTTCATGTCAGATCTCCACGATCCTTTCTGTGAATCTTGGCCCCTCAAGGCACAAGCAGCACAAGGTCTTTTGTACCAAGCAAAAATGTAACATGCCAACAGCCAACATTAACCTCATAAAAATACATATAACCAACTCAACACTGGGAAAGAGGTCACAGTTATCATTGAGAGCCCTCCAGAATTCCAGCCTCACTGTATCCTGGAGGTGCTAAGTCCCACATACTCTGAAGCTTTATGGTTTAAATTGTTTTATTTGTCCACTCACTTATATGCAAGGAGAGGTGACACTGTCTCTTTTCTTCTCAGCTTCTGTGAACAAATGTCAAGAGAAGACAATTCATGCTCTGTAAGTGCCATTCCACAATTTAAATGCTAAATATGGAGTAGAATCTGTTTTGCCATCAATTTATACCAAGTACATTAATAATGGTATAATTTTAAATAAGTTAAACGTGGGCTCATGTTTGCATAACTAAAATTATTTTTCATATAAAAGAAATAAAATTCATGACAATTAAGTCACAGTCAAATACTGCATCTGTAAAACAGATTATACACATACAATCTCCTATTTTCTAGTAGAGCTACTGCTTGGAAGAAGGAAAAAGTCTAGAACACACAAAGGTTTTTCTTATTATTTTAGAATAAGTAACTAGTTTTTGTTGTAATATTAAAAAAGTAAAGAAATATATATGTTCTTAGAGTATTTTTCCTCTCTCAACCATGTGGATTCTTTCAACTCATTTCACTTATATATGTAGATTTTATACTGCACATTTATAGCTATGAATCTCTATATTCACAGGGTACAGCAAAGTATTTGCTAGATCTTTGGCAATATCTGTAATTGTTTTATGATTAATGTCAGTTAATAGCCCCTCCATAAACAAAGAAATAGGTTTCACACATATGAAAGAAACAAAAACAAAACCAAACAAACTAAAAAATGTTTTCTGAGCTTCCTGATAGTCAGGTTTTGTTGATATTGATGCCTCAACCATTTGTACTCCTATTTTATCCATACAAAAGGGGACAGTTTTAAATGTTCCTGGAGTCATCCAGGAGCAACTTAGAGAACTGCACACATTTTGATATTATATCAGCATTTGAGCATATAAATTATGCCTTCAGTTTCTCAAATAATTCTTTATAACTGAAGATGTGAATCTCACTGTTTGCCTTTGTTTTGATAGCTTTGCACAGAAATAAGATCTGAGTGCTAGCTAGGATGTCTATGTTAATGTAACTAATTTTGCTTCATAGGTCAGCATTGAAAGGATTTATATATAGCATCCAGTGTGTGATGGCATACAATGCTTGAAGTGCTTGAAGGTAATTTTTTTTTCTTCACCCATTTTCAACTGGGTATAAGGACAGACTACTCAAGCAGCCTGTCCAGCATGTCTGGAAAGCTCAGTCCTTTACGACTCTACTGCCCAGTATCATAATCAGCAGTCTTCTCCTGTGTTTTTTTTTTTTTTTTTTTTTTTCATTTTCAGGATTTTGAGATATTATCAAATTAGAAATGCATATCTATCTTTGCTATCCCTTAAATCATCATTTATAAGAGTTGAGGCATCAGTACTAAATGAAAAATACAAACTTGCAGAATTGAAAAGACAAACATCAGTTAAAACCTGAAATCATACTAAAATCCCGAACTGTTAAAAAAAAAAAAATTTCATTCCTCCCTCAAAAAAAAAAAATAAAAGTAATAAAATAAAATATAATTACAATATAATATTACAATGTAATATAATTTTGTTATTTACATTACAGCATATATGGCTTTGAGTTGTATTCTGCATCCAGGAAAGCTAAAACTTTTAAAAATGAATGTCAAACTTACATAGAGGCACCTAAAAACCTTCCCTTGCCCCCGCCCCCCACCCCCCAAAAAAAAGAAAAGGTATTTTATAAGACATGGAATCAAATAATGAGATAGCACACTATATAAATATCAAGTTTAGCTCCACTTAGCAACAGTTTATAATTGGAGAACAGTTAATTCAGTTAATTCTCAAAAACACAATCTGAGAACACTGTTAATTTAGAGAAATGCCATAAGTAAGCTCATACAGCAACTTCCATGCATTTCAACAAAGAAGGTAAAACAGAGGTCGTGTAAGCGAAAATGCAGTAACAAAGTAATTAAATCTTACATGTGGGAAATTAAAATATATATTTGAAAATGTTGAAAACCTTGAAAAGTACAGGGTTGTTCGTACTGAAAAATGAGGATTTCAAAATAAACAAGATGAAGATACCAGGAAAAGTTAGCAGCATCAACAAAAAGGGCTAAAGATGATAAGACAGTAGATGCATTTTTTTATTTTTATTTTTATTTTTTTAATGTGAGGAGAAATGGTAAAAATAACAGGACTCTAATAGATAATTTTGTTTACTAACTTTTAAGGTCAGGAACTTGATTTTAACCTCTATGCTTGCAATGAGTGTAGCAATTATTTGTTTTGCAGAAGATTGGTTATAAAACAATGGGGAAGCAGATGCTGTTTTTGAGCTTAAGTAGAGTATCAAGCTAAAATGTCAGGTAAATAGGCTAATGGTAAAGGTCAAAACATTTGAATTAACAAGAAAATATATCTGCTTACTGATATGTATATTAGCTTACATGCGCATATATACAGAAGTTTATATGTAAGTGAAAGGAAAAAAAACACTATTAGAACTTTCTAGGGTGTAAGAATCTTCAAGCCAACTGCCATAATATAATGTATAGTATCTTTAAATCTAAACATATCTAAACATGTATATGCACATACATAATTTCCTGAATTCATTTTCCATAAAGCTACATTATAGCCATTAGAAAAAATTCCACCCAAGTATCATGTTGTCTCAGAGGAAGGAGAGGCTAATGTCCTAGTTTATGTAAAAGTCTATGTTTGCTGTTAATTTCAATTGTATTTATTTGTGTTAGAGACCCATAAATGCTGTCCTTCTGGATCATCTAGCGCATCTAGCCAGGTCTATTTTCCTTCAATAGCTGACAACATCTTTTGTCTTGTAACAGATGTTGTATTTTCTGTGCATTAAAGGACAAGTGTTGCTGAAGAAATAATCAAAACAGAATGAGAAGGTAGAATCTGTCATTCCCAAAGATCATTTCTTGAAGATCCACAGGTCTGGATAACAACACATGCCAAGAAAACTATTTAGCTTTCCGTTGTGTCTCTTTACAGCAGACTGTTGGTTCAGTTTGGCCTGACACTTCTATCTTAGTTTCCTATCTGGTGACCACTACTATGTATGTTGTTCCATCATGTGGGATTTTTGATAGGATCATCCTAACTCTTTGTTTTACCACATTCTAATCAGAATTAAGGCTTTACAAATGTAATGAAACACGCTGGAAAAAACAGTTTAATAAATTTATTGACCTTCTGCTGAAGTTGGAGGGTTTCTTCTTCTTTTTTTTTATTTTTTTTTCCTTCTTTTATATGTATAAAGGCAAATAATTAAAGGCAATGATTTTTTTTTTTTTTTTTTTTTTTTTTAGTTCTTTAATTAAGTGGGAGATTTCTAGAAGACAGATTTCAACAGAGTTTTCCAAAGAGCTGTCTCCTCATTCCTGCTCTCCCCCCAGATCAGCATATTGGAAGTATGCATTTGTTCTGTAGTAATGAGAAGTTAATTTACAGTTTCTTCACTCCTTATTTGGATAAATCCATATGAAGAGAAGAAACTATTTTTGGTCTAGGAACATATGGAAAGGAATGGGAGAACTCACATCTCACGTTAACCACTATCTTCTAAATCGGAATAAAGACAAAGATATTAAAGTTGAACTAACTGAACATCTTTGTATTATTTGAAAATATATTTAAATATCGACATGCTTTGCTATTGTTATCTTTAGTTCTCCTTACATTGTGATTATATCTATAACATTTTTGTTCTCTTCTGTTGTCTATGAATTTGATTCCTCAGTTTGTTAGAGCATAAGGACTTGGGTTATAATGCACTTTATATTGTCAATATCAGTTTGACTGCACGCTTTTCTACATTCTGCAGGGGATTTGTTTTTATCTTCAGTCTTGCATTTGTTGGATCAAGTTGTTAGCTACCATAAGGTGTCAAAAGTCTACTAAATTTATGCTATTGATAAATCTGTCCCACGGTTACCGGCCAGAAAAAAACTATTGAGAAAAACCAGTGTTATATCAAATATTTTGCTTAGATGCTGGGCTGTGGGAAAAAAAAAAAAAAGAAAAAAAAAGAAAAAAAAAGCAGAGTAGTGAAACTTTTTTTAGTAAAGCAGGATCTTAAAAGCCTTTAGATTATGGATTAAAAAAAATAAAATAAAATAAATTTGTACATATTGCACCGAGTCATTATTTCATACTGCTTATGCCTCTTATTCACATGAGTTTGAGCCTGAAGTTCAGAGGTCCTGAAAAACTTCTTTCTCGTTGTGAGAAAAATTAAACCTATTTCCACCTGCCACAACGGTATAGATAAATTTCAATTTCAAATTTTCAAAATCAAATATGTCCAGCTCATTCTATACAAAATACAAGAGCTTAAATTCAGCTTACTTGCAAGCTGCTAACATAGTTTGTCTGCAAACCAGATAAACTTCCAGTTGAATGGTATAAATGACCAAAGCTGAAATAATTTTGTAAAAGTAAAAAACATGGATATTTGAAGTGCTGCATTCATCAGAGAAAAATGAGACAATCTCAGCAAAAATAAATAAATAAAATCTAACTATAATTATCACTGCAGATTTATTGTCATCAATATCACTTTATCAATAGCATATGGATATGCATACTATAAAAATAAATTTAAATATTTTTCATTTTGACATTACATCAAAACATCAGTTTCACTCTTTAAGACTGAAAGACATAATTTGGGTATACAGGGAAGCACTAAGTATATTTACACCCCAGTGTGAGCAATCAGGAGCAGGGCACATAGCGTTTTGCGAGTTACTGCTGCTCAGCACTTCTGAACAAAATGTGCCTTGCAAGTGTGTCCACAGGCTACTACAATGCAGTGTGATGCTGTGATACATAAAGTAGCTGTTAGTGTGCTTGATTTGTGCACTAGAAACAGTATTATGCTTGGGCTAATTATAGGGCAGAATAATATTTTGAGGAAAAAAAAAAAAGAAAAAAAACTGTGTGTGTGATGCAGATGGAATGAATGGAGATGATGGAATAAAATAAAATGAGAGACTATTTTGAGGATAAGTAGAAAAAGTATTTGAAACTTTTATTGATGTATTCACTGGAACACTTTATTTTACTTGCTCATTTTGACACATGTTCGTGTTTAAAAATGTAAAAAAAAAAAAAAAAAAAAAAAAAGGCCAGGATATTTTTGGACAATTAGTCTTCCATCAAAGCTGAAAACATAGGATATAAGATTGTTTTACTCATGTTGGGAAATAGTGCAGCTGAGATCAGAAATAGCTTTCCTGTTGCTCCAAAAGGAACATGACTATACTTAATTAATATAGAATTCTTCAAACCAATTTTATTAAAGATGTAGCTAACAGTCCTAATCGGTATGTGTCTTAATGACTACAACAATTTCTTAGAGAAAGATAAGCTATTTTTACTTCGTTCTCCTCAGAAAAATTCTACTTTTGCCTCTGTATTTGTCTTGTATTTGTTCCAATTAAATCATAATGCTATGTTAAAGTATTTCAAATAATTTGGCACATTAGCAAACTTATTTAGTATCTTCTTAACTTTAAGTATATCATACCATGACACAAAGAAAGATGCCAGATTTGTTCACTAATGCCTAGAACTTTTATATATATATATATATATATTATATATACTCCTGAGTGATCATATTCTACTAATTGAACTTTACAATATTGTCAATTATTTTTCATTATAAAAATGACTGGAAAAAAATAACTGAAATTATTCATACATTTTCAAAACTACTTGATCTTTCTTTTTACTTGCACACATGTCTAGTGCTGACGATTCATCATTACCAGCTTTTACCAGCTTTAATTTTTAACTTGCCAGTTAAGATTAACAGTTACAACACATTGTTATGCAAGTCTCTAACTTTATTCATGTGCTTTCTTTCATTAAAGGCAATTCAACACTTGAAATATGTGTAGCTGAGTTTCACTAAATAAAAATATATTAAAAAAATGAGATCGCAAATGCAATTTGTTATATGTAAGTTTTTTGGTTTTTGCTTTTTTATCTTTAGGTAGTTGCTTATCACTGTTCAAATATATGAAACTATATTGTTGGGTTATGTCTCAAGCGTTCTTTACAAATGAAATGTTTAACAGCTCTGTTGATGATGAAAATAAAATAGGGAAAATATACAACAATCTCTCATAGACACTGTTTTTTAAGGTGTAATGAATAAGGAATAAACTTGTTAATCAAGTGAGTAAATATGACTCAGATTATATGCAAGGAGCAGATCAACTAAATAAGCAGATTCTATTTTTACAGTCATACTTCACATTATAAAATAGATTTAATAGAAAATTCAGTCTTATTGTAAAAAGAAAAACTAGATAAATGGAAATGGAGTTCAGCTTTCCTCTGCTAAACCAAACTATGGACTCCCTCACTGTCTTTAAAGCCAAACATAACACATTAAAAAGCAAAATTTTAAGCCTATGTTAAAAAGATAAATTGTGATAGAATTTGAAGGAGTATCTAAAAGCAAAATGGTTAACTATGTTTGAATAAATGAAATAATTTTAAAAAGTAAGTATATTCTATTATAGCATTTAATAAAAGTATCTCTCTTCTCTAAATACAGAAGTTGTGATTTTTGAATTTTTTAATTTTCAAATAGTATTTGTTGGATCCCTTAAAAGAGAATTTGTCTGTGACACTATTGTATCTGTATTTTCATTCACTCATTAAATTCATAATTGTTTCTGTACTGTGCTATTTTCAGGCTAATTTATGAGATTAAAAAGTTGTGGGTTTATATTGTTCTAAAAAACCAGTAAGATACAGATTCAATATTTTTTTTTTTTTTTCAAATTCACTCTGATAATAAACACCATATGTAAAGGGCATGGAATCGACTTGTGGTATCTGAAAGCTTGCAGAGTGTGATATTTGTTTTGCTGTAGTTTAATATTTTAAGTTCCATGCTACAATTTAGCCCAGCTTTTGAACACAAATATTGTATTCAGTTGAGATGAATCCCTGTTTGAGAAAGAATCTGGACTAGCTTCAGAGGAGCTCACTGCAGACTGTACTGCAAAACTACAACTGATATTCAACAGTGAGGTGCACAACTGGAGAAGAGTTTGCTGACTGTCAGCAAAGGTGATGTAATTTGTCTAAATGTAGTTGAAAACACAACTTTATTTGCTTCTGTTACTTATGTGTCCATCTGCACAAGTAGCCTTGGATTTAACTGCATGTCCAAAATGTATGTCACAAATGGTAGTCAAAATCATTAATCAAAACAAAGAACCTTTTTTTTTTCTCTTTTTTCTCTCTCTCTCTTTTTTTTTCTCTCTTTTTCTCTTTTTTTCTCTTTTCTACTGAAACAATGTGAATCATAGCACAGGAGACATGGAAAATGGAGAGTTGCGTGTTGTCAGCATCTAGTCCAGCACCTCACTTCTGAACTTCTTAGTAGTTTCCATAACACTTTGAGTAGGAGGAAAGAAGAAGAGGCAAGGTCTACTCACAGAATTAGGCCAATATTTGTCTACTATTTCCTATTTCCCTGCTACACATCTTCCTACAAATGCAAGCTCAGTCTCTCCCTTACTAGTCTATCCTTACTGAGGCTGTGGGCTAGTCAAGAATAACTTGTAAGAAGCAGAGCACTCATCAGTTGAAGTCAGCTGAACAATACACAACACAACGGACAACTTGTTGTTAGTAACAGCTAGGGAAGATCACGATTAGAATCATGAAAATATATTTAGTTCAATGCCTGAAGCCATCTAAATTGGGTGTTAAGCAATTCAGAATAATTTCTTCGTGTGAAAGGACCTATCATCTTTCTCTTCTAGAACTGGGTATTCAACCCAGCTTGCAATACTCATAAGTTCTCACAAGTTGCTGACCCAGCACAGGGCATTCATATATGGGCACACTGAGGTCACCAAGAGCCATTAGTCTTACTGACACAAAGCTACGAAGAAATCTGAAAACTTAGCCAAATATTCGACAGTAGACTAGGGCAAGCTGAATGTTTATGGCATCAATACCATTTTTATCGGTGCATACACGCACTTATATATATTTTTCTGTTTTTTAGTTTGGTTTAGTTTTGATTTGTTTTGTTTTGTTTTTAGTATAGTGTTTTAAGAACAGTCGCACAATGAAGGGCAGAGTCACTGTGTCTTCAATACATAGATATGAATAGCTATCCACTTGAATTTACTGAACAACTTTACTCACTAACAACAGAGAGTGCCTTTCAAAAGTCTGTACAACAGCTCACCCAGCAGCCCAGGTAAACTGAAGAGAATTAAATTACTATATTTTGTTACGATAGGTAGAGTAACAAGGTTTGGGTGAAGCTACATTTAAAGGGGGGCAAACCAATTCATGAAGTTTCCTCCTATTTTGGCTAATGTTTGTAGTTTCCAAATGATTTTAGACGAGAATACAGTTTTGTGTATATTCTTTTCATCTATATCCTTCTCATTGTGTCCCATCTCAGAAAGAAGGGACTTTTGCAGCACAAGACTTTGCAGGAGCTCAGGATGTCATTGGAGAGGGCAAGGAGGAGTGAGGGTTTCCAGAAGTGCAAAATAAGGGCACAGTCTACCATGATGGAGAGCACAGCTTGCAGAGGCTGGACAGCTTCATTCTCCCCCAGCTGCAGGAGCACCACTCAGGAGGTGTTGCCAAATGATGTCTTAGATTTATGTTTCAAGAAGCAAGCAACAAGGGCAAGGAAACATTTGTTATTGCGTATCTTCCATGAACAGATGTTTCTCAAGTCATCTGAGTCCATTTTTTAGCCCAATTATTTGGGCCTCTGGTTGGACAGCAGGGTTATGTTTGGCCAACAGGATGGGAGAATGCTTCAGAAAGAATTATCATTGGCTACTAGACATTATGTTGGTCCTGGTGGCACACTGGTGGCACTCAGTGGCTAATTTCACGGTCAAAGTGCCCCAATAGAGCACGGATCTCAGAGGAAGACCTGAAGAACATTTTTACAGCAGATTCAGTTTTACAGTAGATTCAGCTAGAGGTGTAAAGTCCTTAAATACAAATATCAAAAGTATTATGAACAATATCTAAAATGATATCTACAGGTGCTACTGTATAATTTACAAGGTCCCACTGAACCTTGGCTTTCAGCTTTTGCTCTAACATGAACACATAAAGTCTCTCCAGTCCCCACAGTTTTTTCATCACTTGCAATTTTCTCTACATTACACAACATTTCCCTCTTATACACTAATTTACTTTTCCCCTTAGCCTATTAACCATCAGGTTCCCAAACCATACAGTACAAGTGGTGTCCCTGTCCTTCTACGTTCTATTTTTCTCCTTTTCCACTCCTTCATTGCTCATCTTCATTCTCAAATTAAACTAGGAGACAGGTAGTTCTATGCAGCATTTGAGTTAGCTACAGGAATCTCTAAAAGATAACCATTTTTTCTATAACTGCATCTATTTCAATAATTGTTCTTACATGTCTGTGAAGGTATATTACATAATTTTATGTGTTAATGCACCAGGATTCATTCCTATAAAACAGTGGAAGAAGTCTATCCCACAGAGTGTGGAGAGGGGATTTTGAGGAAGGCATTGCAACATTACCAGTACACCAGCCATTTGGCTTTATTTCTCCTGGCATCTTCTTTGACCTAGCCTCGAACAAGCATCGCTATGCTTTAAACCATGGTCTCATTTGTGCAGATGTTCACAAAGCAGAAAAAAGTACATGCTTTTTGCACGAATGCAAAGGGAACGGAAACCAAGAATTACACCTAAAAGTACCTGAAAAGTGTGGACAGATTTTATTGGATGTTTGTATAAAATGTCAGAGCACGGATTAATTCTGGAGAAATCCTGTCCCTATTGCTCTCCAGTTTTAATTTCCCCTTTTATTTCAGAGCTGCTTCTTTGGCATATTTTTCTTGCTTTTGAAATCCCTTCTTTTTAAAGACCACATTTGCACCCATGCTCTCTTTTGTTCCCCATGCTTTTAAATCTACATGCTCAGAAATAAATTCTGTGGCTTCTCCTGTTTTCCAGCTGTTCAGTGCTTTTCATGCTACATCCCCCTAGACTGTTTATTTAAGAGAGCACAGGGAAGATCCTTAGGAACTGAGAGAAGGAAAGGCAGCAAACAGCTTAAAACAGTAAGGAGTGAGAATTTCAACAGCCAAGAAAGAAAAATTGTGAGACAGAGGACAGAACAGGTGATGATGATACAGCTTATCTTTAGTTCTTCTTTTCCCAGCAACTTCTTTGCTTCTTCTGAGTATAGATCACAGTAACATCCCTCCGAAGTATTTCAGAATAGCCCAACATCCTAACCAGAAGGAGCATTTCCAGTTTCTTGTTGGCATTCTGAAGAAGCCCAGGCACCTTGCAGCGAAACTTTGCTCCATAAAAATCACAGAAGCAGACAACTTTGACCAGCATGAGAATTGTCCTGCCTGTACCCAGCCAGTCCAGACTCAGAGTATGCAAATCCTGAGCCTTAGAGGAGGACAGAGACAGGGGAAGCGATGCTGCAAAGCTGACACTCTCCATTTGTAAGTGTTCCCTCTTCCCATGCTGTGACAGCTGTGAAATGTTCATCTCTCTGCAGATGCTGAAATGTATCCACAAATTAAAGACTTCTATACTTCAAATGAAGCTAATATATAAAGGAGAATGCTTTACAAGTGAAATGAATAGATAGAGCCTGTGCAAACACTGATTTCCAGACAGGATAACATCATAAACACCAGGAAATTAAATTAATGGCTGAACAGTACTAAACTCCCAAGCATAATAATCAGATATAGGTGTTTAACTGTCTGTGACTGAGGACTCCTATATCTTGTTATAAGTCTCCCCCCTACAGAGTGCATGCCTCCTTCAAAACACAAATATTTGAAATTATGATGTATGTGTGCTGGAGTATGATAAAATACGTAGGAATTAAAGGCTTGATTCTAAAAAAAACCAGCATGACGGGAAAGTGTATTTTAATCCTAAAAACAGAGGAGCCATTTTTGTACTGGTTTTGTTTATTTGCTGTTTAGTCAATTTAATATTATGTACTTGAAACTAATAACGGAGTAAGTATTAGCTCTGACATATCAGTAACAGCAAAAGTTTTTACTTTTTCAAGTACATTTTTATTTGACTTACGCATTAGCTGACAGAGGGAAATATAAAAAGATAATTAGGGATATTATTTTTTGTCCTGTTTTCATTTTTCTGACTGAAATCTACTAAATCTGTCATCTCTGCTATAGATAAACAGTTTGTGAAGTTTTGAAATAATCATATGGATCCAAGGAAAGGCAAATTTCAAAAGTTGGAAGTAAAATACCAAGTAGAGCAACTCCTGTCGGTCTGTCAGTACTCAGTTCATTTATTAAGAAACAAATAACCCTAAAGTCACCAAAAAGAATGTTACAAATGCCTTTTTGAATATCCCTCACTGTCTTTAGCTCAGGAATTGCAATTTGACAAGTAGTTGGCATCGCTACTGCACATGCATTTTGGTAATTATGGTTGTTTAACCAAGTTACAAAAGTTTTCTTTTTCTTTTTTTTTTTTCTCTTTTTTTTTCTTTTCTTTTTTTTTCTTTTTTTTTTCTTTGTTTTTTTTTTTTCTTTTGAGGGGTTACAGGTGCTGGGCAAATTCATTTTTTTCCAAAAATTTCTCATCAGCGTGTACCGCATAACATAAATATTGCCCCTGATTTTGACCGAATTATAATGATTTATTCCATATTCTTTGTATTGATTAAAACAGAGAAAACCAGCTGCATTTACGGTGTCAGCCTTGGTTGTGAATGAGCCGAGGTCTGTTCCTTACAGTGTCAGATTCTTCATCTGCAGCATGGGAATGGCAATTGCTACGCCACACTGTGTTGTGAGAGTATATATTGTGATAAATGTGATGTGCTCAGATGCTTTAGTAAAGAAAAGATGGGTAGCACTACACAAAGGACAAAAAGATGAATTAGCACGTTAAAGAAGAGTGACCTTAGGACCTTTGTACATGAGTTTTATCTGCAAGATGCAGAACAGTATTTACTGTTTAACACATATTTCAACTTTAAGGGAAAGTTGACTTTGACTTCTTCCTTTTAGGAAGGCTTTGACTTCTTCCTTCCATTTTAATGTAGTGGATTGTACTTCAAAGATACTTTCAAAGAGAGTTTTCAGTAGAATCCCCCAGAGCTCGGAAACACAAAATACTAGGGCACGTGTGTTTGCACATAATCTATGTGCCCAGGGATTTTATGAACATCATTCCACTGGTTTCAGTGGGAGCCAGATTTGGTCCCCTGTGAACAACTACTTGGGCACATTTCTTTCTCTTCATCAGTGGCACAGCGTGGTGGCAGGGACACAAAAACCTGGTTCCTGAATTCAGTACACCCCCTCTGTTGCAAATGATCAAAGTCACTGGGGAAAAACAAAACATAGCAAAATCCTACACTTCTATTTGTTCTCACGCAGACTTTCCACCAGTCAGGTATAATGTGTTTAGATGTAGAACACAGTGACATGGCTTAGTGGAGGACTTGTTAGTGTTAGGTCAGAGGTTGGACTTGGTGATTTTGGAGGTCTCTTCCAGCCTAGATGATTCTGTGATTCTGTGACTTTACTTTATTTACAACTCCATTTACTCTATATTCTGAGATGATGCGTGTCCATCTTTACAAAAGCTTTGTGGGATCTCTGGATATAAGGTAAGGACTGAAATGTTACCTGTTCCCACCAGCAAGAATATTGCCACCAAGTTTGGTAAGGCCTGGATTTCATCCAAAGCAGCAAGAACAAAAATATGTTTCTATGTGAATCTTACTGATTACCTCTTGGTGGCCTTTTTGCCAAAAGTGAAACAGAAAACAAAAAGCGAGGAAAAAAAAAGGCAGAAGAAGGAAACTGGAGTGTGGAGGAATAGGGTTAAGGAGTGGGAAGAGTGTCTACATCTCGGTTGTGAGGGAGAGCCACATCAATACTACTAAAGTACGATGCAAAAACGACTATGTTTTATACTGCTGTGGTGTAAAAGAGCAGCTATGGCTTTCAACTGAAACGGTCCTTTATCAAATACAGCTTTGTAAAATAAATTTGTGTGTAGCAGCGAGTGTACATTCAAGCTAAAAGAAAAAAAGCCAACTAAGGAGTGCGGGAGAAGAAACCTCAAAGTCTGCACCCATGAGATTCAACACCACGTATAAATGCTAAAAAATACTGAATGTGCATCCCTTTCTGCGGGCTCAAACACAGCTAAGCCATCTGAAAGATAACACTGTAGCTCTAATGAAATGCAGTGAGCAGTTTGGGAACCACGTGTGTCTGCTCCGAACAGCTACCGAGTAAGACAAACTGAGAACAGGCACATTTTTCTGATACATACTACAGGTAACCAGCATAACAGGTAAAAATAAAAATATTCTCATGTCTGCAGAAATCACTGTGGTGGGACGGCAGCAAACACAAACTCCAGGCGCTTTGGGAATGGCAAATTCTGGCTATCATTTTTGACTTTTTTTTATTTGGAGAATAAAGTGATATCCCTGGTTATATTAAGGGAAGGGACCGTGGAGATGTTGCTGGCCTTGTGCTGCGTAAAACACTCCAAATTTGAGGCACTTTAGAGCCGTGAGTTCAGCGCATCCTTGCGAAGCAGGCTCCTGCGTCACCCCGAGGCTCGGAGCTCACCCAGCTGCCGCCGGAGCACCGGGGCCGGGGGGGAAGGGGCCGGCCGTGCCCCCCCCGCACCCACTTGTCACTTTTTTTGTCACTTTTTTTGTCACTTTCCCACCCGGGGCGCGCTGCCTGCGGCCCGTCCCCGCTCCTCAGGGCCTCGGCTCCGCGCGGGGGGGGACCCGCGGCAAATGGTGGCCGCGCTCCCCCATATCCCCCCTACCCCCGGCGGCGGTGGGGACCCCCCCCGGGCCCCCTCCCCACCGCGTGCACCCCCCGCAGCGCACCGCACCCTTCCCCTCCCTCCTTTCCTCCGGCTCCCCTCCCCTTCCCCTTCCCCACCGCCTGCGCAGGCAGGATGCGCGCAGCGCCGCCATCCCGCAGCGGGAGCCGCGCATGGCGGGGCGCCGGGCACCGCGCTCCCCGCGGCGGCGGCTGAGGCGGGCGACAAAGTTTGTGCCGAGCCGAGCTCAGCCGAGCCGGGCCGGGCCGGGCCGAGCCCAGCCGGGCCGAGCCGGGCCAGGCCGTGGTGCCGCCCGCCCGCCGTGCGGCTGAAGCGCGGCGGGGCGGGGGCGTGCTGGCGCTGGGGGTGGGGGGTGCTGCGGCCGGCGATTGGGCGGCGCGGCGCTCGGAAGCACTTTGTTTTCTATTCTAATGAGGGCGGAGCGGGGCTTGTGGATATTTACGTTGAGGCGGGAGCCGCCGCCCTTCATTCACCCACATGGTCCCCGAGCCCTGCCGCCGCCACCGGGACCGGGATCAGCACCGGGACCGGCCTTGGCGCCGCTTCCCCCCCGCCCCCCATCCGCCCCGCCGGGCAGCGGCGGCGCTGCCTCGCCTCGCCCCGCAGGGAGGAGGAGGAGGAGGAGGGAAGATGGTGGCGGCCGCCGCTCGCTCGCTGGTGAGTGTCGCTGCCGGGAGACCTGTTGTGAGCCGCTCGGCGGTGCGGGGGGCCGGGCGGGCGGGCGGCGGTGCGTGGGGCGCCGCGGGCGGCTCGGGGCGGCCGGGGGGCGGCGGCAGCGGCGGCGGC
>CM021697.1:149604131-149826802 GCA_011074415.1 Stictonetta naevosa | reverse complement strand
GCGGGGAGGAAGGCCCCGTCCGGGAAAGTTTGTGGCGTGCCCGGCTCGGCGCGGGGGGGAGCTGGCGGCAGCAGAACAAAGCAGCACATGGGGCAGAGGCCGCGGCGGCTCGGGGGCTCGGCTCGCCGCCCACGCCCAGCTCGGGGAACGGCGGCGGCGGTAAAAGAGGAGGAGGAGGAGGCGATGGAAGAGGAGGAGGAGGGAGGGAGGGAAGGAGGGAGGGGTGTGCGCGGCCGTGGTGCCGCGGGGGGGGCTCTCGGGGAGTTCCCGGCTTTGTGCTCCGCCGCCCCCCGGGGGAGGGGGCGCGGGGCCCCGGGGAGGGGGCAGCGCCGCGGGCTGCGAGCGCGTCCCGGGCCCCTCCGCGTGGGCTTTTGTTCGCGGAGGGGCGGGGGCGGCGGGCCCTCCTCTTCCTCCCCCTTTCCCTCTCCGGGCCGCGCTGGGCGGCGGCGGCGGCCTTTGGGGGGGGTTCGCGGGCGTGGGAGGGGGGCGGGGGGGTTGGGGGGGGGGGGTGCGGGCCGGGCTCCGGGCGAGGGCCGGCGGCTCCGTTACGAAATCGGCGCGGCGGCAGGCGCGGGGCCTCGGCGGCGCCATGTTGCTGGGGAGGGGGAGGAGGGAGGCGGGGGACATGGCGGCGGCTGCGTGCTGGGGCCGATTGTTCCCTCCTAGGCCCCGAGCCGCGTGTGGGCAGCGGCGGCCCGCGGGGACGGACCCCTCCCGGCGCTCCGCGGTCCCTTCCCGGCCCGGGCGGCGCTGGGGGGGGGAGCAGCGAGCGGGCCCGTCCCCATCCCCGTCTCCTCCGCCGGGGCTGCGGGGCTCGGCGGGCCCGGGGGGGCGTCACGCCGTAGCCGGGCTGTGACCTCCGCGCTGCTGCCGCCGCTGCCGGCGCCCCCTGGCGGCCTCGGTGCGCGCCGCCGGCCCTGTGTTCTCGGCACGAACACGTGCTGCGGCCGGAGGGCGGCGGGCCCGGCCGGGAAGGGGCCCGCCGAGCACGGCCACGCCGCCCCGCGCCCTGCCCGCCATCCTCACCGCCCCCCGCGGGTCTCCAGCAGCGGTCTGAGCGCGGGGGAGCGGCCCCGGGGGGGGGTCCCCAACGGGAGGGGGGTGTGGGGGACGTGGGGGTGCTCGGGGAGGGGTTTTGGGGCGGTCTGAGGGTGTGGGGACGGGCGGAGGGGTTCTGAGGTGCTTCAGGGGCAGCCGAGCGTTTGGCGCCCTCGTGGCGGGCGGAGCGCGGGTGGGAGGCGGCGGTGCTGGGGAACTCGGCGTGTGACTTTGTTCTCTGCTCGGCAGGCAGAAAGCGAGGAGCTCGGCGGTGGTTTCGCTGCGTGGACACGTGCGGCGGGAGGTAACGAGGCTTGCTGGGGATGTTGAGGTAGAGGATTCCTGGAGAAAGTTGCTTTTCTTGCAGAAAAGGGTAAGTATTTATTTTTTAGTATTTTTTTAAATGTAGAGGCAGAGCCTGTGCATCTGAGTCAAAGCCTGAGACTTTGGTGAATAGCACTGAATTGCAAACACTTCCTTGGGGTTGGAGGCAGGTTTAGCAGCCCACAATTTCTCTCAATTAGAGGAAAACAATCCAAGTCTTTTGAGCACACATTTTGAAGCAGCTGGATGATGAGAAAGTCTTCAAAATGTTTGAATTCCTGGGATTTTATTTTGGGGTGCAAAGCTCGTTCTGAAGTTCAACAAAAGTTACAGTTTTATTGTAGGTTAAAACTGTGATAGTAAGCTTACTGCATGTATCAGGTAAGACAGACTTTACATGGATGTAATACGCCATATTGAAGAAAAAATGTGCTTTCAAATTTTGTGTGTAGTACTCTCCTGCTTTATCGTATCTCAGCTCTGTAGTAAGTAGCCATAACTTGGTTGTGGCTTTGACATGTTTGCATTTAGAGCCATCATTAAAAACTCTTTCAGTTCAGGGCAGGCCAATCTAAATTCAGTGGGAGGAATTTGAGTTTGAGGCAAGGTGACTGTAGCCATAAATGCTATATTCTGCCAGCAAAGTGTTTTAAGTAGAAAACATAACAAAGCACCTGGCATGTGGTAGACAAGATGCTTTCTGGACTTAGGAAGTCTGAGCTTAAGAGGTACGAGCTGTTGAGTATAACTTCTAAGTGTCTAATTACCTAAATTGGGCATTAACTTTGTTTGTATTTGTTTAATACTTGGTGGCCTTACCCTTTTCTATTAAGGAGAATCCCCTTCCTACTTCAGATTAGTCTCTGAAAACTAATAGCTATTTTTACCTCCACAAGTTGGTGTTCTGAGAACGAGAATCATATGGGAGAAGTAGTTGACTCATTTTCACAATTGGGCTCTTCTGCTGTCATAGGCATTGATTTTGGCTCTCCTGGTAATTCTGTGTGAGAGTCCTGGATAAGCTAATGCACTGGTTCAGCTTTTCCTCAAGGAGGTCTTCAGTGCAGACAAAAAAAAAAAAAAAGAAAAGAATATTTGTTTCAAAGCTTGGTTGTCAAAAGTGTGCGATTCAAAATGTGATTAAATACTCACTTTGTTCTTTCTTTCAGCAGGTACAAAGTAGACGACGTATCTTGAATTACTAAAAGCGCTGGTTGCGTCATAGTAATGTCAAAGTGCTTACAGTGCAGGTAGTGATATGTAGAACCTACTGCAGTGAAGGCACTTGTAGCATTATGTTGACAACTGCCTCGGGAGATCTTGCAGGTCTTCAGAGATTGGAAAGGTACAGTGTGGTGGTGTCAAGTGCTTTTTGTACTAAGGTGCATCTAGTGCAGATAGTGAAGTAGATTAGCATCTACTGCCCTAAGTGCTCCTTCTGGCATAAGAAGTTATGTCTTCATCCAGTCACTCAGGTTAAGACTGTAGATGTTCCAGTAGTTTTCTGCTTTGCAGTCTTCTGTTAGTTTTGCATAGTTGCACTACAAGAAGAATGTAGTTGTGCAAATCTATGCAAAACTGATGGTGGCCTGTTATAATCTACATCAAGGAGTCTGAATGCTTTCTGCTGATTATGGGATATTTGGTGGCCTTTCTTACTTTTAACAGCAGTCTAGTGAATAACAGCTCGTGTAGCACTAAAGTGCTTATAGTGCAGGTAGTGTTCACTAATCTACTGCATTATAAGCACTTAAAGTACTGCTAGCTGTAGAACTACACATTCAGCGTGTCTCGCAGTTTGTTTAATTGAACACTGTTCTCTGGTTAGTTTTGCAGGTTTGCATCCAGCTGTATGATACTCTGCTGTGCAAATCCATGCAAAACTGACTGTGGCAGTGACAAGTCAGTCAGTAAATGCGGACAAATTGTACCCCTTTCTACACAGGTTGGGATCAGTTGCAATGCTGTGTGTTTCTGTGGTATTGCACTTGTCCCGGCCTGTTGAGGTTGGTGGGGATAGAGGCTGAAGCACTTCATAGCTTTAAGGAATTTATCCCTTCTTCACTGATCCAGGAAATTTTAAAACTTTTAAGTTTCTTTTGAAAAAAATGTCATGTAACTTTCTGACTTTCATTTTCTGTACCTGGCTTGTTTGTATGCATTGGATTTGTTGCTGATAATAAGTATTTGCTGAAGTCCTTGAGCGTGAGGTTTTTCTTATTTAAAAAAGGCTGTTATGCTTTCTATTAAACTGAGGTGGATACTATTTTACAATTTCTTCTCCATTAATTTATTGGGAAGAAATGGGTTGTAATCATCAAAAAATCCTGAGGAAAATTCTTAGTTGTTCAGTGTAAGCTGGTTTCTCAAAACTGAATTACACGAAGGATTCTTCAGCTTTCTTTTTTACTGCTTTTTATTATATTGAAACTGTGGATGTTCTAATGGGCTTTTAATCCTTGTTCTTCATCTGGAATTTGTCAAGTTCAAGCATAGTAAAGGAGGCTACAGGCAGGGCCTTAATCATGCCTCACCTATGGAATCTTTAATACTACTATGGAGTCTTTAACACTAGTTAGGTGTCCACTTCTTGTGAAGTATCCATGTTGGTGGTGAGTCTAACACTAGTCAGCTTGCAGGCTTTGGAATAATGTGATTAGGATAGGATGCATAGCAATGAAAGTAGAAAATCTCTAGAGCTATCTGAAGAGCTCACACGTACCACTGCTTCAAAAAGACTAAGGTTGATTGGGGAAGATTGGGTACCTGGCTCCTTATGAAGCATAAGTATAAAATTTGCAAGTGGAGCCTTTGGCACATCTAGTTTCTTGAATTGGCTGTGTGTTAGTAAACTGCACTTCTTGCTCAAACATCAGTGGCTTTCTATTCTAAGACAGGCTTCCTGAGAAATAATGCTGTAAATTCAGACAAACATCAAATTTGTTGCTTAAAGCTGCCAATCAATATAGTCCTTTTAAAATACTTGTGTGTTAGAAAAAGTACGGATATGTGGGTCAGTGCTGCCCTTGCTTGCTGTTTTTGTCTCAAATTAAAACAACATTAAGCTGTGTTGTTGTTTCCAAGGCAGGCCTTTCCAGAGCCAGTCAATGTATATTGTGGTGCTGCGTGGAATATTCCTCCACTGTGTAGCAAAATGTTGAAGATAGAGGTGGATTTGGCATCTCTTATTTCTGAAGTAGCCAAGCCAACTTACTCTTTAACGATGTGCTACTCCATTTCTGCCCCTTTTATTCCTACTCCAGATTCCTTGGATAGGTTTCTTACCTGAAACATTCTTTTCCAAGCTTAAAATTTTCTTTAGATTTACAGATAAGAGGAAGCTTGTCTCAGTCACCATGTGAAGAAGGCAAGTGTCTCATGTCCTGGTTGCTGTTCAGTAAGGTTTTGCAGTAATTTGTTAGTACTAACAACTTTATCTCCTTTTCTGAATTAGAAAGCATTCTTAGAAGTTGAAATGCAGGAATTGTTTTAATACATGGTGATGGTTATACTGCCATTTAAACATCCAATTTTTTAACTTCTTGAAGATGCATCTTAGACAACAAAGCTTGTTAAAACAGAGCACTTACGGAAGCAGTTTTTATAACCATGGAGTCTGAAATTGTCCATTAGATTTGTTGGAGAGTACCTACCTAGTTTTAATACCTTTGTGTAAAAAAACAACTGTCACAATTATTACTGTTCCCTTCATTTAATCCTTTAATTGCCCAGTCTTAAAAAAAAAAAGCGCACAAAAATTTTGCAAGTCTGTGAGGAGTAATTTTATAACTTATATAGCATTTTAAAGACTTAGTTAGTTATGCTTTGTCAAGGGGTAATTATAACACTGCCTCTGTAACTGTAATAACAACCTTAGCTGCATGCTTTCAATACAGCTTTGTCTTAGTAATTGTGAAATGTTACCAGAAGCTTATCCCATGATTTTTATTTTTTGAGGAAAAACTTAAATCTAGTCTGGGTTTCAACTCATTCCAACAGACTGGTAGTTTTCTGGTGGCTATATAGTCAGTCGCATCAAGTTCTGTAAATTATTTCTCATTTTTTTTATTGTTTAACTCCACAGAAAAAATTGTTATTCAACATATGTTAGTTTCAATGAAGTGGAGATGTTAAACTAGTTGAATTACAGTGGTAGAGTAAGAAATAGTGCTGTTACAAAGTTAAGCTGGCTTTAATAAAGTAAGTTGAGAGCCCTGTTACTCTTCTTTCTGTAAAGGTTGACTGGAATGGAGTGGTTAGATACTTGAAACAAGCGCCAGTTTAAGAAACCTGCGGAAATAACATTTGAAATACCAAAACGAGTATTTTCTGCAGATGTGTTCATCTGTGTCTTAAAACACTCCTGTGGATGGGAAGCTTATTTTTCCTGCTGGTGCAGGTAGTCATTTTTTCAAGTGATCTCCTGCTGTGAATTAGTTTGAGCCATATATGCTGATGTAAGCTTAGCACTAATGAAGATAAGCCTGCAGAAATTCTTACGAATTTTATAAAATGATTTTGAGTTTGTATTATGCAGGAAGACTGTAACTTAGTCTGTCTTGCTGAGCAAAAAAGTAAGAAATTCCAAGCAGTATTAATTGCCTGGAGTTTCTAGCATGATCACAGCTAGCCTTATTAGGAAAAACCTTGTCTGTTAATCACAGAAAACTTTTCTCTATACACTCCTAGTACTGAAAGCATGATGGGAAATTATGTGGCTTTTTCACTGATTTGTCACTGGATGATACCGAAAAAACAGTTCTTTAGAACTGACTTTCTTGTGTTGACTTGCAAATATCAAAGCAACTAGTGAGATGACTGTCAGGAGCAGACATTTTGAGTAATAGCTAGTTCATAGTCATTAAATGAACATAAAACTAGAGGGGGACATCCCCTGCTGTGGCAGCATGGAGTTGTCTCTTCTGCATATCTTGACATTATCATGCAAAACTGAACACAACACTTGATGTTCTGTTTTTTTACTAATTCTTGTTTTTGAAGTACATCATATCTCTTCCTGTAGTTTGTAAATGATGTCTTCAAGTCTCACTTCAGGACCCGAAGATTTCTTCAAATCAGGGTTTGTTTCCGTACCACCCCATCACTTGAATTCATTCCTGCAGTTTTTTCCTTCATAAATGTTTGGGTTTAATAGCTTCAGAATAATTCATGGAAGTATTATTCAGCATGTAAAATACATAAATGTTATTTGATAGAGGAGATAAAGCAGCTGATCATAAAGCAGTGGGCTTTCATCGTGTATTGGTTCTTCATCACAGCTTTGCTGTGAAGTCTGCGCTTTTGTTCATAAAGAATCTTCATTGCTGGTCAGTGGCTTGCTTCATCAATTCATTTAGGATGAGGTTTAGATAAGAAGGTACTGAAAAATATTATATGTCTGAGGTTCTCTCTAGTCCACTTAGTACATACTTCTCTTACCTTGCTGATGGATTATCTGCTGATCTTGTGTCTTCTGTGTAACAATTTTAACAAGTATCTGTCTTGATTCAGTTGGTGTGGTAAACAGAAGAAAAGTAGAGAATGATACCTGCTTACATGCATGAGAAATGTTGGTCTGGCATCAATGAGGCTGGAAATGAGTTCCCACCCTAGCATCATTTCATGTTGCCAGTTGTCAAGCTTCTGGTTGCAGAAGGTACTTCGGGACACAGAGGACAAACAGAAAATGTTGGGTAAATTGTGTGGGTTACGTTCTTTTATATTCTTTTAACAGGATTTAATACAAGGATGTTAGTACCCTCCAGCCAGGAATCCTACTGGCTGTAGGAAATTCAAATACTGGCCTGGAGAGTAGAGACTAAGAGTTGTAAAAGTGAATCTTTCCTCAGTTATTCTAATTTTTCCACTTCCCTAAGAAAAAAGTGTTAAACTCTTCTTGTTAAACAAGACTAATTTTCTGTAGCATCCCAAAACGATTTAATGGGTGAACAGTTCTGTGAAGTAAGTCTCCTTTCAGGCTTACCTGCTTCACAGGGTGGGGTGTTTTCTCATTATCCTTAAATTGCTAGGGTGACATGACACATGGGTAATTTAAGTGTAAGTATCCAAATACAGAATGGTTGGTTACAGCCACATGCCGACTTCTTCAGGCTCTTTAGGAACTGAATCAGGTTCTATAAATATGTAGCAAACTGTGTAGACAGAGCCATAAAAGTAAATAGCTGTGATCTGGATAGCCTTAAATATTTTTTTTGACTTGAGGAAGCTAGCATTTCTGTTCATTACTGGGGGGGGAAAAATGATTTCTTTCCGCCATTGTAAATTAGACCAGGTTTAGGGATCCACTGAGGCTGAGGGAAGGCATCTCCATAGTTCATGTACTTAATGGCTATTACTGAAAGTCATTTTAATGCATGGATTGTTGCACAAGGTTGGTGAACAGAGCTAGCTGAGAGTACTTTAACTGAAGAAACACTTGTTTTGGAGATGTGTTCAGTGCATATTTGGGGTTCAGACTGGCTTTGATTGCTGGCAGCTCATCTAGCTGATCAGTGCTAGCCAGTGCATAGTCTGAGCCCTTAATGGTGTAATGTTGGAAAGTAACGTTACTAAAGAATGTCTTTGCTCTCCTGAGTTTGGTTGAATGAAGAGAGGTGTGTTACATGGAGTCTGACCTGCAGATAAGTGATGGCTGGTCATGTACTACTTACAGTAGAAATACACAGTCCTGCTGGAAAAATGTGTGATACTGCCCGGGAGATGGGAGGAGATCAAGGATGCCATTGAAGGGAGGGAAGATGAATACAAGAATGGACAGGGAAAAGAAAAAGGGACTATAAAGCTCAGTTAAAGCAGGAGGCTACTACAACTTGTATTATTAAATAATTGGTATTTTCTATGCCTTCTGTGCCGCTGTGACTGACAAGAATGTTAGAACAACTGTCCTGCTGTGGGGCATGTCAGCAGTTTGGATAGAAATGGTCTGGATTTTAACAATGGATAAGACACCATGCAACAATAAGAAATCCTTTGGGTGGCATGTTATAGAATCTTTAAAAGGTTCCAGATACCCACATCTTTTAAGTGTGTTTATTACAGTTCTCTTCCCTGCTATAGAAGAAATCTAGCTAGTTCCTGTTTAGTGTACTTCTCTAGGCACTTCTGTTTTTTTTACTGTCCTCTCTGCAGAGCTGTAAAATATGAGCACTTAGGAAGTACTGAGTCACCGATTACTTGTGTTTTGATATGTGCATCTCTTCTCTTCCCCCCCCTCCATTCCCATTCCCGCATATACACAGTATGCTGGCAAAGGCCCATACTTCTTGTGGGAAATCAACCTTTACTCCAATTTTCCAAGTATCCCTTTAATATTTTAAAGGTTATAAATTCTTTGAAATATAAAATATCTACACGGTAAACTCTAAAGTTCTACAGGCCATCCATTTTTTTTCCTAGAGACTAAAAATGTTGCATTCTGAAAAGAGACTTTTTAAAAAATATCTCATTGTCTACAGTTAATTCTAAAAATCAGTGCTATTAGGTGGCTCATCAGATTTCTTCTATTAGTGCAGTAAAAATACTGAAACAAAACAATAGTGAAACATTGGGTTATGGAAAACTTTTAAAATAAGTGTGAACTAAAGTATAAAATACAAAAGCATAGTTAAATAGGTAAGAGTGCCAGTGTCTATGATAAGCTCTGCTAATTGGTGGATTACCCACCTCTAGGTTAAAAACTCCCTAATTCTAGCAAAAGCTTTTCAGTGAGAACATGCTCAGTGCAACAGTAATGGGTGCCTAAATGGTTTTCAGTGAAATTTGGTATGTATATATGAGATGCAGCTGCATATTTCCTCTACATTAAATAGTTCCTGATACAACATAGGATAGTAATCAAGATACTGCTCTGATTCTGAAATGTTTCATGTGCATCAGTGTTAGTAAATAAAGCATGAAAGCAAGCTGTAAAATATGTATTTGTGTCTTGTCAAAATGCTGTTCTAATGCAAGTCATGGAAACTCCTCAAAATTGCATGACAATTACATTCCCAAGGTCTGTGGCAGGAAATGGTCCCTCTTAGCACTCTGTGTTACGAAGTGCCTGGCTTTAAACCTTCACATAAAAACTCTGCAAGTTCTTACTGCAGTATAATATTGCACAGGGTGCTTAACTTCCATGAGCAAGTTTTGCCTCTCTGAACTAATGAGTTCTTAAGTTGGCTTCAGACTTAAGGTTTTTATCATTCCTTCTGTGTATTAACATCGATGTGCTCCTTGTATTTTTCAGTTTCTTCTAGTAGGAATACAGTCCTGGTCCTGTAGAAACAACTTGCTAGTGTTTCTGAAAGTGTTGGACTGGATTTCTGTGCAGGTGACTATGCTCTAGGAACTAGCTAGGTGTTAGAAAGCTCAGATGTGCTTACTGACATACTTGCAAGAATACACGTAGAGAATTTTAGTTGTCCTGAACAACAAACACACCAGAGGCATTTGGAGTACTATCAACAGTCAGCCTGTGAGCTTGCAAACACTCCTGACTTTGTGGCAAACTGGGACTGGAGGTAGTAAAAACAAACAAACAAGCCCAACCCTCTAATTCTGTTGATGTGCTTTAATATCTGTGTGTCTGGAGGAGTAGAACAGTAGTTCTTTCCTGTTCTCCCAACTCGTGTATCCATCTGCAGAAAACGCGGTGATCCCAGGTGAGACCAAGTGGTCAAACCATGAATACTTCCTAATGGTCAGTGTTTGAGAGGGTGCTTCAGCAAGATAATGAAAGCAGCTTCTGCACAGTGAGACTGCATGAGCAATCTGTAACGGGGGTTATCCACGCAGATCAGTGCATACAAAAGTGAGCGTGTTCTTCGTCTGACCAGGCCTGAGTCAGATCCTCCTCTTTGAAGTTGAATTCTGAGTTAAGATGTTTCTTTTTACCTCAATTGCCTAGGAACTTGTCTAATCATTGTACTGATGACTTTGAGAACAGATGTTCACTTTTTGTTAGTAACTACTGTTAAAGTTATTTTTGTCCTTTTTTTTAAATTTAATGAATAAAGCACCCAGTCAATTAAGAGATGCTTATACATGGACTCCCTTGTGATTTGGAGGAGAAAGACATTTTTTCATACCATGTTTGTGTGAATAAAACATCTCTAAACATGAGAGAAGGTTGAGATGGATGGAGGTTAAAAGTCCCTGCTAGAGCAGGGAAGGGGAGAAAAATTGTTACTGGAATAGAAGTCTGTGTGCTGGGGAGACTAAAACTTTCTTCAAGGAAGTGTTGAGATAGACTGCTTGGAGTGAAACAGTTTTGGCACTCTGGATCTCCGTAATGCTATGGAGGTGTATGTTGAAAGCCTAGTTTCAATAAAAGTGAACTCTGTTTTTCTTTGTTACTTTTTGTTTTTGGTGCAGGGAGATGGGAGCGGTGGCAAAAGTCTTCAGAGCTTTGTGAGCTGGAACAGTGGACTATTCTTAATTCTTAATGTTATATCTTAGCATGAATGTGCCCCAAAGTGTTTAGACTTCTCAGAAGTATCCAGTCCTGCTCTGATGTATTATATATGGAGGCTTTGTGTTTTTTCTTTTTTTTTAAGAGGATAAAAATGTAGAGTATTGCATTTTTGAACTGGACTAATGAAAAGATTAAGTGAATTTCTTTCTTTTGACATGAATCAGTTGTACTTTCTTGGATACTGAGAGTCTTAAAGGTCACTACTTCAAATTGGCTTTTGTGAATTAAAAAATCATTTTTTCCTCATGAGAGTGGAAAATAATGGTTAAAAAGGATTCACAGCTCTAGACAACTGATACTGTCCTGGATTCCAACTGAAGATGACTGTGATTCTATCATGTATTATGACCACCTCTTTCTCTCTAGTCTTAAGGCTGTTTCCGGGCAGTGTAGCTCAGTATACCAAGAGGTAACCCTTAACACTGACTGGATGTTTCTCTGGGTTGCTTTCACATAGTGATTGTCAAAAAAGCACATCTGGACACAACCTGGAATCTGGGCTAAACCCTTCACCTACCAGTATAATTCTCACCCAAACTGGAGCAGCACCACTGGCCTTGACAAACCTCATGCATCTGACATGTGAGTGGTCCCCTGTGGAAACAGTGTGTGGGAACTGTGAACAGAACTGTATGCAGAGGTAGTCGGTACTGATGGTTGGGTGACACGGTGTATAATGGAGCCACATGGAGTTAATCAATTAATCTGAAAATTGAAAATCTGCTCCGTCAGTGTATATATGTAGTTTCGCTTCATGTGCATCTCCAGTACTGAATTAAAGAGTTCAAAGTCTGGAATATATATTGATTTGTAGGCCTGTTCCGCTTTGGGGGATAAGGAGGCTATAGCACATTTCACCTACTTTTAGAAGTCTGCAGATTAATAGGACATTTAAATTAGGTTACATTTCGCCTTATGTTATAAAAGAAGCACGAGGAGCCAACAGTATGTAAGCGTATTTTTGCAGGTATTGCAGGAACAAAACTTTCTAGCATTTGAGAAACTTACAGGATATGCTTTATTCATGAAACACATGGACTACTCATCTTAAGTTGTTGGTGATAAACGGAGTCTTCTATAGCCTGAAAGGGGCTTGGAAAATCTGCCTTGCCTTTACAGAAGTTCCATGCAAAGGAGTCCTTATCAAAACAGTCTAAACAAAAAATGGGTAAAAAGCTATTTGCCTTGTAATCTAGAGGATTTTAATAAAGTGCAGCAGAACAAATGATCAAAGGTGCATAAAAATACACTTCTGTACTCTTTTCCTGCCTGCTGAAAGAGGAATAGAAGGAAATGCTGAAAGCTTGGTGGTGCAGCAGAGTCACCAAGGTACTGTTAAGGCTGCGTAGTCTGCCAGCCAGAGACTCCATGCACAGCCCTTCTGGGGAGGGAGTGGGAGCCTTGGGGAGAAGGATTTTAAAGGACTGTTTTTGGTAAAGATTTTGATTACAGCAAGGAACACTACCATGTTGAAAGGAGAAAACTATAAAAGCTGAATGGGAATTAAAATACCTGTCCCTTCTCAGTGTTCTCTTAATACTGGCGAGCAGCAGTGAGAAGGAAACCTGTTCAGATTTGCTTTGTGCCCAGAACAGAAGACCAGATGGATCAATCATCCTTAGGACTTGTAAAAATTGGTCTTTGTTACGGCTTCTACCAGACAGTGGTGCTGGTTCACAGTCCCAAACTGACAAGGTGCTGTTTTGAAAGAAACATTCCTTGAGATTAAATGGTTCTTACCATTGCAGTAAGACCAGGTGTGGAAGTATGACTTTTTGAAGTCTTCTGCTCACCTGGGTTGTCAAGAATTTCCTGTTTGTGGGTGCCCTTTTTGGCCTGATGTCCAAGTCCACTGGTATTCAGAGAAATATTGGCAGCTCTTCACTGTGCCAGAAAGGTGTGCAGCTGGTGTGCAGCGCCAGCTTCCTAGGGCAGCAATACCACCTTGTATTGGTGATACCAAGCATGTGCAGTGTGAGCTCACATTGCTTGCTGAGGAAAAGCATGTACAGTATGGCTGTAACCTGTAGAACTGGTACATTTTATCACTGCATGAGTCTCCCATACAATTTGAACACTGTCAGAACAGTGGTTAGCTGCTTTACTCTCATTCACTGAGGAGAGATCTATCTTGATGTTACTGAGACTGAGATAAACATCTGTTGGCTTTGTGCTCCTGGTTTTCAGTCGGGAAGTTAATGCATTACTTTATTCTGAGAGTTTCAGAAATAGTAACCATGCAGATGTTCATCCCTGATGGACCATGTCCGTCTGTTCTAGTATCAGGATTATGCTTGCCTTTTGCAAACAGTTTGCATGCTCCTTAAGTCTGCCAATAGACCTGAAAGTGCAGCAGTTGCAACAAAGTCTAGGAACATCAGTACACTTGGAAGTTTTTTAGTTCACTGTGATGCTAGTGTAAAATGAGGCTTTCTGCCTAAAATAGCAGAGTATGAAGCATGCTTCTTGGTCACATAAGGGAGTTTAGACTAAGGACCCGTACTAGCCTGCAATGGAATGCTATAGTACTGTTCTAACAACAAAAGTGACATACACGTGTACAAACAAATCTGCAAGAATGTGGCAGATAATCCAGAAATACGTTGATCTGGAAGCTTACAAATCTCAGCAACGTGGAACTAGGCGGGAATGTGTTAAGCAGTGGGTGTGCTGGCAAAGATGAGTAACCGGGTGAGCTCCATGTTTTATGAACAACATTCTAGCAAAGCATACATTAGGTTTTCAGACCTGGAAACTTCGTTCATTTGGGCAGCCTAATGCAGTAAAATCACAACAAATTGGTGTCTTATGTGCGGCTTCCAACACTTGTGCTGTGGATGTTCCAGTCGTCCCACCTAATTTGTCTAGGGATATCAGAAACAAACTCAGAGGTACTTAGCTGTAAATTGATGGATTAAGCTCTCAAGACTTGGGGAAAAAGAACACATTTCCTCAGTGTGAGGTAAGTATTCCAAAACTCTTCTCTGGATGCATCATGAAGACAAACTTAAGGTGAGAATAGCATTCATTGCATTTAATTTTACGTAGTTGAACTCAGCTACTTCTGATCTGTGGACATCCTTTTGATGGAATGTTTGATACCTTTTACGTCACATGCCGAGCTGCCACGTTGCAATCTGATTGTCCAGTGCTTTGTGTGGGAGGTTTTGTGTTCATCTGTAGAACCTACATAACACTATGATGAACGTGTGTTCAAGATGGGAAGGCCCCTCTCTTTTTTTTTTAGTGTAAGGAGATGTGGACTGTTGTAATTTTTTGGCTAATATATTTGTTTCCCCCATGGGTTGTGACTTGGATTCCAAGCCTAAGGTTGGAGAGACGGAGGGGATCTTCCTCTGTTCCTTTGGACTTGATAGTGTTTTTTATGTAGATATCAGGAATCCTGTTCCTAAACTTGAATATACCTTTGGAAGGTCACTTTCAGTTACCTCCAAATCAAGGAAATTACTGGACGTTGGCACAGACAACTTCTCATGTTTTTGTTATACTATGAACATGCTTTTCCAGATTTTGAATTGGTTATTGCAAGACATACTAATATTGTGCCCTTACCTGTAGGTCCACATCCCACCATTCAGGTATAAATAATTAAAAATATAACATTTAGAATAAAGATTCTTTAATATTAAAATATAGTTTTGACTTGCTGAATTCAATTAAATTTTCCAATAAATATACCATGGATTCCACCAGACACAGGAGGCGTGTAATGAAGCTGCAGATGTTTACAATTTCACTGATAGTTGACACTTCTTTAATTACAGCTAGCCTTTTCCTGAGCATGCGAGGCCAAAAAGTAACTATACTTACTAATGAGTTTACATCTTCATTCTTGAGGGGGCTGTGAAATGTTAAAAAACAAACCAGGAGCCTTCCTAATTTCTTCAAACTTCAGGAAATGCTATTTCTTCACAGCTGCTTCTTATTTCCCTAGTCTATGCTTACTGTGCGTGTATGTCTGTGTATAGGTACATATGCCTATATTTACATACCCAATAGATAAAGGGGAATGTTACTAATACACAAAAGCTGACATATTTTCACAATCACAAAAAGGATTGTGAAAACAGGTTGGCTAGTAAAATGCCTTCCTGCATAGTATCTGCTACAAAAGATCAGGAAATGGAGAAAAAAAATCACTTGCTTGATATAGAATTTCTGTATTCCGTGCATATGTTATACTTACATTGTTGGTGGTATGTGTGAAGCTAAAATCTTCCAGGAAAACCTGTCAGTTGAGAGGGGAAGGAACTTTTTTTGGCTTGAATGCATCTTCTGATGACTGCAATCAGCTGAGGACAGCAGGTGCTGAACCTGGAGGTATACAAGATACACAGGTTTTCTTCCTTTTTCTTGAAATCCCTGAACTATTGGAAAGTTGAACTTTTTCATTAGCTGGAGAGCAATCGTGGAAAGATGCTCAAGTGTGTCCTGAGTGGTTTGGGGTGCAACTGGAAGAAAAGAATGGGGGAAGAATATACATTAAGGGATGTGTTTTTTGAATATATGTATATATATATATATGTGGTCAGTAAGTTGAGTATTTCTAAAGTCATGGATGATTGGAAGGACATTGGGAAAATGTTAGTCTTCCCTAGGGATCTATTAGAGTTGGGATACTGATTGAACAGAGTTGTGGTATGACCTTGCCACAGCCTTCCTTATATTCTTGTGGGGGGAGTGTTATGTATTCCTTGGAGACATTATGGTGGTACAATATTAAGAAAGCTAGGACAGCTTAAATACTTGAAGTTGATCTTAGTTGATCTAATGAGATACTTTCTCACTAGGGCCTGCTTCAGTTGTGACTATTATTATTTCCTTAAATTTATCAGTTGTTACTTCAAAGCACTAAGTGCAACGTCTTACAAAGTGGTAGTAACAATGTGATAATCTTGATTCATCTCTGATTTCCCCTTCCAATTTTATAAGAACTTGGTGGTTGTTCCTATGACCTGAGCCTTTGCTTTGTTCAACATCTGCTAAAGGTTTGTAAGTTCCAGCCTTAAGTTGTGCTGTGTGGTTGACTTAGCTCTAGGAGCTTTCTTCTGTATTTGACAACAAATGTTGAGGTCTGCTCCAGTACCTCAGTACTGGAATGCTGTGACGTAAAATGAGCTTACTCCAGGATGCCTTGTGGAATGAAATTTGCAGTATGTATGGTTGAATGCTGATTAAATATCCTAATAAAGTTGCCAGTTCATGTTGTCCAGGTTTCATCATCTCTGATTGAATTCAGCAGGTGACAATGGCAGGGCTCACAACAGCTGACAAGTTTGGCTGCCTCAGTTGAATTGGTACAGCTTAACAATGGAAAATAATGGTTAAAGTAGGGACTGTGAGGAAACAAAATAAAGGGAGTTAATGGAGATCTAGATTTCAAGATAAAAGTTCAAGATAAATTTTAAAATTTGGGCAAAAGTATTAGATCTGATATCAAGGTATGTATTGTGCAGAACACTTTTTTTAACCAGTATGCTCTGAAGGGACTATTTTTTCCTTTCTGCTGGTTAATCTGTTATTAAATTTCCATTAAGTATTTGAAAATAATTGATACATTTGTTTGTAGTGATAAATGTGCAAAATTATTAAAGTCTTGTGTAAACTTATTTGAATGAACTAGTACACAGGAACTATATCTGCTATATACCTCTACCAGGTGCCTAATCAAACTGAGAACTGGAAGAGCTTCTAGGTTAAGTTCATGCCATGTCACTAGAGATGGGAATATTCTAAAATAAATACCCAACTTTCTTTGGTCAAATGTAAAGTTTCCAGAATTTTAATAGGGTAAGTATTGTAATATTGTGCCTTAAGAAATGAAGGAAACTCAGTGGTGACAGAACTCTACATGTTGTGTTTTGTATAAACTGCTCTGCAACAGAAGTTAGCTAGCTGTTGCCGTGTCTGAACAGTTGGTGGCTCCAATGCTTTGCAGCTGTCAGTATGCGTAATGCCAAAATAAGCAAATTCAGTTCTAGCTGTATATATTGAACTAGTTGGAAACTTAGAATGACAGACTTAGTAAATAGCCAAACACTCCCAGCTTGCACTTTAAGCCATTACATAAGAACCCTTCTTATAAATAAGCACTAACTCCACTATTCCTGTCAAACATGATAAAATGTAAGAGTCTACCTTGCAAAATGCCAGTTCAGAATCGGTAGCAATGTTCCTGAAACCAGCACAGCTGACAGACCACTCCTACTCCATATTGCAGGATTGCACAGGTAAAACAGATGACAGCTATCGTGACCAAAAAGGGGGCAGGGGAAAATAGTCAAACAGTTTCTAGGAGAGAGGCAGAGAGAAGCATGTCTACTATGTAGTCAATCTTTAAACTACAAGACAGGCAACCACTTATATGCCTAAAAAGGGAAATGTTTCGTTTTGACTTGAAATAAAGGGTTTAGAGGGCCGTGGAGTTTGATAGAGTAAGATTATAATTTGAGAAGAGCCCATGCTGGTGAGCTGTCATTTTTGTTCACGTGACTGTATGAACATTTATTAAACAGAGAACTTGAGTGGAATTGAGAACTTTGTGGAAAGCGTTCTAGAAATCTGCAAAAAAACCTTGGATAAAAAATAAAGTAGAAATTGGACTAGGAATTTCCAGGGATGTGTGTTGCATTTTTTGGGTCATTTTTTTTTAACTTTTTGGTCCCTAAAAATGTAACTGAAGAGATGGAAAACTCTTCCCTGAGCTTACATGTTTTGCAGGAAAAGGAAAATGTGGAATTAATTTCTCCTTTTTTTAAAAAAAAAAAGTTTAACAGAAATATTTGTATTGCACTGTCCTGAACTATTGCAGGTACCTTATGTTCCTGTTTTCATTTTTGCCTTGTTTCTCACCTGTTTTTTATTACCATGTTTCCTTCTTTAAACTTCTGTAGCTTATCACAGAACAGCCCTGCTGGACAAAAGCATGAGGAAACCAACCTTCAGATACGGTTTAGCCCTCAGAACTAGAGTGAGGTAGAGAGCAGCCTGAGAAGTTGTAGGCCACTATGTGTCAAGGTGAGACTGCAATCTGCGTAGCTTTTCTATTTCTGTAGGGTTGAGTGTTACACACTGATCAAGTTCTCTTGGGGCAGTGGCAGCAGGGGGGACAATACTGGCCATATGTAAACAAAATTCCTTGCAAAGACCACTTTTTCTGTCTCCTGGAGGAGAGAAAAGAACAAAAATAGCCCTGCTGAGCAGAATTTGCCTGACAGTTTGGATTGCTCTATAAAATCATGATATCTTTGCAATATTTCATCAAACAGTATATTCTAGCAAAATGATGCAAAAATAAATATCATTCAACTTGTACCTGTATTGTTTTGGCTTATAAAATTAAGATTTCTGAACTCTTTTGACTCTTCTTGGTGTATACAAAGTCATCTAGGACTTGCACTTAAAGACAAGGCTGGAATGCAGTTAGAGTTACACTATGTACAGGGATCATGAAGGAGAGCTGCTTTTGCTTTTCCTTTGAGCCTATAGAAACACTTCAGATGTTTTTTCCATTTTTGTATTTTACTATTTCTAGTATTTAAAGCTACCAAGTGTTCATGAATTCTGATGAAACGTAAGATCAAACTTAGATGCTCTGTATTGTCTTTACAGTGCTTTGGAATGCTACGTGGATAACAGTAGGGTAACTTTTCTAAATATTTATATGCTGTAATGTCCAATTCTTGTTCATAGAGTGGATTTGTAAGACTCAAAGTAGGTATTTCTCACTCACATGCAATATTTAGTTTCCATGAAATGTATGTTAATGCTATTGGCGAGATGGAAATGCATGCAGTTCAGAGATCCTTTTCTAGGATATGCCTTGAGCTAGGCAGCTCATTAACTGGGAAGGCTTCCAGCTTATAATTTTTTTTCCTATGCAAAAGGAAGTTCGGTTGCTCTGGGTGGTGTTAAAGGGTGGTATGAGAATTGGTGGTACATATGTATCTCCATAACCATGCTTTTTTGCTTCATTTTTATATTGAGGACCGAGGCCTAACTATTCCCATACATTAGGTTATCTGTTTACAAAGTGGAGAACTAAATGAGAAGTACAACTTAATAGGTAGTTCAGGAACAACAGAAAACCTTGTTGTGTTGTGGCTGGATTTGCCTTCTGAAGTAATCAAACTTCCACTTGAAGCTTTTTCTGTAACAGGCATTTCTGATCTCATACCTGTAACTCCCCCAAAGTATCCATTAACTAGTAATTAGGGGCAGGTAGACATTCACATCATTATATACAGTGTGGTTTTCATGAAATGTAAGGTTAGAAATTGACTTACAATGTTTTGAAGTTCCTTACCAAGCTCATAAATGCTTTATGTAGTGGTGTAAATTCCATCTTGTTAAATATACAGTGATTTATGAAGAGAGCATGAGATGTAGTTAGGGAGGCTCAACAGCCCTTCAATAGAAAGTTATAGCTCTATTTTGCTTATTTATAGTGCAGAAAGAGATCTGCACTAGAACTTCAAGGTGAAATACTTGATCATAAGTCAAAGGAGATTGGAGTCCAGTACTGACTTCAGTACCTCAACTTGGTGGACTGAAGTTCTGCTCCACCTCAGGCCAGTTGCTACAACTATTATAGTGTGTGTTGGGATAACCTCAGAAAGACTGTGCAGCCATATCACTTTCTAATATCTGGTTTGTTCACCAGGGAGAGCTGTGGAAAGCTTGAATCATGTCAGACAAATGCTGCTAGATTCTTTTGTCTTGAATGTGTTAATGGGACTAAAGAAAATGAGGGTGTTTGAACCCATTTTTGCTGTTATTTTACCACAAGACATGACAAAATTACTGTATTTTGGGCTGAAGCCTAGATGTGGTAGGTGTTCTTTCACTTAATCTATGGATTTAGATGGGACCTAGTGATGATGTAGGTATAGGTCACCTGCTCAACACTGGCAGGGTGTAGTTACTAACAGTCTGCTTCTAAACAAAAGTGTCTGAGAGCCATTGCTGATGGAAACTTAAGCCCTTATTGACTTCTGGCAGTGCCTAGGCTTGTCTAAATGACAATTTAGAATGACTGAATTCTATATTTAAAGCCCATGTATCAGTCCCCTTTAACTGCCTGGATTACATCTCATGAATCTGGAACTAGGATTCCAGGTTAGGAAGAAGTGATACATTGTTGATCCCTATGGGCAGAACTTGGTGCAGCATTAAACTTCAGAGTTGTGGCAGGATTGTTTCCAGTTTTGTTCTACAAACAGTAAACCATACTATGAAAAACATGAGAGCTGAGGGAAAAACACCAAAAAGAGTCGTAGCTCTGTGGGTTGAGTGTGGTTGGTTTTTTTTTTTCATTTAGGGCTGAAATAGCATTGTACAAACTAGCTTCCAACTTGGCTGTTCATGGCAGCTGTATGCTAGGGGCTGCAGAGACACAAAGACACCTTTTATCTGTGAGTATCAGTTTGCAGATCATACATTACATGTATGATCATACAGATGATCATACATGTATAATCATACATGTATGATCATACAGATCATACAGATTAGTAGAAATGGCATGATACTGTAAAATAGGGTCTGGAGTAGTGAAGGATGCTGTAACTTGGGGTTTTTTGCTATTATTATTACTCTCCACCTACAAAAACTGAAAGGCTGGGCATCAGCAAGAGTCATAATAAATGCTTCCCCAGTTGAGGAGCATAAGGAATAGTAAATAGCTGACATGGTGAATGATACCAGTTACAGTATGAACATTTATACAAGTGAATGTTGACTTATCTGCTAATTCATTAGGATGGTGCCTGTCCTCTCGTTGAACAGGTATCTGATTGCAAAGTTTCCTTGGGCATTGTTGTTCTGATGAAGTAAAAGTAATGCAAACATCACATGTGGACTAAGGGAAATAAACTCACCTCTCTAGGCATGATGAAACTTGAATACTTTATCAACTGGTAGGAATGGTTCTCCCTTTGTGACATGCAGGAAAAGGAATAGGTGTTCCCTGTGTCTTATGTGTTTAGGGGTGACCAAAATAGCATGTTGACCTTGTGTAAATGTTTCAAAGAAGAATATTTAAGTATCAAAAGAAGTGCATGTATTTTTTCAATACTGATGATGGTAAATGGTGATATTGAATGTGGACTTCTTATATTAGGAACAGAATGCAGAGCTGTACTTCCAGTTACATGACACCTACCTTTCTGTGTTGTATGTGAGTATTCTGTGTAAGTTGCTGCTTTCCTGTGCTGCAGTCTTCCTTATTGGGCATTCCCCCTTAGAGAAACACCGCAGCTGGTCTTGTCTGATAATGTCTTAATTGGATGGCCCAAGTTAAATATCTTGAAAGCAAGATGAGCAATACTAACTGAAAGGAAACAATAAGAATGTTCAACAGGAGGATATCTGAGGAAGTCCCCATGGGAACACTATACCTAGCAGTAAGGAGAAGTACTTTTGAAAGTACATTGATTTGCTGAGCCATGCTTGAAGTATAAATTATTAATTAAATAAAACCTGTATGAAAAAATATGTATACAATTACATAGGGGATACAACATTTCTCTGTGAATGATTGAACTCATAAATTACTGTAAAGAACTGAAGCTCTACGAGGCAGGCAGCATGAAATGCCTACACTTATAAAACCTTTTTTACCTTTAAGGGAAGCAGTAGTGATTTAAAAAAAATCAAAGGGGAGGGGAAGGGGGGACAAGGTTCCACCCGCCAGGAGCGGGCTCTCCCCTGCAGCTGATAGGGGACTGCCCGCCAAGGGTGTCACCGGGAGCGGCGCTGCTCGGGGTCTGGTGGCGGTTTTTTGGGGTTCTGGCCCTGGTGGTATTGTGGGGAGCGGGACGATGCTGCCACGAGATATGCAGGGACAGGGAACGGGGACACAAGGGGTGGTCGGGGCAAAATGTACCGGGGGTACGTGTCAATTAGCATTCTGCAATAATAGCAGAAGGGCGTTTATTATGTGGTTTCCACAAAGGATGGACCCCATGGCACGGACGCATATTGGAGCAGTTCTTGAAGAGCTGCTGCCTGTGGGCAACCCCCGCAGGATCACTGTGGGAAGGATAGCATCCCGTGGGAGGGACCCCACGTGGAGCAGGGTCAGGGAGTGACCGGCAGAGGAGGTGAAGTGCTACAGACTGACCGTAGCCCCCATTCACTGTTCCTCTGCGCTGCTTGGGGAGAGGCAAAAGTGTTTTTAGCTTGCTTTTATTTTTTCACTGCTCTAGTCTGTTAGTGGTAGGCAATAAATAGTATTAATCTTTCTATATTTAGTCTGTTTTGTCTGTCACAAGAGTTACTGAGTGATCTCCCTGTCCTTATCTCAACCTTTGAGCCCTTTCCATCATATTTTCTCCCCAATTCCTCTGAGGAGGGGAAGTGAGAGAGTGGTGGTGGTGGTGGAGTTGAGCTGCCTAGCTGGGTAAAACCACCACAGTGGGGTGTGGTAGGGTGTGGGTGTGGTGGTGGTGGGAGAATGAACCATGATGCTCTGTTGTTACCAGCAGTTATTTCCCCAGCTTTTTGTATCAGCTGTCTCCATGTTGATTAACTCGCTGTAATTGCAAAGAATAAAACAACAACAAAAAACCGCTGTTAATATTTTCGTAAAGATTTTTGGATAAAATTTAGTAACTCAAAAAGAAGATCCACACTCTGACCTGTATTTGTAAACACATTCTCAAACTTTCATAATACTGATATGAACTGTTTCAGTGCTACAGTTAGTGGAACCTTAGATGAGCTAAATTTAGAGATGAGTGTGCTATTTTACTGGCCTTATGTAAATTTATGGGGTCATTGGCAGAGTAAGGTAGTGGTAGTGTTATGAATCCAATTGGTGCATAGCTTTTAGTTCTGGTTTACTAGCTTAATTAGCTCAAACTAAAGTAAGAGGAGGAAAAAAAACACAATACCTTAGTAACTGTAGAACAGTTGTGCATAATTGGAGGAAAAAATGATCTGAGTGCTAGGATCCCCCACTCTGTTCAAAGCAAAAGGATAGTGTTGGAATGAAGAAGAGCTTACAAAGAGCTTTGGTCATTAAACTAGAAATAGATGCATGGAATTTGCCACAGGGACAGACATGGTGTGAGCATACTAGTCAACACAACAGTCCATGGTCTTAATAAAGAAAAAGCTTCCTTAATTTCTCTGATGCATGTGAGAGTAATAGTTATGACTCAGCACCAAGAAAGCCTTGAAGAATGACTTAAAGGAGAATGAGAGAGCTTAACGGATGTTTGAACTACTTTCAGATACACTTTTTACAAAACAGGAGATAGCGTGGAAGTATTTCCTCATTTCAGAAGTTGAAGATGGAGGCAGGTCTTGTAGTCTTCTGGAAGTGTGAATGTTTTTTGCATCATGGGTGAGATGGGAACAGTAAAGGGATATATGATCAAAGACTTGTGTTTGACATGACAAAAGGAATGTGCAAAAAGTAGATGTGGATAAAGCGTTTGGTCAGGAAAGCTATTTTTGTAGCAGCCCTCTGAAAGGATCCAGTCAGGGAAGGCAGCACAACCAAATATAGGGTTTCAGTATTTGCAAGCAAGATGGCAGTCTTAAGAAGAGAATGTTAGATATATAGGTAAGTAGGAAACTTAAGTGCTGTATGGCCAAAATAATAGTTTCATTTTAGCTTGATGAGATTCAAAGAGATGAATTGCACTAGAGATTGAGGTAATGTAGTGTTTTTGTTCATGATGATGAAGGCAAAATGAGAATATGTGAAAGTGCTATTCTTTAGTTATTCTGAGCTGACAGCCAGATATCAGTGAGGGGACACCAATGTATATGTCAAAGCTTTGGTCAGGAAAAGAGGCAAGACTGTAGCTAATGCTGATGTTTTCTCTCACCAAGTTCTTATATATCCTCATCTTAAAATAAGAAAATTCCTTTCTTATGCATATTGTTGCAAATATGCACAAACTTTGTCCACAATATTTGTTTCATAGAACATGAGCTAGAAGATATATATATATATTTGTATAACACTAAAATCAGGAAAGATTCAAAGCATAAAACCTGCAAGAAAAATAAATTGGGTCTCTTAATTAGACTAAAGTTGTTTCCTTCACCGTTGTTATGCTAAAGTCATTTAGAACAAACTAAAAACCCACAACAAAACAAAGTTTTGTACTAAACCTGAATCATCTTCATCTCAAATAAGATAGCTAAAAGGTGTATATACAACTTCTTTCCAAAAAAAACTCGCTTTCCCCTTAATTTGTAAAATGGGAGGGTAGGGATTTCCATGAGTTGTAACTGGCAGAAGATAGGATCAGTTCACTGTAAATCCCTGGAGTCCAGGATCATCTGTTGCTGTTGGCAAACTACTGTGCAGTTGCGATGTAAACAAGAAACTTGCATTTTTTTAAAGTAGGAATACCTGTATTTCTTATCCCGTGAGACTTTTCCCCTCTCTTCTAATAATTTTCATACATTTATTGTGAATGCTGTGCATGTCTTAGGTGTTAAAGTTGGCATTTCACGATTCCCAGAATTTCCTCTACAATCTTCAAGTTGCCGAATAAGATCCCCCACTTTCTGGCTCCCACATCCAAATTGTTTTCCCCATGCTATTTTTCAATATTTAAGAGTATTCTATTTAAGAACTTGTGCTCTACTGCCTGACAAGGTATTTATTGTCCATTAACAGCTTACAGGCAAGGTATTGCATTCCCAATTATTTCTATTTTGGTCTAAAACAAATCTTTTTATTTGCAGGGGGACATCATGTTCTGCTTTCCCCTCTTTTTCCTCATGAAAGGCCCCAAATCTCTTTTGCTGTAGTTTGCTTTATTAAAAGATCGTAACCTGACATCTGTGTTCACTCTCTATATTAAATGTCATGGTTCTGTTTACCAACAGTAGAAGAGCAGTAGAAGAAATTCTGTTAAAGGACACTTCAAATAATATATGTTGGAATTTGCTGACAGAAGAAAACTGCCCAGTCCAAGAGCATAAATGGCTGGAAAAAGGAAATGCTGGTTGTTTCCACTTGTTATGAATTGTCACTTGATACGTGGGATGTCAGTATTATGATTCCCTTTTCTTATTGCTTTGCTCAACAGTGGAGTAGTTGATTTCCAATGCAGCTTTTAATAACTGATTTGTCAATTTGTTACTCTTACTCAAAGGGATGTGTGGAATAATTAACATTCTCCACGTTTTTTGCAGTCTTGCATTGAAATTACTGCCAGAGTTAAAAGATTTAAGTGAGAAGATTTAATTGAGAGCTAGGATAGACTGATGTTGTAAAGTGCTGAATGACCACTGGCAGTTTCAAAACCTAATAGGAAAATATTTCCAGCTACATGGGGTAAGATACATCATTACAACTTGAGCGGATTCTGAATTCTGGCACCACGGAAGCTATTTCAGAGATAACCTGATGAACCCAAGCTGCCTCCTCTGTTGCTCTGACAGCTACCACTGGACATTGTCTCTTAAAATCCGAGTTTTTACCGAAATTTTTGGAGTTACCTTGGAGGCAGCCGAGTTTTTGGAGGCACTCTTGAGGAAAGCGCGAGCCTGGCATCAGAAGGCGAGCTCACAAAGCCCATCCGCGACCACTGCTGCCAGCTGTGAGCCGGGCGTGCAGCGCCTCTAACAGCAGGTCGCTTTAGGGCTGTCCTAAAGGCGGTTCCTCGGGCTTCCTCCTCACGCAGCGCTGCGCTGCCCTTCCCCTCACACCCGTGCTGCGGGGGTCTCCTCCTCTCCGCTCAGCGCCGCTCCCCGGCCCGGACGGGCCTTCCCCAAGCCCCCATCCCCTGAGGGGCCACCAGAGGCGGGCAGCCCTTTCCCTCGGAGGGACTCCGGCGAAGCCCCCACGCACTCTGCGGGTGGGGACCGGGGGTGGGCCCGTCCCCGTCCCGTCCCGCCCGCAGGGGGCGACGCTGGCGGCCTCCCCCCTCCGACTTGGTGCCGGCGGGGCCATGGCGGCGAAGAGCCTCTGCCTCGGCTTCCTGCTCCTCCTGGCCGCCACGGCCCCCCGCGGGGCAGGGGAGCCGCGGGGCTGCGAGGCGGTGCGGAAAGTTTTCCAGCTGCGACAGCTCGGGCCCCTCCGGGGGGTGCCGGACTCGCCGCGGGCAGGTAAGGGGGTCTCCGGCCCCTTCCTCCGGGGAGGAGGCGCTGCCCCGGGGAGGGGGCTTCGCCCAGCCCGGGGGTCGCGGTGCTGCTGGACCGGGGCGAGGAGAAGCCGGGTTAGCCCTGTGCCGAGGGAGAGGGGTTTGCACCGCTGTAGCTGCAATTAAATAAATTCCCCGTAAAGCAGCGTGTAGCGGGAGCAGGAGTGCAGCCCGGCGTTATGCGGGCAGCGAAACTTTGTAAGTGCGTGCAGAGTGATGCGGCAGATCACACCAAGGAGACCTACCTCGTGCGGTCTGCTGCTTGCTTTCTTCCTCCAGCCGTGCGAGTACCGCGGTTGGGTTCAGTGGTGCTCCTCACAGAGTTAAAATGAAGACCTGCGTGTAAAATCCATTGGTGTTTAGGTGACAGGCGTGATAGTAAATGCGAGTTGATGCTTTCCTGGCAGAAAAGGACTTCTGTGCGCAGCGGGAGCTGAATTAACATCCACCCTACTTGGAAACATCAGCTGCCTCCTCTGTTTAAGATGATCTGCGTAGTTTTTATTCATTCTGCGAGTTGCGATAAGGCATGCTGTGTTTATTCCTAGAGGAATCACTTCAAAGTACAGCTTTTTGAAGACTCTGGTTTGTAAATTATGCACTATAATGCTGCGTTACATTTAGGATTATCTGCTGTATATCGGCCACCAGTACTTATAATAATATACATAGCCTTCTTACTTTGTCTCTAGCTAAAGATTTTATCATCTTCTTCGCAAAAAAAGGAAATAATTGCTTTTGTTGGAAAGCCTGGCTGGATGGGTACTGTGCAAATGAAGATACTTTATCTGGAAACTGATACCTGAGTCGAAGCCCTGTCAGTGATTTAAATGTTTGGTGTTGATTAATTGCGTGAGTGACATCAGGATGAATGATAGAGCAATTGTGGTTGCGTTCTCATTGCGTAGTCTGGTGTAGCTGTTACACTTTTCTTTTGCCATTATCATTTATTTTGGCACCAGACATTCACTTCTGTACTGCGGACAGGGAGGAAACGTGTTGCCTCCAGAGGAAACAAGTGTACTACTTCATGCACGTTCCTTCTGCCCTGCTCCTGTCTTCCTCCCTTCCTCTATAACAGTTTCATGCCACCACTCATTTTCTTCTTTTGACTTTTCTGAATTTCCTGATCCTGAAGCAAAACCCGGTTTTGTGCAGAGTAGCAGAATGCCTTTCTCGTCCGGTGCCCTGCGAGCAGCGGTCAGCAGGAGGTGCGGTGCGGCCGTTCGCTCTTTGAAGGAGGTGCGGTGCTGTGGGCAGCGTGGAAAGCCTCAAGGAGCCGAGCACATGCAAGATTTCTTGCTTAGAGTATCTTTGATCCCAGAGGTACATGAAACAAATGGTTCTGAACACTAAAATCTGTTCAGAGTTGGATGACAAGAAAATGGGGATTAAATGAGTGTTTTAGATGATGTAAGTTTGATTAAAGGTATTTGTAGGTTGGAAACATAATGGGAAGAGGAAAGAAGTGTAACTTCTGCCGTTGATCTTCTATACTCAGCCTTCTTCTGAGTCAAGAAGTGAAAACTACTTTAAAACTCTTTCAGAAGACATTTAGAAATGTGTGTGTATCCTATGTATATGCATAAGCACCTTAGGTAGGTGCCTGCTTGTGAAAATAGGCATCAGAGCTGCAGTTATGGGTCTCAATTCACTTGCCCGAATGTAGGCTTCTGGCAGCATTGGGGATTCCCTGCAGCCTCAGGAGCATCTTCCTGGGGCTGTCAGGTACCATCCCTCTGGAGCACCTTGTGGAGTGGGAAAGCCAGGTGGGAACCCTTGGCACCGCAGGTGGGTGACCACACTGAGCGATGGGCGCAGCTCGGGGGCTCCTTCTTTTCGGCTCGGATGTTGGGTGGTGGCTTGGAAGTGAGGTGCGCAGCCTCTCCACCTCAGTTGTATTGTCTGCATTTGTTTTAGTGCTACCTTATTGTATAAGGACACCTTCTTCTAAATGTCTGAAGCTGAATCCCACCTTTCATGTGGAGAAGGATCGCTAGCTGAAGGGGAGTGGGAATGTTGGGATATGCGCTGGCATGCAGTGAAAGGTAGACTCTGCAGTCAGTAAAATTATGGGAAGTTGGCTGATTTTGGACTTGTTCTCTTTTCGTGTATTCAAATACAAAGAGTAGCATTTGTAGTTTCTGTTTTTTCATTTTCTTAGTGCTGATAGAAATGAAACAGCCTGATATCGACAAATCATGCAAATTGTAATTATGTTTCATTCAGGGACTGGTGTATGTCCTTATTTCGAATATATATCAGCACAAAAAACCATGCATTTTATATAACTAGTTTTGCGGCTCCTCTGTGTAGTTTCTGTATATTTAAAGGAGCAAAATTGTCTCTCATTGTACGCAAAAATGCCGAGTATATGCATAGCTAAGATGTTCATCAAGGATACGGAGACTTCATGTTTGAGTTTGTGTTATCGTTCATATAACACAGGATTAGTGTTGAAATTGGCAAGTAATCAAGATTAATGAATATCCATAACAAAAACAAAGTTTTTAGTGCTGCTCTCAGCAATGGAAAAAACTTGTCTAACTGTGCTCAATCTTGTAGCAGTGATTTGTGCACAGACTTGTGGTCAGCCCCATCGCGTGCTATAATGAAACATTTGTCACTGTCATGCTGATCTTAAATGGTAGTTGCGAAAATACTTTTTGTTTCCCTGCTTGTCTAGTTCTATGCCACAAGTGCACTGGTGTTGGGACTGTACATTAAAACTTGATGATTTTCAAGTTCTGAAAGACCATTTTAATTGTAATGGAGAATTGAAAATATGTAAAGCATGAAGTAAATACAGAAAAGCCTCTTTTTTTTGTGTATATATATATATATATGACTGGATTATTTAAAAAATGCTGTTTGCAAAATTATTTTTTGAGGTATTTTTAATTCCTAAGCTCTATTTCTGATATTATAGTCTACTGAAGAATTCTACTCCTTTACCACATATGTGCTAGTAAAGTTAGAATTTTTAGCTTATATCATTAGCTCATTTTTCAGAGAAATTAAATGGAAAGCTCATTTCTCAAGTCTCCTTGTTCTCAGTTGCAAATACGATTGTTTCCTTCTTGTTTCCTTCTCTCAGAATCCCCCAGAACAGCAGAATAGGATGAATGCTAAACCAGTCTCCCTTGTCGTCTTCACAAGGGGTTCCACTAGGTATGTCAGTATGTCAGGCTTCTCTTTGCACCAAAAAGCTTAGTTCCGTGAGCTTATTGAAAGAAGTTACATTTCCTGGAATTGTAGAATCAAGCGTTTTCTACTGATGTAGATAAAAAGCGCTTGAGATACTTTTCCAAACTCTAAGCTGTTTTTTTACTTTCAGGAATCAATCTAGGGTTCTTTTCAGCAGTCTTTTGGAGGTCATTTATGCAGTCGTAAGAACAAAAAGGATAATAAAAAGAGTGAAGACTCTTTGATTAGTATAAATTTTATTGCAGACTTTTTGATGGAAAGCAGTTGTACATATGAAATTGAATAAGTGAGGCAAAAACTATGCTTGAAGGGTGACATAATCTCAGAAAAGTTGGTGTCTTTTTTTTTCTCTAATTCAAGTTAAATTATCCTTGCTAGTTCAGTTTAAACTAATTTTTTACTGTTACTTAAAGATCTGGGTCAGACTGATGGAACTCCAAACTATTATTTGTATTTTAATTTGGGTTCTTTTATGATCTAAATTTAGGTGATGTGGGTTTTGGTTCTGTTGGAGGTCAAATCAAGGATTCGTGTGTGTGTGCGTGTATGCCTACTTCCAATTACGCTGTTTGTCAAACACATGCAGATCTCCAGAAAAGGATTTAGATGTGAATGGAAGCAGTTGCTTGGTTGTATCAATTAAGGTCCATTTTATCACATCTGTGTGTGTTGTAATGATTATTGCCTATGTTGTTTTTGTGTGTGTGAACATATGCTGTTGATTTCTGAATGCATGTAGCATTTCACCTCTGGATCCTCAAAACGACTGCTGTGGGGGAAAAAAAATGATTTTTAAAAATATTCTGGGATTAGAAACAACAAAAAGTGGGAATCAGCAGTGTGGCAGCTTTCCCATCTCTCTTTCCCATATTTCAACTTCTCTAGGAAGTCAGTAGTGCTGAGAAGCCTTGATCTGGCTGGGATGACCTGAAAAGCGGTGTCTGGACTGCGAAATACAGGATGGGACCAATGTGCTGAATGGAGGAGGTTGGCTTGTGTCTACCATGCTTAAGGCTGGTATCCTGTCAGACGGGCTGACTTTGTCCTCACTTCTTGGTGTTTGCCCTGGGGCCTTCTCTAGATCCACTGTAACACTCTTGTGATGCCAAGGTACTCTGGAGTTTTGGGGTGCCCTCCCCCTTCCGCCAATTTAAACAATCATAAAAACAGTCTTTTTGGAGATGTTGTGTGGCGTGACACGAATGCACATTTTGTGCTTCGAGCTGTGGCGTGAGGGTATGTAGAGGTGCCTATACCTTGCTAGGGTGCCTGCCAGTAGGAAGGTGATCTCTGAGGATGCTCAGAAGGAGCCACACCTGTTGCCTGCGGTGTCCTCTGAAGGCCATATGTACAATGCACCTTCTCTAGGAGAGACACCCTAGAGACACACAGGAACCATCTAAACAGAGCCGCAGAAGGAGGTTGGGTAAATAGTGCAACATGTGAAGTGTGTTACAGTAGTCTTAATGGTGGTGATGAACGCTGAGTGTGGAGCAGTGGCTCTAACAAAGATGAGTTAGCAAATAGATGTTAAAGGGTGAGCATGAGAGACTCGTGTCTGACACAGGCTGCAAGTCCATTTTGCAGGAAACCACTTGTTTGAACAACAACTTCCAGGCCTCATGGCATCTCAGTGCTGTCTCTTAAAAGACTGTTTATCATGACAGTCCTAGGTCTGTTTTGGGATTTATCAGACGCTGGATTTCATCTCATGAAAATATTTGTACAAGCTGACAGGCAGAAATACCACACGTGGTATTTTCTCTTCCTGGCATTTAACATCATCATCCTGTCAGCACTTGTTTATCTCAAGTTACTGAAAATATGGATTTGTAGGGCTGAGACCATGAATGAAAGTTTGAAATCAGTTCCAGACCTTCTGGAAATAGGTAAAATCATACCTCAGAATTATTACATTTTATTCTCGCTTAGCTCTTATTCTGCACCCATCTAGATTGTTTTCAATTATGAAACCTTTCCTAGACTGCAACTGTGTATCTTAAAATCTATCTATACATAACAGGCTAAGTTATTTCACTTTCTTTTTCCTGTGGTTTTGTGTTTAAAAAAAAAAAAAAAGGTTGCAGTCGTAGCACCTTCAGAATTTAGTACTGAAATGAGCCATTATTGCTTATTAGAGCAGAAACTCTTCCCATTGTATTCCAGAATAAATGGCTATCGATAAACAGTTCTTGTGGAAGACAGGAGGACTCTTAGATGTGAAAACTTGTAAAAGTGTGTGTTTTTTTTTATTGGTTGTACTGAAATGGGATGACCTGAATCAGTTGCTGCTGTGCTCTCCTGAAACACTGTCCTTAAGCCATTGCTTGTGCCGTAGCACTCTAAGAAACAACTACAAAGCCCCTCTGCAGATTTTGAGCAACCCTTCGATTTTTAGTTGGTTGGGTTCTTTTGCATGTTGTTTTCAGTTACTTTTTCCTGACCATTGAAAGCAGCTGTGTTTAATGAGCTGGAACAGAATTAAGTCAATAAAATGTACTTTATATGTAAGTGATTAGCAGTCTTAAAGTAAAAACAAAGTTCCCTTAGGATTGGGAATGATATCCATGTTAAAAATATGCTACTTAAAAAAAAAATTACCATAAAATCAAAGGGAGAAGAGAATATTGAAGAGTCAGCTGAAACCATAAAAAAATCATTATTGTTTTAGCTTTGCTAAAAATCTAAATGTGTTCTTGAAGCTAGTCTGTAACAATAAAATTTCATGTTAATTCCTGCTTTATGAGAGAAAAAATGTCAAAGTTTGAAAGCTAAGCAATGCCTAACAGTTACTGAAAATATTAAGCACAATTTGGTTAATACACCTAAGTTGCAGGTGATTTAATTTTAATACTAAACAAGCATTATGCAGATGTTGACTATACACACAAAGAACTGCATGTGAGCAGATGCTGTGTATATTGTTTGTTAATAACTAGATGAAATAAAGGCGGGGGTTTATACTTTACATGTTGGAAAAATGGTACAAAAGTTCTATGCAAGGTCAGCTTTTCTGAACTTCATAGGGCAAATGAAATCATTGCTTCTAAGAAATTGCTTATTTGTGAAAGGTACACTTGCCATTCAGTAGGAGAATGAGGAGCAGTACTTAGAAGTTCAGTTTTTTGCTTAATGTGATGGCTCAGCTACACACTTCCCATCACAAAATTAAGGTTCATTGTGCAACAATGCCCTCACGCAAAATGATGCTATATGCAACATAGTGTTGTTTGTGTTTTAGGCAACCCAATAATAACACTTGGTCAAATTTTCTCTGTAATGTTTTTGGTTCTAAGCAGAGAGAGGACATTTATGTGTAGTTACTACCAGCTAAGATTTGGAGAGTGAGGCAAGTTGTCTTATACACGTGGTGACTGTTTAAGTACTTTATAAAGAAAAACAAATGACAGAAAGAAAAAAAAAAAAGCCTCTTAAACCCACCACAGCTCTATTCCTCGCTGGGAACAGCTGGAAGCCCCCTGCTGGCATTTGGGCCCATATATGAGCTGTGTTGAAATCTGAAGATGGAGGAACTCTACCGGGGAGACTTCTGTAATGTACAGTATTTTATAATGTCTTTCCAATAAGTCACCCGTCAGAAAATCGTGAGACTACAGTGATGTAAGAGAAGCACACTATGTCTTGTTTTCCTTTTTTAGACTTTTCAGAGAGATTTTTAGTTCTTGAATGTTTTGGTATACAGACTGTGAAATAAGTTAATTGAAGAGTTCAGTATTTATCCACTGCAGTATTGTCTGGAGCAGTAAAAATTATAAAGATTATGTTGTGTCATAGAAAGCAGGCTCTCCAAACCTAGCTGAGTACTTCTGGCCATGGAAAAGTCAAATACTGAATTATCAGACCTTATTTAGATTAGGAATATTTGAAGTAACTATAGGAAACATGAATAGTTTATCAAATATTTAAATTAATGAGCAGATTATGTGAAGAAGAATAAATGAAATCAGCTTTAAATAATCATAAAATGCATAAATTGAGCTGCTAAAATTGTGTTTTGCTTGTTCTCTTCTACCTAAAGCTAAAGGAAGATTGTAGTTTCAAGGAATCTTCTAATTAAAAGAAAAAAAAATCTTCTAAAGTTTATTAGTGACTGCAGTTTGGTTCTGTAAAATGCGATGCCTATATGTTGCTAATAAAACAAAGTGTTATACTTGAGGATAGCATCAGGAAAACATGACATTCTTCTTTCTTTTTTTCCCCCTCTTTTTATTCTGGACTAGAAACAGAACTGAGTTAAAGCACTGTGATAAATGTGTTCTCAAATGAATGTCAAAAAGGACAAAAATTGCTCTTCAGGAAATTTAGAGCCTAGAGCCATCTAGGAGGGTACACTGTTTGACATTTTAAATTCTCAGGGAAGGGTTTCAGGGAAAAAAACATGGTATCTCTGTGTGTGTTTAATCATCACTGACTTTAATCAATGAAAGAAACTGCATGACCATAGCCCTTTCCCTGTTTTAACATCAGTAAATTAATCTTCGACGCAATAACAACTAAATTGGAGTGTGTGAGAGTCCTCAAGTCTTCGTGGAGCTGGACCGTGCAGTTCCCTTCACCCACTGCCTGCTGCCCTGCAGCCCCGTGGCCGAGGCTTAAAACACCCGTGTGGCACCGCCGAGGTTAAAATTGAGGAGTTCTCTCTGCCGGTGCGCTGCCCTTCTGCACGCAGCTCAGAGCAGGAAACAGCAGTGGGAACATCACAAGTTTGTGAATTACCAGTTTCAAGCGAGCGTTCTGCATGCTTTGATGGGTTGCTTCATTAATTGGGTTTTTGGTTGCTTTGTCATTCTTGCCTTGTAGCTGCTGCCGTCCCTTTCCCTAGGGGTCGCAAGCCAAAAATTGTACTCTAGCTCTTCAGTCATGGTTGAAGCAATTTAGCTAGCTGCAGGTCTTCCCCCCACCACTCATAGATGATTCTTCTCCCTGCTCCCCACCATATTTACATACACACACACACAAAACAGAACAAAAAAACAACACAAGAAGACATCTACAGATGTCACCCATGAAAAGAAGAAAGAAAAGACGAAGTAAAAGCAGGATAAAACAATTTTCTGTGCTCTGTTTGGATCAACTTTACTCTAGGCACTTAACAACTGTGCTTCTTCAATTACGTAATCAATGTCATAAAGAAATTCAGAATAATTGCTTATGATAATTTGAATACTCTGAAAGTAGTCCTATGACACTCTAAAAAAGATGCATTTGATATTTCAGACTGATATTTAAGAGCAGAGACCAAGTTCAAAACCAGTCAGTAAAGACTGATTAATCTCTGTTTAGGTGCTGCTGGAAAATGTCTAGCTAGAAATTCTAAATTCTTGTTAATGATGATAATGTAGAGATGTCTGATTTTTGTTTTTTTTAATTATCTTTCTGATTCTTAATGCTTTTCGCTTCAATTGTACTAAAACAGCTAATCTAGCCCTGAAAAGCAGGCTTGAAACGTATTAATTACATTACACCTGTGATTTAACAGTCTAGCCTTCAAAATTTTTCTGCTTTTATAACTTCGTGTGATTTTTTTAGTTGTTTGTGGCCTTCAAAATGTGCTGCATATAGAATGCAGACTTTTGTGTCTGAATTCATCTCAGGACAATATATCTGAGGTTTCACTGCAGAAAAGCAAGTTGTAAAAAGCATAGTGGAGTATGTGAGTCTTCATTCAGTGTGACACTGCTTAGTTCTGTTGCACCTTTTCTTTGTCATCAAGTTCTCTGCAGGGAAATCCTGATGTAGGCAATGTTCAGTAAAATTAATCTAGATAAAACCTCTTGGTGATTTAATTCTAGTTCAAACAACTGCTGTTTCTTAATCTTGACAATTTTTTTGGCTCATAATCATACATCAAATGTGATTAGGTCAAGAAGAAAAAAGGATAGTTATGCATATTGAACTTAAAAAGTGTGAAATCAAGAAACATGAAAAATACTGAGCATTATAATAGAAAACATTTATTTTAATATAGATATATAAAGATATTAAGTAGTTATGAAAGAGAGGTAAAAGATGAATGGATCAGGCTGCTTTGTGAAACTGGAAGTCGGAGGAGCATGCTGGTTTGGAAGTCAAAGTCATTGTGAGGTAGTGACAAACTGAAGGAGCAAATTGCAGGAAGAGTGGAGAGACTTTTTTCAGAATAGTGTTATTGGGTTATTTTCTGGATATCTAGAAATGAAATATTTTTTTCATTTAACAATGTTTTGTCCCTACAAACTGCTGCAGCTTTGGGAGAAACCCAAGCTCTGTGCTGTTCCAGGTCAGCTTCTGTGTCAGTAGGTGCTGAGCGTGTTTCTTGACAGAGACAGGTTTTGGGCAAGGTCAGACATGAATTTAACACACATCATGTAGTAAAATTTCTAATAGCCAGAGAGGTTTCAGCAACATAAGAGTTCATAATCTAATCCATATGTTAGTCTGATTAGATAAAATGATGTATTCTTGTCTTTCAAACTTCTATTTCTTGAGGCCATCTTATTCGTGCATCTGTGTTAAAAAGCACTCTGTCTTAGATTTGTATTAGAATCAGTGGCCTCCCCTCTGCCTACGCTCATTTCTCTTCTGAAGTCATGCTGGCTGGAAGCTTCTTTATGAAGGTAAGAGACTTTCCTGAAAAAGCAGGAATGGAGTTCTGAGAAAGAACAAGTACTGCAAAGAATTGTAAAACTGCCTGCTATGTCAATGTAAGACCAATAGACAAACCCTAGTAGATCAGGTTTGACTATAGGACTAATTCTTTCCTTTTGAGCACTCTGCTGGTTTATTTGAATGTTGGGAAAGAGAAAATGATGCACAAATAATAATAAAAACAACAAGCATTTGAGTTCAGAATCCATTTTTTAATAAGAAAATATAAATAAAGCTTTTTCAGTAAAGAACTTAACGCATGTCAGGGAATAAAGATTATAGTAAGTCTGAAATTGGTATGGCATTGAAATGTGTCCGAACAACTTAATAACATGGTTCCTCTCTTTTACAGTGTCGGCTACATGACTGGGTAGCTGCCTGCCTTTTTTAACAGCAGTGAGTTGATTTTTGTTACAAGCAGTAGATAATATTCAGTAACCAAAAAAGAAAGAGGAAAAAAAAAAAGGCTGTTGTAATGCAGTAGTGTGAATATTGCTATCAGTATAAACATTTTTTCTCTTGATGTTTGTAGATGTATTGCTGCTGGCATACTACCTTGGCTTGCCCTGTACTGTGATATTCTCTGTGTGATAAACTCGAAGAGAATAAAAAAAAAAAATAGAATTGTGTGTTGTACCTGTGAATAGACCTTTCTGGTATGATGAGTAAATGTTGCTGCAGGCTTATTGTAATTCCTTTAATTTGCATGTAGGTGGGTGGTATATTAGTCCACTTTGCCTCTTGCTGTTTTAACAGTATGTTATTTTAAAATTCTCATTTAATGCAGCTAATATTTAAATTAATTAGTATTCCCTATGACAGCAAATGTATCTGATCATAAGCAAGAGGATTTAAAAAGTCTTAATAGAAGCTCGCAGTGCTTTAATCCCTTAGACAACGTCAGCGTGGACATGCTTTGCATATGAGATAATTGCACCTGAAATGATAAGTGTTTCATATGCATGTGGTGTAACTCACCCCTGAAACAGAGTGTATTAACGTAGTTTTAATCCTTATGTTTCTTGGTTTGAGTCAGGCATCACTAATCTGTCCTCTTGACCCATTCTGTGGAGTAACCTGCTCTCTCTTTACAGGACCAAACTTTGCTCAAGCAAAATGACCACTGCACTGATTAAAAAAACAAACAAGCAAACCAAAAAAAAACCACAGAACTTTTAAACAAGTGTCATGAAAGTTTCAGCATAGGTTGTAGAAAAACAGACTTTCATGCAGTTCAGGTTCCAGCTTTGCCTGTTTTAAATGCTAGGTGTGGCCAGCCTTAAGCATCTGAAGTATGTGCTTGGGGTGCCATGACCTGGTTCATCTCCCCTGCTGCTCCTTCTCTTCCCGTTCATTGTTTCAGCTGCTCTATAGCAATTGCCTTCTGCAGAGGGGCCCTGACCCAGAGCAGTGAATTGGCATTATATTGCTCTTTTGTGAGGCAGCAATTCCTATGTCTGTTGCATCTTGGGCAGCGATTTGGTGTGCCATTATCTTTCCAAGGCAAAATGGGATGAGAGGAGTCTGTATTTGGGGGTGCTGCCTAGGACTGGGAATGTGGGAATGCTGTGGGAAGTTAGAGGTGGTCAGCAGTTTAGGGGACTTGGTTTGGAGATTTGGTATGGGTTGGGAGGTGGGAGTCAGTAGGGTCAGAAGACTTCTCCATGGCTTGGGGAAGCACTGGAGATGGAGGAGAGGGAGAAGCTGGCTCTGATGCTATTTTCTTTGGCATGCATAACGAATGCAAAAGTACCTAATAGATAATGTAATAGACAACCTTTAATTTTGCAGTTTTATTTTCATTTTTCTGCTGAATTGGAATGTCTGGGGATGGGATGTGTACATCCAAAGCTTGCCAGGAGAAATTAGTTCATAAGCTGTAAAAATTTGAATACTGAAGAACATGGAAATCATGTTTAAATAAATGATAAGGGTAAACAGCTTTCAAAAACATCTAGTAGAATGATGAAAAAAGTATCTTGTAGCATTAGTAGAACACTTAAGAAATACAATTTCTTAATAGTTGCAGAAGTTCAGCAATTTGTAGCTGCATTAGAATAAAGTTTTATCTTTTTGTTGGGTTCAGCTTCCTGGACTGTGGCACGTAGGTGTTCCAATCTCTCTGTTACGCTTCCGCCAAGAACCACTTAAAAGAGATTTACAGGGATATCACTCGCCTGAGTTCATTTTCGTATCCAGAGGTCACATTCTTGCTTTTGCATGCTTCCATGAAGGCAATCTCAGATTTCTGAATTATGCATGGTAGCAGGATTTCTTAAAGTATCTACTGCTCTTCCCTTAACATAATGAGATTTACTCCTGGTCCTGCCTGTGAAATGGATTTTTTTCAAGGCACACACTCTTAACATGCGTGGTGAAATGTTCTGTGTATGTGGGGTCAAACGTTTGTCATGTATATGGAGTAAAACAGTTGTCTTCATAGATATGAAGCAGTGTTATCAATTCCTGAACAGCACTCTTCACAGCAATCAATTCGTTTTGCCTGAAAATGTGCATGAAGAAAAAGATTCTTTAAAAATGAAGAAAAATTCTATAATATTTAATACTGTAGGTTGAAATGTATCTTTCTTCCATACCTGCTTTGGGATGGAGGAACAAGGAATTGTGACGATGGAAACCACCAATGCCAGAAGGAAATGTTGAGCAAATCAGAGACCATATTATCTGTTAAATGCTGTATTTGCCAAGGAGATTACATTACCTCTGTATACTATTGTAGAGACAAGATTTATCTAAAGTCTTAGATGAACACAACTTTTGAATGGTCACTTACCTTTTTCATTCTGGTCTCGTGCTTTTCTAAATGTGATTTTTAAGGAATCTTCTGAATCTTTTCTGCTTGCCTGAATATGGTTCCTGTTTCAGGCATGGCGTTGCCATCTGTAAGTAACATTTTTCCCTCTGTGTAGCTGAAGTTCCAGGGCCAGGAATCCCTTCATTAAGATGTCTTCAACCAGCACATGCATGAAGGGACATACATTGGATATAATGAATTTAAACGTTTTGTCATTCTCCAAGAGTACTCTGATCAGTAGCTTTTTTTTTTTTGTGTGTGTGTAAGCTTTCTGGAATATGTTATTTAAAACCACCTAACTTATATAACTGATGGAATATTGAGGGTACAAATGTGTAAGGCCTCCCTTTCCCCATAACTATATTCATACTACCTCTGAATGAGTTTTCAGAGAAAATACGGAGGAAAAAAAATAGAAGTATGATTTAAAAGGAATGCTGGGGCACCTTCCTAACATAAAAAGGTTAGCTTCAGGAAGGTAGTGTAAGAACTGAAAGTGAGTATAGAGTCAAGGATGACACAGATTTAAGTTTTCATTTTAGAATATCTTGCTTTATTATTCCCATCATGATCTTCCCTTTCTGCTTATTATGAAGAAATAATTATGTATATACACACAACCACCGAATTATGATTCAGCCCACAGAGCAGATAAAAATGTGATTCCTGTCAGTGAAACAGTGTATCAGAACAGAGTTTGGACTGTACAATTTTGGTATTAATGTCATTTAAATTCTCACATCTTTCTTCTTTCATGGAATGTTTTTTCATTTTAGAAAACTTTTTTTTGATACAATGTAAAACATTTTAATGTCACATGATAACAAAGAAGGCAAATAAGGTGTTTTCATGCTTGATTATCTCCAGTTATTAAAAGAAATAAAAATGAAACAGCTGTCAGAACAGTACCGAATTCCCCCTCTTGAATTTCAGTGTGCCAACAACTTGAAAAGATGTTCATTTCTATGAACTTTTCCCATCCCAGTAGTGAAGTAGTGAATTGGCATGACAGTTACATGGGAATGTTGGACATTAGAAAAAAAACAGTAAGAGAGATTAGATTGGAATTTAGGACTGCTCCATATAGCAGTTAATATGAGCTTGTTCATATCAGGAAAGGGCTTTCCGCTGTCGTGTCTGTAATACTTGGCAGTAGTTAGCTCTTTCCAGCCCAAGTTTTACTGGAGAACAAGAGTGCCAGACACGAGCTAGCCCAGCAGGTCAGTATTCATTCTAGGTGATGTACAGTGCATATCCAATGTATTTGACCAATGTTAGCTAGTACAATTCAAGCTGGAATAAGATTGCAGTGTCAAGGAAATGCTGTTATATGACACTAATTAACTGTAATAAGTGTATTCTTCCCACAGAATTTTAGTTACTACCCCCATCTAATTTTTGTTTAACAAGATCTGATGCCTTTAAAACTTCGGGTATTTCTTTTAAGTATTATACATATGCTAGAAACAAAAAAGTTTTATATGCCTTCATGTATTGTGTACCTTTATTTCGTTGTAATCATTGTAATTATTTCTTTCTCTAGGGGTTGATCTCCAGGTTTGTACTTCAAAAAATCCAACATGCTGCAACAAAAAGATGGAAGAAAGATATCAGACTGCAGCAAAGCAAGATATACAGCGAGTGCTTCAAACATCAAGTGCTACATTAAAATTTTTAGTATCTCGTAATGCAGCTGCATTTCAAGGTAAGGCTTTCTGCTTTTTGTCTTCAAACCTGTTCATACTTTTCTTGATTTTAATCTTTGATTATTTTAGGTGTATAATAAAAGTTATCTGTTATTTTTTAGTTTCTCTCTTCCCTGCAGAAGGAGCGATGAATCATGTAGGTGATGAGCAACTGCATTGCTTTTGGAACTAGTGACTTTTGAAAAATATTTGAGAAAAAAGAAAGAAGCAGTTTTAAAAAGATGATTTGATTAAGCTTATAAACCAGTACATTGGCTTTCCTCCTAGACCTTTTTAATTTGGATGATAATGTAATTAATTTGGCAAAATGATTGCCTAGTGTGCTACAAAACAGAGATTTTGTTATTATATTTCTGCTCACCACATTGTCTTGTTTTGATGGAAATACTGGGGTGTTTTTTTCCTGAGGTACGTTTCTGGGATCAAATTTTGTTCCAGTTGTGTAAGTTCTTTAATTTCTTTTTAAAGAAAAGTTGATAAAAATAAATAAAATTTGAATTTCAAATTGAATTGAATTTCAATTGAATTGAAATTGAATTGGTAAAATGAAATTGAATCCAGTGAATTTCATTTGTTTCATTGTATGGTAGAAAACGATCTCATGAATTATAAGCTGTTTGAGCTGTTGGTAGGATTGCCTTTAAGAAATATTCCTGCATACTGTTCATTTTACTCTGAATTTATAAGGCATCAATTAATGCAGAAATTCGTCAGGAACTGGGAATACGTGAGAAACAATGGCAATGTATGGTTTTATGTGATGGAAAGGGAAATAGGATTCACACATATTAAGGACAAAGTCCTACAGTCTTGTCATTTGTCTATTAATGTGTACTTACAGCCTTAATATGCACTTACAGCTACTTGGGTGGACGGGATAAGATGTACAGGCTTATGAAGTTGTCCCTGTGGTGCCTCGCTTGTTTTTAACCTTTGAATCTAAAGTGATTAGCAGATTGAAAACAACTGCTCATAAAATGGGCCACAAAATCGACTCTGAGCTCCTAAGACCTTCCCTCTTCTGAAGTTTAGGTTCTGTCTAATGCTAAGACCAGGTTGTTGTCTGCCTTCTGGAAGCATTGCCATTTAGCCTGGCTAACACAGCTGTCAGTGTGTGTCACGGTCAAGAGATCATTGGTAAAGTGCACAAAGAAAGCCCTCCCTCCCCGTCATCTGCCTCTATTCTTCCTTCCAGCTTGTGTGTATTACCCTTCTTTTTCTGTAGTATGCTGTGTTGCTTTGCTGATCTGAAGCTGTAGAGTTCTCCCTGAAAGACAGGAGTATGCATGCCTTTGAGGAGAAATGATGATGAGGTGTTTCCCTCATGTACAATCTTAGCAATCATTCAGGATGTGGGTTCTAGGCTCTTTTTGCCTTATAAAGATTTTAATTGTAACCCCTCCAAGTTGAGGAAGGTGCCCTAATCACCAATTTAGAGGCTAATAAGGAGCAAATGCACTTATAAATTCTCCTACTAATGCCATTTTACAGTGTAGAAAGGGATTCAAGAAGCACTAGTGATGATTCATCTTCCCACTAGAGGGATGGTTTGATCACCTCCTGAGAATTACATTTTTTCGTCTAATGGTGAAAAACACATGAGCAGTGCTTGTAGCAGGAACCCAAGCCATCTTTCCCAAATATGTAGCATAACCACTCAGTACTAATCCCACTGCCTTTTTCTCATTATTTGCCTTTAAACTAGTATTTTTCAATGCATATACTGTGAAGTATATATTTTGTATATGTTACATACTTCAAATACTTTATATGATTTGATACTTTTGTCTTATATTTCCATCTATGCAAGAAAGTATAATTAGAGAGAATATTCTGTAGATTCCAGAGTTGCTTAGATATAAAATCTTTGCCCTTGAAGTAGTAATTTGTGGGAAAATATGAAGTTGTACATACTATTCATTTTTGAAGAATTGCTACCATTGCTAACTGAAGTTCGGGCTGTATGGTTTCAGATTCAGAAACCATAAAATGATGTTGCTGATTTTTTTGGGGTTTTGAACTATTAGAAAATAGACATATTTCTGTCTGGACAAAATCTTGAACAACCTGGTCTGCGTTCAGATTTTAACCCGGTTTGAGCAGGAGTTAGGACTGAAGACCTGAAGGCCCTTCCCAGTGCCTTTGTCTCCGCATTCACCACCTGGAGAAAGATCACACCTTTAGGCATTCCCCTTATCTTTTGTTCAGACTGGGCTGTGCAGCTGGAAGTGAGATTACCTCGAAGTGAAAACTTTACCAACCTTTCCTGCTACTTTGGCAAATGGTCAGACATCTCAGCAGTTAGGCAGAAAGTGTGAAGGGGATTGTTGGGGTGTGTGCAGGTGGGAGCAGGTGCCATGGACTTCACCACGGCTATTACCTGCCTTTGTTTGTCGAGGTTGGATGCCTTGGCCTGAAAGAGCTGGACTGGCTCCAAATGAAACAAATAGGTAATGTTTTCTTTCAGTTTCATACATATTCAGTAGTGAGAGGTAGTTAAATTAAGTCATCTGTGTCTGCCTTTGGAGATCTTCAGAGGCATGTTTTCTATATGCATTAAATGAAGTCGAGAGATACTATGTACTAAAGAATCAGTAAGTACTTTAGGACCACTGCTCATAAGCATCTGTGTGTCTGTATGTTAGCTCTGTGTGTGCACCTATCTTCATATGAGAGTAAAAATATCTGTATATGGTATGTCTATACTACCTTCTATTGTTTCTTTAAATTCTGTGGTACTATATTGTGGTAAGCATTGCCTTCTATTGACAGTTTTCAAATGTTGCAAAAATTCCATCCAGGCCTTTTAAAACACGTCAGGTTAAATGAAGTAAATTGTACCACTTGTGTAGTGCTTCTTAGAAAGTACTGTTACGGTTTTTCCTTACATTTCAGGGCATTTTAAAATGTACGTCTGCTTTTTCACTTCACATCTTGATTATTCTTAATACCTTTGAAGAGTGATGAAGGAACAGAAGGATAAGAGAGAGTGAAGTTAAAAAAGATAATATATGCCAGCCTAGATATTAATCTAGTAAGTGGGAGATATTTTGTGGAGAGCAAGAAATAATTCTTCTCTTGGGGAAGGTGGCTACAAAACTCAGGCTGCATGCTAACAGTATTTCAAGACAGTTATGTTAGGTAGGATAGCATTCTTGCATATCTTTGCATTTTTAGCATTTGTTGTCGTAATAACAAGTGAGAAAAGGACCGTGAATGCTGTGCAGGTATTGCAATGCTATCTCCATTCTAGGGGAAATCATAAAAACAAATAATTACTTTTTTAACCTTTATGCTATGTGCTGTAGACCAATATATATACTTCTGCAATATTCTTAGATAAGAATATTCTTAGACAAGGTTCATACTGACCCTTGTTGATATCTCCAAATGAAAGAATACAAAGGGCCACCAGAGGTCAATTTGCATGGAGTGGCTCGTGACTGTCCTGCTTGGAAACAGTGCTTGTTTGTAGGACATGTGGTTTCCAGACACTCTGTGTAGCACTTGGCCAAAGTTTCCTCTGGGATGAGTCTTGGGCTGGCAGATTTTTATTTTTTGTTTTTAGTTCAAAGTATCTGTAGCCATGTGAAGACAGTTCACCAAAGTGGCTCCTTAACATAAACATCTAAGAGGGAACATAGATGTGTGATATCTGGGCCTGCTGAGATGTTGTAGCGTCGAGAGGTTTAAACCTGACATTGATGATATTGTCTTTAGGGAGGAGATCTTGGCACAAACCATTCCTCCCAAAATATTTTGGCATTGTTCCAGGGAGAGCTAGGTGGAGATGTCCAACACAGAAGGGAGGAGGCAGAAGTGGTTGTCTGGCTCCCTGCCTGGAAGCGTTCACACTTGCATGGTCAGCTACCACTGGCGCAGGGCAGAGGATGCTGTGTGTCCCCTGCCAGAACCTGGGACCCGCTGGGGAGGTTGCTGCTTGGTTAAGGTTGGAAGTGACACGGATGTGGCCTAGGCAGGGAAAGACTCAGCAATCAGTCACCTTACGCAGTATTGCTTATCTATTTTGCTTAATAAGCAATACTGCACTTTATAATTTCAGAAGAATGATTTCAACCATCACTCTGTTAGTTTCTTACTGGCTAGCCTTGCCACATCATGACAGTGCTAATGTGATACTTACTTTTGTTTCTTGGTAAAGAAACAGGAATATTGGACACAGATTTGTGAAAGAGATTTCAGGAATCAGATATATAACACTAAAGTGGAACCAGCCTGTAGCTTCCTTTATTATTACTAGGAATAACCTTTCTATTACAATAAAGATTGAAGTGCAAATTTATTAAATGCATTCTATCAATATAATCTGTATCTGGTTTTCTTATTTTACAGTTTCTTCACTATCTGGCATTGCAATAGGTTCATGAGAGGATGGGAACTGCAATTAAAATAAAAAAAAATCACTAGTGATCTGTACCAGACAAAAATGTTTATTCTGTGAGCAAAGCAAAGGTTTTGGAAAAAAAAAATATGTATGACCTGTTTCAGGCCAGGTAGGCTTTGCAGAACAGGATAGGTGGTAGAGTCTAAAATAGAGTTTTCAGCACAGTTTTGTCAAACTGTCAAGCTGAGGCTTCTTACCTATTTCATGTGAAAATACTTTCTTCAAGATTTGAACCATACTAGAATTCAAAAGATTTGGGAGAGAAAGTTAAAATTTAGCATTGAGGTAGTTCTTAACGAAGTTGAGAGCCTTTGATTGTCATGAGGAAAACACATCTGAATTTCACAATGATAAGGCTTTAATAAGAGTACATTATGTGTGTGAGCTTCGTTTGAAATAAGTAAATACTGGTATCTAGATGCCAGTGAACCTCAGTGGGTGTCATTGAATCCTCTAGGGATGATTTCTGAATTACTCTAGGATCACCGTTTGCTGTTTTTGACAAGGGAAAGCAGTAAAAGATTTAAATCCTAGGTGACACAAGCTGCCATGTAAAAAAATGCTTTATTACATAACACCAGTGCTCACCTAGTAACATTTGAAATAAAAACAAGCAGCCAAAATGATGGGTATGGATGACTAGAAAGAACTTATGTCCTATGTCCATGAAAAAGGCTTCCTCATAAAGAACTGAATAGTCAGTTGTCAAGGAAGCTGGTGATTTGGAGTGGGATGGAGCTACGGACAAAGGATAACAGATCTCGTGTCACTGTTATTTTTTCACACAGAGCGTATAACTCTTTAGAAGGTGGCCGTATGTGACATAGCAACTTGTCTGGTTGAAAGGGAAATTGAGAGATAATTAGGTTGGAGAGTCTGAAAGTAAATTGACTTTGGTTTATTAGACTGTGTTTGGGATCTCTAGTATCATAAAATTGATTTTACAAAATGGAACCTTGGATTGTTTATGAATGTGGCAGCCTTTCACCAAAACAGTGGGCTTGGCAAGTATACCTTTGTAAGAAAGAGGTAATGAATGTCATTCTTTCACTACAGCGTTTCCTCACACTTTTACTACCATGTAGGAAAATTGTACAGTTTTCGTGTTGTAAGCTCTGGAGTATATTGAATCACCTTGCACCAAACCAGTTTCATTTTTTTTCCTGTATAATTTTACTACATAATAGATCAATGTTGACTTTAAGATTGATCAGAATTAAGTGAAATCAAACTTATATCAGATTGTTTGAGGTCACAGTACACTTGCTACATTTAAATATGATGAAGTTGTAGCCCGTAGCTAAAGTAAATTATATGAACCAGAAAATGTGTTGAAATCTTCCCAGATGCTTTCTCTAGTAGCATGCTAAGCCATAAGAAATAATGAAATTTTGTTCATCCATGTAATACTATATCTGCTCTGGCACTGTTTCAGTTGTTTTCCATTTGTGAAGTTCTGTGAAGAATTATTTGAAAATTAGAAAACTCTTTCAGCAGGATCTGCTGTATCTCACTTAAGGTTTCAAATGATGATTGCCCTCTGTATGATTTGCAATGCAAAGAGCTGCTTTGAAGTTCCAACATCTTCCCTTTCTCTACTCTGTAATCCTTTGTATTTTAAGTATGATAAAAATAAGCTAAAATCCAATTATGTGTGAATCCCATCCTCCATTAATTAAATGAAACTGATTACATTAAAAGTCAAGAGAGTGGGCAGGCTGAGATCCACTTGTCCCTTCGTTGTTGTACTGAGGGATAAGGGTCTCAAAAACACCTCAATTTCACTGGAATTATGCACCTCATTCTCTTACCCTGTGGAACTTTCCCCATAGCTATGATAGTGTTACCTCTTGGGCTGAGAAATAGAATCATTGAATTGCTTGAGTTGAACAGGACCTTAAAGACAATCTAGTTCCAACCCCCATGCCATGGGCAGGGGCATCTCCCACCAGATCAGGTTGCCCAGGGCCTCGTCCAACCTGGCCTTGGACACCTCCAAGGATGGAGCATCCACAGCTTCTCTGGGCAACCTGTGCCACTGCCTCACCAGCCTCTCAGTGAATAACTTCTTTATATCTAATCTAAACCTACCCTCTTTCAGTTAAAAGCCATTAATCCTTGTCCTATCACTATGCTCCCTGATAAAGAGTTATGCTACTTAGATTCTCCCAACAATTTAATTTTACAGAACTCTGTTGCTTAACACTGAACCAAGTCCAGCCTATACTTAGTCATAAGCCTGTTTTGAAGAGCTAGTGCCTGGATCAGGGACGTGCTGTTGTGCTCTTAAAGAGTCTAGCACATGGAGTGTCAAGCTAAGAAAAGACCTGCACTCAAAAGGCAATCCAGTAGGATAATCTTACTCTTTTAGCACTACTACAGTCAATTTCTGACTTTCTTTCCTTTTTTAATGACGACAGTAACCTCAGGTATCATTAAAATCCATTCCAAGCTGAACAGCCGGAGTTTGTAAATCCTCCTAAAAAGTTTAATCTAAACAATCCCACCTTTCTCTAGTTTTGCTTTTACGGGTGATGCTCCAGTCCCTTCATCAGCTTCATGGCTCTCCGCTGGACCCCCTCTTATAGCTGTTGCACCATATAGCGGCACCATATCTCTCTTGTACTGGGGAGCCCACAACTGGACACAGTACTCCAGGTGCGCCCTCACCAGTGCTGAATCATCAGGTTCATCATCAGGTCATCTCCCTCAACCTGTTGGCAACAAGCCTCCTAATACAGCCCAGGAGGCTCTTGGTTGTCTTTGCTACAAGTGCTTATTGCTGGCTCATAGAATCATAGAAAAGTTAAGGTTGGAAGAGACCATCAATATCACCTGGTCCAACCATCACCCCACTACCAATGTCACCCACTAAATCATGTCCCTGTGCACCAGGTCCAGCCTTTCCTTGAACAACCCCAGGGATGGTGACTCAACCACTTCCCTGGGCAACCCATTCCAATGCCTGACCACTCTTTCTGAGAAGAAATGTCTCCTAATTAACTGTTGAAGAGTAGGGTTCCTTGTTCAATTCTTTGTTTTAATTCTTGAAGAGTAGGGGCATGACATTTCCATTTTTCCACTCACCAGGGACATTGCCCTAATGCCAGGACTTTTCAACTATGATGGTGAGAGGTTTGGCAACTCCATCAGCCAGTTCCCTCAGGACCCTGGGATTCATGTCATCAGGTCCCATAGACTTGTACCTGTTTACATTCACCAGGTGGTCCTGAACCTGCTCTTCGCCTACAGTGGTTGGGACTTTGATCCCCCAGCCTCCATCTACAGGTTCAGGGAAATGAAAGACTTGGGAAGCCCATCTGCCAGTTCAGACAGAGGCAAAGAAATAGCTGAGTACCTCAGCCTTCTCCATGTCTGTCGTTACCAATTACTATTTTCACCCCTCAGTCTATTTTCACAAATGTTAGAGGTTCATGATGGCCCTTGAGGACTCCTCCTGTCACTCGAGCGCAGCAGCCTGAAGGGAGCTGGGTCCTCTCTTGTGCTCTTCCTCGAGGCTCTGTGCAGAAGGGATGCCGCCTGTTGCACAAGGGCTGGGGGATGGGAAAGAAGCACTCACACAACCCCTGAGAACTGGCAAGAGTTCTTTATTGCCAGGACATCTTGCAGGTGAGCCTGCGGGATGTCCATGGTGTTTGGTGGCTCCAAGCTAATGCTTGGGATGGGGCCTGCACAACGAGTAGGGAGCTCACCGGGCACTCCTGCGACGCTGTTGGTGTGCTCGCATGGCAGAGAGCGAAGACGTGCCGGGGTAGTCAGACGTCTGGTCTGGCCGAGGTGGATCCACCTCCATTGGCTCCTCCACATCTGCTGGTGGATCCAGCTCCATGGGCTCCACAGTGTTTGGCAGAAGGACAAGCCAGTCCTTGCCCGGGACTGCCCACACAGGATGCCTTCTGTCTGGAATGTTTTCAGGCCAGGGTGCCGAACCAGGGGGTCGTCCAGTTCCGTGCCTAGGTCCCATGCCACTGTCCAGTTCACTTCCTTGCCTGGGTTTGACGCTGCCATCTGTTTTATGGCCGTGGCTGGGTCCCATGCTGTGTTCTGGACGACAGGCACGCCTCTGCTCCCCATGGCTGTCCGGATGAGGCTCCTGCCTTCACCCCATGCCGTCGTTGTACCACTGGTTAGGCCCAGGCCCCCTGTTGCTGTATGGCTGAGGGGGCGGCCTGTTCCCTGCGTCGTTGTGGTGCCAGTGGTACCGCTTATAAGAAGTGTCTGTGGGCTGCGCGCCAGAGGTGCCTTGGGCACTGGTGTCAGTTGTGCTGCAGGCTCTATGCCTCTGCCCATGACACTTCTCCTTCTTGTTAGGTGCACTCCTTCTCGGTGCTTCCTTGGACGGCATTGCTGTCCTCACACCAGGAGGCCTGCTGCTCACCTTGCTGCTTTGGCTCTTCTTCCTGCCGCACAAGCTGGCTGTCAGAGTGCCTAGAAGCTCAGCGAATGATGGGCCAGCTGCAGGGGTCCTGTTTTATAGGGCCTGCAGCAAGGGTGGGGCAGTGGTGGCCACTGTGACCTCAGCAGGCCTCTGTGATGGAGAGGCCCACACGTGGCCAAAGGTGGATGTGTTTGTGGTGGGTTTCAGTGGCAAGGTTTTGGTAGCAGGGGTCATAGGGGTGGCTTCTGTGAGAAGGATCTAGAAGCTGCCCCATGTTTGGTAAGGGCCCCACTGCTGACCAGAACTGAGCCAACAAGCGATGTTGTTCGCACCTCTGTAAGAGCATATTTAAGACAGGGAAAAAAAACGCTGCGCCACACAGCAGCTGGGAGAGTGAGAGGAGTGAGGAACAGCCTTGCAGGCGCCAAGGTCAGTGAAGAAGGAGGGGGAGAGGTGATCCAGGAGCCAGAGCAGAAGTCCCCTGTGGCCTGTGGTGAGGACCATGGTGAAGCAGGCTGTCCCCCTGCAGCCCATGGAGTACCACGGTGGAGCAGGGTTCCACGCTGCAGCCCGTGGAGGAGACCACGGTGGAGCAGGTGGACCTGCACCGACGGAGACTGCGGCCTGTGGAAGACCCCTGCCAGAGCAAATTCCGGGCCGGACCTGCAGCCCGTGGAGACGAGCCCATGCAGGAGCAGGTGACCTGGCAGGAGCTGCTGCCCGTGGGGGACCCAGGTTGGAGCAGTTTGCTCCCGAGGGATGGACCCTGTGGTACGGACCCATATCTGGAGCAGTTCTTGTAGAGCTGCTGCCTGTGGGAAGCCCATGTCGTATCAGTTCGGCAAGGACTGCATCCCGTGGGAGGGACCCCACAGCATGGGGGACAAGAGTGACCGAGAAGGAGCGGCAGAAAAGAAGCGCTATAGACTGACCATAACCCCCATTCCCCAGTTCCCCTGTGCCGCTCGGGGGCAGGAGGTGGAAGAGGGTGGATGGGGGGGAAAGGTGCTCTTGTTTTCTTTCCTTTGTTTCTCACTTCTCTAGCTTGTTAGTAATAGGCAATAAATCTTACTATCTTCCTATGCTGAGTCTGTTTAGCCCGTCACGATAATTACTGTGTGATCTCCTCGTCAGTCCTTATCTCAACCCTTGAGCCCCTTTCATTGTATTTCCTCCCTGTTCCTCTTTGAGGAGGGGGAGTGAGAGAGCGGGTGTGGTGGAGCTCGGCCGCCCACCTGAGTAAAACCACCACAGTTGCGAGTGGCCTGGAAGATGCCCTCACGTGGAAGAAGGAGGAGGAGAGCTGGGGGGGCTGAGGACCCCTTTTCTGGGGCTGGCTCCCCCAGGGTCTCAAAAACATCTCATTTTCACTGGAGTTATGCACCTCATTCTCTTACCTGTGGAACTTTCCCCATAGCTATGATAGTGTTACCTCTTGGGCTGAGGAATAAAATCACTGAATTGCTTGAGTTGAACAGGACCTTAAAGACCATCTAGTTCCAACCCCCCTGCCATGTGCCGGGACACCTCCCACTAGACCAGTTTGCTCAAAGCCCCATCTAACCTGATCTTTAACACTTCCAGGGATGGAGCATCCACACCTTCTCTGGGCAACCTGTTCCAGTGCCTCACCACCCTCTGAGCAAACAACTTCTTCTAGATATCTAATCGAAATCTACCCTTTTTCATTTTAAAACCATTCTCCTTTTCCTGTCACTACACTCCCTGACAGAGTTCTTTCCCAGCTTTCCTGTAGCCCCCTTTAGGTATTGGAAGGTCCTGTAAGAGCTCCCCAGAGTTTTAATCTTAACAGCCGCAACTCCCTCAGCCTGTTTTCATAGGAGAGGTGCTCCAGCCTTTGATCATCTTCATGGCCCTCCTCTGGAGGTCCAACAGGTCCATGCCCTTCTTATGCTGGGGGCCCCAAAGCTGAACGTAGTATGCCAGGTAGGTTCTCACAGCAGAATAGAGGTGAATCACCTTGCTCAGTCTTCTCGCCATGCTCCTTTTGATGTAGCCCAGGACATGGCTGGCTTTCTGGGCTGCAAGCACACGCTGCCAGCTCATGTTGTTTTTTTTACCAGCTAACATCCCCAGGTCCTTCTCCTTAGGGCTGCTCTCAATCCACTTAGCACCTAGCCTATAGTGATGTTTGAGATTGTCCTGATCCAGGTGGAGGATCTTGCACTTGGCCTTGTTGAACTTCATGACATTTGCACAGGCCCACCTCTCAAGCCTGTCCAGGTCCCTTTGGATGGCATCCCTTCCCTCCAGTGTGTTGCTGACACCACACAGCTTGGTGTCATCGGCAGACTTGCTGAGGATACACTCAATCCCACTGTTTATGTCATTAATGGAAATATTAAACAGTAGTAGTCCTCGTGCAGACCCCTGAGGGACGCTGCTCGTCACTGGTCTCCACCTGGACATTGAGCCATTGACTGTAACTCTTTGAATGCAACCATCCAGACAATTCTTACCAACCAAGTAGTCCATCCATCAAATCCATGTCTATCCAATTCAGAGACAAGGATATCATGCAAAACAGTGTCAAATGCTTTGCACAAGTCCAAGTAGATGATGTCAGTCGCTCTTCCCCCATCCACCAGTACTGTAACCCTGTCATAGAAGGCCACCAGATTGGTCAGGCACGATTTGCCCTTGGTGAACCTATGCTGGCTGTCACCAAGCACCTCCTTATTTTCCATGTGCCTAAGGATACTTTCCAGAAGGCTCTGCTCCATGATCTTTCAGGCACAGACAGACATGAGTCTGACTGGCCTGTAATTCCCTGGACCTTAATTTTTTCCTTTTTTAAACATGGGGGTTATGTTTCCCATCTTCCAGTCACTGGCAACTTCACCAGTCTGCCATGAATTTTCAAATAAAAGTAGAGAATGTTAATACAGCAAGACAATGATTATACCCACTGGTTGGTCTAGGGAGCAAAGTTGTTACAGAAGCCTTATTAACTTTAGAAATTATCTATTCAGATGGTATTTTTTTTCTGTATAATACAAAAAGCAGGATAAGCAGTGTACTATTGTAACTTAGAATTGGACCCAGTATGTTTATATACACATAAAACACAGCATTAAGGGGCAGAAATCTCAGTAAGTGCAGAAATCTCAATATTTAGATTAACACTTTTAAGCACTAATCCTGAGTTTTATTTCTGTATTGCAGATAATGAAAATGTCTTTTATAATTCTGGAGGGATTTACTTCCACTGTATTTCATTCTTATCTTTTGGATACTTACTTGCATACATGTATGCTCTGCTACAGGCATTCCTGAGGTTTATAAACACAGGGATTCACTGGGATTGTGTAATAACAGTTTTCACCACATCAGTCTTTTCTTAAAATTGTACCCCTGGTGTGCTCTTAGGCTTGCAGATTCTTGTCTCAAGCTATGGTTACTGACAATCAATTATTTTTACTAGCTGCAGTAATACCCAAGTTACAGTTAAACTGACTTAGGTAGACTGGTACTTAGGCACTCCTGTCATCATGGATATCAGCTAAATTTTCAGTCAAATGCGGGGTAAATACCAAGATTTTGACATAATAATATATAACATTTATATATATATAATAATAATATTTATATATTTAATATATATTTAATACCCAGCTAACTGCTATTTTGGTTTAGATCTTTGTAACAAAGCGATCAGTATAGACATATGCTAATCTCAAACTTTTATACTTTATGCCGTGCTTATGCATTAGAAAAAATAAAAGTGATGTACAAATTTTAAACATCGTTTCCTTCTGTGCAGTGGCTTGTATTTTCATGTAACTGTGGATGCCTGCATACTGCTTATTCTGAAAATTTTGGGAAGCTGATTTGCTGGTAGAATGTAGGAGATTAAAAGGAGTCCAAGAGAAAGCAGTATAAAATCAAAGTCCAAGAGAAAGCAGTGTAAAATTGGTGGTTTAGGACAACTGTTTTGTGTTATTTCAAAGATAGCATTTTTCTGTAGCTATTTAGATTTCCAGGATTTTCAAGTACAAGTCGAAAAGTTATATTTCTGTTAGTATTTCTATTCTCTCTGTTAAGAAAATGAAATAAAATGTCAGCCAGTCAAGTATTGTAGGAAGACAGAACTTAAATATTAAGAAGTTGAAAACAAAGCCTGAAAAGCAGTGTTCATTATGAGCAAATACAGGTGCTACCTTTAATTGTGAAGAAACAGTGGAAGAAATAACAGGATGGGGGATAACTTTCTGTGGATCTGTTTTCTAAGAAAAGTTCTTGGAATAATGGTGGATCAAAAGTTGACAGAAGTCAGCCATCTCTTGCTGTTGTGAGGAAGACAGCTATCGTCTCAGGATTCTTAAACAGAAAGACAGCAGATAAGATTCGTGAACCGAAACTTGTCTGTTTTGTGCTGATAAACCTTGAGCTGGAAGACTGTTTGGTTTTGGATAGCTTATTTGAAGAAGAAAATGGGCCAGAAAGGGGAGTGAAAGTGTGCTGTGAAATCTAAACATGTAGCTTAAAAAAGGGACAGCCCTGGTTCCTTTAAAATGAGAGAGCTAGGGAAGAACTACACTATTCTTCAAAAAATACGGGTCATAACTTTCCATAACTATCTAGAACAAAGTAGTTACCTGTACTCTGTTATGCAGGGTGGATTTTTTTTTTTTAAAAAAAAGGTTTTATATTGTAGCAAAGGAAATGTAGGTTCAGTATGAGGAAATATTTTCCAATGACAAAAATAAAATTATTTGAATAAACTAGTAGGGAATTTCAATGTCCAAATGTCTTAGAAATAAGCTGCACAAGACAATGCATGCCAAGAATTAAATAGTAGATATGGCTGATCATGCTTTGGGGCAGGAGGATAGTCTAGACTGCTCAACCTGCTTCATGATCTGACAAAAGAGTTCATTAATTTCTCTCCAAGAAGGTAAATACTCCAATACAATGGGATGGACTGCTTCAGACATAAAGATTAACTTAAATTTAGAATGCTATATTCCTATATAGTATAGGGATACATTTATAGGAATGAACATTCATTTGTTCAAAACTTTGTACCCGCAAAATAATTTCATTTTTAATCATTTTTACAGTGAAACTGTTGTTCATAGAGCTACTAAATATGTACAGTTACTAATTGTGTTATTAAGAACTCCATGTTCCACACAGGAAATTCAATGAATTTTGTAGTTTTTGAAACAGAGTCTAATATTTACCCCCCTTTTTTTTTTTTTCAAATTGCATCTCAGTGAACCTGGCATAATGCTTAGGAGAAATGGAACTCTGGACTGCATTTTCAAAGGCTTTGTGAGAAGTAAAAACAGTTCTCTTTCCCAGCAAAACTAAAATAGTCTGCATTTAGGTGAAATTTTTAAAGTTTAATGTTTTTACATCTTAACCAGGTAAATATAATTGTATTTTAAGTGATATTTTTAATTAGAAAACAATCTTGTCAAAATAGAAAAAAAAAGGAAAAGTGAGGGAGGGCAGATTTGCATCAAATTGAAATTCATCAGACAAACATTAAAATACACTTTTACAAAATTCAACAAAGCCAGTATTGAATTTTTCTGTATATGACTACACCTTTACTTTGAAAAGCAGATGAGTGATAAAAATAGAAATAACCCAGGAAATCTGTAGAAAAGATCTGAACAGCAAGCAGAAAGCTGGGAAGAGAATTTTGGCTCATGTGGAGATAAAGAATCCAAAGTTATTGCTAAATACCTTGGGGCATGTTGAATGTCACTAGAAACCTATGGTGAAGCAACTGAACTGAGCCCTCTCTCGCCCTTGACAGTATTGAAAGCTTGGGCACAAGTATTTAGATGCATGCACTGAGGTGTCTGGAGCTGTGCCACAGTGTGTGTATTGCACACGCCAGAGTAACAGCCCCCAGAACTTCCCTGCTCTCTGAAATCTTAGAGCAGCTAGGTCTAATGTAGCTCAAGGGTGTGATTAAGGTCTGGGAACACGAGCAGGGTACTGAGGAATAAGCTGATATTTAAGGTTCCAGCCTATCAGCTACTAAGAGGTGATTGCTTTTACCCTGAAGTGAATGAAACCTGGTTTACTGCTACCTCCCTCCTGCCAGACATGCAGAATGTGAAATGATTATCTACTTTTTTCTTTTTCTTTCTTTCCCTGTAATGAAACAGAAAGGTATGTCCATCTTGGGGAATAAAGTAGGTGGTATAGTAATTTTAAAAGTGGTAATGAAACAAGCCTTTACTGATATTAAATAGTTCAGCAGCAGGCATAGGTAACTTTACTTTGATCCTTAAAAGAGTATGGATACAAGTAGTGTCAATTTTCAATAAATCAACAAATTTCAGCTTGCATTAAAAGCTTGAACTTAGGTCTGTGCAGGCTAGAGGAGTGCCATGATAGAGGACTGCTGATTATGGAGTGCCAGAGGAGAATATTTTATATTCAGTCTTTTGAGCACGTGGGTTTAAAAGCACGTGCATTTAAATGACACATGCATAGCAGATTGTGATATGGATTCTAAGGTTTACTGTAGATCAGCTGCATAGCAGTTTAGTACGTGTGTAGTAGCTATTTGTGCAAGATTTTCATGTAATGTCTAAAAATACAGATTACTGAGTAGAGTGGGCTGCTTTCTGGGTTATTTCTTATTTTGCAGCATGTAACTCTTAAACTTTCCTGTTGCAGCTGTTCTGTTCTGTATAACTAAATATTCATTGTGACAGAAGCAACGTGAAGAAATAACTCTGTAGTTCAGTGGTTAGGTATTCATCTGCAACAAAGGAAAGATGCAAATTCCTACTCCTGTAAGTATTTTTGTTTGTATTATCTGTAAACACGGACCGCATTGGCATAGCATCACCTGGCAGGCCTGAATCACTGCAGAACAAGCGTTTCTCAAGGCATGTGTGAATTCTGGGCTAGTTATACTTCTGGTTGTCCAGATCTCATCAATTTTGTTGTTGCCCTTTTCAATGGATCACATACTGTCAGCAGGACTTTGAAAAGAAGGAATTATGTGCTGAACGGGAGCCAACTAGCTTCTCAAACGGAAAGAAGGGAGAATGTAAATTCCAGATGGTTGTTCCCCTCCACTACCACCGCTGTGATAGCTGTGGTCTGCCTGTTTGGCTTGAATGCAATAAACTTTGCAAATTATACAATACATGTTCTGCAAGATCATGCTAATTAGGTGGCTGAGTAAATTTCTTTCAAATCAAATTAAACATTGCAAGTTTTCATTTTTTTTTTTTTTTTTAATGCTGTGCTTATAAATCATGCAGCCTTTGTGATTTGGAGGCTGGGATAATAATATATTGTTATAATTTGCAAGGTTTGTAGATGTACAAAGGCGGACTGGAAATTATAAGGTATAGCGTGGTTTTGTATCGTGCTCCTGATATATCATGGCAATTTTAAACCTAATGTAGTTTGTAATCCAGTTTTTCTGTTTTTGCCTAACACAACTTTAACTTCATGTTATTTTAAACAAAGTGCAGGTAATGTAGGACAGCTGATTATCACCAGTTGGTATTCAGTTTTGTCACTCCTTGATATATTATTTGAAAGCATCAAGCAAAAGATCTGTAAGCAAAGTAAGGCCTCGTTCAGCCATATTAAAATTCTATTTACTTTATTTTTTTCAGTATAACTGTGTTAAACTGAAGCTGTTACCTAGCTCAGTGGTTGCCACAGACAATTTCCCTTTATCATTCTGATTTTATTGTAAATGATTGTCAGCATAGTACAGAAAACTGAAAATTCAATTTTGGTCGGTCTCACAAGGGACCTGATTTTTCATGACTTACTCTTGCTGTTTTAAAAATAAACTGAAATAGCCGTCTAATCTAAGAGTTTCCTTTAACGCAGAGGATTAAGATTTGTAATTTCTTTTATTCAAGGGCTTTTCCTTTACTCTGTTAATAGGTAGAGGCTAATATTTAAGGAACTTTTGTGGGAATTATCCCCTTGGAAAAGATTTTGTTTTTCATTTAATATTTCCATTTTATATTTAATGGTGCAGTAAACTGGCTTTTTTCTTTCTTTCTTTCTTTTACACCTGGTGATAATGAACCTGCTGTTTTCTTTTAAAGATAATGTTTTCTTGAGTATTTATTATAATTTAAGGTTTAAATATAGCCATTGCTGCAATCATGGTGCTTAGTCCTTACAGTGAACTAGATTAATGACTCCTGTGGTTTAAAAAATCTGAATTTTGCTTCCTCTCATTTATTTTCTTTCCTTTATCAAACAGACTTTCAAATTACTTTTGAATGACAGGTCAAAAACTTTGAGGCACACTCTCAGTGGATGGTACTGTGCAATCTAAACCTGCTTTATGGGTTCTGTTACCGAATTGCCCAAAGTATGAGCAAATAGAAATAGTGTGAAGTTAGAAGGGGACCATGAGGAGGCAGCTGTTAAAAGAATAAGAAAAAGTAGTGATATAATAGAGTACAGCCTTCCCAAAGACAAAGGTGTTAGCAGCAATTCATTGGGATAAAATCCTGGGCTTAATTTGATTGTGTACTTAGCAGCAATTCATTGGGATAAAATGCTGGGCTTAATTTGGTTGTGTACAGACATCTCTCTAGTGCTGTTTCAGAAGCCCTCTGGTGTCCTGTCCATCCTCCATCCTCTGGTGTCCAGCATCCTCCTACCTGTGCAGAGGTGCTGGTCCTGTCTGTCTTCTGTCATATCTGCCACTCCTGTGGAGGATGTCCTGCACAACCCAGGGAGCAGCAAACGACATTATAATTTTGTTGAAAGTTCACTCTTTCAGACTGTAGATGCTCACATCTGGTGTCTGTATGTGAGCTAGGGGCATTTGGTCCCATAACAACCAAAGGTGTAAGATCAAATATGTCTGTTCTAAGTGGCGTTAAGACGCACTGTGGGCTCCAGTGACTGCACTTACATTAATGGTGTACCGTTTTTACTTACATTCAGTGTATATACTGTATATTAATATTTAAAAAGTAAGAGACTGAGCAACATTAAGCCCTTAGACAATGCCACCAGTACTGAACAGCCACTGGAGCCTGCAGTGGGAAGGAAAAAAAAAAGTGTAATTCAGACTGCTGCTCATCTTGAACCTTGCACTTTTTAAATTAGATACAGAACAGACAAGGTAGCAGGGGAAAAAAAAAAAAAACAACAAAACAACATGATCATAGGTTTGTTCTTGCTTCTAACTACAGATTTGCTTCCCTAGCTGAAATAGTTCTTTCATTCTCCGCTTCTCTCCCTGCAGTTGCTATGGTACCTAATGCAACTGGAACAGGAGCATTCTGTCAGGCAGATTTAGGAAGATGCACCTAGGCTTCAGCTTTTTGCATCTCTTCTTAAAACTCAGCTCCTCTCATAAAACCGATCAAGAGCACTTACACAAGTCACTTAAATAATTAATCATATCCATGTCAATTAGAGATCTTCAAAAATAAAAATCAAAGCATCAGCTTAAGTGAGTGCACTAGTAAAGGCAATCAAACAAGAAATGGATCAATTAAACAGCAACAACAACAAAAACAACAAGCGAAATATGAATAAATCCTAGAAAGCAAAACCTTAGGGAAGTAGTGGGAGAAGTACAAAATGAGAGCTTTAGGAAGAAAGAAGAAAAGAGAAAGGGGGAAATAGGTGTGGTCTTTTTCATTTTTTTCCTTTTCTGTAGAACTTTATGCTCTCATTTCCTTCATGCTTCGCAGTATATGACCATAACACAGACCTTTCCTGGAGAAATTACAACCTAAAATGAATAAGTAACAGAAAGGAGAATTTGAAGACAGCATTAAGATTTTGGTTTATCCAGTTAATCAGCAGGTTGTCACAGAGAATCCAGGAAATTGCTTTTCCACTCTCCAAATGTGAATGCTTCTACTTACATACTGTGAAGAAAAGAAAGTTTGATTGTGTTTCTTTAGAGACTGATTCCTCCCTTTGCATCACTTAGCATTAATTTTCATTGAAACACATCATCACTAGAAGGTGTAAGGGATACTTCTCCAGCTTGGACCATTTATGTGCAAGTGTATTCTGTAACGTTCAAAGACGGACAACCACAGCATTTTGTAACTGTGTACGCCAAGGATTCAGAACAGCTGATAATTTTTTAATTTGTCATTTGAAAGTGTGCAATTTCATACAGTATGAGAACAGAGTTAGGATACTTCCTGAGAAAAATAAAATTCTAAGACCAAGAAAAGTCAAATTGATATTCTAGCAAAATGAAGCAAGAAAAGCACTCAAAATAGAACATGTTGGGATTAATTCAAAGTGGTTTCTCAAAAAAGCTATTAACCTTCCTCAGTTCCTATAAAGGTGAGATGAAATTTCCTCAAACAATTCTGTAGGAGAAATCGGAAATGGTTAATCTGACTCAAAAACTTTAAAATTTGTACAAATTCTGGGAAAAAAATATATGCTGTTCTACGGTGCTATATGTTCTCTACAGAGCTACATCTGGATTTCCTGTTATCTTAAAATGTAGAAGTCAATTCTGTCTTTTTAATATGGAGTTGCAGTGTTAGTGGCATTGTTTTGCAGTCACTTTGTATTCACTTTCATATGGTAAACACTGTTATCTAAAGCATGCAGCATATGGATCTGGTCGATGCGTAGATTAACAACACGCTTTTAAATGCAAATCCTATGGGGGTGTTCCCTGACCATGAGGAAGCGTCCATGTACGGTGAGGCAACTTGGCATATGCAATATCCAGGCATAAGCAATATTCAAGACGGTGTTTCTGCAGCAGACTAACCACATCCATTTTCATAGCATTGAGCTATGCTGTATGCTGCCCCTGTACTCTGTAACGTGTGACCATTTTTCTAGGTTTTCTTTTTTTGCTTAAGAATGTCTTTAATGCTTAAGAATGAAATAATGATGGTAACCCATCAGCATAGTGTTTTTACAGCATGGCATCAAACCTGTGCTGCAAACTCTTGGGTATGGTATTGGGGCAAATGGTGGTGCTTGAGTGGCAAATGCTGCCGGAATACTGATGGTGAGCTGTATAGGCTGAGGGAACTGAGCCCGTCTAAAAGAGCCACTGGAACAGACTATCTGTGGGAGTGATAGATTATCAACCTCACAGTTTAACATCAACTTTTGTAGATGTGCTGTACTCAAATGCCAGCCACTGCCTTATTTAACAAAGAAATCTCTTGTGTGCCCAAGGTGTGTTAGAGCAGTCAGATTCTACGATCCCACTTGAGCCTTAAAAATAGCGAATGCAAACATATGAAGGCATTCACAGTAGTATAATCTGGAATTCAAATGGTTTTTTGAAAGGTGAATAGCATCAATTTAATCAGAAAACTGAATGCAGTCTACCCTATGCACATTATCCCACAGTATTCTTCCTCGTGCAGATAGTTAATGGAAAACCAGGTTCCTGCATGGAATTCAGGTTCTCCGAGCAGTTTTACAACTAAATGGGATTTATTGGGTACAAATGGAGAAAGGTTGTTCATGACAACTGCTTTGTTTCTTACCTATCTAAGATAGTTTCAGCATCTTGAAATATTGCAACGCTGTTATTTTACAATGAAGAAACATCTCCCTTCCAGTCTTCACCCATGCAGTCTTTAGGTTATCAAATGAAATCTGTAGCATAATACAAGGAAAGAATATGAAAGCAAGCTGCTATGCTTTATTATTACTTATTAAATGATTCTTTACTCTGTATGAGATAACATTTACCCTCCTTTCTTTAGTGGGCTAAATCTTAAAACACATCATAAGTTACCTATATATTAAGTGAAACCTGGTTATACTGTATACGTTTCTCCAGTGAACATTATTTCGTGGAGAAATAATCTTCTCTAGTGAAGAAAAACAGATGTTCTTTCTTGCTATCCAGTTTATCTTTTGTGATACATGACTCAGTGTTACTATGGCAAGTGTATAGAATTGAGAACATGCTTATCTGAAGGAGATGAACATACTAGGATGACAAAACAGAACTTGTATATCATATGAAGCATCATTAAAATTTGAATTTTTGTTGGATTTTCTTACACAAAATAAGGCAAAAATTGGTGGGGGTAATGTCTCATGTTCTGAATTGAGTGGATAAGCTTACAACTGTGTTGTTTGAGCTCTTAATACCTCTGTCTACAAACCCTGACCTTATCTATTGCATCAGGTCACTAGAGTTATAAGTTAAAAGATTTTAGATAAATGACAATCAATCTGAAGACAAAATTCTTGTCTCAATACTATCTCAGTTAAGTTCTGCTTCAGGAGTTTTTGAAAGAGTGTTTTTCTTTGTCCACTCCCAGGTCTGTTTCCAATACTGGTGTCTAGTTGCCCTGTGAAGACCAAAGCCTGTTGTAACCAAGTTGCTATTATTAACCTAGTAAAATCAAGCCGTTGAGAAATGCATTAAGTGAAAATTCTAGGATTTTTACTTGTGACTGACTTTTTTGTCTTGTCACTTTGGTAAGCTTTTAAAAAATGTAGCACCTGCTTCTAAGTATTCACTTGTTGAGATTGCATTGGTAAAAAATCTTCCTTGGAGCATGACATGGTAAGGTGTTTGATGAAGCTTTAATTATGCTATTTTTATGCGAACATGTATTTCACCTCTTTCCATTCAAGGAGGGAGAAGGTGCCTTCCTAGAAATGGACAGCAGGGGGACTTGGACTCTGCTCTCTGGAGTATTTATGTATTTTGTTTTATTGTGGAGAGCCACAGGATTCAAAACAACAGTAGAAACAGGAATGCTTCCACCACTGACATGACATCCTTGTTCTTTGTCTTAGAAACAGAGATCTCAGAGTCTTTCTGCTCTTATCTGACTTTTTGATCAATCAGTTAGAGCTAGGTTTCTTCTGCCTATTCTCATTCAGACCATGGGAACCTTATGTTCCAGGCCAGAGGATGACTGCCTGAGCTTTCACAGGAGAGGTGGAAGGTGTTTTCTCCCATGCTGCTTGATAGCCATACAGAGGAGCCCCATCTGACTCTCTCCAAATTTAAAGGAGAGAATTTGTGCATTTCCAGACTGAATGCAACTTAATGCTTGGATTTGTGTGTATCAGTGTATGTAAATTAGTGGTTTAATATATTTATCTGTTTGTTTCTTGTTTGTAGGTACATGAGCTTAATACAGCACTATTTTTTCCCCAGTAAGATTGAGTAGTTTGTCTGGAAACCTGAGAATTGATCTTTTTATATAATACCATGTCAGAATAATAGCTATGTTTTAATAAAGTAGGCTGGACCACAGTGTTCAATCATAAATAATGCCATAGATTTCCTATGTGACTAAGAAGTCATTTAGTCACCCTGGGAGAATTCAGTCTAAGGCCTACCTAAAGCTGAGCCATCAGAAGTATAGCTGAATTCTAGCCAGTGATGCAGACAAACTGCTTTTCAACACTACCTTAGTATGTGGGTGTATAAAGTGAATAGATAAGTTTGTCCTTGATGTGTATTTCTGCTTAGAGAGAAGGGAAGGATTTAAAGCCGAGCTGATAGAATAGAGGACAGGAGAAATGATAAAGTCTGCTCTGTGGGCTTGTGTGGGTGCATTTACATTAATGTTTCAGGTTGGATTAAGAGATGTCTTTTAAAAAGTGATTCTTCCTGTTGTCCTCACAGACTCCACTTAGGTTCACATCACAGAGTAGATGCAGCTGTGGTTCACAAGCTCAGTTCCTTACAGGTGAATCTAAACTGAAAGATGCATTTTAAGATTACATCAGTTTTTCTCCAGCCGCTAGTGGGCATGGGATCTGTGGGACTTGACCCTGTCTGAAGGAAAGTCCTCCAAAATGCAAGGAGTGTGAACAATGGATCATCTGTATGAACTTTTTTACTCTGTAGATACATTCCTATTATGCCACAGGGCTTCTGAATGTACATAGCCTGTGTGACCTTGAGTCACAAAGCTAGCCTAGCCTTATCTAGCAAGGAATTATCTATCCTTATTACCATTTTTGGAGGCAAGAATATTTTGTACTTCTGGAGATCAAATTCTTAAAGACTTAAGGCTGATGATACCTGCCTTCATGTTCATGTATCTTGTATAACAACAGTAAAATGTTAGAAGCCATTTAAGAGATCTTCTTGTACTTGAGAGAGCTTTAAAGCACGTTAAGCAATTCATGTATTTTGCAGTGACTTTTCAGCAATAATAAATTTTAATCATTATGGAAATTAAATAATCTCAGTATGGCAGGCTGGAGAAATGAGCTGACAGGAACATGGTGCCGTACTACAAAAGCAAATACTGAGACCTGTACCTGGAGAGGAGAAATCTCATGTACTAGATGAAACCAGATGGCTGGAAGTGATGTTTGCAGAAAAGATATTGGGGATCATGGTAGACACCATCCCTGGGGGTGTTCAAGGAAAGGTTGGACATGGTGCTTAGGGACATGGTTTAGTGGGTGACAGTGGTGGCAGGGGGATGGTTGGACCAGATGATCTTGGAGGTGTTTTTCCAACTTGAATGATTCTATGATTCTATGTTACACTGATGAGAGACTAGAACCTGAGCTGGAAAACGTCATGTGGAACAAGGCAGATAAGGCTGCAATTTGCAAGGTCCTGCAGTTTTGCGATCTAACCTAGCCCATAAAAGTGGCCTAAAAGAAAGCTGGAGAGGGACTCTGTATCAGGGAGTCATGTAGCCATGAAACAAGGGATAATGGCTTTGAACTAATGGAGGGGTGATTTAGATTAGATGTGATGTGAGGAAGAAATTCTTCACTCAGAGCACAAAGCACATGTGGTAATTAGGGCTGAAGATGCACCTTGCTTCTGTTCTTTTCCGTAAATTAATTTTGATTACCTAAAAAACAGTGTTAAAAATAAACCCAGGGCACAGGATGGGAGGTGGAGGGCAGTCCCTGTGGCTGAGGGGCAGCCTTTCTCTCTGGCAAGCCAAATGGCCCGGGGGAGCCAGCCCCAGAAAAGGGACCCTCATCCCCCCCAACCCTCCTCCTTCTTCCACGTGAGGGCATCTTCCAGGCCGCTCCCAACACATCAGCCTTTGGCCACGCGTGGGCCATCACAGAGGCCTGCTGAGGTCACAGTGGCCACCACTGCCCCACCCTTGCTGCAGGCCCTATAAAACAGGACCCCTGCAGCTGGCCCATCATTCGCTGAGCTTCTAGGCACTCTGACAGCCAGCTTGTGCGGCAGGAAGAAGAGCCAAAGCAGCAAGGTGAGCAGCAGGCCTCCTGGTGTGAGGACAGCAATGCCGTCCAAGGAAGCACCGAGAAGGAGTGCACCTAACAAGAAGGAGAAGTGTCATGGGCAGAGGCATAGAGCCTGCAGCACAACTGACACCAGTGCCCAAGGCACCTCTGGCGCGCAGCCCACAGACACTTCTTATAAGCGGTACCACTGGCACCACAACGACGCAGGGAACAGGCCGCCCCCTCAGCCATACAGCAACAGGGGGCCTGGGCCTAACCAGTGGTACAACGACGGCATGGGGTGAAGGCAGGAGCCTCATCCGGACAGCCATGGGGAGCAGAGGCGTGCCTGTCGTCCAGAACACAGCATGGGACCCAGCCACGGCCATAAAACAGATGGCAGCGTCAAACCCAGGCAAGGAAGTGAACTGGACAGTGGCATGAGACCTAGGCACGGAACTGGACGACCCCCTGGTTCGGCACCCTGGCCTGAAAACATTCCAGACAGAAGGCATCCCGTGTGGGCAGTCCCGGGCAAGGACTGGCTTGTCCTTCTGCCAAACACTGTGGAGCCCATGGAGCTGGATCCACCAGCAGATGTGGAGGAGCCAATGGAGGTGGATCCACCTCGGCCAGACCAGACGTCTGACTACCCCGGCACGTCTTCGCTCTCTGCCATGCGAGCACACCAACAGCGTCGCAGGAGTGCCCGGTGAGCTCCCTACTCGTTGTGCAGGCCCCATCCCAAGCATTAGCTTGGAGCCACCAAACACCATGGACATCCCGCAGGCTCACCTGCAAGATGTCCTGGCAATAAAGAACTCTTGCCAGTTCTCAGGGGTTGTGTGAGTGCTTCTTTCCCATCCCCCAGCCCTTGTGCAACAGGCGGCATCCCTTCTGCACAGAGCCTCGAGGAAGAGCACAAGAGAGGACCCAGCTCCCTTCAGGCTGCTGCGCTCGAGTGACAGGAGGAGTCCTCAAGGGCCATCATGAACCTCTAACATTTGTGAAAATAGACTGAGGGGTGAAAATAGTAATTGGTAACGACAGACATGGAGAAGGCTGAGGTACTCAGCTATTTCTTTGCCTCTGTCTGAACTGGCAGATGGGCTTCCCAAGTCTTTCATTTCCCTGAACCTGTAGATGGAGGCTGGGGGATCAAAGTCCCAACCACTGTAGGCGAAGAGCAGGTTCAGGACCACCTGGTGAATGTAAACAGGTACAAGTCTATGGGACCTGATGACTTGAATCCCAGGGTCCTGAGGGAACTGGCTGATGGAGTTGCCAAACCTCTCACCATCATAGTTGAAAAGTCCTGGCATTAGGGCAATGTCCCTGGTGAGTGGAAAAATGGAAATGTCATGCCCCTACTCTTCAAGAATTAAAACAAAGAATTGAACAAGGAACCCTACTCTTCAACAGTTAATTAGGAGACATTTCTTCTCAGAAAGAGTGGTCAGGCATTGGAATGGGTTGCCCAGGGAAGTGGTTGAGTCACCATCCCTGGGGTTGTTCAAGGAAAGGCTGGACCTGGTGCATAGGGACATGATTTAGTGGGTGACATTGGTAGTGGGGTGATGGTTGGACCAGGTGATCTTGATGGTCTTTTCCAACCTTAACTTTTCTATGATTCTATGAGCCAGCAATAAGCACTTGTAGCAAAGACAACCAAGAGCCTCCTGGGCTGTATTAGGAGGCTTGTTGCCAACAGGTTGAGGGAGATGACCTGATGATGAACCTGATGATTCAGCACTGGTGAGGGCGCACCTGGAGTACTGTGTCCAGTTGTGGGCTCCCCAGTACAAGAGAGATATGGTGCCGCTATATGGTGCAACAGCTATAAGAGGGGGTCCAGCGGAGAGCCATGAAGCTGATGAAGGGACTGGAGCATCACCCGTAAAAGCAAAACTAGAGAAAGGTGGGATTGTTTAGGTTAAACTTAGTCATAGCTAATATTGCTGTGGTGTTTTGAGCATTTAGAGGGTTCAGCACTGGTTGAGGAGAATCTTTCTGTAACACCACTGGTGGTTGGAAACAATCTGAATTTGCCAGCACACCTGAATACACAGGTGGAATTCAGATGACCCATTATAGGTCTCTGTAATGGAAGGGTTGGAGGGGATTTTTATTTTCAACAGGAATGGTTCAGGAGCATTTCTTTCAAGCACTGTTACAGTTTGACAGTAGTTAGCTGGTGAAACACAGCCAGACATACATGAGTTGGTCCATCCTTTCAGTTGAGCCATCTTCTGGTGGCATTTAGGAGTGGAGGATTTACAAACTCCGGCTGTTCAGCTTGGAATGGATTTTAATGATACCTGAGGTTACTGTCGTCATTAAAAAAGGAAAGAAAGTCAGAAATTGACTGTAGTAGTGCTAAAAGAGTAAGATTATCCTACTGGATTGCCTTTTGAGTGCAGGTCTTTTCTTAGCTTGACACTCCATGTGCTAGACTCTTTAAGAGCACAACAGCACGTCCCTGATCCAGGCACTAGCTCTTCAAAACAGGCTTATGACTAAGTATAGGCTGGACTTGGTTCAGTGTTAAGCAACAGAGTTCTGTAAAATTAAATTGTTGGGAGAATCTAAGTAGCATAACTCTTTATCAGGGAGCGTAGTGATAGGACAAGGATTAATGGCTTTTAAGTGAAAGAGGGTAGGTTTAGATTAGATATAAAGAAGTTATTCACTGAGAGGCTGGTGAGGCAGTGGCACAGGTTGCCCAGAGAAGCTGTGGATGCTCCATCCCTGGAGGTGTCCAAGGCCAGGTTGGACGAGGCCCTGGGCAACCTGATCTTGTGGGTGATGTCCCTGCCCATAACATGGGGGTTTGAACTGGATGATCTTTAAGGTCCCTTTTAACTCAGATCATTCTGTGATTCTATGAGTTTCAGAAACTCATGGCTGCCATCATTTTGGGTGAATTCAAATCTGGCAGTTGTTTATTATGTGGTCATCGGAACTGGAAATTGTCAATGAGGACAACAGAGTACTTACCTTTTGATCTGAAGAATGATTTTTTTTTTTAATCAATAAAATGTATACTGTAATTGTTTTATTTCTTTTCCTGTGAGTAATGTTTGTGAAGAGTTTATTCGGTTCTGTTGTTTTTAATACATCTTCAAGAAAACAAGCAATATTTTAGATGTTTGGTATTTTAACAACATGGAGATCCCGATCCCTTCTACTGTTGCTTTTTTTTCCAAGTACAGCACAGTTGTTATTTTCTTCCTTGCCGGAGGAGGCCACAGAAAACTGAGTTGTTTTGCTGCAAAGAGTAGATCTTGAATAAATAGCTAAAAAGTGATTGAAAGGCCTGTTTCTAAGCTGGAGGGAGAAATGTGATCTTCAGGGAAGAATATTAAACTTCATTCCCAAATATTGTACTAGGAAACTCCAGCATATTTTACTTGAGGAAAATGCTGCAATGTGTGTGCAGGCCCTTTGTTTTAGTCAATTTCTTTTGTTTCTATAGATAAGTTCTTGGTCTTTCTTTCCTTCTTTCCAAAGCAGTTTTGCGCTCTGCAGCATCACTTCACCAGTTGCAGAAAGTAAATCTCTTGCAAATATAACTGTTATATTGCCAAGGAAATGCATGAAACACCAATGGTAATCATTCTCAGGTGAGGGAGAATCCTTGATGACCCCCTCTCCCCATTTAATGGATGTGCTGAGTTCTTCACTGGAAAAAGTGGGGAGGAACAAAAACATACCAGTCATGCAAAGATAATGGTGCAAAGCCAGCTTGCGGAATGTAAGGAGTCTTTTTTTTTTTTTTTTCTTTTCTTTTATTTTGGATTGTCATACTTCTTTAAGTTGAATACTTCTTTCTCTTGATCAGACATTTCCTCTCTGGTTTATGTGGTTTACCTGTTAGTGCTCATAAGTTTCTTTTCAATACTTAATTTGATAATTTTACCTAATACCTTCACTTGAATCTGAGATTAAAGCCTGTACTTAAAAGCAAAACTCTTCCTTTCCCATGTATCAGACATACTATGCAGCTGTGATTTAGTTTCCTAAGCACAAGCGTCAAACACTGTATTTGGTGACCTGGAACCTCTTAACTGGCCTGTTAGCTGTTCTGGAGATCTGGAGATCCTGTGCCACATCTTCCTGGCTCTCACAGGTCATCAGGGGCTTTTCCAGCCTCACTCTATATCTGTGTTTAGGTAACTAAAGATCATTCAAATTTCTTTAAAGCAGATTTTATTGACAGTGGTCTTGATGGCAGTGGAACTTATAGTCAATAACATTGTTAACACTTATTCAGGAATTATCTGAACACTGAGACTGGGAGGATAAATGCTTTTTTACTGGGCTGACAGGAAAACTTTAGCATATATATGTAGTGTACTGGAACTCATGCAGAAATCTGTCTTCCCAAGTAAGAGCAAGCAGGTATTTGATACAATGACATTCTTTGCTGAAGCATTGCCGAAGTTACACAGCTGTTTCCTGAGGATAAAAGGACAGCAATCAAAGGGCCATAATTACTATAAAGTATCTTGATTCCTGCAAAAAGGGTTTTGATGTCAGTGGTGGGACAAAGAAATGTGATTCATGTCTGAATCACACAGATGGCCTAATGCAGAACTAGTCGGGTATTTTAGTGGAAATTCAGCTTTCATTTTCCTTTCCCCATACTGTTGCTCATTAAAATACCTGGGAGCCAGATTCAGTTCCTGTCAAGAGTTGTGTTGGGTGATGCCTTTTTGCTGATTGGGACTTGAAACATGAATTCTGTTTGACATGCCATATATAGTGATAGAATCACATGCCCTTAATTTTTAATGATCATGTATCAGAAAGACAAGATAATATAATAAATAGACATTCATTGTTCAGTGTACATTTTTTTCTAACTTGGTATGATTTTATTTCATCACTTAGATTGATCTGATGGGTAGTACTTGAGGTTTCCTTTTCCTGTAACGTCTTCCCAAAAGTTTTAGAAGTCAAAAGAAATAGGATTTTCTTAAGAGCCTCTGAAACTCTTTAAAGAAAATAGAACTCTTTTTCGACAGTGAGAGCATTTCAGTCCAAACTAACTTGCTCAAACATAACAGATGACCAAAAATTTAACGGCACTTTCAAAACACAGCCTTGTTGATAACGTGAAAGCAAAGCAATTAGTTTGCTTTCCAGACTTCTCAGCTGTTATTCACAAGGAGGGTATTGTGAGAAGTTCTACTCTTGCCTTTGACCCTTCCCTTCACACTTATAAATACATGAAAGTGAATACTGATGGTTTGTATTCTTTACTATTTTTTCACATAAAAATCTCTTAAGAATAACCATGAATGATTGCATGTAATGTTCTATAAATACATTTCTCTAATACTTCTCTTCTGAGAAGACTAAAAAAGCCATTGTGGTTGCATTTGGTGTAAAGGTTACAAATATTTGCTTTGAACACCTGCACCACCAGTCTGAAGGAAAAGGGGTTTGAGGAACATTTATTACTAAATTTTTTTTCCTGCTGTGGCTTTGAACCTACAAGTACAATAACCCAGCAGAGTTCAATGCATGTTGTCTCCTTTGGTACAGAAAAAGAAGGATTTTTTGCAGCGTACACAATTGTGTTCAGGTTATATATATATACAGATATATATATTTCTTTTTATAAATTCTTATGGAAAGGATAGGTATTTTTGCCACCCTTGTGTACATACACTGAATGTGTGAAGACTTTGAAGTCCAGGATCTATGTTTTTTGTTTGTTTTTGTTTTTTATCTGAGAGTTGGTAAGTGGAGGGTACACCTCACTGAAATTAGCTTAATAGTTTGGTGATTTGGCATTAAGTCACTCGACAGCTGAGTGTTGGAATCACTGAGATAATGAAGTCATCTGTTGAGGACATGCTAAAAGGCTTCTCTGAGACAAGTCATCTGACTTAGTTGTTTAAAGGTACCTATTTCTTACTGTTGTCTGCTCACACTTGGTGATTTTAATCTTAGAAAATTAGCTGAATGTAATTCTGCTTTAAATAAGGCACGTAAAGTCCCTTTGTAGACTGCAGAGAGAAAGGATAATGCAGTGCACCTAAATCAGAGTTCAGGAGATACCTTTCTCCATTAACACCAGAAAGACCTGGGGCCGTGATACTCCTTACTGTCTGCATTTAAGTGGAGTGCATTTGAGTTGCTGTCCAAAATCTACGAAGTCTTCAGAACCCAGCTTCCTTCCTCTTAACTGAGACACTTAAGTTTAGGAGCTTAGCTTTCCAAGGCTGTGTCTACAGAGAGAGAAAGACAGCTGTAGAAGATGAGTCTGCTTCTCCTCCTTCATTGGTGACATGACGGGATGCTTCGGTTGGTACCTAAAGTTAGACAACATGAATTGAAGTATCAAGTACCGTTGATTTCAGAAGGAGTAGGATTAGCATTGCAAATTCAGGTATTAAGAATGTATATTCACTACCTTTAAGTATTTTGGTTTCTAATATCTATGTTCAGACTCCTTGTACAAATAGAGGTGCAGCTGATTCAGTCAGAAATCAGTTTCTTTGTTGACTATCTGAGGTACCCAACAATTCTGGCATACTTATTTTATGTAGGTTCTACATTAATTCAGTATGAATTTCATCCTCTTGTGAGCATGATTTTCTATCTTCTGTTTCTGTGCTTGTATATAATACCTCCTTACCTCATGAAGAATCTGTGGTATTGGAAGGATGAAATATATGGAAAGGCTCGCGTGCCAGGTGAGTAGTGGAGATGGCTTTTAACAGAAGTAGCTAGTTTTGTCTGGTTTTACTCACCAGACTATTTTCATTGTTTCCTATCACAAATGTTTATGCTAAGGCATAGTATTCAATTGAAACAGGAGGGGATAGCTTTTACTGGCAATTTCTAGTAAAGTATTGATTTTGATTCTGGATATTTATAAAACTGTTTTAAATTTTCTATTTATTTACTTTTATCATTGATAGGAACTTTAAGGTTTTCCTGTCCTTGCTGCCCATTCCTGCCTCTTTGACAGGACGTGCTGTGCCTGTCACTCTTTGTGGTAGCCCAGACACTTTTGTGGCTGCTTTGTGAACTAGAGTGGGAAACTGGTGCTGGATAATTTTCCTTCTGTATTATTTTTATATTGGATACTTTCCTGATCTGCTTCATGGAGCAGCTGCGCAAACAGTTGCATGTCTGTCTGGTACTGCAGCCAGAGATCTGTGAAACCATAGCCTTAGACACAGTGCTTTTGAGCTACTTCCAGTGCTTATAATTCAAAGACAGCTATGATTATGGATCTGTCATAACTTGTGTTTTCATAATCTTTCTTATTAGAATAGATATTTAGATTCATCCCAACATGTAATTATTAACCGTGTCTGTTTACTGTAAATCAAATGGGCTACTTCAAGTTCAGGGAAGGGAAGTAGTATCACACATCAAGTGCTTTGTGTAACTAACAATAAAAACTATTTAACTGAAAAATAGGAATAGTTTGTCCATAGAATAGTTTAATTAATGTTGGATATTAATATTCAAGTAAATATAAAATGGATGAGAACCAGTATTCCAACTTCATAAGAATTTATTTGAAAATTTGTTGCATGAGTTCTGTACAATGCAGACTGAAAATATATTGGCAGTTAATCAATATGCATACTTCTATCAAGAAAATAGCAATAATTGAAAAAAATATTATTTATATTAGAGATTTCTAGTGTCACATGTGAGTGATCCACAAATTGGATCTGTAAGTTACTGTAGAATTTTTGAAGTGAACTCTGAAATTCAGCAGAACTCAAACTCAGAGTAAAAGCTAGGGGTCCATTGAAGTTGCAATGATGAAAGATGTGACTAATGTTTCATTTAAAATATTTCTTCTATCCCTCAAAGTCTCATCGTCGCATCCATCTGAAGAAAATAGAATTTTGAAGTTTAACATTTATCTCAAAATAAAGGTAATAAAGATTTGGTTTACCAAAAATACATATTCATATAATGTGATAAATAATAATTCAGAAGACAGTTATGAATCAAATAAACTCTTAGTAATGTCATACCCTGAGTCTGCTGGGCTTTTAGTAGCCTCATCATGTTCATAAAATTGTAATTCTAATAAACAATAAGTGTGAAAGATGCCTTTTTTTTTTTTTTTTCCTAGGTAAGGAAGTTTCCCACAAAATGTGGGGTAGATAAGCCCTTTTCTGGAGAGATTTTGAAACTGAGAGAACAGGCAAATGTTCATTATACCTCCTGTCATAAACATCTTTTTTGTTTCAATGTGGCACATCCTTCAAGATGTGTGTTGTCCCTACCAAGAAAAGTCCCTTCTCCTTGCAAATGCACCAGTTCTCAGCTCTTCAGAAAAACTGTAGCAAGTGGACAAAAAGAAGCATAATTCACCTAGAGAGCACAAGGGTAGATTTATGTTGACAGTTCTGAGTCAGAGAAAGGTGTGATTGGCACACACATGCGGTCACACGGATGTGACTTCACATCACAGACATGCCTCCAGCACCTGGGTGCTCTCATCCAGGGTGACAACATTATGACCTTAGGCTCATATTGTGAGATCACATGGCACGTGCTGGCATCCAGGAGATCAGGCCCAGCCAACATGGGTTCACAAAAGGCAGGTCGTGCTGGTCCAACCTCATCTCCTTCTATAACCGCATGACCAGACTGGTAGATGAGGGAAAGGCTGTTAATGTAGTCTACCTAGACTTCAGCAAAGCCTTTGACATGGTCTCCCACAGTATTCTCCTGGGGAAACTGGCTGCCCGTGGCCTGGACAGGTATACTCTTCTGTGGGTCAAGAACTGCCTGGAGGGCTGTGCCCAGTGGATAGCGGTTAATGGAGTTAAATCCAGCTGGCATCTCATTACAAGTGGTGTCCCCCAGGGCTTAATACTGGGGCCTGTCTTGTTTAATATCTTTCTTGATGACCTAAATGAGGGGATTGAGTGTACCCTCAGTAAGTTTGCAGATGACAACAAGTTGGGAGGTAATGTCAATCTGCTTGAGGGTAGGGAGGCCCTTCAGAGGGATCTTGATAGGCTGGACTGCTGGGCTGAGGCGAATGGGATGACGTTCAACAAGGCCAAGTGTTGGGTCCTGCACTTTGGCCACAATAACCCCATGCAACGCTACAGGCTTGGGGCAGAGTGGGTAGAAGACTGTGAAAAGGAAAAGGACCTGGGAGTGTTGATCAATGCTTGGCTGAATGTGATCTGGCAGTGTGCTCAAGTGGCCAAGAATGCCAATGGCATCCTGTCCTATATCAGGAATAGTGCAGCCAGCTGGAGCAGGGAGGTGATCCGTCCCCCTGTACTCAGCTTTGGTGAGGTTGCACCTTGAGTACTGTGTTCAGTCTTGTGCCCCTCAGTACAAGAAGGACATCAAGGCCCTGGAATGTGTCCAGAGAAGGGCAACAAAACTGGAAGGGTCTGGTGCGCAAGTCTTATGAGGAAAGGCTGAGGGAGCTGGGATTCTTTAGTCTGGAGAAGAAGAGGCTCAGGGGAGACCTCATTGCACTCTACAGCTTCCTGAAGGGAGGTTGTGATGAGGAGAAGGGTTTGCCTCTTCTCCCAGATAGCTAATGATAGGACTCGAGGAAATGGCCATAAGTTGCGCCTGTGGAGATTTATATTAAATACCAGGAAAAACTTTTTCTCTCAAAGAGTGGTCAGACACTGGAACGGCCTGCTCAGGGAGGTGGTGGAGTCACCATCCCCGGCAGTGTTCAAGAAGTGCCTGGATGAGGTGCTACGAGAGATGATTTAGTAGCTTAGTGGGTAGTATTAATGACAGGAGGACGGTTGGACTAGATGATCTTGTAGGTCCTTTCCAACCCTGTGTTTCTATGATTATGATATTCATACTTCCTAACTTCAGTTAACTCTGAGGCTGTCTGTACTAATAAATAATGCACTGCCTGTGAGGAAGATGGAAGCTGTTTTTTACACAGGTTGCCCAAGCATTATTATGCTCTTTGGCAAGGTTTTTTCTTGTGCCACTTGTGTCTTGTGCTAGAGAAGGCAAAAGGAAAAAAAAAGAACACAAAAAACAGTCATAGATATTAGGAACTGTGAGGATCTAGAAATTACTTGTGGTGATGGATATGAATAGACAGAGAACCTGACCAAATTTCTTTATCCTTACTGCATTTTGTAGCTGGCATATTGTTGCAGGTGAATTACTGAAGCAAGTTCTTGACGTGAGATTAGCCAAAAGGGCTTATTAATCAATGCTTAATGATAGTCAAGCACTATACTACTTAGCACATGTCTAATAATTAAGATACCTTAATAGCTACATGACATATCTCTTAAACTTGATATATATGTTGCATGCATATCAAAAGTGTCACTCACCTCGCTGCAAACATCAGATGCCAGGTGAGAGAGCTCTCCTCTCTTGAGGAGTAACCTTGAGAAGTATCCCTGCTCAAGGGGAGATCACAGCCATGCAGCCTGGTGCCATACAGGAGAGCTCAATGGGCTCTGGTGGCTGCAAATATTTATAGTGTAAAGTTGTTGACTTGTTGTCAAGCTTCTTCCTTTTACAGTCATGCAATACAGGTTGATTATTTCTTTTCTCATTAGTAGTTTATCAACTACACCACCTCTGCATAGGAATTCATGCCATTAGACATGAATTAGTTGTTCTGAGGTGTTACTCTACAATTTTACAGCATTTGTGTCCAATTATCAGCAATGCCTGATCCAGAGAGCTGCCAGCACAGAATAAAGAGAGTGCATCTGTCACACATATTTCAAAGTATTCCTTTAAATATGATTTTGTTAGATAAGGACAATCCAGTTTCTTGCAGTTACTACATATTATCCATTTTTACTTACTCATTATCACATCTCAAGAGTTCCTTTTTTTTTTGGATTTGTTTTATTTTAAAGGTTTTTCCTCCCCTTCCTATTCAGTTAGCTATATGCAACCTTTAGTAATGCACATTAAAAATGTGGAATCTAGGTTACTAACCTTCTTAGACTTATTGTATAATAAATAAATGCACACACACTACACAATTGGATTTTAGAATTTATTTGCCCTTTAAATTATGCATTATCCCTGGAATACTTAAAAAAATATACAAAATCTCTTTTTGTTGTGTTAAAATCCTGTGGAATAAAATACATAAGCCAATGTTCCAGGGAATGAAATACCAACATATGAGAAAAGCGACATTACAAGAAACATGAGATGGATTAAATGTAGTAAGAAAGAGGAAGCAAATTTCCGTTTTCTGTTGTACTAGCTGCAAGTATGTTCATTCAGTTACTTAAAGCTATAATATTAATGCACAGCTTCTGGACTGTGAACTTGAAAGGACATAAATGCTAAATGAGGTCAAGCCTGCAGGGCTGAATTACTCCTTCTGCAGCCATTACTGTTTCTACAGAAGTCCAGATGTTTTAAGGTGCATATTGATACTACTCCCTGTGTCAGTTTGGTTGCATTGCTCTGCTATAATACTAGTCTGTAACTCTGTGATGTGTGGCTAGTTTGTACTTTTTGATTACCAGCTCTAAGTTCTGGGGGAGTCACCATTACTATCATCACCTGCATGTGAGAAAAGTATATTATTCTCCCACAGACCTGCTCATATAGTTACTTGCTTGTACTTTTTGACAGCTGGAGTCCTGTCTGAACTGTCGTAAAATCTTTAAGTTGCTTCAGTAGATTGTCTAGTCAAATGTTATATAATTACATCTATATTCAATTTAATAGGTAAAATTTAACTAATGTTTTCTAGAGAGAAATCCAATTTTGTTTTGAAGTTTTCATGAGGAGAGGATGAAACCATTGCTTTCCTTGATAATTAGATCCAGTAGGTAATTATAGTGCATGTGAACATATTTTCTGGTAGATTAAAGAGTCCTTTAATACTCAGTATTTTCTCAATATAATATTCTCTGTAGGAATGTAATGATACAATTCTCAATAATAGTTTCAGTAAGTGAAGCAACTCTTTAAGTGCCTTACTGTAAAACATTTTATCCAATCCTCAAATAGTTTACGGGTTCTTTCCTTCAGTATCTTTTTTTTAATGAAAAAAAAAAAAGTTGTTATGAAAAACTACATAGTATTTTATGGTATCAATCATGTCAATGCCATTTACAGAAGTTACATTTTCTCTGTACTTCTTGTACTTCTATTGCATTCTTCTTATTACTTGTTTGTGTATAACTGGGCTTTTTCCTGAACCTGCCTGTAATCTTTGTTACCACATCTCATATTGCACTTTTTCCTTTCAGGATTAGCTGAGTATGATGAGAGGTGACTGCACTTTTTCCTCCACAGTGTCCCCTACCCAAACACTTACAGGTTTCACCTACTGCTAAGTGAAACTTTTGGAGAATTTTTAGAAATAATGGTCTTAAATACCTGCAGTATACAGATAATGTTTTTCTGATCCTGAAAGCATGCAATGTAGAACTAATGAGTCAAAGTAGGAAAGTTGAAAACCAAACTCCACTAAGTTACATACAAATAAAATTGTCATCCTAAGTCCAATAAACAACATTTTTCCAATAACCAAGAACTTTTAAGGCCCTTGAAAACATGGGGACTTTATGGGATTATGGAATACTGTTTGTAAACTTTGTATGTTCAGGGTGAATGCAAGATGGGTTAACATTATCTTCTCACTGCCTTTAGGGATGATGATTCCCATCGTCACTTCCTGACTTGAGATATGAGGTGTTTCCTTTTCCCTGTGTTCTACCAATGACAAGAGAATGAAGAGAATTCCCCTTCCAAATCTTTCTTAATGTTTACAGACTTTTTATTAATAATTTCCGTCTGTAAATTTGGCACAGTGATTTCTGTCATTTCATGAGTGGAAGTGGTCTGCCTCTGTTAGAACAGTTGTGCATCTATTGATTTTGCATGGTAGTATGTGTTGCGTTAAAGCGTACTTATCAGAGTCAAATGTTTGCCTGTTTCAGAGACCTGCCTAGGGCTTTGCACTGAGACAGTTTTGCAAAGTTGAAAATATTTAATAAGGCAACAGATAAAACAGATTTGGAGTTGCCACTGATGAATACACTTACTGCAATAGTGAATATGGTAACAGTGCAAGAAAAATGCTATCCTGGGTATTCCTCACTGAAGGCCAGAGGCACAGAGCTTACCAAGAAGCTCCTCTCTTGGTGGAGGAAAAGGAGCACAGCCCATCAACTGCCTCTTCTAGGTCTCCAGTTTCTTCTTTCTCCCCCCACTCTTTCCTAACTTTTCTCGCACTTTATCTAACTGCTAATGCTAACAGTGTCTCTTTTCCCTAACACTAACTTCCCTCTTTTCCTTAATATTTTTACCTTATTTGTCATCTCCCTTCTTCCCTCCAGGACGTTTAGCATGATTTGGGTGGAGAGTTGAGTACTATCGTCATATATGTTTAGCCTGTTCTTCATTAAGCTTATTGTCATATCCAGGATTGTTAACTTCAATAGTAATTTTACAAATAGTGAAACAAAAGGTTTCACTCCAGGCACCGTGACCTTCAAGATCCTGTTCCACCACCAAAACAGGGCCATCCTGCCACCACAAGACTCCCTCCTTCAGTAACTTCTCCCACCAAGCTTGCAGACCTCCATCCACAAACACTGTGTAAGAGAGAAGCAGGAACAAGCTGCTCAGCTCCCCCCTTGCCCAAGGCTGATGCTTATCAGTGACACTAAGAAGTCTGACTATTCTCTGCAACATTACCAATCTCTCTTATTTAGGCCCCTATTACAAGTTTTTCTCAAAAGAATATATTCTATTTGCGTCTAGTACTTCCATCTAATTCCCATCCATTTACACTGTTCTATTGAAATTAAAGTGTAGCCGTTGCTCTTAACTATTGCTTATCTTCCTTTTCACAATCTGAATGAAAGGCGTTTATGCATACATTATAGTAAATTAAGAAGACTTTCTTTCGTAGAGGAGCATTAATGTCATAAGCTAATTGATATTTCTAATTGATATTTAACACACTTTAATTTATTATTTTATTTTATTTTTTAGGCTATGTACAGTAACCTGTTTGTACCTCAGCAATCTTAGTCAGAGGAGGGGTAACACTTAACAGAAATCTTGGAGTAATTAGTAAAATCAAAAGGAGGGAAGAATCTAGTGTTACATAGGATATATATATATATATATACAGAATATATGTGTACCCAAACCAAGAAGATTTTGTTTGGTTTGGGTGTGCATATATCCTGTATTCATATATTTTGTTGGCTTTGGTTCAATGGTATTAGCTTCTTGCTATCATACGCGCAATCCTATCTCTTTATTTTAGACCTTCCCTACAGGATTGAACCTTCAGAGTTTCACTGTATTTTTCCAGTCACTTTCAATAGGTAATGACTAAACAAAGTATGTTTATAAAGAGTTCTGTTGTTTAGAGATCAAATCAGTTGTTTCCACAGAAAACTGATGAGGCAACTTCCAGACTCTTTAGCAATGTTTAGAAAACATATTTTCCTGAAATATAATTCTCTACTCTGCTGCTCTACTCTCCTGAAATAATTATCTACTCTGCTCTTGTGAGACCCCACCTGGAGTGCTGCATTAAGCTCTGGGGCCCCCAGCACCAGAAGGACATGGACCTGTTAGAGCATGTCCAGAGGAGGGCCATGAGGATGACCAAGGGGCTGGAGAAGTGAAGACAGGCTGAGGGAGTTGGGGTTGTGATACTGGGTCTGGCTGGGATGGAGTTAAGTTTCCCTGCAGTGGCCCATATGGTGCTGTGCTCTCTCCACTTGTTCTTCTGAGGAAGGAGAGTGAGAGAGCAGTTGTGTTGGAGTTCAGCTGCTCAGCTGGGTAAAACCACCACATCTCTTCAGCCTGGAGAAGAGAAGGCTCAGGGTAGACTACATAATGACTTTCCAGGACCTAAAGGGGGCATAAAGGAAAGCTGGGGAGGAACTCTGTCAGGGAATGTAGTGATAGGACAAGGGGGAATGTCTTTAAACTAAAAAGAGGGATGTTTAGATTAGATATAAGGAAAAAATTCTTCACTGTGAGGGTGGTGAGGCACGGGCACAGGTTCTCCAGAGAAGCTGTGGATGCCCCATCCCTGGAAGTGTTCAAGGCCAGGCTGGATGAGGCCCTGGGCAACCTGACTTAGTGGGTGGTGACCCTGTAGGCAGGGGGCTTGGTACTAGGTGGTCTTTAAGGTCTCTTCCAAGCAAAACCATTCTATGTGTCTGTGAAATGATAGTCAGATTTTAAGTAATTTGTTTTCAATGGTGCAGAGTGAAAGAAAGCAGTGCTTTAAGCAGGGAATGATGAGCTATTAACGACAATTGGGAGTTAGCTTGTTAGCTCAAAATTCATCTAATTTTGTCCTGATTTGTTTATAGTATAAAAGGCATTCAGTCATATGAAGATATCATACTATGAGCTTTACTGTCTGTACCAGATGATATAAATACAAGTGATGGTGTATCTCGATGGAAATCTCTCAAAATAGACTGTTATATTTATTACAATATTTTCCAGTTTCTGTTGGAATGAATTTGATTGAGACAAGATTTCCGAAACCAGTGATCGAGTTGCTCTCAACATGAGAGAGAAAATAGGTTTCCAGAAAATATTGCACAGGATTGTGAGGAGGGGTAGCAGATTTTACTTGAAAATAATAAAAAATTTGATAAATAATACAAAGACATTGAGGTGTTGAATCAGAACAAAGGGGAACATTTTGTTTAAGGTTTAATCAGGAAGTTACCACGAGGAGCTGTAAGGAAATCAGTGTCAGTGTTGACTTCTGTTTTCAGTCTTCAGCACAGTTGTTGGAAATCCACTGCAATGTTTTTCAGTGATTTATAGGATACTGCTGTTCTGGAAAGCTGGCTGCTGTTACCAGTTAATGAAAGTATGATCAAGTGTTGACATATATTTTGGAACTACATAAAATAGCATGTGAGAAACTCCCCATGTCTTTGTACTGAGTCAATACTATGATTTTCTGACAAAACTGCAGCTGAGAGTCTGTTAATAAAGATGGAGAAAATGTGGAAATTTAAAATGACCTGAGGTTGCTCCATGAAAATACCATTTTATTTATAGATTGATTTGCGATTTCAGCCTTTTAGTTTGAGAAGTTGTTAGTCTATTCTTTTAATATGAGAGCACAGGTTATAGCTGCCTGAAGGGAATTCATTAAGGGCAACTTACATAACCAGTCTTGCATCAAACAGTACGTGGAGTTATCAGTGCGATGCAGAACACTTTCAAGAAACAAACACTGCACATCAAAATGTAAAGTGAATCCAGGCTATTTTCATAGAAATGTTTGGTACTGTGCTACTACAATGAGTAGGTCATACTAGCATTTCCAGCTACATTTTATTGCTTCTCCAGACTTCTTTTCCTGTTTCCCTTTTTTCTTTTTCCCTTTTCCCTACAAATAAATACAAGAAGAATGTGTGCCCTTGAATTACATGTTATAAGGTTTATGTAATTGTAAGAAGGGTCTAAGAGCACATTGGTTCCATAATAGGCTTTTACTCATAGTTTTGGTTTTCAGTTTGTTCTGTGTACCACCAGGGCTGATATCACTTCTGTTACACAATGAATCAAATATCATACTACCGAGCATGGAAAGTTTTCTGTTTATTTAGGGCTTTCACAACTTTTTCCAGTCAGCTAAGGGTCTGCAGACATTTTCCATCTGGGAAAGGATACATTGGACAAATTGGTAGATGCTGTAGTGAAGAACAGAATTAACATATATATATAAATATATATGTAATGGGGGCGGAAAAACAGTGTGGATTTGTAAAGAGAGGTCATCCTTTACATTTGTTGTAGTTTTTGGAAGTAATTGAGTACTTGGTCTACTTGGATTTACAAAAGGCTTTTGACAAATAACTCAGCCATAAAATAAAGTACAAGGTTTTGTATGGATGAATAATAAGTTAACAGATAAGAATTAAGGGATAAAAAAATACTCAATTCTCAGAATGGAAGGCAAACTTCTAGATGGATATGTTTTGGGCTCTATGCAGTTCATCATATTTCTAAGTAATCTGAAAAGGGGACAGCAGCATGAAAATTATTGGTAGTGAATATTTCAGGGTAGTAAAAATCAGGACCAACTGTGCAGGGCTGCAGAAGTATCTTTTGAGAGACAGAGCAACTGAAAGCTAGATAACAGTATGAGATCAATGGCATTCATGGAAAAAGAAAAACATTAAATTTATTTTTTCTAAAAGTGACTTTGATTGTTTCCAGTCAGTGCTGAGATAATGGGTTTCTGATATTTTTCTAAGTCAGTCAGTTCAGTGCTCAATAGGAGTAAAGACAAATAAATAAAAAAACACAATAATAATAATAATAATAATAATAATAAAACCACCAAAACGAAATGGAGTGTTAGGAATTCAGCAAAAGGAGAAGAAAACTGAGCATTAGATATTGGAGCAAAAAGCCACAGTAGGCTTGCATTTTGAAAAACTTCCAGCTCTTTTTCATTTATCTCAGAATAGGTTTTTTAGTAAAACTGGAAAGGTTCAGATAGCAAAACAAGGTACAGAAGGACTTCTGTGTGATGAGTGACAAATTAGTTCTGGAAGAGTCTTTAATGACTGTAGCTCTTTGGCCTAGAAAAGGGCCAAGGAAGGATACAAGGAAGGATATGTTAAAGATGTAAAAAATTCTGAGTGGCATGGAGAGGAGAAACAGAGACCTACTTTTCACTCTTTTCTCCAATACAAGAAGTAGGGGACATCAGGTGAACCTACCAGAATGTGGCTCTTCTCAGAACACACACAGTGTGAAATTGATGGCATCAGGTTGGAGTGGTTGCAAAAATTTTACATCAGTTCTATTCCACAAAGCAGTTCACTAATAAGTGCAAAGTTACCACCCCTGGCTAAAGAAATCTCACAGTCTCAGATGGCTGGAAGTTGGGAAGGTGTCCTGGAGAATGGCAGCTCTGTGATGCCAGTGTGATGCTTTTCAATAGGCATCTCTTCCACCACTTCAGACACAATATGGATGTAGATGGATTTGGTTCTGATCCAGTCCAGTATTATATAAGCAGATGAAATTATTTCCTCTATTTGATATGGATCATAAAAGTAATATAAACTTAAAGTAGGCTAAAGGAAAAAATGTGGGCAATGGCATTATGCTTTTACACTCAACTATTTAAAGACAGGGAAATAAAAATCCAAAGAGATGCTAATTCAGGATTTTTTTTTATTTATTGAGAATTGCTAGTAGATATTCTTTTATTTTTATTTAGTCATTATGCATTTAAAATAATTGTCATAAAGTACAGAAGACAATTTTGGATATTCGTTATCTAATGCTTTACAGACTGTAAGAAAACCCTGTAAATATATATATATTTACCAGTGGGAGTTTGTAATTATTATATCAAACAGAATAACTTTTCTTGTAGTTAAGAGCACCATTATTTTTTCTTCAAACCCAGATATTTTTCCTTTTTATTTTAAAAGACTCGCATGCAAAATCTTCTATCTGCTCACCACGTTTAGTCTATTCTAGTAACAAGGTACATAATGTCTTGCACAGGCATGTTGCCAGTGTTTGTCAAGCAGAATTTTTTAGAAATTTTCATAAATAGTACTCAAAGTCACAATATGGAGGATTTGTTAATATTTATTTTCAGTAGGTGTTGATTAATACTACTGTATTTTTATCTTGAAATATTGATTCAGGTATGAACTGTAGAAAAACTCATTTAAATTTGGTTGTGGAGAAAGTTCAAATACCCCTACTTGCAGATCAGCTACTACTGTGCCTAAATTTTTCACTCTGGTTCTTAGTGAAGGATCTTAAATGCGGATTGCTGTAGGTAGGTGATAAGGTTTATTCTGAAAGTGTATATAGTGATTGCAGACTGCCTTGTATTTTTACCATGTAGGTATAGAATGCCAAAAAATAATATCTTTTCCCTTGCCCCTTTCCCCTTCAAAGTATCATTGATACAGTCAAAGCAGCCAGGAGATGTCTTGGTCTCATAAGATGTAATTTAGAATTCTCTAAATGCAGCAGAAGCCTTCATTTTTATTTTTTAATAAAATGCCTCACTATTCTTTTCCAAGAAAAATAGAAAGAGTGAGGGGAGGAAGACACAATATTCTGCTTTATGGTTGAGTGCCCTAACCTTAAACTGTGCATCTTCATTGAACTTTTCCTTTTTGTTCCATGAAGCTCTTCTTCCTTTCTGTAGCTATATCCAAAAAGGTGAAGAGACTCCACTTTCCTCCCCTCAACTTTTCCTTACACTCTGAAGGTTAGGGGTAAGAAATTAATGTAGGTTTTGTCATCAGACTCATTGAAAAAGATTTGACCTCTTATATAAAGTATAATGTGGTTTTGTAATAGATCTGTAGGAAAACAAAAAGCAATCGCTTCGTAAGCTGGAGCTGGGTTTTCCTTAAAATGTTAGCATTAACACTGAAATACAGTAATTTTAAATGTTAATACTATGAATCAATTTTCTACTGATTATTTTAAAAGGATATAAGACAAGATAACTTGTTTTCACATGATGTAGAACTTATTTGGATCCATATCCAAATTGCCTTAAATAAATGTAAAATGTGTAGTCTGATAGAGATCTCATATATCTTTCTTGCAAACAGAACGTAATAAACAAAGAACCCCATTAGCTTGTTCCTGGGAAAGGATGATTTATTCTAGGTGAAGGATCATTTTTGTGAGCACAGCTTTATGGGAAGGATCACATGCCAGATGTTGAATTTACACATCTTGGTGATCTGGATAATATCCTTTAAAGCTCATAAAACTCTCTCACTGGAAAAGTAGGAGAGTCTAATTATTCTATTCAGCATCTACATCTGCAGGAAGGAGAGCATTTCAACAAACTTTTTTTTTTCCTTCCCCTCTGTCAAAAAGTACTTTCCAGAGCGTAAAGCAGAATCAAGGGACTCCCCACCAACATCTTTGTATGAGTATCCTAAGATGGAAAAACATTTTAGCCACAAATGTGCAAAAAAAGAAAGAAGGACAGAAAGGTTACGATTTTATGAGTAAATTAGATATTCCACAATCCCTTCAGTTATGATAGAGCCAACCAGGCTGTTACAAGATTAAGTGGAATGAAAATGTCATTTATGGTGTTCTGAGGGAAAAAATCATTGTTTTCCCTCAAGTATCCCGCTTGTGAGAACCACATTGAAAAACAATTTAATTTTTTTAGTTTAACTGTTGTGATGTTTGCTACATGGTAATTGGGAAATATCAATTTAAGTTGAGGATGATTCTGTTCTTTAAAATAGAAGGTAATCAGGCAAAATATTTTCGATTTTAACATATATATACTCTATAAATGATACATTATAGAAATTTAGAATGAAATTTATTTAATTAATATTGTTGTATTCAGTTGAGAAATAACTTTATAAATTCATATAGAAGTTAATCACGTGTACCCTTGCCATAATTAACAATATATTTCACTGAAGATTTAAAAAACACATAATGGTAGTGATAAGTCATTTTACAAAACCTTTTTGGATTTACAAACATCACATTGAATACTTGCTGAGTACATGGTACATTAATGTAATTTTAGCATAAGTACTTAACACTGAAGCACACTTGAAAAATTTTCAAAGGATTGTTGTGGTGAATGATACTTGCTCTTGCATTTATGAGATAGCTTGCAGTGTTGTAGGTTGTCATAACTAGTAAGCCAGATGTTATTGTGAACTAAAGACATTCTGTTCTGCAACAAAAACTGTGTAAACATGACTTCTCTATTATGTCAGAGGTCAGTAGATTCCTATTAAAGGAAAAAAAAAAAAAAAGAAAACAACTCCACAACCAAGATGGCAAATTAGAATGCATATGGATTGCTAATTTCATCCTTTGGCATATATATCCTTAAATAAGGATAAATCTATTGTCCATTAAATGAGTAATGCTTCATCCTACTGACGATAGTCAATGTGTATGTCCTATGCGTAAATAATATCCTTGGGTAGGGCACGTGCTTTTCTTTTACTTAGTTACCAGTGATGACCTTAGTATCATAGAATCAGAGAACAGTTTGGGTTGGATGGGACCTTAAAGATCATCCAGTTCCAAACCCCCTGCCATGGGCAGGGACACCTCCCACCAGACCAGGTTGCCCAAAGCCCCATCCAACCTGGCCCTGAACACTTCCAGGGATGGGGCATCCACAGCTTCTCTGGGCAACCTGTGCCAGTGCCTCACCACCCTCTGAGTAAAGAATTTCTTCCTGTTGTTGTATCTAAACCTGCCCTCCTTCAGTTTAAATCCATTCCCCCTTGTTCTATCACTCCGCTTCCTGACAAAGAGTCCCTCCACAGCTGTGCTGTAGGCCCCCTTTAGGAATTGGAAGGCCACTATAAGGTCTCCCTGGAGCCTTCTCTTCTCCAGGCTGAACAACCCTAACTCCGTCAGTCTACCTTCACAGGAGAAGTGCTCTAGCCTTTTGATCATCTTTGTGGCCCTCCTCTGAGCTTGTTCTAATACCTCCATGTCCTTTTTGTGCTGGGGGCTCCAGAACCAAATGCAGTGCTCCATCTGGGGTCTCAGAAGAGCAGAGCAGAGGGGGAGAATCACCTCCCAAGTTTCTCATCACCCAGCACCCCCAGGTCCTTCTCCTCAGGGCTGCTATCATCCATTCTACACCGAGCCTGCATTTGTGCTTGGGATTGCCCCAGACCAGATGCAGGACCTTGCACTTGGCCTTGTTGAACTTTATAAGGTTTGCACAGGCCCCCTTCTCAGTCCTGTCCAGGTCCCTCTGGATGGCATCCCTTCCCTCCGGTGTGCCGACCATACCACACAACTTGTTAAACAGTGCTGGTTTCCATACTGAGCATATCCTTGAGGAACACTGCTTGTAACTGATCTCCACCTGGGCATTGAGCCATTGACTGCAACTCTTTGAGGGGGCCATCCAGCCAACTCCTTACCTGGTGAGTGGTCCATCTGTCAAATCCATGTCTATCCAATTTAGAGACAAGCATATCACGGAGGACAGTGTCAAACGCTTTGCACAAGTCCTAGTAGATAATGTCAGTCGCTCTTATGAGTCTCCCAGGTAAGAAATAGAGAAGTATAGTTCGGTTGGAGGGAACCTGCAAAGACCACTAAGTCCAACTGCACAGACCATTTTCAGGGCTAGCCAAAAGTCAAAGCATGTTACTAAGGTCATTATACAAGTGCTTCATGAACACTGACAGGCATGGGCCATCAACCACCTCTCTCTCTAGGAAGCCTGTTCCAGTGTTTTTCACCACCCTCAGGATAAAACCATTTTTCCTAATGTTCAGTTTAAACCTCCCTTGGTGCAGCTTTGTGCTGTTCCCTCATGTCCTATCATCTGTTACCAGGGAGAAGAGACTGGCATCTCCCTCTCTGATTCCCCTCCTCAGGAAGTTGTAGAGAGCAATGAGGTGGCCTCTCAGCTTTCTTTTCTCCAAACTAGACAACCCAAGTGTCCTCAGCCTCTCCTCACAGGACATGCCTTCCAGTCCTTTCACCAGCTTTTTTTACCCTCCTCTGGATGCTTTCAAAGACCTTAACATCTCTTTTTTTTTTTTTTTTTTTTTTATGTTGTAGAGCCCAGAATTACATGCAATATTAAAACTGAGGCCACACCAATGCTAAATATAGTTGTACAATCACCTTTTTTGACTTGCTGGCTGTGCTGTATTTAATGCACCCAAAAATGCAGTTTACCCTTCTGGCTGCCAGGGCATGCTGCTGACTCATGTTGAGCCTGCTGCCGACATGAACACCCCTGGTCCATTTCTGCTGAGCTGCTCTCCAGCCACTCATCTCCCAGCTTATACCTGTATCCAGCATTACTGTCCCAGGTGCAGAACTGGGCATTTTCCTTTGTTGAACTTCATGCCATTGATGACTGTCCAGTGCTCCAGTGTATCTAGATCCCTCTGCAAGGCCTCTTGTCCCTCCAGAGATTCAACAGAACCTTCTGCTTTGGTACCTTCAGCAAACCTGCTGAGGATGCATTCCACTCCTGCGTCCAGATCATTGATAAAAATGTTGAACAGAACTGGCTCCACAATTGAGCCTGGGGAACACCGCTAGCGACCAGCTGCCAGCCAAGTGTAGACCCATTTACTACAAAACCCTTTGATCTCTGCTGTTGAGCCAGTTCATCACTCAGCATTGTGTGAACCACAGTTGGACAATTTGTTCAGAAGGATGCCATGAGGAACAGTATCAAATACCTTACTAAAATCCAGAAAGATTACATCCACTGCCTCTCATCCACCAAGAACGTGACCTTATCTCCTTATAGGAGATCAGTCACCCCAAATTTAATTTGTATTCATGTTCAAGTCCCCTTTTCCTTGCAAATTAATGTTAAGAATTTGAGGACATGACCTGCTTACTTCTTTGAACACAGGGAGCTATTTCACCCTTCTTGTCTAAACAAGATAAAGATTTTGTACACTGCCACAGCCACTAGTAGTGGCTTAGTCACTTTGTTTCAGATTTTCAGAAAGTGGTTTTTGTTTATGGACTGTAAGTGGCAAGTAACGGGAGGTACTTAATGTGAAGTCCTGAATAAGGCACCAAAATGCCACAGAAGATGGGAATGCTGGAATCTTTGTGTTCAGGGTTTTCCAGTACTTACTCAAGGTATATTACTACTTGCAGGTTATCAGTAGAAGAACCCCACTGTTAATAAATCATTAAATCATTAAATATAAAATCGTTGTATGCTTAGGAGGTGTACACCTAGTCCCACCTCTCATGTGGTGTCTTAGTATTTCACTCACTGCTGTTTCTGTGAAGCATCCTCCCAAAGTTGGGGATCTAACGTTAAAGACGCTAAAGCAGTTTATCTGGATTCCTCATCATCGTATGTTTCTTTAATAATGTTTTTCCACTTGTTAATCGTGATTTGTGCTCCATTTAAGTCCCAGCTAGGAACTTGAAGTCTTTAGAATATAAAAGCTGTGTTTTTATTGATTAATCAGAAAATTCCAGGGCATGTGCCTGTGTTCTGGAACTCAGTATATTGTTCAATGATCGAAACAGTCCCTTTAATACTTGTGAGTCTAGCGCAATACCACAAACTTTTTCTGTACAGTTGTGTAGTTAGTATGGGTCGAGAACATCTGCTGTTGGAGTCTGCATGCTGTTTTGGAGTGTATGTTAACCGCTCCATGAAACTTGGCTTCAGTGACTAAGGATAGTCACAGCCATGTTCAATTTATTAGTAAAACATGAAGCTTAAGTGTACTAGGTGTCTGTAGACCTAAAGTTCTGAATATTATTCTTACATCACTTCTATCAACCTCCCCATGGTCTACTTTTAATAAAACACTACTATACCAGCACATAATTAAAATTCTTAGAAGGTTTACCCACTAGCATTTACATTTGGGATTCTTTTTTTGTTGTTATTATTTTTTTGAATCACAAGAGGTTTGAAGACGTATTTTAATGTTGTGCTCAACTGTGCTTTCTTCTGGCCTGTGATATCTAAAGCAAAAAGCTTTTATGTGGAATTTTTATCGGAAGTTGCACCTGATTAGCAATTGTGCTAATGTGAATTTCAGATCAGATCTTTTCTTCATTGCCTTTCTTCCTTGACTCACTGTGTTAGAAATTGACTGCAGTGCTGAAATGCTCTAGGTTTAATCTTCCCAGTAAGAATCAAATGATGAAACTGCTACCAAGCAACATCTTGATAATGGACTATGTCTCCTAGACTTTGCAAAAGAATGTGCTGAGCAAACACGAAGGGTTCACAAAGCCATTTAATGGCAAACTACTTGCGGAGATGTTCATTATTGTCTGGTGGAATCACTGCTGAAGTACAGTGGTCGTATGCTTTGTATTTCATAAAAGCTCTTAAAATGATCCCCGGTCCAAAAGTGAGGCTGATGTTCAGAAATGATATGAGAAATAGCGTGTGATCGATGCTCAGAGTTTCAGTAACTTCAATGGAATCCTCCTGTCATTCATTCCTAACATAAAAGCAATTCAGTCTTAAACTTAATCCTAATGAAAGAGTTGTTCATTAGCAAAGGCACTACATTGTATCTGCTTCAGGAGTGACGAGCCAGTCATAGCTGAGAAAAATAGGGGAACAATTGTCTTGTTTTTCTGGTAAGTACTTGGAAGTGCAATAATTTCTACTTAATAAATCATATTCAAATACTAAATCATAATGATTTAATTATTTATCAGTAATTAGACTTAGGTGGTTCATGAGTGTATAGGGTATCTAGAATCTGTGCAATGGTAACTTATGCTGCAGTCTTTGTCAAAGAGCCAGGAAAACAAACTAGCATCACACTGAAAGTGTGGAAAAACAAGCATGAAAAGTACTTTGGTTTTCCATTGCTTCTACAGTGTGCTTAAAGAGAAAATGTATTGCACTGTGTAGTGAGGGATCTCTAAGCGTTGCTTTTGCGTATATCATTTTTCCATTGAAGCTAGTTGAAGCACTGGATGTGACTGAAGTAGGATGAAGTTATGCATTTTACTTAAAGTGCGTGGTCTCTGAAATGCTCTCCTAGAATAAAGAAAAACATGAAACTGAACATATTTGTGCTCACATTAGGGAATGGAAATAGCTTCTCCAGGTATATAATAAGCATAGCACATACTTGAGGTATTTGTGAAGATAATTATATACTTTTATGTCCTGTAAGACTGATGATTTGTTTTTTCTGTTTATTAGCCTTTATAACCTTCTTGTGTCATAATGGTGGCATATATATGTATATATATTATATATAACACAGTTGTTGCATCTGAACTTGTATGTTTTATTAATATTTCTGTGTAATTTGCAATTAATAGAATTGGAAGCATACTACTCAGAAAATTTAGTCTAAAATGTCTAGTAGAAATTCAGGCCAAATAAGGTGATGTTCATAAGACAATATTTAAACCCACAAATTATTCCACTTGATAAAAACTGGCTACGCAGAGAGATTTTCATAAAGATGGGTTTCATGAGATATGGATATACTGTTAAAAAAAAAAAAACAAAAAACAAAAAACAATACTGCTGCTGAAAGAAGTAAAAACTTGCAAATAATAATAAAAAAGCATAAAGAAAATAAATTTGCTTCTTTAATGTGGGGTGAGATAAGAAGGAAGAAGAATGAATAAAATCAGTTTAATCAAGTATTGTGACCTCTGTCCTTGACTACCTGTCAATACTACATGCAGGAAGAGTGATGACTTGAAACATTTTGCTTATTTTGTTTGTACTTGAGACATTGGGACGATGTGTTACTGTCATCTGCAGAGAGTAATCTCTGCCTGATTGATCTCTTGTGTTATTTCTGTATGCCTTTGACAATGGTTGAAACAGAGATTTCTGTCACTGTTAAACACTGCAAAGAAAATGTGGAACTCTGCAGGAGAGAATGTGAGGTACCTGAATTACATCTATTTTACCTCTCAACCTTGAACCCTTTATAAGCTTTGTGATAAGTAGCAATACTTGGACATAGCCAGTATGACGATAAATGTGATTCCGTGCATTGTAAATGACATTTTGGGAATTGGTTTATTCTTGTACACACAGAATCTCTCATAGGGTACCAGCATTAAATGCAACCTTTAAGTGATGACATTTCAGGTCATACTTTGTCAGGTATCTCTATAGTTGTCATTTTCCTTAAAGAAGTAGAGTTGTGTTTATTTTTTCATATTGTTTGTATGTTTTTGTTTTGTTCTGTTTTGTTTTCCTTCCTGTCATTCTCTTACAAAGAATCATTTCTCTCTTTACATGGAAGAAATGGGATTTCAGTTCATGTTGTAGCCTCATTCATATCACTTCTAAGAACTTTGAAATTCTTATTCCAATATTATGTCAGGTTATACCAGAAGATGGGAAGCAGAAAAAAATATGAAACAAGGACACCTATCAGAATGAAGTTGTCTTTTTGTTTCAAAAAGCAATACTCTTTATTCATATAGAATGCCTGTTATTTTTACCTTCTTACTGTTATCTGTTCAGTAGTATTATAATTTTTTTTTTGCAGCAATTGCTGCGTGTGAGGGACTGTCTTGAGATTCTTAGAGGAGGCACACATTTGCATAATCGTTTAATTAGTTTTCTGCATCTGTTAAGTTACTCATTTCCTGCAATAAATGTGGAGGGTGCATATTTGATATCTTCACTTTTCTTTTATGTATTGCTCTACTTTTTGGTATTCTTCATGATAGAGTTCATGCCTGGCAGTATGTTACTGTTGATTTTGATCCTTCCTGCTGTTTATTACAATGAGGTTTAAGCACCTTCTAGAGCTAGTCTAATTCTGGATGGCAGAATTATTTTTTTTTGTGATGTTACAACCATTACCACAACAAATTAGCTATCAACCATATGACAGAAATAGTTACTTAGCTAGATTTCCAAAGCACTAATATATGTGTATCAATTCTGACTTAATATGCTCCCAAGGATTGTGTTTTATAACTACACTGTCACAAAAGAGCTTAGCTCTCTGTATCTCAGTATCAGTTTATTTCAAGATACTGCATTATTTCTCTTTACATCCCTTTGACCACAGCTATATTTTGTCTTAGGCTGTGCGAATAATTGCATATTACCAAAAGATCCAGATTTAGCTGTAGGATTGGCATGACCACTTCATTATTTGTATCTCCACCAATTTTATGTCATTTGCAAATGTCATTTGCAAATTATATCAGCAGTGATTTTATCATTTATTCTAAGAAAAGCGGTAAGTCAACACACAGGATCTTAGAAAACCTAATGATTAATTGTAGCGATCCAACAATGATAAGAATTCCATTTTTGCTTCAAATAGTGCTTGTTCTTGTGTTAATTATTAATGTAAAGAATTTTGGGTTCTTATTTGCCTTTATCAACTAAAAGATCTTGTGATCTCATTAAAAAATGAGAAGGTTGCCAAGCAGACCTATATTCCACAAAGTCATGCATATTGGAATTAATTGTGCTTTTATTCTGTATCTTTTAAGAACATTTTGAATTTTCTCTTTTCCAGGAACACCTACACCATTTTGCCTGGAAATAGCATCAGGGTAGTGTAAGTTAAATGAATGAACTCTTATCATTTTTCATTTTTTTTTTAATGTAATCACATTTTCAACCTTTCAGAAATTCCCTAGAATCAATTATTTTTTAAAGATCCAAATAATTTGTTCTAGAGGTAATTTGTAATAGCCTTGGATGAACACCTTGTAATTCTTTTCACTGAAAAAAAATGTAGTAGTTGCTGGCCAGTATAATTCTGTAGAATAAAATGTCTTTGTAACAATATAGTTTCATTTTCTATTTCTTTAACATAATTTTCCTTTTCCTGTCAGTTTTCTTGATGAGTGTAAACCAGGTTGGTGTTGCTCTCACATAGAGTCCAGTCCCTCTCATTTGGTCTGAGCTTTTTTGTACTTTGGGTGGAATTTAATTTGCCCAAATTCAGGTATTGCTAATTTGGAGATCTCTACCTGAGCTAGGTGTCCAACTTCATTTAAAGTCACTGGAGATAAGGAAGCACTTACACAGCAACACGTTTTACTGTATACTTTAGAAGGGGATATATTGTGATTTGAAATGGTAAATTGTCCATATCAATTCTACCAGTATAAACTAGCGTGATTCATTCAGATGTGGGTATTTTCATCAGGGCAGATAAATCTTAGTGTCTCTCACAGTTTCTCTTTTCTGGAAAAGTCTCTTTTTGGACTTAGGAATCATGCATGCTCTCCAGTGAGCAATTCATTTGACCTATTAAAACATTGCTCTTAGAATGAAACAAATTGTCTTCTGAAGGTGTCTCTTTCCCTTTATTCACTATAAAGTGAGTGTGCATGACTGTCATAGATTAAACCAACTTTATTAAACAGCAATATGAAACTAGGGTGAGATGAAACTCATCCTGTTCAGTTTATTTCCTTCAAGGGTAGATACAGTTTGTGCATGCTTTGCTTATTACAGAGCTTCTTCCAATGCTTGGAATAAAGGTTCCTGTTCCTCGAAAGCCTAAAAATCCATCCTGGGTCAACCAAAATTATGTCCAGTGGCATAATGTAGGAAAGTACACTAAGGCATCAAGATCCAGAGGTGTCAAAGTGATGAAAAATAAGCCAACAGAACTCCGCAAGTTGCTACCATAGTTCGTGTTTTATGGTGCAAGGAATATCACTCTCCTCACCCATATTTGAGCTATAAGACTGCAATTTCCTGTATCCAAGTACTCTTTCTTACACTCTTGTTGCTTTAAAGTCCTCCAAGGTAAAAGGAAAAAGCTGGAGGAAATCACCACAAGGGTGGTGCAGTGTGTTTATGTGGCAAGGTTTTGGTAGTGGGCTGCTGGGGTGGCCTCTGTGAGAAGAATCCAGCAGCTGCCCCATGTTAGATAAGGGACAGTTCCAGCTGGCTCCAAAAGGGCCCACCACAGGCCAGAGCCAAGCCAGTGAGCGATGCTGGTTGTGCCTCTGGGAGAGGCTCTGGAGATATTCAAAACCCACCTGGATGCCATCCATGTGCTCTAGGTGATCCTGCTTGGCTGGGAGGTTGGACTAGATGATCTTCAGAAGTCCCTTCTAACCTCGGCCATTCTGTGATTCTGTGATCCTGTCTGACCACGACCTGCTAGTTCAGAAAGGTGTGAGTCATATAGGCCGTGTGTCATACAGTGTGTCATACTTGCCAGTCTCATGTGGAATTCACTCCTAGAACCACTTCAAGAGTCACTTCGCATCTTGGAGAACTAGGCATACCCTCTTGTAACGTCCCATTAGAGATGCATTTTCTCTTCCTCAGGACAAAATCAAGCCCAACAGAAGTAAAACGAAGCCAGAGGGTGACATGTAAATGCATAGCTTGCCAGACTTCACTTGTTTGGCAAACTCTGGTCAGTTGCCTGTCACTTTTGGGTGCTGTAGTTCTTATCTTACTTAATTATTCTTTGTATAGTACCAAACTCTAGACCTGACATCCTTGGCATTCCTATCATGGGATAACCATGGTTATTCTTTATCTGCTAGAAAGGAACAGCAAGGTAACAAATTTCTGTGTGGTTGAACAGTTGCCTACCAGGAATACCTGTTTGTATCAGTCTCTCCTGCCACTGTAAGCAAAGCTATTTAAGTAGTGGACTTGAATATCTCTTAAATATTTCTTAAAAATCTTATTGGTACATTTTATAGATTACTTATAGTTAGGAAATTAAGGTGTCCATAGTTTATAAGACTTTGCAAAGTGATATCGACAAAATGTGGAATAAAAATTACTCTTTTTCCTCCTGTCCATAATAAGCCATTCTACAGCCTATCCTTCTGCCAGGGTTCTGGCACCTAGGTTTTGCAAAACCATGTTTTACAGACAAAGCTATTCCTTCCTGTCAGGATGTTCATTTGGTTGGTACCATGGACAGAAATTTATTTGCCCATCAAGGCTGTTGTGCAGAAAAATGTCATTGGCCACAACAACTCACTTTTGAAACTGTAAGTCTCCAAATAGTTGGACACTATAGTCTGAAGAATGCCTTGTTTTATTTATTAGAGGATGTAAGCGTGCTGTGATGATACGCGAGGAGTAGTGATCTTAATAGTTTACTAGACTATTACTTTACTAATTAGTTTACTATTAACTTATTTACTATTAGGTTATTTACTGTTAGTTTACTAATAGTTTACTAGAAGTAAATACTTAAATTAGTAATTAAATTAGTAATTTAGCATTTTTAGCATTAAATTAGTAATTGCTGTTAAAATCAGTAAGTATTCTGTGCTCAAAATCTGGTATTATATGTGATGTAAATCCTCACCTCGGTTATAGTCTGTGGAAAGAATTTGTGTTATTGTGTCGAGAGGGAAAATATGAACATCACATTGGCAGCATGCAATAGCTGTGAAATTTAACCCTGGAGCATTTAAGTGATACTCAGCTCACTATATTTCTTTGATCAGACATGTTGGTTGCATTGTCAGTGTCACATGTTTAGATTTAAAAAAAGTGAAATGTTCTCTAGCAAGTACTGATTCTTACATGTTGCAGGTAGCGTTACCTGCTCAATAAAATAATATTTTAGAAAAGAGTCAAGTTAGAACTTAGATTGTCAGGAAATAGGCTTTTCTTCAGAACATTTTCATTTTTAATCAGCTCACAAATAATCTTGTGACTCATCTTTATTGTTAAATCTACTAGAAATATACAAAAGTAAAATTTAGAATGTGAAAAAAAAAGTAGGAGCAGGTAATTTCAGGAGAGAAATTTGCACATTCTTTGCTTTTGCTTACACATCAAGTTCCTGATGCTGGTGATGTTATATCTTTTCTAATGCTATACAAGTTTTGTAATAGATTCTTATGATCTCTGAGCATATCAGATTGCGCCTTTGCCTGAAATCTTGGTAGTAATCCTCATGAGTTTCATAGTTTTAAATGTTTTTTTTACCACATTCTTTATGTCATGTCACATTTTTCTTAGCTGGCAGTACTTTAGCCAAAGATGAGACATGCTTAAGGCTGATACGCCCTACACAAAAGTTCACATATATGCCGACAGATAACCTAATTGCCAAAATGATTCCTGAATTTCATCTGAAACATTCTGTTCTGTACATTATTTCTGAAGCTACACTCTCCATACAGACAGAAGTTGTTTGTCCTGGAAATTTCTAGATTTTTATGATTCAAGGTCATGCTTTATTTTTTAGCTAAAGGTACTAACAGGTGAGGTCATCTTAATGCAGATTGTCAAAACACCAGTTATAGCGTAACTTAGCTTTCATGCTGTAGAGCATCTTCATTCAAACAGATTTGCTCTCTCGGAACTCAAGCATTACACTTTGGACTCAACTGTGATTTGAATTGGAAGTGTAAGAAATCATTAAAGCAACCCAAAATTCACCGTTCAGACTGCTGCAGCCTCGTTTTATCATCTTAATAGGTATTGTGCACCAGTAACCTATAGGTAACTTACTCTTTCTGAACTTTTCTCAGAGAAGGGAAAACGATCACCTGTTGTATTGCAGTGTGGCTCCTCTGTTCATATTTTTCAAAGTCCATCACTACCAGGGCTTAGAATAGTGAAATAACTAAGGGACACTCATAATTGGTCTGTTCTTTATACTTTCAATCAAGCATACGAGGCTGTTATTGAGAGAGAGTGCTGTTCAGCAAATTGTGATCATGTTGTTTAGAATCCACATGAGAAAGTAAATAGTAATTTATCAGAGCAGTGACTCCCTATAGGCATAATTAGTGTTGAGATCACAGTAAATCAATTGCTGTCAGCTACTGACAAAGATAATTGCTCTGAACTGGAAGCTCAGGGAAAAGGTTTACTGTATTTACATGCTCTTCTTGTAATTTTTGCTGTTAAAGAGACCTCTCTTGCATGCTCATTAAGTTAAGAAATATTAAGGACTCTGTTTTCACCTGGTAGCTATTTTAAACAGAAGTAATTACAGTAAACCTTTGGCTTAGAGCCTTGCCCATGCAGTTCTTTAGAAAAATAACTTACATGAGGAAGCATGTATATGGAGAAGATAACTAAGATTACTTCTCACTTGGCAAGAATTATTCAATAAAGCTATTTTAAAATTCATGTTGGTGGTCTTCTCATTCTCTAATTTGTGTCATAAATCAAGGTTTTTCATTGCTGTATCAAGGAAGCCAAACATGGGTATTTGACCTGTAGAAGATAAGTTTTAGAGGAATTTGAGGGATTTAAGGGAACTGATGCTGTGACGTGTTACTTTTATCTGACTACAATTCATCCTTGAGCAGTAAAATCATTGAAACCAAGGAGATTTTTCAGTGGTGACTACAGGAGAAAGAGACATCTTATAGTACTTCGATATTAGATGAAATTGTAGTACAAAATATCTGAGAAATGCCTTGACCCACTTAAAAGAAAATCTAAAGAGAGTTAGGAGCACTGAATGTTGCACAAATATTAGTGCTCCTATTTCTTTTCCCTGTGCTTTTTCTTCTTTGTTCTAGATCATTTCTGAATTTTGTGAGGTGAGTGTTTTAGGAAATTCAAACAAAATAAAAGCCCTGCATATACCATGAATAAAGTGAGAGATGATACAATCTGGGAATCATATTTTGTTTTACTCCTCATTCCTTTGTCAGTCATGCTTTGTACAAATTTGTAGCTTTTATATTTTTGTGTTTTCTGTCTTTTCACTTTTCAGTTTCAATTCTCACTCTTTCCTTTTGCATATTTTCTATGTGACTTAGAGAAACTAAGTGCTCTTTAGACTTCCTTGCACATAATTATGGTTTTGAGAAGCTATTGGGTGCATTCTGACCTGTGTAGTGAGGACTTGCACAGATATGTTTGTATAAGATGAAATAAATCCAAATGTTCAAATCTTTGTTACCTTCCTTTCATACAGTCTGTATACATATCATGGAATCAGCCTGTTCCAGTGCCCCACCACCCTCAGAGTAAACAACTTCTTCTTTATATCTAATCTAAACCTACCCTCTCATAGTTTAAAACCATTCCCCCTTGTCCTATCACTATAAGAGCCCCTCCCCAGCTTTCTTCACCTTCCTAACACATCTCTTAGAGAGAGGACCCAATATTTGCCTAATGTTCTTTTTTTCTGCTGTCACTGAAGTATTGAGCTGCTGATTTTCATTCCTTTGATAATAAAATGAAAATGAACTCTTTCAATTTCTTTAAGAGCATGCAGCACATAGCTGGCTTTTAATTAATAAAGTAACCTCACAGAAGAGAAGGTCACAAAAGGAATACAGTTCGGAATACAGCTTGTCTGACTGAAGATGCTGAGTAAGGCATTGTCTCACTCAAAGTTTGGGTTGCTGGGCCCTACGGCTGGGGATAATCCAGTCTGTTGTGCAAAGCTGGGTGTTTCCTGTACAGTCAGTGGAGACAATGGCCTCAGGCCAACAGTCCAGTCTGACTGATTTACGTTCTTTCTTTGGCTGAATATACTAAGTATGTCCAAGTGTTCAGGGTCCAAAAAGATTCAGTCCCCTTCAGTTTGCTTAGGAGCTAGAATTTATTTTTGAACACAAACATACCATGCAAAATGTAGGTAATAGCTGTTACATGTCCTGCTGCAGATGACACACGTTTTTGGCGTTTCCCTTGGAGATCTTAGGTGAAGTCATAAATCCTGTATACCTAAACATGTATTGTAATGCTGTTCTAGGCAAAAGAGCAAAATCTTTTGGAAATAAGGAAATGCAGCAGATGGCAATTAAATGGCAAAGGAGCTTCCAGAGCAAAGAAAGATTGATGTGAACAGGCATTCTGAAAGTTAGTGTATCCTGTCCTGGGATATTTTTGGTAACTTTGTAGAAACATAAACGGGATTTACATGTTCTCACACCCATTTTCTATCAGTAAGTCAAAGCAAATTCTCATAAAAAACATGGGTGAATCCATACATTGTAGGCTTTTTGTTTTCATTTCAGGACTGGTCAATTGGTTACTGGGAGCAATAGTTAGTATTCATGGCCATCTTTTCAGTAACTGACAACTTTTTAATTTCCAAAAACAGTATCATGAAAAGCAACATCCATCACATTCTTTTTGCCCTCCATCCTCCTTTCCAATTTTCTAAATATTGAAAGTGCATCTAGAAGCAAACAATACATTTTATTAATAAAGAAAGTTGATGAAACATGTCGTAGAATGAGAACAAATTACTTTTTCTTTTTTTGTTACTGCGACTGATCTGCAGTGATCCGTGGGAAAGATCAGTCTTCACAATCAGTTGGCTCACATGGCTGTGGTGATAACGTGTTTACCACAGCAGTATTTATATTTCTTGAACCTTGACTAAAGCTAAATGTAATAGGGAAAAGCCATGCTTATATTGTGAGGATCTGTGTAAAGAATTTCCCTTCCTATTAGACTTCCAGAGGTATACTATTAAAATATTTTAATTCTTGCTATTTTTAGTAATACTTGTACTGTTTTCATTTTTAAGTATGCAACGTGTTACACAGTGTATATTCTTTTAAGTTACAAAAAGTAGACTTCAAAAATCCATGATGACAAAAGTCTTTCAATGTACTGCATTGCAGAAACAATGGATTAGGCAGCAGTATAAATACTGTGCTCTCAGAGTTTGGTACAAACTCATAGGTTTACTTGTGATAACAAATATAATATTTTTATATCACTTTCTTACTGACCTCAGAGCCCAGCAAAGCTCAAGGATGTCAGGTTTTGGAAATAATGCCACTGGAAGACATTAATGTAAACTTTTCTTATTCCTAGAATCTGAAAACTGCTTGAATTCTGTAGCATCTTGTGTGTGTGTGTTCAGGCATCTTTCAAAGAATCAGCTAATTTTCTCCCAGCAGTGAATTTTCCTTCAGCCAATATGAAATCATTTCAGAAGGATTTAGATAGTGCAAGAATAATTAGTTTAATTAAAAAATAAAAAGTTTAAAAAGTCAAGTACTTTTCCATAGAATTCATGCATCACTTCTTAGTTTAACTCCTTGTTAATAGGCAACTGTTACACCTTATTTCATTCTATTTCCTGCTAATGTAATGGCAACAATAAAGAATAAAATAAAATGGATTGCACTATCATTGGCCTCTCAGTTATTATGATATCATAATTTTAATAACATTTTTATTGGTGCACATTCTGTAATGTTTTTGTGATCATTAGTTTTGTAATAAGAAAGACTCATTTCAGTTTCCCTTACCTTTCTAAAAATGAAAAGTACATAATTATTTACATTTTACAGAAAATTAGTCTAAAAAAGTGTTTTCAGAACTGGAAAAAAAAAACACAATAAAGATGTAATATTCTACAATAAAATCTTTAAAGTACAATGTGCTGTTTGATGCAGAGTGATATTACAGACACAGAATAATAAGGAGAGTAGGAGCAGCTTTTTAAGTTAGGGAGAATTTCTGCTTTACTTTTTCTTACAGCAACTTTCTCAAACAACATTCCATATAGAGGGATTCCTCCTGTCTGAATTTAAAGGTTATTTCTTTAAAGAGATCAACAGCATAAGTGCATTAATGTATTTTTCAGTATGTAATAACACAGAAGATGTTTTTTCTGCATTTATTCTAGTTGGTAATTTCAGGCCTTGCTGTCATCCAAGATTAAGTAGTAGTGTTCTTTTTAAAATATATTCATCCCTCCACTCTTGTTCATTGGAAATTCTTAAATAAGGAAAACTGAAGAGAGAGTTCTAATTTTTTTCAGGATAGTTTTGAAACCTTAGCAAACCTGGGAAGCCACAGTCAGTATCAGAACAGATGTGCTTGTCCTTGGCTCCCTGGCTCCTTTTTTGCTTCCTGATTAGTGCTTTCTTCCAATGGCAACCAGTTCATGGTAATGAGGACAACCATTGCGTGAACACCCACCTATCATCACAACATGCACCTAAGACACGGTCACAGTGTGTATCCATGGAGAGCTGGAGACGTTCTGAATAGCTGGGGACACTTGATCTTACCACAGCTGGCCCGTAACACTAGAGGCTGATACCAGTTTTCTAAACAGCATCTTCTCTGTTTGCCAAGTAGCCCATGCACTACTAACGTATATATTTGAGGACAAGTTTTACTGAGTTCAGTATTCTATGCTAGCATTTGTGTGTCTCTCTGTGTGTGTGCACTTGTTTATATTTTATGCTTCTCAGATTGCTCTTTTACTGCTAGAGTACTTGGAAATTAAAAGTCATTTTTGCATCCAAGTCGAGATGTTGTCACGGTAGCGGCAGCTACACTGAATAACAAGTTCATTTCTGCTTCAGTATTTCTGGAAATCTGCAGAGTTCTTCAGAAAATTGTTCTCTGTGGATGCTAAGCCTTGTGACCTACGACCTACTTATCAAGTATGTAACAAGTGTTTGCTTTATGGCAAGGAAATAACCTTTTCAAATCATGAATAAATAAGACACTTATATGCAGATATTTATGCAGATATTTACACCTGGTTTTTGGTATCAAACCTTCTCTTTTTTTAGTTACCCATTTAAACTTAGTGTATTTGAAGAGTAAGACAATGCCAACATTTTTTTTTCCAAAGTAACTTCCTAAAACTGTTATTGCCAATGCATTATGGACATACCTCTGCCTGCTGCTTGTTAGAGAAGTAGCATGCTATGTTATTTATTGTCAGGGTCACTGTAGGAGTTATTTTTGGTGGGTGGGGTGGGCACTACCGTTTTGGATGGTGTGACAACAGTGATTCCTTGTCATGTCATTTGCTTTGTCTTTACTTTTGTGAAAATAAATATTTTATGGGAATAGGAAACAATATTGTTTGTATAAGAATACACATGTATCTATAGCACATGTATCTATTACTTCCTCATATACCTTACTGTATTTTGGCAGTCTTGTATGGGCCTGTTGTCTCTTTCCATTGGCCTGGAATGTCAGGAAAGAAGCTCAGAGCTTAACCAGACTGTTAGTTTTGTGTGCTCTGTGCTAGGTTCAAACTCGTTCAAACAAAAGAGTGAAACTTGCTTCCCTTTCAGAGCTGTTGTTGTATGTGCTCTCTACTGAGTGCTCTACCGTTATCTGTAACCAATTACTGTGAAGAATGGGTTGAAATGGAATATACTCTGATGGAAAATTAATTTTTCATAGAATCATAGAATCATTCAGGTTGGAAAAGACCACTATACCATGCTACTAAGTTCTGCAGAGAAGAGCAACAAAGCTGGTGAAGGGACTAGAAAACAAGACTTGGAGCAGCTGAGAACTCGTGTTGTTTAGCCTGGAGAGAGGGATACTGAGCGGTGACCTCACTGTTCTGTACAACTACCTGAAAGGAGGTCACACCAGATGGATGTCGGTCTCTTTTCTCAGGTGAGAAGAGAGAGGACATGAGGAAATGGCTTCAAGTTGCTCCAGAGAAGGTTTGGATTGGGCATGAGAAAAAATTTCTTCATGAAGAGGGTGGTCAAGCTTTGGAAGGGGCTTTCCAGGGGAGTGGGGGTGTCCCCATTCCTGGAGGTGTTTAAGAGATGTGTGGATATGGCCCTAGTGGTAATGGTTTAGTGACGAGACTTGGCAGGTCAGGTTGATGGTTGGACTTGATGATCTTGAAGGTCCTTTCCAACCTAAAGGATTCTGTGATTCTTTTCTATGATCTACATGTTTCTTGAAGACCTCCAGGGATGCTGACTCAACCATTTCTCTGGCCAGCCTATTCCAGTACCTAACAACCCTTTCAGTAAAGAAGTTTCTCCTAATATCCAACCTAAACCTCCCCTGGTGCAATTTATCGCACTCTACAGGTACCTTAAAGGAGGCTGTAGCGAGGTGGGGGTTGGTCTGTTCTCCCACATGCCTGGTGACAGGATGAAGGGGAATGGGCTCAAGTTGCACCGGGGGAGGTTTAGGTTGCATATTAGGAAGAACTTCTTTACTGAAAGGGTTGTTAGGCATTGGAATAGGTTGCCCAGGGAAGTGGCTGAGTCACCATCCCTGGAGGTCTTTAAAAGACGTCTAGATGTAGAGCTTCGTGATATGGTTTAGTGGAGAACTTGTTAGTTTTAGGTCAGAGGTTGGACTCGATGATCTTGGAGGTCTCTTCCAACCTAGATGATCCTGTGATCCTATGATTCTGTGATTAAGGCCAAACAACCCCAGTTTCCTCAGCTGCCCCTCATCAGACTTGTTTTCTAATTTTTAAGTAAGTGTCCCACCATTACTGTATTTTTATCCAGATCAGCCAGAGGCAGAGAGACATGTTTTTTTTTTTTTTTTTTTTTTTTTCAATATGGGAAACCCTGGTCTTACAATGAAGAGAGTATTTTTCATCTTTCTCCTTGAAGCTGAGGTGTTATATGGCCAGGCATGTAGAGGTCATGGGAATGAATGTAGTGTAGGTAGGTTAGAACCTGCTTTCAGTGCAGATGCAGAATTTTGTTTGGAAAAAGAAGCTTAAGGTTCTGTTTTAGGAATACTTTTTATTTTCACATGAAGTATGTTAATTCAAAAACACGTTTTGCCCAATGAGAACGAAGTTTTCTGACATTCCTTATTCATTCCCTGTAGCCTTAGCAGGTCAAGTATGACCTTGCATGACCTCTTGGCAGTAAATGGAGGAAGGGAATTCAGAAGAAAAAGGATACCTACTTCTGTACTGTAGGTGGGAATCTTCAGATTCCAGGAGAGACCATGGGGAAGGGGTGGACCCACACAGTATTGCGTTTTGCCGGGTAACTAGATTTCCACAAAATAAAATACCGTAGGGGTAGTAGCTCTCAAATCTGTTACAAAGTTGTGCAGAATTAATCCCGTGAATTACATATCACAGTATGCATTATGCCTGCTCTGGAAATTTCTGCTTAATGTATTGCAGAAGAAAATGGATATTTAAAATGCTGTAAAAAGCAGTAAGTTGTACACCACATAAAAAACAAACAAACAAACAAAAAAAACAACAGCAAAAAAACCTACAACTTTGTAGAGGAGAATTTCCATGTATTGTTCACTTAGCTTTTTTTAGTAACATCTGTATTATGTTTTTCATGAAAATCTCTATATAATGTGATAGCTAATCATCTTGGCAAAAGGGAAAACAGTACATTTAATTTCTGACTTAATGAGGTAAATGGAGATAAGCTACATTTGTTGCTAGTTCAGGAGCATTTGTTGGACATGTTTCTTTATACTGAATAATAATAATAATTCTATTTTTTTTTTAAAAAAAAAGATAAACAGAAGAAGCCAACAATGATTTTGTGGATTTATGACTATACTTTGGGATATTTTTAAGCTCATTCCTGCAGTGGTCTGGAGTGTGAAAGGAGAAAGCCTTTTGATGTGAGTTGAGAGCTGCACACTTGGAGCCTCTCCTGGTAGAGCTCTTCAGAGTCTGACACTGTTAAATTCTTCAAAGCATTGTATCTCCTTGATTATGAAAGCTAAACAACCAAAGATAAAAATTGAATACTCTGCTATTTTATATGACTTTGTAAATGTTTAGAAGAGCTCATGAAATAAAAATGATGTTGTACTTTGGGTTTGTAAAGATTATGGTATGGCACACCAAGCGTTTAATCGTGTGCTTAAAACCATTCCTAGACAGCAATATATATAAACCTGTATTTAAACGCTCAGCTGAATTGGAACCTAAATCTTGCCAACTCAATGATCTTAGTAGACTAATGTAGGTATTTATGCAATCAAGAAAGGTAATAGAGCTAAAGTACCTGAACACAATTACAGAAGTTTCCAGGCACAGTTCAAAGCTTTCTGAGCGTTGACGGTCTTCAACGTATGATTCTGCTGTCTGTAATGACAGCTGTGTGGTAAATGGGTCCAGTTTGTGTAGGGTCTCTGAATCACTCTTGGTTAAAGTGCTCAAGTGCTCATCTTTCTCATTCCACATTGATCTCTATGGTAGTTTTGTACTACATTAATAAATCTTATTTTATTTTGTTAAAAATCTTTTTTTTCCTCTTTTTTTTTCTAAATCTTTTTCATGAGCGATCGTGATTTTTAAAATAATCATAGAAACATAGCATCATTCAGGTTGGAAAAGACCTCCAAGATCATCTGGTCCAATCATCCCCCTAGCACCAACATCATCCTCTAAACCATGTCCCTAAGCACCACGTCCAACCTTTCCTTGAACACCCCCAGGGACGGTGACGCCACCACCCCCCTGGGCAACCCGTCTGAATGCCAATTCCCTTTCATACAGTGAACTTAAAATGGAAATGAAAAATATAAAAATTCACAGTTTAACATGAAGGAGAAATAACATTCTAGGCATACATTCCTGGTAACTGGCTTTCATTCCAGTCTGAATGGGAAAAAAAACAGTCTGGTGATAATCTGCAAAATACCATTGTGTCACACAATCAAAAAATAAGTCAATAAGTCATGATGTCAGCAGACATCAATTTCTGTCTCTAGAGTGCCTGGGTATTTTACATGTGCTTTCAGAAATAAGTGAACCAGAGTTCTGGTTTTCTTCTTTCAGCTTAGTACCCAAGTGACAAAATCAGATTTTGTTTTTGTTGCTCTTGTCAGGTACAATGATTCTTGCATTTCTGCCTTTATTTCCAAGACCACTTATACCAGTCCCCCCAGTAGCTGATAAATCATGCTGGAATTCCCTCGGACCTTCGCTAAGATCCATAGAAGGATTGCCCCTTCAACTACTGACTCCAGGACCTGCACTGGCTCCAGTATTTGGCGTCATTGGCTGGGGATAGAGAGTGAGAATACTTAAGGAGAGAGAGTTAGGAAAAGATTTAATAGGAAGATCATAAAATCATAGACTCATGGAATAGTTTGGGTTGGAAGGGATCTTCAAGATCATCCAGTTCCAACCCCCTTGACAGGGACATGTCCCACTACACCAGGTTGCTCAAAGCCTCATCCAGCTTGGCCTGAACACCTCCAGGGATGGGGCATCCACAGCTTCTCTGGGCAGCCTGTGCCAGTGCCTCACCACCATTTCATCTTTGTATCTAAGGTAAACTTAACCTCTTTTAGTTTAAACCCATTCCCCCTTGTTCTGTCAGTACACTCCCTGACAAAGAGTCCCTGCCCAGCTTTCCTATAGCTCCTTTTAGGTACTGGAAGGCCGCTGTAAGGTCTCCCCGGTGCCTTCTCTTTTCCAGGCTGAGCAACCCCAGCTCTCTCAGTCTGTTTTCATAGGAGAACATGACATGACAGGATAGACTGTGGGGATCGGACAGACAAGTGTATTGACTGACCCCATTTTACAGGCAACTGGACCCCATGGTACCCCTTTCTTTTTAACCCCATTTTGTTCTTCCCTGCTCCCCCTTCCCCTGCACACTGCCCCATTGCTTTGCACAGTCCCACTGATATTCTCCAACAGCCTGGACCCTCAAGTTTGCGTCCTTATCAGTTGGAAAGTGCTTGTTTGCAGTTTTCTTGATAGCTCATCAGTTAGTGTGACTGACTAGGTTTGTTTCTGGTTATTGACTTTGTTAATGCTAATTGGACAGGTTTTATGACTCTGTGTGTCTACCTCTCTTTACGTATCTGAAAAAGATAGACATTTGCACACTCCATGTATCCTTAGTATTTATTGCCACTGACCAGGTTTGTTCTCACCATGCCCTCCTTTAGCATATATCTGTCAGGTTTGTCTTTGTATGTTCTGGTGTGTGGCTCCTTTGACCAGATACCCGTCAAGGAGCAGACACACACCTTCCACCTACACCTACAAGGGCATCCAGCTGAGAGGCAGGATCTCTATTCAGACTTTAGCAAGCTGAGGATTTAAACTACAGTTGTTTTACTTTCTAGGAAAAATGCCCTAACAACTTGACCATTAAGCAAAATTATGTCTAACTCAGATCACTTTGTGAGAAATATGTTGGTAGTTGCTGTAAAGACTATGAATGACTTTGTGTGTTTCTCCAGGTAGTTAGGTAAAAGAAGGATGCTATTTGAATTGTTATCAGATTTCTTTGGAGTCTAAGAAGCAAACAGCCATCTGTGTGCTTGGTTCTGAGCACTTCTTACCTAGGATAAAAGAAATTCCATAGGTGGCTATCCAGAAAACTTTCAGGACAACTGAAGAAGCATGTAAAGAAGTATCTGAACCTGTAAGATCAGGCAGTGCTAAAAATAAATAAAATAGCTAATTATTACTAAAATAGCTATTGGACAACATCAAAGTATGTATTTCACTGAGAAATGTCTGCTTCTGGTGCTGTACAGGCATAGTAAGGAAAGCCTCAATCATAAGAAGCTCACAATGTGAGTAAATGAGCAAGGGCAGCTGAGTACAAAGGAATAAATTGATTTCCTTTAAATTCCATAGGTAATTGGTGACAGATTAAAGAACAAAGCCATTCATTTTATGAATGATAATCTAGTGTCCATTACTTGTATTTCATTACATTTACTGTATTGTTGTTACTTCATTCTACACCTCATACCCTTAAAGAATGATGCAATACAGTATGATATGCAGTAGAGGTTCCCCCTAGCAATACTGAGTCATTTGCATCTTTTGAAATGTTGTTGAATACATATTAAAAAGTAATGTTTTAATTACAGCATAGTTGGGTGTTTTGCATGTCTTTGTGGTAGGATTTTTACTAATCTTTCCTGTCAAAGCTTGGATTATACCTGTCATGCTTGATGTAGATCAGCAAAGACATTCTTGTAATATTGCAGAATCCCTAAGCATTTCTTTGCATCTTTTGAACTGCATCAGGATAGGTTTTTTTAGTTCTTTTGTTCTTGAGATTTTCTATTCAGCATGGAATTCCTTGAATAAGCAAGGACTTTCCTCTAATACCTGGAATAGTATGAAAATTTACATAACTGTGAGTAACTGTGAGACTTTCCAGTAAGAGTTTGTGGTTATGTCATTACAAAAAAGAAGAACTTAGTGAGAGGTTGTCCTTTACAACACAATATGGCATGCATCCATATTTCACTGGAGAGGAAAGTGTGTGGCTGACCAGTCTTGTCTGCTGCAAGATGGCACCCTCTGAAATCACGAAGGTGTGGATTATTTATGGCTAAGACAAAAATATAGAGAATAAAAGATTGTTAAACTAAGCATAAATAGCTAGACTGTAAGATACCACTAACCAGTTTAGACTGTGGTAGGCTACTTGCAAACAATACAAACAATATGCATTTAAGAAACAAACTGTGACCAGGAAAATAAATTAGCTGTTTACTTGTTTTGATTTTGATTTTTAACATGTAGGTGAACTGCTGAAGGTAAAATTTTATGGAGTTTTCATTATAAGGAAAAATGGAATCACTTTTCACTTGCTGTTAACATTTTGGATGTTTAAGTTACAAAATACTGTCCCTCTTCTGCTGTTAATTTGTCATCAGCCATGACATATCAGTAAGCTAGTACTGGAACTGAAATTGAAGTGTACATGTATATGGCTGTCCTCTACACCTTTTCCAGCCCTACAGTTGTCTTCTGGATGTGTGATGATTAGGGTGTGACTGCTGAGAGTATTTCTTATACCTAATAAATTATGCTGTGGAAGATGGTATTAGTTATTTTCTTCTTTTTCACAGTAATTCTTAAAATTCCATTTTTGACAGTTGCCAGGAAACTAGTCGACACTTTTGGTAAATGACTCACAACGATTCCTTGAGGATAGTTGATACATTGATTAATATTACAAAATATTGATTCCTTGAATCAATAGTTCATAACTCCATCAGTGTGCTTTATTTTCCTTTGTCCAGGAGTTTGCCACTTGGATAAATGCCATGAAGATTTTGACATCTTTCTGAAACTCTTTTGTGTCAGTCATGGTTTTGTTTTTTTGAGGAAGGTTTTGTTTTCCAGGGACCTGGGATGTGCCATGGCATGTGTCAGTAGGGGCTGCAGCTCTGTGCATGTGTAAGCTCATTGAGCTCAGACGTGGTGTTTGGTCCTGCCAGCCTGGCAGGTGCACCTCTGCAGTGCTGGAGCTGGGTCAGGGGTTGGAAAGATTATTTGCTTGGGGTTGCTGGTATAGAACAGTCTAAATTAAACTTGTAGTGATTCAGACTATTAGAATTATTTTATTTTGAGGAGTTTTTACTTGACCTGTTTTTCTAGAGAGGAAGAATGATGCCCTGCATCTCTGGAAAAGCAGTATCAGCATTTTGTTTCATGAAGGAAAAGTGTAAGAACATGGCTGATTTATGCTGTACAGATGTACTAGTGATTTAAGATTCCTACCTCTGTGTATCGTCATCTCTCATTTTCTTTCATAGTTTCAGCATTTCTTTTGTACATCTACATAAATCTCTTGGCCATAATTTATTCTTCGTGCTACTATTATTATTCCTTTATTACCTTTTTGTCTCATCTTCACTCCTATTTCAATCTTTTTTTTTTTTAATGCATCCAAATACTGTCCTTTCAGTGTCAATCCTAGCCTTCTGCCACATAGCTGTATTACACTTTATTTCCTTGTGATAGCAGCCAGCTTCTTGCTGAGAAAATGTTACTTTTTGTGTCCTTGTTCTCATGTAGGGTGTTATGTTGATTCTGTTCGTGATTCTTGCTTTTATGCTCCCATCACATTACCGCATGTATTGGAAGAAATTTTTAAGCAAAGTGCATGAAATAAAATATAAATCTCATGACAGAAATGAGACAATAATGCCATCAAAAATAAGTGCTTAATGCTCACATGGTAAGGAACAAATTGTGGCTTTGAAGCCCCCCAGGAAGACACAGGGTACAGTGAGTTCTCCTGCCTCCGCATGCCTATGCCTTCCCCAGGGTACTGATTACTCTAGAACTGAATCTGCCCTAGTAGAGTAGACCTAGCTCGGTAATTTTCCTATACACCATGAAACATCAATAGAATAACAATGTATATTTAGGTAGCTCTCATCTCTCACAGAGACTCCACTGGCAAATTCTCAACAAAATTAAAATACATAACCATTCTAAAATGTGTAGGAGACTCAAGAATAATAAATACAGCAGAAAGGTAGATTTTAAATAGAGCAAAGGGTTGGGTAATTCAGGCCTCTAGGTGAAGACATCGAAGAAATATGCAATTCATTCTAACCCTATATATGGCAGCAGCCAGAGGAATCAAATCTCTGAAATGTTTTAAATTAATATTTCATTGTAATGATAAATAAAGTCAGCCTTCAAGTTAATTAAATTAGTGAAATGCAGCAGAAAAGAAATCCAAAAACAGCCAACCCATTATTTATTGAGAATAATTGTTTCCTTTTAAATATTAGTGCGTTGGCAAAACTGATGAATCTAACAGGAAGTATTCCTACCTACCTCAGAACACTGACTCATGTTAGCACTGATGGTAACATTCAGCTAAACTCAATATATCTTTGCTAATTTTTACTTGACACACAAACTCTAGAAGCAAAGACACAAAACATTCCTATCCCTTTAAACCTTTTTCATTTAGTTTTTGGTTTGTTTGCTTGGATCTTTGTTTTGTAATAGTAACTATAGCTAGGATGAAAATATTGCAAAAAAGAAAGCTTTTTTGTTTTTGAAAAATGACTGGGTCTGGTAGTACAACTATGGATGCTATGGGTTTGTTCGGGCTTTGTGATGACATCACCTGGTCTTGACATATTAATATGGATTTAGGGTGGATGTTAGTCTTTGCTATTTTAATTTTTAAAGGGTCAGTTCTTAGAAGAAATGAACAATGAGATGCTGGTCTGCCTGAAGTCAAGTTTCAACTCCAAATCTATGACCAAAATTCATGCAGCACAGAGAGGCATCTCACTTCCCTTATTATGGAGGGTCTGATCAATCAATAGAAGGCAGCTTGTGCTTTCTATCATGATGTGATAACAGGCATCCATATAGAAATTAAGATGGTTATTTCTGGTAGGGTTATGTTTTGGTAAAACTGTCATTTTTGAAGCCGTGTGTGTAAATTTTACCTGCCTGTTTCTGCACATAAAAATCTCATGTTGCCACTTTTTGCCACAAAGTTTACATGGCAGTATACATAAATGCTTTGTAAGCATCATGGCACAGCAAGGGCCACCATCTCTCTACTACATTTACAGTTCAATGCTGAGAAGGTTAAAAAAAATTCTAATCTTGCATGAAAAGGTGGGTACTGTGCCCAAAATATTCCAGATGTAAGAATGCACTTCAAAGAAAATAGAAACTGCATCTTAACTCCTAGAATACATTTAAACCTGCAGAATTGAAATATGCCTTAATTTAATGTAGCTTTTCCCTGCTTATATAGTTTATTGTACCTGTAGTTGCTTTTTTCTTTAATCACTATGTATTCACATTTTATTTGTTAAAAAAAGCTGCTCATTCACTTACAGATTGCTTGAAATATAAGCCATAGTTGGATCAGGAAAGAAACAATAGTAATAGAAAATATCTTTCATTGATGCAATTTCACATTTTTCAGCCTACCTTCCTGTTTTTGTAGTTCTTCTCCCCCAAGGTAATCTTTTTGCACCTTTCAAATACTTTCAGCCACCCAAAAGCTTTTTCAAATGCTTTCAGCCACCCAAACTGTAGGTAGTGCAGCAGGTGCCTTGCTGGGTGACCAACAACTGGATCGCAGGGTAGGTGCTGAATGCATAGAGGTCTAAAGTAATTCCTCCACGTGCAGTCTTTGACCCTTATATATAATATATAATATATAAACATGAGGCTGTGCAAAAACAGATCAGTTGACATTTGCTTGCTACAGTCTGTTCTTGGGGGGCACCTGTGAATGGATATAGGGTGGTGTAAAATTCAGGGAAAAGGTAGGGACAGCAAAACAGAGCAGATTAATGTCAAGCAGAGTGGATACAATTTTTAGAGGAATATCAGGGGAAGATGAAGGACTGAGAGAAAGTAAGCTTATTAATAAATGAGAAGGTGGATTAAATTAATGATTAATGACTCTAAGTGCTTAAGTGATTTTTAAAAAATCAATCTTGGTGAGTGGGGGATGGGGGGGGGTGGGGAGGAAAGTCATGAGCAAACAGGAGTGGATTGGCACACAGGGACCTACCCTGAGTCTCAGGTGAGATGTAGCTGTGCAGTCTGGGGCAAAAAGCAGGCACTGCATCAGATGGCTGAGATCCATAGCTTGGCCTTTGCTTCCTTTGCGTTTGTCAGTCATGACCATACGGCTTCTGTGCTCGGTGTGCAGTGAGGAGTGACAGCATGGTGCCTCGGAGGCAGCCGGCTGCAGCTGGTACCCGTGTGGGGCTGCTCAGGAGAACCCCTGGCACTGCCGGTCTCTGCTGTGGCCTGGGTCACGGTCTCACCCTTAGCAAAGAAAGAAGGGTAAATGACAGTTGGACTTAATGCTGGTTGGACAAAAAGAAATTTGCAAATTGCATAAATATGAAAGGACCCTGTGTGTTTACACACAGCTGGCTACAAGTGTAATTTATGCTGAAAAAAAAAAGTGTGAAGGCACTGGAGGATTAAGAGGGAAAGCTAAGGTTGCATTGATTTGCAAAAAGAAGAGGGGGCAGGAGGCCACTGATCCTCATAAATCCTGTCCTGTCAGTCTAAATTAAGTCCTTAAGGGTAAGAAGAAGAGCCTTAGAAATAAACAGTAAATTAAAGAGTAGTAGGCGGCTAGTTTGAAAAAGACTCATGTCCACTAAGTAGAATCAATGAATTGCACTCCCAGATCATTATTACTGTCAGTGATTAAAAAGAAGAATGGAGAGGGGGATTAGATATAACATAGTCATTTTCCCTCTCAGATGGAAATTTGTGCTATTGGTAACTGTTCTAAGAGTCCTAAGCAGTCTGAAATGAAATAATAGAAGGCATCTCTCCACCTGTATTCAGTCAAAACAGTTATTTTTCATACAAGTTAGTTTTGCATTCCTGCATGTATATATACTTGTTTCTACATATATGTTACCAATGTATATTTGAACTCTTTGTCTTTTTCTCTCTGCATGTGCTTATGTATTTCTTTCCCCTCAAGATATTTCTTAGGCTCTGCAGTTGGAAGGGGACAATCAGGCTAATAATGTAAAAATAAAGTAACAAATAATCTACTCATACAGTGAGGAAGAATACAGGATAAGACAAATGGGCTTATGTTAAATCAAGTTTTATTTTATATATTTAATAATATTTAGGATTAAAGTGTGCTGGGATAGAAACAATGTAGTGGGACTGAAAGAAGGGATTTATGGAAGAAAAAGAAAAAAAAGAAAATCTCAAACAGCCAAAAGTGAGGAGACTGGAAGGCAGAACGGTTTTATTGGAATTGGCATAGAAGCTGTGTCTCTCCTTCAACATTAACTTCCCTATGTTTATGTCATATGGTTCAGTGCTTTAAAAAACTTAAACCTACTTTTCTTTCTATAATATTTTTTCATTCATCTTGAAAAATATTTATTTAAATAGGCACCACTTTTCTAGCAAATATTGCTGAATGACATCTCTTTGCAGGCTTCATTGATATTGAGGAATATTTCTAGGAATGGTAAATATACAGGAAATTCAAGTGTCTGTTTGTTTTTTTCCAGAAATGCTTACAGTTCCAATGGTTAGTTTTCTAGTGAATCCAGCCAACTATGAGACACTAGGGAAGCCAGTAGCTACAGTAACTAGCTAGTCACTTAAGGATCACTCCTACAATACTATTAACAATGTTTTTCCCTTTCCCTTTCCCTTTCCCTTTCCCTTTCCCTTTCCCTTTCCCTTTCCTTTTTCCTTTCCCTTTCCCTTTCCCTTTCCCTTTCCCTTCACTTCCCTTCCCTTCCCTCCCCTTCCCCCTTCCCTCTTCCCCCTTCCCCTTTTCCCTTTTCCCTTTTCCCTTTTCCCTTTTCCTTCTTCCTTCTTCCTTCTTCCTTTCATCTTCAAATAGCAAAGGCAAAAATAGAAATTATACTTACCCTGATGTTGGTAGATGTTTCCTCTTTAACAGATTGCAGTTACTTTTTTCTTCTTTTTTTCTTCTTTTTCTGTGGAAAGTGCTGCGATAACCAGCAGCAGTGCATGTGCTGATCAAGCTAACAGTATTACAGGCTTAGCTCATGTCATACTTCAGAGTATGGCATGATATACATGCTACATAGACTGTTATAAATATGTATCAAATGACTGAAAAGCCTTCAGGCACTTCTTGTTACCTTGCTTGATCGCTATCAATGTGGGACGTCTGTACTCCCTTCTGAATTTTACCTGTGGGCTTAGGGTCATTACCTTAAGGTAATATACATTCACAGTAGTTTAAAAATCAACATAGTAAGCATCAGAAATTAAAAAACTCATTTTGTGTTTAATGTTCTCTCTCTATCCTAAACTGCATTAGTTAGATAATTGGCTAAAAGCAAGCAAACAAACAAACAAACAATGAAGTGACACCAAACTTGGAGGAGTTGTGGACTCGAATGAGGGTGGAAAGGCCTTGCAGAGGGATCTGGATAGGTTGGAGAGCTGGGCGATCACCAACCGCATGAAGTTCAATAAGAGCAAGTGCCGGGTCCTGCACCTGGGACGGGGAAACCCTGGCTGCACGTACAGACTGGGCGATGAGACGCTGGAGAGCAGCCTAGAAGAGAGGGATCTGGGGGTCGTGGTAGACAGCAAGTTGAATATGAGCCAGCAGTGTGCCCTGGCAGCCAGGAGGGCCAACCGTGTCCTGGGGTACATCAAGCACGGCATCGCTAGTAGGTCAAGGGAGGTGATTGTCCCGCTCTACTCTGCGCTGGTGCGGCCTCACCTCGAGTACTGTGTGCAGTTCTGGGCACCACAGTATAAAAAGGACATGAAACTGTTGGAGAGTGTCCAGAGGAGGGCTATGAAGATGGTGAAAGGCCTGGAGGGGAAGACGTACGAAGAACGGCTGAGGTCACTGGGCCTGTTCAGCCTGGAGAAGAGGAGACTGAGAGGAGACCTCATCACAGTCTACAACTTCCTCGTAAGGGGGTGTCGAGAGGCAGGAGACCTTTTCTCCATTAACACCAGTGACAGGACCCGCGGGAACGGGGTTAAGCTGAGGCAGGGGAAATTTAGGCTTGACATCAGGAGGGGGTTCTTCACAGAGAGGGTGGTTGCACACTGGAACAGGCTCCCCAGGGAAGTGGTCACTGCACCGAGCCTGACTGAATTTAAGAAGAGATTGGACTGTGCACTTAGTCACATGGTCTGAACTTTTGGGTAGACCTGTGCGGTGTCAAGAGTTGGACTTGATGATCCTTAAGGGTCCCTTCCAACTCAGGATATTCTATGATTCTATGATTCTATGACTTTAGAAGGAATATATAATTTGGTTTTGTCCTTGTTTTGGCTGGGATAGAGTCAATTTTCTTCTATGGTGCTGTGGTTTGGATTTAGGATGAGAATGATGGTGTTTCAGCTGTTGCAGAGCAGTGCTTACGCAGAGCCAAGGACTTCTTAGCTCCTCGTGCTGCACTGCAAGTGAGGAGGATGGGGGTGCACCAGGAGCTGGGAGGGGACAGAACCAGGACAGCTGGCCCAGACTGGCCAAAGGGACTTCCCATCCTGTGTGGTGTCAAGCTGAACAATAAAGCTGGGGGAATTGGCTGCAGGGACTGACGCTGCTTGGGATCTGGCTGGGCATCTGTCAGGAGGTGGTGAACAATTGCCTAGTGCATCACTTACTTTGTATTTTCTTTTATCATTATGTATTAGGTTTATATGGCAGGGTTTTGGTAGCAAGGGTCTGCAGGGGTGGCCTCTATGAGAAGAATCCAGAAGCTGCCCCATGTTAGATAAGGGCCAGTTTCAGCCAGCTCCAAAAGGACCAACTGCTGGCCAGAGCCAAGCCAATAAGCAATGTTGTTTGCACCTCTGTGAGAGCAGATTTCAGAAAGGAGAAAACAACCAATCAATCAAAAACCTGCTGGGCAACAGGAGATGGGAGAGAGGAGTGAGAACTAGCCATGCAGACCCCAAGGTCAGTGCAGAAGGAGGGCAGGAGGTACTCCAGGTGCCAAAGCAGAAGTTTCCCTGCAGCCTATGGAGAGGCCCCTGGTGGAGCAGGCTGTCCCCCTGCAGCCCATGGGTCCCACATGGAGCAGATCTCCACGCTTCACAGGAGAGGTGCTCCAGCTCCTTGAACATCTTTGTGGCCCTCCTCTGGGCTCGTTCTACTAGGTCCACGTGCTTCTTGTTCTGGGGGCCCCAGAGCTGAATGCAGCATTTCAGGTGGGATCTCACAAGAGCAGAGCAGAGGGGGACAATCACCTCCCTCAACCTGCTGGCCATGCTTCTTTTGATGCCACCCAGAATATGTTTGGTTTTCAGGGCTGCAAGTGCAGACTGCTAGCTCACGTCAAGCTTCTCATCACCCAGCACCCCTAGGTCCTTCTCCTCAGGGCTGCTGTCATCCATTCTCTACCCAGCCTGTATTTGTGCTTCAGATTGCCCTGATCCAGATGCAGGACCTTGCACTTGGCCTTGTTGAGCTTCATGAGGTTTGCACAGGCCCACTTCTCAAGCCTGTCAAGATCTCTCTCTGAATGGCATTCCTTCCCTCTAGTGTGTCATAGGCAATGAGCTGTATCTAATGTATATTTTATATAGCATGATGAGACTCTTTTTCTGATTTGGATGAATGGGTGCTGTTGTAATAAAATATGGTTTATTTAGGTAGTACAAAATTAACATTGAGATCAGTTTAGAATAGGAAATATGAACTATGTTTCATTGTGAACCGCAGTATTGCATAATAAAGGAAACCGATACAACAGAGGTAACAATCCATTTTTTCCTTCAAATTGCACATCAGTGATCTTATTATTAAATTCTTGTTGTCACATTTTTGTTGAAGTTCACATTTATTTAACAACCTATTCCATATTTTTATGCAACCCTTAAGCATATTAAGGTCCAGCTGGAACTCAGTTTGGCTAGTGCAGTAAAAGACAATTAAAAACGATTTTGTAAATATATTAACAGCAAAAGGAGGATTAAGGAGAATCTCTGCCCTTTCTAAAATGTGATGGTGACAAAAGATGAGGAGAAAGACTGAGGTACTCAGTCTTTATTAGTAAGGCCAATTGTTCTCAGGCAAGCCAGCCCCCTGCGGTGGAAGACAGTGACAGGGAGCGAGAAGAAGCTCCAATGGGAAACTTGAAGTGACCTCTTACATCATTTGAATGTGCGTAACTCTTACAGGGCTGGACAGGATTCATCCAAGGGTACTGAAGGAACTGGCAGAAGTGTTCACCAAACCACTTTCAATAATTTACCGTCAGTCCTGGCCAACTGGGGAGGTCCCAGTTGACTGGAGGTGAGCAAAAGTGACTCCAGTCTACCAGAAGGAGGATGCAGGAAGCTACAGGCCTGTCAGTCCAACCTCAGTACCAGGGAGTGTTATGGAGCAGATCATCTCGAATGTCACCATGTGCCACATAAGGGGCAGTGGAGTGATCAGATGCAGCCACCATGGGTTTATGAAAGGCAGGTCTTGCCTGATTAACCTGATCTCCTATGACAAGTGGTGACCCACTTAGTAGTTGAAGGAAAGATGGTGGATGTTGTCTACCTAGACATCAGTAAAGTGTTTGACACCATTTCCCATGGTATTCCCTGGAGAAACTGGCTGCTCACAGCTTGAACAGATGAACAGTTTGGTGGGTGAAGAACTGGCTGGCTGTAAATCAATCCAGCTGGTGGCCAATCACCAGTGGCTTTTGCCAGGGCTCTGTACTGGGGCCTGTTTTGTTGAACATTTTTATCAGTGATCTGGATGGGGAGATCAAGTGCACCCACAGTAAGTTTGCAGACAATACCAAAATAGACAGTACTTTTGATCTGCTTAAGGGTAGGAAGGCCCCACAGAAGGATCTGGATAGTCTGTGTCAATGGGCCGAGTCCAATCGCAAGTCACTAAGCAAGGCTAAATCCTGGGTGCTGCACTTGGGTCACAGCAACCTGATGCAGCAGTATGGACTTGGGGAAAAGATGCTGGAAAGCTGCCCATCAGAAAAGGATCTGGGGGTGTTGGTCAACAGCCAGCTACTGACCGTGAGCCAGCGGTATGCCCAGGTGGCCAAGAAGGCCAATGGCATCCTGACCTGCATCAGAAATAGGGTGGCCAGCAGGACTAGGGAAATGATTGTCCCCTTGGATGCAGCACTGATGAGATCACACCTTGAATACTGTGTTCAGTTTTGAGGCCCTCATGACAAAAGGGATATGGAGTTGCTCAAGCACATGTAGAGAAGAGCAACAAAACTGGTGAAGGGAGTAGAAAACAAAACTTGGAGCAGCTGAGAGAACTCATGTTGTTTAGCCTGGAGAGAAGGATGTTGAGGGTAGACCTCACTGTTCTGTACAACTATCTGAAAGGAGGTCACACCAGATGGATGTCGGTCTCTTTTCTCAGGTAAGAGAGAGGACACGAGGAAATGGCTTCAAGTTGCTCCAGAGAAGGTTTAGATTGGGCATGAGAAAAAAATTCTTCATGGAGAGGGTGGTCAAGCTTTGGAAGGGGCTTTCCAGGGGAGTGGGGGTGTCCCCATTCCTGGAGGTGTTTAAGAGACGTGTGGATATGGCCCTAGTGGTAATGGTTTAGTGACGAGACTTGGCAGGTCAGGTTGATGGTTGGACTTGATGATCTTAAAGGTCCTTTCCAACCTAAAGGATTCTATGATTCCTTGATTTTTTCAAAACAAAGTTTAAAATTCCATTTATTTCAAAGAGATTCTTGGTCATTTATGTAGTAAGTTAGCTGACTCTTACTGAACTATGTAACTGATGGTTTTTCTATAAAATAACCCAGAGAAAAGTAATAGAAGTTTTGGATTAATGGCCTTGCTTCATTTATGTGTAAAAGCAAAAATGCATTTACAGTATAATTTTGGTTTTGAGTTTATTATAAAACTGTCAAACCTCCTTATCCTTATTGGAGGTATTTTCTCAGAGCTACTATATACAGAACATCACTCAGTCTGTTGTTCTATTTTATTTGCTGCAAGTTACTAGAATTTGAAAATGAAAGATTGAAGAATCTCTCCTTGGTCATTGTAATTTCCATTTATATGTCTGTTTGCTAAAATTTGGTCTCTACCAGATTTTTTATGATTCAGATTTGGGGAAGAGAACACTGCAGCATTTTGCTTATAACATTGCAGTCACCATCAGAAGACAAACCTTCAGCAATCCAGCTGTGAAAAATTACATGATAAGTTTTAATACTCATTAAAATATAATGTATTTTCAAAGTAAAACTTTATAACTGCCAGCATCACCTATAGAGATTACTCTGTAAACAACAAACAATTTTTATATTACCTGTTAATTCAAGAAATGAACAACTCCGAGTTTATCCATGACAAATGTGCTGTATAAATTTTGTGGGATTCCTACTTCTGACAGACACTTTTTAAAACATGCAGAAATTTATGAGATGCATTCTTGCAGTGAGAGATAAACTAAGCTCTCTTTTCCTTGCTTAAACACCTGAATCTTTCTAGACCTAACACACACTTAATTTTTTCCTGAGAAAATCTCTGTTGGCCAAAGTAACGAGAAGTAAATTAAAACAAAAAACACCACCACCACCACTAACAACAAAACTGCAAGCCAAATCCCAGTGAAAACAACTTCATTTTCTTCCATAAAATCACTTTTACATTTTATCTTCTCAGTGTAAAATATAGGTTGTTTTAGCCCTTTTGGTAGCAGCTTGAAGGAGAGTGAGTAAATGCAGGCAGATGCAGGTGGACCAAACAGAGCACTTGTAGTTATATATTTTAATTTTGTCCCAGCTTTATATCAGAGAGATTTCAAATTCTAAATCTGAAGCACTAGATGAATAACATGTAACATCTAAGAGACAAATATTCAGTGAGTTGCAACAATAGTATACCTGAGAAAGTCAAACAGGTGAAGATAACACAGTGTGAGCAATAGCAATAAGATATTCTTAACTTTTTAATTAAAAGATAGCTACCAAGTAGACTTGACAAGTTAATTCACATGTAGAGGCAAGTAATCTGATCCTGTATTTGGAATTACACATTTAAGTTCTCATCTTTAAAGCTCCTTATCATGCAGTCAGTTCATGTAAAGAACTCCACTGAAGTAAGTGACATTGCTCAAAGTGTTTTGAGGATTGGGCCCCTTATCAGCATTTTCCCACTTTCTCACTCTTGCAGCATTCATACAGCTAATTGGTGTTTTGACTGAGTCAACAAAAGAATAGTAACACCAATGAATCAAAGGAAATTGTTCTCATTAGAATGTGAAACTAGAAAAGTACTGCCTTCCGGAACAAATATTGCCCTGAAAAAATATTCTCATTAAAACAAATTGCCCTCTGTAGCATAATAAAATTCATGTAAAGAGAAACATCTGGCAGAATCATATAACCAACCGTAGCGTAACATTTTGAATGAATTAATTTACTTTATTGTCACAAACTGCTTTTTGGTCTTCTCCACATTTTTTCCAGATTTAAATTTATCGGTATGTTGCTTTATATAATGTTCTCAGACTTTACTTGCATTTCCTTTAAAGTCATTTTGTTTTGCACATAACAAACCCTGGAAGGTGGAATATGTTGGAATTAAAGCAAGTTCAGACTAAATTTGTAAACTGTACTTGCTGTGCCATAGCACATTTCATCTCCAAGTGTTTTACAAACCTTCCAATGCGTGGAGGCACTGCGGTGTCCAAGCAATAAGAAAACCTGCCTTACGGCAAGCAAAAGAAAAAATAATGCTCACGAACATAATATGGGATTTCTCCTATCTAACCTTTCATGTTTATAATATTAGCAGTTACCTGTGAATTCGTAGTCCCCACTCCTTTTGTAGTCAGTGGAAAAAACAACAACAACAACAACAAAACAACTAAGGCATATTCCAGACTTATTCAACTGCAACTGCATTAGATGCCACTGTAAAAAATCCAGAATTGGTAGCTGAAATAAATATCTACACTGCAGATGTCTTGGCTTATATTAATCACACAAGAAGAGGTATACTTTGAGTATGATAAAGAGATTATTTTGAATTTAACATTGTTGTGGAGTATTCTCAGAAAGCTCACAGATTTGTTGTCAGGGTGAACCAGCCATTTAAAAATATTTAGTTCCTGTGGATTTTAAAGATACCAGAACATATGCTGAGTACAGATCTGAAGTGTTTAGACACAGTAAAATGGAATGTAAATTATGTAGAATTTATGTAAGTTAATTAACTGAATTTTATACTTAATCTTGTCAGTGTTTCAGACCTGAGACTGCAATCATTAGGCTTCCCTTTTTAGTAGCAGGAGTTGGACAAGTATGTTTGTCCATCTCTGCTGTCAGTCTCTGGATTTGAGAATTAGGCACTGGTTCTTGATACTAAGTGCTGAGAGAAGAAAAATGCTGTCTATTAAAAGAAAGAATGATGGGTTGGAATAGAGGAAATCAATTAGAAATAATCTAGAAAGCCAAACAGACCAAAACTTTCCAGACCCCTCTGCCCACCAAAATTCAAGGATGAAAAATGTTAGCTGCAGTTGTAGGGGAATTATTCAGAGCAAAAGCACTGCAAGCTAATGGATTGTCTCAGGAAAAAAATACATTATGCATAGGAAGCCTTTCACACAAGGATAGTATTTATAACATGGAAATGAAAAAGTTGGCATAACCAGCACATATATGAAAGACATTCCTCAGCACCAAAATAATTTAATTTCTCTGATATCCTTGAATATGTTTTTCAGTCTACACCTCTTACCTTTTTCTCTAGAACAGCTGGTTTTAAAACTGTTCAAAATGTGACCAAAATACTTAAGATGCACAAAAACATCTTCTTAATTATATTTTATAGAAGTTCATGCGTTCATCATACTGATGGTGTTTTAGTTCAGTTAATAAAGTTTTATGTCTTCAGAGAGTTTGTGTAGAGGAATATGTCTAGATGCTGTAGAAATTGTACTTCAGAGAACTTTTTTTAAGAGGAAGGAAAGGCAATATAATAACAATTACTGTATTATATTACAAAGAAGAATGAAGTAAAACTTTTTATCTATTGTATTTTCTAACAATCAAAGTGAGATCAGACATCCCACCATTTACCTTTTCAATTGAATTGGTCATCTATTTTCCTTTCAAGTATGTTAAAAAAAAAAACCCTTCCACGTGAGCAAATCCTCAAGAACCTTCAACAGTTTCTTGTCATTCAAAAGATTCATATAATAAAACATTTCTTCAAAAGAATCATATATGCCCAGTTTCTAAATAACTTTTCATCTGATAAATGCCTTTCATTAGCTGCAGCTAGGAAAGAAGAAAGTGAATGTGTATTTTCTCGGAGCTGATGTCTATCAGGCTGCTCTTCAGCCAGCCATGCAATAAAATGAGCAAGCATGGTGTTCATAATGCAGCTGTGATACAATAATTTAAAAGAACCCATTATACAACTTATACAGTGAAGACATACCTCCAGAGTTGCAATGTCATTCAAGGATATGCCAGTAGATTAATTCCTAATTATGTATGTATATACTATATACTACACGTATATGTAGTGTTTTTTTTTTTTTTTTTAAACATGAAAATGAGTTTAATGCAAAAAAAAAATCTACTTTTGCACCATGAAAATTATTTTGAAGTATTTTCTACTATTGGAAGAAACTTCAGTCTTCTAATAATAATGTTCAATGTGATATGTACATATCACATATTCAGTATATACAGAAGGTCTGGTCAAAGTCCATTTAAGTCACAGAAAAAAGTTCATCAACTTGAACAAGCTTCAGGGACAGAGTCATTCTTTTCTGCATAAATTTTGTAATCTGTCTAGCTAGTTTATATAAATCCTGTTCAAATGATTTGTCCTAGGAACCTGAGTGATATCAGTAAGAACTGTACAGGTTTTGTTGTTGTTTTTAAATTCATAACAATCTGACCTTTATCATGCTAATAATCATCCCCCTCTCAATTTTGGAAAACCTAAGGAGTACTCTGAAGTAAACAGAAGTAGTGTGAATATTTTGCTATTGTCATTTGCTGAATGTAAATGTAAATGTAAATTTGGTTTTATGTTCTAGCTCATTGTCAACCAATTATAGGTGACTTTGAAGGTGAGAACTGATACTGCTTTTTTCAGTAATTTAGTTAATTTAAAGCTAATTTTATCATGTTTTGAATATTAATTCTGAACCACATTGAAGTGTTTGAGACATTTAAAAAGAAATATAATGATTTCCTTAATCATTTGTTATATTATGTTTACTGTTACTATATTTAGTATACCTTGGCATTGAGAAATAAGAAATGAGGAAAGGAGAGCACATATTTAAAGGATATTTCAATATGAAGAAAGTCCAAAAATGTCTATGTATGATGTTGCAAATAGTGTCTGAAAACAGCATCTATACTTCATAATTTGTTCTAGAAATACACTTCTGTGACACCAAAACGTTTTCTTTAAAACTCCTGATGCAGTGATTTCAGATGAGAGATACCATCTTTGTTTTTTAAAGTATAAAATAATAATATATAATAAATGGAATATATTTAGTAAAATGATTGAAATAAACATTGTGGTGGTGTTTCATAAACGATACTGATATTTGCTTTTAGCATTTTCTGACGAGATAGAAACAGGTATAGAACTGTAGAAATCTGGCTTTACAAAGTGGTTGCCACCCATTGATTAACTGTATGCATACACAACTGATTTTACAAAGCACAGCAGAGCAATACTTCCAAATGACAGTAATAAAACAAACAGCATAATGTTATTAGTTAATGAGAGAAATTTAAATCCATCATTTTAATAACAAATGCATGAGGAAGCACTTGCAGCTGCTGTTGGAATGCAAAACAAAACAGCTTCTGAAGCATGATCCACTTACCAGCACTGGGTTTCTCAGCAATTTGCAGAAGTTGTGGTCTTCTCTGAAAGCCTCGCAGGGATTCATTTATTGGCAACATGAATCAAAATTAACTGTATTAACATGACAAAGGGGAGTAGTAAAGTTTTACAAATCAGTTCCTGTATTACGATTTTTGGGTATCTAAGGCTGAAGACAATCCCTTGTTTGTGCAAGATAGGCCCCCATATTTAATCGAGACCTAGGAGCTGCTGATGGGCATGTAATTATAGATAGTAACCCGACTAAGCTCACAGAGAAGCAGAAGCATAATAATATATTTAACCTAAGAAAAAATGTGATCATTGGACATGTGCTCACACCACTGAAACTGTAGCAGTATTTTTTTTTTTTAACAATTACAAAAAGTACTTATTTGATTTTAGCATTAATTCATTCGGTTTTAAATTTAACGATTAATGTACATGAATGGTTCTGAATAGTATTTTTAGAAGCAGATTTATCGTGCAAAGAACTGAGATTCAAATAATTAATTATAAATGTTTTTAGTCTAGGTTTTTTATCTGAGTTAATCTTTGTATAGTTGGGGAACAAAGTTGACATCTGTAGTTCATGAATGATCTATTCCATATTAGTTGTACATTTTAGGGTGGAATTAGTCATACGGGGTATATTTCAGTATATTTCTCTCCATAAAAACAATAAAGATAAGCTATACAGCTAACTTGTATCTTGATGTTTACACAGAAGTTATCTAAAATTAAGGGAGATAAATGTTCTTCAGAAACATGTTAGAAGTTCAGTACGGCAACACGGCAGACTTATGTCAGCTGGAGGAGGACCTGTGTGTATTTGTGATCCCTTCTTATATCAGGACCCAAGGTTGTGGTTATAGATGGTTAGAGGGAGGAAGAAGATGGAAAACTCAGTGTTCTCCTGACCCAGAGCCTTTCCCATGCCAAACCATCATTCTTTTACCCAGAACTGAATTACCACCACAGCTGCTCAAGAGCCTTGATGACTTCTCAGCAGAGGTCTGGTAAGTGTCTTGTAGGGGTCTCCCTGTCCAGCTCTAAAGCATAGTTTTTTAGAGTTTTTTAGAGCTTAAACTCAAAGCCCCATGACTCCTCTTCATCTCCTTTCTCTCAGACCACTCCAAATTCCATCCTGCCCAAGACTACAGCTCGGGGACTAAATTCTCCCAAACCTCATCCACACCAAGTACCCAACACGTCCTGTCCCAAGACCTTATCCCACTTTCCTTTGAGCCCTGTAACACATCCCTGAGCCTCCCTGTTCCTCTCAATCCGTGCCCTGCGTGTGCTGATTGCTCACCCTGTGACCATCAGCAGGGCTGCTCAGCTCTTCCTGACCCTTGTACTGCTGCCATCCATCTGTGTGCCTAACATGCTGTTGACAGCTGCTATGCACCTCCATTGGTGTGGCCATTTGGAAAAATCAGCCCTAGATTTGGTTCTTCCTGCTGAAATTTTTGGAGCAGGTAACAAATATAGAATTACTGTGGAGAAACAGCAAAAAATCTGAGTGACCCATGATCAGCCTCATAATTGTATCAGAAATAGCGTGACCAGCAGGACTAGGGAAATGATTGTTCCCCTGTACTCGGCTCTGGTGAGGCTGGACATCAAATACTGTGCTTAGTTTTGAGCCCCTCTCTACAAGAAGGACATCAAGGTACAGGAGCATGTCCAAAGAAGGGCAGCAAAGCTGGCGAAGGCTCTAAAGAACAAGACTGATGAGGAGCGGCTGAGGGAAATGGGGTTGTGTAGTCTGGAGAAAAGGAGGCTCAGGGGAGACATTGCTCTCTACCACAACCTTAAAGGAGGCTGTAGCGAGGTGTGGATCAGGCTCTTCTCCCAAGCACTGAGTGACAGGACAAGAAGAAATAGTCACAAGTTGCACCAGGGAAGGTTTAGGTTGGATATTAGGAGAAATTTATTCACTGAAGGGGTTATAAAGCATTGGAACAGGCTTTCTGGGGAAGTAGTTGAGTCACTATCCCTGGAGGTATTCAAAAGATGTGTAAATGTAGTGCTTAGGGACATAGTTTAGTGGTAGACTTGGTAGTGCTAGGTTAACAGTTGGACTAGATTATCTTATGGGTCTTTTTCAACCTAAATGATTCTATGATTATCTTAATAGTATAAGTGACATGAATAAGTGAAGTATCAATCATTAACAGCCGGAAGTTCTTTCTCATTTCTTTACTCAACTGTAAATTGCATTTATTTACTGAAACTCATTTTATTTGAAAATAATAACATCATTGCCACCTAATACAAGTCTTTAGACAAGAAAGATAAGTCTTTAAGCAACAGCAACTTTTTGAGATCTAGTTCTGTGGTTGTTTTACCCTTCTGGGCAGCTGAACTCCACCACAAGTGTTCTCTCACATTCCTTCCAAAAAGGAAAAGAGGGAGAAAATACGATGAAAAGGGCTCAAGGGCTGAGATAAGGACTGGGAGATCACTCAGCAATTACTGTCATGGGCAAAACAGACTCAGCATAGGGAGATTAATATAATTTATTGCCTATCACTAGACAATAAATAATTTATTACTTATAATAATTTATTGCCTGTTGGCTCTGGCCAGCAGCAGGTCCATTTTGAAGCCAGCTGGAACTGGCTCTTATCTCACTTGGGGCAGCTTCTAGATTCTTCTCACAAAGACCACCCCTATAGACCCCATGCTACCAAGACATTTCCATTACGGAAAACTGCTTTTCAGTGTTTTGCTAGGGGAGCAGATTCACTAGAAAATGCTGATCCAGTGGCAGACATATTCCACAGGAACATGTTGATTAATCATAGAATTTTGACCTGTCTTCCAAACCCATCACCATCTTCATATTATCCATGCTGAACTCAGACATCCTGGCTATCCATGGCTGGTAAGCTCAGTTTGACCCTTGGTTCTGTATTTTCCAACTTGCTTGCTAGCCAGCCTCAGCTTTTCATCTCTCTCGTCTGTGTGACCAACAATCAGTATTTCTTCCTTGCATTTCTTTTCTGCCTTTACGGGATCTTGCTGATCACTAGACTCCCTCCCCGATTAGTTATAGAATTGTCTGGGTTGGAAGGAGTCTTCAAGATCATCTACTTCCAACCCCCCTGCCATGGGCAGGGACACCTGACACCAAACCAGGTTACTCAAAGCCCCATCCAGCCTGGCCTTAAACACTTCCACGGATGGGGCATCCACAATTTCTCTGGGCAACCTGTTTCAGGGCCTCACCACCCCATTAATAATGAGTTTCTTCCTTACATATAATCTAAATGAAAAAAAAAAAAAAACAAAACCAACAAACAAACACTTAGATTAAAGCCATAATTCCTTGTCCTATCACTCCACTCCTTGACTGAGTCCCTCCCCAGCTTTCCTGTGGAACCCCTTTAGGTACTGGGGCCCCTTTAGGTTATGAGGGTACCAAGCACCCTAACAAGTTCAGAAAATCTAGAAAGCAAATGTGGCATTATATTTTCAAGATAGAATCTCTCAGAATTTTGTAGGTGATAGTAAACAACAGACAAAAATAGACAGCTTTTGTCTAGCTTGTTTTTTGAAATCCGCACTGATGGATTATCTGCAGCATTACAAGACAATCTGTTACAGAGTGTAGTTATCACTTCTGGTAGGCTTTTCTTTATGTCTAAATTAATCTCCCTTTCTGCAGTTAAAGCTTGTTATTACTTGTCCTACCCACAGTGGACATGAAAAATAGTTTATTCTGTTTCTCTCTGCAGTTACTTTTTATCATGTCTTTCTTCACAATTAGATTGTATTCAACAGCCCCAGTTACTTGTATTTTTCATTACAAGTCATGTTTAAATCATTATCTCTAATGATTTTTGATGATGTGCTCTTTATTCCTTGTAGATAATCCACTTATTTTGGGAATTCTGATACAAAATCATATATAGTATTCTAGCCAAAGGCATCTTAAAGCCAGCTACAATAGAATGATTATTTACATATTATATGTGCTATAATACTCTTTTTTATACACCAGTAGCATGGTCTTTTTCTTTCTGACGAGACATAGAAGACTTACGTTCACCTTGATATCCACTACAGCCTCCAGATCTGTTTTTTTTTTCTACAAACTGTTATCCCAGAGCTTGCATTTGTGCCATTGACGACTTCTAGCTGAGTGTAGTTATTTTTCACTTCTTTCTGTGGAAATTCATTGTGCTTTTAAAGAACTTTTCTTCAATATACAGTGGTCCTTTCCAATTTTAGTTCTGATAGCAGAACTGCCTACAGTTATCTCCAGCTTGGCAACACTTTCAGATTTTGTAATTTCACATTCCTCAAAACTTTCATTTTATTATTATCATTAATAAAATTATTATTATCATTAAGAAAATATTGAGGCCAACAGCAGATCTCCAGGAACCTCAAATCAGTATTTTCTTCATGTTTAACAGGGAACCACTGAAATCTCTCCAAATACAGTTCTGCAATGAGTTTTGCATATAATAGTAACTTCATGTAGACCTTTTTAATACGGTTTATGTATCAGAAGGCGTATTAAAAGCTCTTTATTTCCTTTTCAAATATGGTTGTACTTGCACTTCCAGCCTCTTTCTTACCTCCTTCCAAACTTACATGAATTGTTTTTGAAGATTTGTTTTGGCTCTTAGTCATCATCCCTTTTGCTGAGGTTCACAGTATTTTTGCTTGCTAACATATTCTAGATTTTTTCTAGAAATGGAAATTAGTCTGTTATATCATATTCCAGATCTTTTTGCTTTCCCTTTTTATAAGGATAGAAAGGTAATTTGTTTGATCTCTTTTAGTATTCCAGAATTCCATTAATCATTCATGAGCTTTTTTAAGTGCTTCTGATATTACTTAAATAAATTAATATTTGGTTGCTCTCTAACCAACCTGAATTTCATGAAGTCTGGTTGATTTAAAACCAACTAACTTACTTACATTTGTATTCTGTAACCTGTTTCCTTTTTCTGTCTTAAATTCTCACTGTTTTGTTGTTCATGTTAATTGTATTACCTGTCTGACTGCATCTAACCTTTTTAGTAGAGACTGAAGCAGTGAATGTATTAAACATTTAGGGTTTTGTTAGTGTATCGACTTAATAGCCTTTCTTCCTTTTGAGTAGTGAACCAGCTTTTTCGTCTTCCTCTTGCAACTAATGTACTTACTAATATTTTTTGTTTGTTTATCTTTGTATGTTTCTTGCTAGCTGTTCCACAGCTTGTGCCTTTTCTTAGTTTGTCTGTATGGTGGTCTGACTGTTTCGTGAACAAGAGCACAACAGCCTCCTCCAGCCACTCCGTCCCAAGGACCTCTCCTGCCCAGACATGGGGGCCAAGCCTAGTGTCTGGGGACCTGGGGTCTCTGCTCAGGCTAAGGGACACGGCTGCTACTTTCCCTTTTGCAGGCTCAACTGGTAGCAAAGCTGAGCACCTATTCCAGCGACACACAGACACACACAGACAGAGACAGGCTGGTCACACAGGCTGCCCCAGGCAAGGGCTGCCTTCAACAAGACTTACACACAGGTCTCACATAGACACAGACACAGCCGAGACACGTTCCTCCTCTCCGGCAGGTAGAGATACTGAAGGCACACATACAGCACTCTGTAGGTTCACAAGCTCACACACCTTTGTGGATCTTTCAAGCACCTGGCACTGCCCCCTGTCCGGTGGGCAGCACTTGGCTACCCCAGCAGCCAGTACCAGGCACAAGGGCTGTCACCTGTGGCCCTGCTCCAGCCACTGGTGCGGAGCCCCACAGTCGCCTCACACATGCTGGGCTCTTCCCCAGCAACTCATCTGGGAGCACATAGTGGTCCTGCCCCAGTGGCTGGGAGCAGAAGACCCCGCTGCCTACAGTAGGTGAAGGTAGTACCTCACTCACTCCAGTAGCTGGCACCTCAGTCTACAGGGCCTACACCCCCGGCCTGACTCCAGGAGCTGTCGCTGAGGTTCATTCACCCACTTCCAGGTCTTGCCAGTATCTGGCACTTAATCCTTGTAGCTCACGTACACGTGGGAGAGAGCATGCAAATACACACAAGATACAGTTAAGGAAAGATTTAATGAAAGGTATGAGAAGATAGGACAGACTGGTGATCAGGCGCAGAGCTCAGCCAGACAGGCATACTGATCGGCACCGTTTTATATGCATCTGTCGCCTTTATCCCCTTGTCTACCCATCCCTGTTTTGGTTCCTGTTGCTCCTCCTCCCCCCTGCACACCCTCATGGGTTTGCAGAGCTCTGCAGTTTCTGCACCCTTCCAGTCTGGGGCCCTGGGTTCACAGTTTTATCAACTACAAAGTCCAGGCTGATAGCCCACCAATTCATGTGGCTGGGAGGTGTGTTTCTTGTGATTGTCACCCAGCTTAGAAGTCCTCCACCAGACAATCCTGCTGGAATAAACATCAGTTGGAAGTTCCTGGAATTTGAGGCTTCCTGATTCCCAGTATTATTCAGCAATCCAAGTTGCCCTACAGATTATTATGGAAGATAATAGCTATTTTACTTTACTTTCCATACCCTCATTTAGCTCTGTCTGGCCCTCAGTACTCAGTCCTGAATAACATATCTTACAGTTCAGTCTGTTATCTCAAAGGCAGCTTGCCACTATAATGTAATTATACTGCAGTACAGTGGAAAAGATTTTGTACAAAACCCTATCGTAACAGCACTTTTGATAAGAATACCTGCTACTTTTTAGAGTCTGTATTTCTGTTACTGAAACACAGTTGGAACATGATCCAAAAGCCTCCCGCTCTTGTTGTAGGTTTTTTTTTTTTTTTTTTTTTTTTTTTAACAAAGTACTATGAACTGCTGTTGACACAAATGAAGATCCAACAGATCTCATCTTAGGATAGCTTTTAATAATATGAGCAGTCTAACCTGTTCACTCAATAAAATACACAGTTCAAAGTGCCATTTAATAGCTCACTATGTTGCATGACTGACAAGTGATTTGTATTACCACATGGTACAAAAAATGGAATTAAAATGGATTTTCTTGTTTAGATTTTAGTACTTGACATTCAGTGAAATAAAGCTACTAAGTATGCAAATAATTTTTTAAAAGTTAGATTAAGAAGCTAAGTCCAGAGAAGCAATTAAACGCAGCAGTTAAAAACTGACTTCCATGGGCTCTGGCATCCTTCTCATATTAAGGTCTAACACACAAATTTCACTGTGATGTGTGTCAGCCTGCTGAGGCTTATATTCTATATCAACCTGTAAACTGGCTGACATTCACGATACAAGTGTGTGAATAGGATTAATGTGTACAGCTGACAACTGTGACTTTCAGACTTTCATGTGATGCCAGGAGGCAATCAAGTCCTGCTGAACAGCAGTGTTTTTGGATGACTCATTCACAAACTTATCTCAGACTGATAGTAAAATACCAGAAGCTAGAGAAAATGGGATTGTATATATCCAGAACTGTACTCTGAAAAACTGGCATTTAGCTGACACTCTGTCTGTAGCCACTGCAGTTTCTAAAATCCCAGAGGTACTAAAAAATTATGCTAGCATATGTACGTAAAAACATCTGATTTCTAATTAACTTTATAAGCTTTTAACCTAACTCTAGGGGCATATGAAAATTAGAGCTCCCTGTGCCAAATTTCCTGGGATCCTGGATGTCACAGAAGTTCAGACAAAATGTAGGATTAGGCTCACTACAAAATACTGTGGCAGCCCTGGCGTTTTTCTTGGAGGCTCCTGTGGTACTGGTAGTCTCCTTTGATGTACTAATCTATAATGATGCACAGAATACAGGAAATTCAGGTACAGTTGCTTTCTATCTGAAGGAATTAAAAACATTTCTTTCGCTACTTTTGACTCAGTCATCATGAAAATGCAAGCTGAAACTCCAGCAGGTTTGAAAACTTCTCAAACTATACTCTCTGAAATAGTTTTCTTTCATTTCTGCTAAATAAAAGAACAACACTATCCTCACTATCAACCCAAATAATTGATTTCCTTCAGATAAGCATACTTAATACAGTATTTGAAAATGCAATTGTTTTTCTTGGCAGCATTTGACCCCGGCTCTCTCCAGCTAGCATCCCATGCTCAGTTTTTCATTCCTGCACAGAATGAAAGAGTAATCACCAAGTTCCAGCAATACACGACATGAATGAACTTCCTGTGTTTCACAGTCAAGGATCAGACCACAGTACAGCACAGAAAAAGATCAAGAGCTGGTAACATCAATAAACAATGACTTCCTTATCTCTATGAACACTATGAAATTTCCAAGCTCATTCTCCCCTCTGGCCTTTGAGATCAAGGATCAGAAAGTGATTACATGATAAAGCAGAAGTAGATGATCCAACAGAGCAGTGACTTGCATCATTTTTCTCAAAGGAACTTCAAAACTGTTACCGGATATTTTTTATTCTGGTCTGAAAACCATTATCTATCGAGCTTTAGTGGAACCAGGCTATTTTTTCAGTCTTATGCTGTAAAAGATGCTGGTGTGTGGGATAGATGGATACCACAACCTTGGCTGCACTTACACATTAACAATACAGTTTGCTGTGTCTTACTGTCCAATGGTGCACATAACTAGCTGTCAGAATGTCTTTGGGATATTAGCTTTTAAATAATAATCTCCCTTATGCATGGTAGAAGTGACCAGAAGGAAATACTCTGAGAAGTTACACAAGCTGCTTTCTCCATCTTCCACTGAAGGTAAAAGACTCTGCTGGCCAAAGTCAGTAAAACTTTGGTATTTTGATTCTTTCTAAGTTAGAAATATCCAATAGCATCGGTTTATTTAAAAAGTTTTCTTTCACCTTCAGTATGCTAGGGTATTGTTTAGAAATGTCTATATAGCAAACTCAACTTAGTATACCAGCATTCCTGAAAAACCGAAGCGTTACTAAATAATCAGTGGCTTCCTACCTTCAGGTCTTGCTCTCCTGGATATTTTGATTGTGAGCCTTGTTTGGCAAATTAATTGAGGTTTATTTTCTGGGACAGGGAATTGCTATGTAGCTGTGCTTTGTCCCAGCACAGGTCAGGGAATTAACTGATTATTCAGCCAGACCCAGGAAAAAATAGTTCTGGGGTATGTGGAGATAAAGGTATTCAGAATACTGAATTGTAGATGATTTTTTTTTTTTTTTAGAAGTAAATTTGTAGTTCAGAAAGTCATTTCACATTCCATCTGAATATGAGAGTGCACTTCTTTACTGTGAGGGTGACAGAGCAGTGGAACAGGTTTCCCAGAGAGGTTGAGGAGTCTCCTTCTCTGGAGATACTCAAAACCTGCCTGGATACCATCCTGTGCAATGTGCTGTAGGTGATCCTGCTTGTCGGGGGGTTGGACCAGGTGATTTTCAGAGGTCCCTTTCAACCTCAGCTGTTCTGTGATTCTGTGATTCTGTGATTGGACTGCAATGGAAATAATTGTTTGCTATAAAAGGGTCAGCACAATTAAAGTCAGCACAATACAGACAGTTGCCACTGCAGTATTTTTCTTTTCTAGTTATCTAGTACTATGGGATGAATCAGAAAAAAACATACCAGTATAGTATAGTACTATGTAGGAAAAATATATTAAAATAACAGTGTGCTGCATCCTTAGCTTGGGGAAAATGTATATTATTAAATTCTTAAATGGGTGATAATTAACCAGTATATCAAGCAACACACTCATTAAAGTTAATATATGCATATTACTGTTAAATGTAAGCTAAATAATAATAATAAAAAAGATAAACCTCTTCACATACATTCAATAAGAATATATATTTAATAAGAACTAATGACTTAGTTGAATACATTTAATAGGATTTAAGAAGAGTTTCCTCTGCCCTTTATTGAATGCTATCCAGTGTTTCAGGGTTTGACTGAACAAAGAATAGCAACATACCTGATTTGTGCTGGACAAAATCAGTGCACTGTTAAGAGGAGGTTTTTGTCATTTTTTTTCTCCCTCATGATTCATGAGGTTTTGGGAATGTTTGCTGAAAGTAACTAATTCATGTAATGGGTTAGATCTTTTGGTCTTCACCAGGAGTTAGCACGTAATCAAGTAGGAGGAAAAATTACATTTCACAATTGTGACAGTCATCCACACGTGAAGACCCTTGCAAAATTAATTTAACAGCCAAAGGTTCCCAAATAAGGAAGAATCTTACAGTATTTTTTTTTTCTTTTTATTTTTTTAACCTATACACTAATTCAAAGAAAATATCTTTGTGGCAATTGAAGACCTGCGATGTAGGTAAAGTCGGTATTAAATTTACTTACCTGTTTGAATTTGCAGGTTGTATGAGTGGGATTCATCTTTTCTAATTTTACCTACCCACAAAGTAGCTAAAAGAGTATCTAACCTATCAGTCATTTAGGCTCAACATAGTTCATGAAGAAATAGATGCAACTTAGAGTGGAACTCATCCCATCCTAAGGTGGATAGCTGCCATAATCAGGATGAATTGCCCTTCAGAGCTAAGTGGGAACTATGGCTTGCACAGTTAAAGCATCTATTTAATTAATCAGTATTCCTGAATTTGCTTCAGAGATAAAATATGAGGAGTTGCCTGTCTGAACCCACTGATCATCCACATAGCCAGGGTAGACTAAGTATTTAACTTCTAGATGGACAAAGTAAGGTGAAGTGAATCCTGCTTTGAACTTTGAAAAAAAAATGAATTTTAGCAGAAATTTCCTCATTATTATGGCACTACAAATTACCATTTTTAAATATATAGAAAAGACAAAATATTATCTGCTTTATTTTTCCCCCAACTCAGAACATCATCAGCGGCAAATTCAAATTTTAGAATTGTCTTACATACCTATATAAACTAAGTCATCCAGGAGAAATTTGAAATATATGTATATATATTTAATAGTTGAAGACTATAGATTTTATAGGATTGTAGCAGCAATGTATTAATGTTACATGAAAGAAAATACTGCATCAATAGTTAAAAGACAATAAAGTTAGAAATTTACATTTTTTAACCTGTGTTATTATTTATTGCATACCTAGGAAAGCTAAAACCAGTATAGGCCAACAAGCAGAGAGCATTCTTCTTGTAAGAGGAAAAAAAAAAAAAAAAAAAAAAGTACAGTATTTATTTTTGTATAGATTTTACATTTTTCATTATATCTCTGAGTCCTTTTTGTACATGCCATCTATAAAGACATATGGCTGTAATATAAGTGTTCACAGCCCTGTATCTGCTCAGTGGAATGGTTTATGTTGTGGTGCATTTTTCCACCAAAAAAAAAAAAAAAGTTATGTTTGTCATCTTTTTTCCGGTAGGTGGAATTTTTCTAAGTCCTGTTTTTCCAGTTTATCCATGATGGTTCTTGAAATGCTGCTTTCTTCCATGGTTCCTAAATGACCAATGATTGTTGCTCATGCTATACAGAAACTTGTACGGCTGAGCCAAACCATGCAGAAAGATGTCAAGTAAAAAAAAAAAAAATGCAAAAAATACTCATGAAGGGAAGAACTCGTAGAATCTAAGAATTAGTAGCTTAAATAATGGTTTGATACTCAGGTAAGTGATGCTCACTGCTGCTTCAGAAGAGCACTTTAGTGCTACTCATTGCACACATGCTCTGTTCTTCAGCCTCCTAACATGTGACTGGTCATGTATTTACTACAGAACAGCATTAAGGGATATTAATGTGCATTATCTGCCAGCTAAAGGAGAAAGGAAATGGCCCTTCCATGCCATTTGCTTCAAGTCAAATGACAGTTTCTGGAGGCATTTCCCTTTCTCAAGGAGAGTTCTTCATCGAGAGTCCTTCATCAACATTCACTGGTTTGGGGATTCTCCTTGAACCACTGGTAACGGTACACAGGGCATTTTAAAAAGAGCAAGATGTTCCTGTATCTTTGCCATAAATGTCATTTCAGTAAGACACACAAATAAAGTGAGAAAGGTAATTAGTTTTCACAACTGAAAATTCCTGTAACATTTAATATACACAAACTTGTGAAGTGAGTAGCAGGACACATCTAAGATTCTCAAGAATTTCCCTGGCTGTTCAACCTTCTCTTGTTTTCACGGTACATTTTTTGGTAATTTGGAAGTGTATTTCTTGCATGCACTGGATATGAGAAGGCAGAATGTTGTTTTCTAGAGAGATGATTTTCATCGCCATGCAGAAAGCTTTTACATCTTTGGAGTGCCCTGTGTTCAAGAGTAACATTCTGTGTTCAGGAGCTGAATTATCACTCATCCCTTAGGATTAAAGTAGGATGAATTGACATGCCTTTCTTATAAAAGAAACATACTGCTGGAACTGGAAGTTTTCTTTCCTTGGATGTTCACAACGGAGAAGTAGTATCTGTTGTTCCTCCTTTTTCCCCCTGCTCCTTTTCTCAGCAGTGTGCTGAAGAGTTTTGGTTTCAACCATTTTGTCAGTGCTAGGCAACTGGCCAGTTCAGGAAATAGTTTAATAAATAATCTTCTTGTGAAACTGGATTTGGTAGGGGGTTAAAATGTGTCTGCTAAACTGAGTGGAAAATAGGGCCACCACTCTTAATGTTTAGTAAGGGACACAGCTTTCAATGTTTCTCTACCCTGTACTTCTTTTATTTCTTCCATCTCTATTATAACAATTTGGCAGTGAGATGGAAGGCATACAAGAAGGGCAGAGCATTACAGCACTGTCTCCCAGATTACAGAAGGAAGTTGGCCAGAACTGGACATATTAGCTATATCAGCACTGCTGCCTGTGCAGATCCGTGGAGACGTTACCTGGCCACATGCCAGACAATGATGTTGCTTGTGTCGACACCACTTAGGGCCAGCTCCTTCTGGAACAGACTGGCCACATCCTTTCATGTACTACTTGGTTGTGTGCATGTTCTTGATTTTACATGATTTTTTTTAATTCTTTGTTTCAGTCTGAAATAGTACGAAGAATGTACTACACCCACCAAAATGAACCTGAGGTGCTGTGCTGGGGTGTCAGAAGGGTATAGAGGATATAGAGCTTTCCAGAGCAATATTGGAAAACTCTGAAGAGTGCCCAAACTTACATGATGTCTGTGTAAGTGTTTTGGGAGTGGTCCCTCTAGTAGAATTTCTCTATAGAATCACACAGGTTATCTTGGAAAGAGTTAGTAGGGATGACCTGAAAAAAAAAAGATAAGAGAAAACTATTGGTTGTGGCTCTTGTGGTCAAATTCTTTCCCTAGACCTCTTTTCTGCAGTGGGCTTGTTAATTCATTATTGGTGGATAGCTTTACAAGTGTGGAATTCTGGCAGTGCAGTCTAATTTAATGTTACAAATACATTGTCTTTCTTCAGTGTCTTAGAAAATACTTTTTTTTCAGACAAAGAGATTCTGCATGGATCTTTTGTAAGTACTGTCGAAGTACAGAATTCCTTTTGGAATTCTGTCTTGTTTCTTGATGTTTTAGCATTCAAGTATTGACAGTTACATTATGTACTACACATCTTTTGTAGTGGTATTCTGGAAGAGAGTCATGTTCAGAGTGAATAGAAGGGAGATTTTGAAAAGCGAGACTACATTTTCATGACACATATTACTTATGAAGAGTGGTTGAAAATATTAGAGTCTGCTGGTAGAGTCACTAGTAGTGAAAAAAGCACTAAAATTTGTCTGTCTGCATAAGCAAAAATTCACCTCCATTATGTCCTGCACCTTTTTGCATCTTACATGTTTTGGTTATTAACACAGAATCAAAATAGCTTGACAGAGACAGAAATTGAAAGAGAAAAGAACTGTAGATTATAATGTAACACATATTTTTCCAAATTTCCTCTTTTAGTGAAGGAATAGCATATAGGGTAAACAAGTGCATGTATGTTCAATATACACATATAAAAGTAGATGAACACACATATGTGTGGCTGGTAGGGCAACATTAAACTTGCTGTAGACTTCATAAAGAAATGGGACATCACTTTTAACTTACTGAGGGATATTGATCAGCCTTTCTTTACAGGATGTATGTTTTCTTTCAGAGTTCATCAAAATTTTTTTCTGTGTTATAGATTGCATTCGTGCAGCTGAATTTCAATGAATATAATATTTTAAATGCAGATCTAGTTACACGAAAGTCTTTGGACAGAAATCTCTGGAGGAGACAGTTTAATCTAATTTTCTACAGTGGAAATTCAGATGCAGATACTACAGGTTAATACAGAAGTTATAAGTAATAATAGTGCAGAAGATATAAGTAAATATGTCAATAATACAGAATTTATAAGTAAATATGTAACTAAGATAACTGAGTTATACAGGTGAAATGGCAAAACTAATGACGATAATGGATTGCTAAGCTTGTCACCCTCAGAAATCTCTATTGTAAATTGGGAGAGACACTTTTTTTGGCATGATTCATCTCTCCATAAACATTTTGGTGTGATTCATCTTCCCATAAACATCTAAAATAGGTAAGATGAGTCACACCTTAAACATCCCCATTACTTTCCACTGAGAAAAAAAAGAGAATATGGTGTTCAGCTGAGGTGGTAGCTGAGATGAATCACCACCCTGTGTGCTTGTGTGATAGGTGTGATAAGGTGATGTAATCTTTTGCTGCCCTTTTTACTTGGGGGTTTGGGGTTTGGAAGTTCTCATTGTTTAGTAACCATTTCTGCTTTCATCAGTATTGGCATGCATACATTCAAAATCATTTATGAATTGAATGGTATTCCTTCTTTGGAAGGCACCATAATGTGTCTGATAATTTGTAGCACAGAGATAAATATGTATGAATAGCTGACATGACAATATATATTACATATAATAATATACATCAGATTCTCATGCAGAGTCATTCAAAAATGCAGAGCATTTGAAGAGCAAGATGTTCAAATGTTCTCACATGTTCTGCCAGGTTCCACTTGAAATAGTTCAAGCCCAGATATCACCAATGTTGATCACACTTTTAACAGATGAAGGACCTCCGCACAGTTATGGAGGAGGGTTGGAAGCATGTAAAGGATCTTCACTTGTCAAAATACATGTTTTGAAGTAGTTGTCTTTGGATATATAGAGGTAGCAAAAGACTGAAATAGGCAAATGGGTTTTTTTTGTTGTTAAATAAAAAAGGGGGCAGATAGACTGACTGGTTAGCTTAATTTCAAGAAGAAATATTTAGAAACTAAGTACAAGAAGATATTAAGTTGATAAGAAACAATGGAATTTTATTTACTGGGGACAAGATGGGCCAAGTTAATCTCATTTCTCTGTATGTCAGGGAACCAAACTGTGGGTATGTGTGAAGAAGAGATGTTAAGTAACACCTTTAGGTGTAAAGTAATCACCTGACTTTACATATGTTCTCCGAACTAATCAACCTCTTTCTCTCTATAATTAGAGGGGAGAAGCAGCATGATTTGTCTGATTTCCATGTGGACACCTAAACTGGGTCAGATGAATCATGCCCATTCCTCTCTACTGATTAGCTGCGATGCAGACATCTACTTCGGAGCTGCATTTGGGCTTTGTAGATGTTTGCAGTCAAGTGGGGGTGATCTAAGCTGAAATACCTAAAGGGAGGAAGAAGCAAACAATTTATTTGCATTGGTGTGAATATACGAGAGGATGATGAAGCGCTGGAATGGTTTTCCTTGAGATTGTGGCCTCCCTGTGCTTTTTTAAAGAATAAGTTATATGAATGTGTTAATATATGAGAACATAAATATAGTTAAACTTGCCCTGTGTTCAAAGGATGTATTAGAGGACATCTCATGTTCCTCCTAGCCCTGTGTTTCTATGTGGTTTTATAACTTACTGAGACAGATTCTAGCTGCTCATAAACTAGGTTACACAGATGTAAAGGGAATGGGGAGGTAACCATTCAATTTTGAGTTGTGCAATAGACGTGTACCCCTTGTTGTATTGCATGATGGGGCAGAATCACATAATAGAATGGAATTCACAGGGGGTTATAGTTTGGAAGAGACACGTTCCCAGCAACTATTATATCCATCTCCTTCCTGGAAGCTATTATGTGCCCTGGGAATGTATTAATTGGCAATGCTGTAGCAGGACTTGCAAAACACAGCTTAGCAGAGCATCTACAAATAGGGTGAAAGGCTACGAGCACCCCCTGTGAAGCTGGATGGTAAAAATAGGTAATGTGCTGTTATGCTAATGTTGTCTCTAAATGGAAATAATGTAGCATTTAAGAAAGAGAGTTTTTTTTTTTTTTTGGTTATGTATGAAAATAATTTGGTGAAGGTTAAAGAGCATTGAAATATAAAGCTCCAGGGAATAAGCACATTATCCCACAGTTACATAATTATTTATACTACAATAAACATTATTGATTTGTGTCTAAATTTAACCTCTACTGTTCTAGGATCCATTGAGTGAGCTCTAATTAAACTTTAATAGTCATTAAAAAGCATCTTGCCAACCAAAATCAGATAGTAATTCATGAGATAATCTCATGAAAAGTCTCAATAATTATTAAAAGATAGGTTTTCAGAAATTTTCATAAAGTAGACTGCATCTTGGACACATATGTGAACTGCATAAAGAAATCTAGGTTTTGACTTTTTGTTCATTGGTTTCATGAGGCCAGAAAGTTAGACTGAAAAGTGAGCTGGTTGGGTGACATGGAAGGACTACAGAAATGCTATTCACTGTTGAAGGGGGAAAATTCATGCAGCCAAAGCTGAATTACAGTTGAAGGTGGCCAGTATTGCTGGGGACAAAAAAAAAAAGGGGGGGGGAGGAGTCGGGGGAGTCTTGAAGTATGTTACCAGCAAAAAGAGGACCAGAGATAATATTAGTCTGTTACTTGATGAGGATGGTCACCTCACAAATAGGAAGGTAGATAAAACAGAGAGGTTTAATGCCTCCTTCACCTCTGTCTTTAACGCTGATGATGGGCCCTGAGACCCCCTAGAGCCCTGAGCTGGAGGACTATGACTGTGGTAACTACAAACTCCCATCCAACTCTAAACTTGTGCAGAATTTGCTGCTCCAGCTGGATGCACTTAAGTCTATGGAGCCTGATGGGATTCATTCCAGAGTACTCAAAGAGCTGGCTAATGTCATGATGACATTACCAGCACATTACATCAGGCTGGCAGTCAGTCACTAGTGGGGTTTCTCTTTTATAAGTGATCTGGATGCAGGACTCAAATGCATATTAAGTAAGTTTGCTGATGATACTGAATTGGGAAGACCTGTTTACTCCCTCGGGGTGGAGAGGCCTTGCAAAGACATCTTGACAGAGTAGAGGGCTGAGCAACCACCAACAATATGAAGTTTACCAAGAGCAAGTGCCAGATTCTGCATCTGAGACAAGGTAACCCTGGATATACATACAGACTGGGGTATGAGAGGCTGGAGAGCAGCCCCATGGAAGGGGATCTGAGGGTTCTGGTCGACAGCAAGTTAAATACGAGTCAACAGTGTGCGCTGGCAGCCAAAAGAGCTGTATCATGGCATGCATCAAGCATGGCATTGCTAGCTGGTTGAGGCAAGGGATTGTCCTGCTCTGCTCTGTGCTAGTGCAGCCTCACCTTGACCACTGTGTGCAGTTTTGGGCTTCACAATATAAGAAGGACATAAAAATATTAGAGAGTGTCCAAAGGAGGGCAACAAGGATAGTGAAGGCTCTGGAGGGGAAGATGTATGAGGAGCAGCTGAGGTCCCCTGGTTTGTTCAGCCCACACAGCGCAGGCTGAGGGGAGGCCTCATGGCAGCCTGCAGCTCCCTCATGAGGGGAGTGGAGGGGCAGGCGCTGAGCTCTGCTCTCTGGGGACAGCGACAGGACCTGAGGGAATGGCATGGGGCTGGGACGGGGGAGGGTCAGGCTGGGGGTTAGGGAAAGATTCTGCACCCAGAGGGTGGTTGGGCACTGGGACAGGTTCCCCAGGCAAGAGGTCAAAGCACCAAGCCAGCAGGAGTTCAGGAAGTGTTTGAACAATACTTTCAGACTTACGGATTAATTTTTAGGTAGTCCTGTGCTGAGCCAGGAGCTGGGAGCAGTGATCCTGTGGGTTCTTTCCAACTCGGGATATTCTGTGATTCTATGATTCTGTGGAAGCCTGTAAGAGTGTCAGTTGGCAGCAAACAGAAGTGAAAAGAATAAATTTGTTTTTGTCCTCAGCTGTGACGACCGTAAAAAGTGCGTATGAATTTGAAGTAGAGCTAGAGGGAAGTGGCAAAGCTACTAGCAGCAATGGATCTTTTAACATGTATTTATTTTAGTTCTCGATTTCTAAAGAACGGCTCATGAATTAGTATAGAAATGAGCTACTTTACACAGCACTGGTGAAGCTGCATCTGGAGTACTGTGTCCAGTTCTGGGTCCCCCAGTACCAGAAAGACCTGGAATGAGTCCAATGAAGGGCTACCAAGATGATCAAGGGACTGGAGCACTTCTATGAGGAGAGGCTGAGCGTGTTGGGACTGTCAAGTTAGAAATGGTACATTTATTAATCTGACACTTGCATACTTCAAATTCATTCCTTATGTTTTGAGTAATTCTTCAAAGTAGGTACTGAAATACATGACACAAAACAAAAAGGTTTTACATTGCCTACATCAAGTAGAATTTTGCACATATCATTAAGCAGTAATAGTGATTAGATCCCTAATCACTAATATACCAGAGCTGTGCATACATTTTTTCTTACTGATGTCTAGTTGTTGCAGAGAAACGTAAAACTAACTTCAGCATAATGCAATTCCAGTCATAAAATTCAGTGTTGCTGAATCTTCTGTGGAAAACATGGGTGTTTAAGAAATGCAGCTTTAATGGATACTTTATTCTCCCTTTTTTTTTTTTTCCCTCAAAAAAAAAGAAGTGAAGTGAAGTGAAGTGAAGTGAGGTGAAAGATAATAAATTCATCTAATCCCTTACCAAACTCTTTGGACGCTCTTTGAAACCCATGACATGTAGTCATATAACAAGCAATCTCCTCAGATTTCTTTGACTGGCTTGTGTGATGATTTTTAGTGTGGAATTCCTCAGACTATATATCTTTAGTAGAGAGTATTTGATGCTTCTGGATTATTTCTGCTGTTTGTAAAGAGGAACACATCACTGAACATTAACATAAAGTAGCAACAGGCTAATATGTTCCCATAGGATTTTTGAGTCATAATGCATTAATTCATTATATCACTACTTTTTTTTTTTTTTCCCATCTTTTGCTTGAATTCTGTCATCTGGATTTGTGTTTCTTATGGGCTGATACTTAAGGTAATCCATACATGTCAGTTTTGGATCCCCTTTGGACTGGGAAAGCATCATGCTAAATACTATGTCCATTATTTCAAGGATGGATTTTAACCTCTCTGGTTATAATACATAGTTCTAGTTCAAGTTTGCTAACAAGCTGCATGGTGTGGTTGACATGCTGGAGGGAAAGGATGCGATCCAGAGGGACCTGGACAGGCTTGAGAGGTGGGCCTGTACAAACCTCATGAGGTTCAACAAGGCCAAGGGCAAGGTCCTGCATCTGGTCTGGGGCAATCTTAAGCAAAAATACAGTCTGGGAGAAGAAGAATGGATTGAGAGCAGCCCTGAGGAGAAGGACCTGGGGGCACTGGTTGATGAAAACTCAACATGAGACAGCAAGGTGCACTTGCAATCCAGAAAGCCAACCGTGTCCAGGACTGCATCAAAAGAAGCATGGCCAGCAGGTCGAGGGAGGTGTTTTTCCCCCTCTGCACTGCTCTCGTGAAGCTCCCCTGGAGTTCTGTGTTCAGCTCTGGGGCCCCCAGCACAAAAAGGACATGGATGTATTAGAATGAGCCCAGAGGAGGGCCATGAGGATGATCAGAGGGCTGGAGCACCTCTCCTATGAAGACAGGCTGAGGGAGTTGGGGTTAGAATCATAGAATCATAGAAAAATTAAGGTTGGAAAAGACCTTCAAGATCATCTCGTCCAGCCAGCACCCTACAACCAATGTTACCCAGTAAACCATGCCCTTAAGCACCATGTCCAACCTTTCCTTAAACACCCCCAGGGATGGTGACTCAACCACTTCCCTGGGCAACCCGTTCCAATGCCTGACCACTCTCTAAGGAGAAGAAATGTCTCCTAATTGTTTTAACTGTTGAAGAGTAGTGCTCTTTGTTCAATTCTTTGTTTTAATTCTTGAAGAGTAGGGGCATGACATTTCAATTTTTCCACTCACCAGGGACATTGCCTGAATGCCAGGACTTTTCAACTATGATGGTGAGAGGCTTGGCAACTCCATCAGCCAGTTCCCTCAGGACCCTGGGATTCATGTCATCAGGTCCCATAGACTTGTACCTGTTTACATTCATCAGGTGGTCCTGAACCTGCTCTTCGCCTACAGTGGTTGGGACTTTGATCCCCCAGCCTCCATCTACAGGTTCAGGGAAATGAAAGACTTGGGAAGCCCATCTACCAGTGCAGACAGAGGCAAAGAAGTAGCTGAGTACCTCAGCCTTCTCCATGTCTGTCGTTACCAATTACTCAGATACAGAAACTTACTCCTAGTATAAGAAATTAGCCACCTATAATCACCTACACACTACCATTTTCACCCCTCAGTCTATTTTCACAAATGTTAGAGGTTCATGATGGCCCTTGAGGACTCCTCCTGTCACTCGAGCGCAGCAGCCCGAAGGAAGCTGGGTCCTCTCTTGTGCTCTTCCTCGAGGCTCTGTGCAGAAGGGATGCCGCCTGTTGCACAAGGGCTGGGGGATGGGAAAGAAGCACTCACACAACCCCTGAGAATTGGCAAGAGTTCTTTATTGCCGGGACATCTTGCAGGTGAGCCTGCGGGATGTCCATGGTGTTTGGTGGCTCCAAGCTAATGCTTGGGATGGGGCCTGCACAACGAGTAGGGAGCTCACCGGGCACTCCTGCGACGCTGTTGGTGTGCTCGCATGGCAGAGAGCAAAGACGTGCCGGGGTAGTCAGACGTCTGGTCTGGCCGAGGTGGATCCACCTCCATTGGCTCCTCCACATCTGCTGGTGGATCCAGCTCCATGGGCTCCACAGTGTTTGGCAGAAGGACAAGCCAGTCCTTGCCCGGGACTGCCCACACAGGATGCCTTCTGTCTGGAATGTTTTCAGGCCAGGGTGCCGAACCAGGGGGTCGTCCAGTTCCGTGCCTAGGTCCCATGCCACTGTCCAGTTCACTTCCTTGCCTGGGTTTGACGCTGCCATCTGTTTTATGGCCATGGCTGGGTCCCATGCTGTGTTCTGGACGACAGGCACGCCTCTGCTCCCCATGGCTGTCCGGATGAGGCTCCTGCCTTCACCCCATGCCGTCGTTGTACCACTGGTTAGGCCCAGGCCCCCTGTAGCTGTATGGCTGAGGGGGCGGCCTGTTCCCTGCGTCGTTGTGGTGCCAGTGGTACCGCTTATAAGAAGTGTCTGTGGGCTGCGCGCCAGAGGTGCCTTGGGCACTGGTGTCAGTTGTGCTGCAGGCTCTATGCCTCTGCCCATGACACTTCTCCTTCTTGTTAGGTGCACTCCTTCTCGGTGCTTCCTTGGACGGCATTGCTGTCCTCACACCAGGAGGCCTGCTGCTCGCCTTGCTGCTTTGGCTCTTCTTCCTGCCGCACAAGCTGGCTGTCAGAGTGCCTAGAAGCTCAGCGAATGATGGGCCAGCTGCAGGGGTCCTGTTTTATAGGGCCTGCAGCAAGGGTGGGGCAGTGGTGGCCACTGTGACCTCAGCAGGCCTCTGTGATGGCCCACGCGTGGCCAAAGGCTGATGTGTTGGGAGCGGCCTGGAAGATGCCCTCACGTGGAAGAAGGAGGAGGGTTGGGGGGGATGAGGGTCCCTTTTCTGGGGCTGGCTCCCCCGGGCCATTTGGCTTGCCAGAGAGAAAGGCTGCCCCTCAGCCACAGGGACTGCCCTCTACCTCCCATCCTGTGCCCTGGGTTTATTTTTAACACTGTTTTTTAGGTAATCAAAATTAATTTACGGAAAAGAACAGAAGCAAGGTGCATCTTCAGCCCTAATTACCATGTGTGCTTTGTGCTCTGAGTGAAGAATTTCTTCCTCACATCACATCTAATCTAAATCACCCCTCCATTAGTTCAAAGCCATTATTCCTTGTTTCATGGCTACATGACTCCCTGATACAGAGTCCCTCTCCAGCTTTCTTTTAGGCCACTTTTATGGGCTAGGTTAGATGGCGAAACTGCAGGACCTTGCAGATTGCAGCCTTATCTACCTTGTTCCACATGACGTTTTCCAGCTCAGGCTCTAGTCTCTCATCAGGGTAACACAGAATCATAGCTCAGCCTTGAGAAGAGAAGGCTCTGGGGAGACCTTATAGTGGCCTTCCAGTACCTAAATGGGGGAAAGCTGTGGAGGGACACTGTCAGGGAGTGGAGTGATAGGACAAGTAGTAATGGCTTTAAACTAAAAGGGGGTAGGTTTAGTTTAGGTAAAAGGAAGAAATTTTTTACTTAGAGGGTGGTGAGGCACCGGAACAGGTGATGGTCTTTAAGGTCCCTTCCAACCCAAACCATTCTTTGATTCTGTGATTCTGTATCTTGGACTGACTAAGTTTAAGTATACTAAGTATATATTATATAATGTTGGCTGTTGATTTATAACTGAATTACAATACTTCACGACTTGTTGGCCCACTACTAATACTGGAATTTTAATTTACTATTTATGGTAAGCACTACAGATGTTTGAAAAGTTAATACAGAATTTCAACCATACATGTTCTCATTTGGCAGCTTATGTGTAACACATGTGTGGGAAGAAGTGGTAAAATGCAGAAAATGCAGTCACTTTTATAAAAATGCGATGCCATAGAAATTCGGTTTAAATTAATTTTCTAAGGTATGTGTACTGTAAGGAAACTTCCCCCAAAGTATTAAAAATGAAAATTGCAGAGCTGGTTTAAAATCAGTCGAAATTCAGTGGTGTAATATTTCCGTTACGTTTGATTAAAATCCAGTAGTAAAAAAAAATACTTTTTTTTCTTTCTTTTTCTTTCTCTCCTTGCCTTGTAATAGTAAACAAAGCATATGTATACTTTTGTGTCCTCTTTTAAAGCCAGCAATCTACTGGGATGATTACTGTATTACGGTTTCTTTACATTTTAAAAAATCTGTGGCTCTCAGAAAGAAAAATATGAAAGGAAGTGAAAGTTTTCAATTCTTTTAAAACAAAGACCAGATAGTAGTTTTACATCACACTTTGTAATCACTTAGTTAAATATGCTATTATCAACAACAACAAAAAAAGAATCCTGATATGAAGAATCCTCTGAATAAATGCAGTAATTATCTACTTCTTTTTTTTTTTTTTTTAGTCTTGTGTTTTGTTGCTTCTTAGCAAAACCAGAAAGATTTTATTTTATTTTTTTTAAAGAAATTAAGGGGCTAGTATATTGACAGCCCTGATTTTTGACTTAGGAATGTACAAATCATAATTTTTGTTTTAGCAAAAATATATAGTTGCATGTTCCCCATGGTAAATACTAGATAGTACTCATGGTAGCGCTGCAGAAAGTATCCATAGTGGTTACGACAAAGACCTCTTAAAGGATGGAAATAAGAGGCACTGAGCACCTGTGTGCCTGAAAATTAGAGAAGCAGTTATAAACAAGTGAGCATTTAATAACAGTAAAAAGAGCTTGTCTGGCTCATCTTAGTTACATTTAATATGTCTTTTATATGTATTGGTTTTATGATGATTGAAAGCTTGCCACTTATTTAATATGGCTGAGTAATTAAGACTGATAATGTTAGTCTGGGCCTATAGACTTAAAAAGATACAGAAACACATTGTTAAATCTATGCTTGCATTATTGAATCAGCATAACCTGGTTAGTCCTTGAAGTCTCTGAAAGTGTTCTAAGTAGATTGCTGTTGTAAATGTTCACTGGAGCTGTTCAGTATTGTAAGTAAACATAGATCTGCCTTACTCTCTGACATTGTTCAAGCTGTCTGTGGGCAAAACACATTTCTCGAGAGTTTTGGCAATTATAAAGCAAGAAACGTGCCAGTAGAATAAGTCCGATTAACAAATTAAGAAATGAAATAAAATGCTAAAATGACAAACAGCGTGATGCAGAACTGTAAATCCAAGTGGCCTGTATTACCATATGCTGTCTCGAAAAGCATAGATAGTCAATAAATCATGCAGCCGATTGTTGTATCCATTCATCTGTGGGTTGCTGAGGTACTAAAACATAATTAAATCTCAGAAGTTTGTTATAGTTTAGACTACATTGTAAAATCTATTGATGATCCAGGTGCAGCATGATTTATTCTTTCATCTAATGTTTGTGCTCTTGTTAATAGAATATTGCAGCTATAGATTATGGCAGACACCTTAGATCACATACTTTATGTTTTTCATCCATGAAAAAGTAATAATAAAAAATTGAAAAAGGTCATAGAAATTTTGTTCCTGTCATTCTAAAGAGATTATTGTAACATCATTATTTTACTAACATTACCTCCTTGAATAAATTTCATCTGAAGTATTAGCAAAATTTGTGTAGACTGGATGTACAGTTACAAAAATAGCCATTTTACTGGCTGTTATTTTAAACATTCTAAAACAGGAATCAGTATGACTTAAATTTTTGTCTGATATTCTGTCTACTTCAGGCTTTCAAACTAAGGGTTCTTCAGTCAGTGATAACTAGGTATCTAGAACTTCAGTTCTTTAGACACAGCTATCTAGTACTATTTTAATTGCATAATACCCACATTAAACTGTCAGGTGTGATGCAGGACCTGCAGGATACCCATGCCCTTCTGGACAGGCAGCTAAATGGCATCTACCATTGGAAATGGTACTGAACGCTCTTCAGCCAGCTAAGTCAAGCCTCTGTGGTAGAGGCTGCCTTTATAGCTGGCGGGGATATCATCCTCAGTGCAGTTGCCTTAAGGTGGGCATCTTGGTCCGTCAGATACTGTGTCTTAGTCAGCTAGCACTTCCACTTGTCAACATATGGGGTATGCTGAAGGAAGTTTCCTGTACTGAATCCAAGAATTGTCTCCACGGGGTATGGTAGGAGCCTAGCTGCATGTAGACTCCTAACTTTAGGAGTCTAACTTCTGAAACAGATCAAACCTTATGCTGAATCACTGTGGTATTTGTCATGTGTACACGCTTATAGAGAAATTCACCTTATGAGAGAGGCACATATGTATGTGTCATAATAATGAGAATGAGACAAATTGAATGCACTTTCCTACTCTTCACTGGGTGCAGTCAACATTTTTTTTCTTACTTATGTACATGCTAGGAGAATGGAAAAAAGAGAGGTAGCAAAAATCCTTCCACCTGCTTGAGGATGGAAGAGAGTTAATAGGTAATAGGCAACAGAGCAATAGGGGTAATGACATATTCTTACCTAAGCATGTATCTCGTTTTTATTGGAAGAAACAAAGCATAGAAAGTATAAGCAGATGAGTTGAACGTGTCTTGTCTTGATTTTTTCTCTTCATAAAGACAGCAATTTCAAACCCTCTGGAGTCAGTGAGAGTTATTGCATTAACCTGAACAAGCTTTTTATTGGAAATGAGACATTTATTCTTACGTATAGATGTATATTAAAGACATGATAGCCAGTCTTGGTGACTACATTAGAATTATTCTTGGTGTTCTGCTGTTCCTGAATATTGCTATTCATCAGACTTCAAATTGCTTCAGTAATTGCCTGATATCTTTTGACACTATTTGACTCTTCCTATTTTTAACATCATTGGTAGGACAGTATTGACTGTACTTCATGCTTTCCCTCAACTTTATTTCTATGGGGAACTCCATTTAAAAACTGGAAAAAGAAAAAAAAAATTTAAATGTGTCGAGTTCCCTTGAAGACCAGGCTACAGTCTTTCTAATAACACTGGTCCATTTATACCATTGCATCCCATGAACCCCTCCCTTTGTCTATTTGTGTCTTCTATCCTATGTTGCTTCTAAAGATTTTAATTTTTTTTTTTATTAACACATAATTTTAATTCTAAGGCATTAGATTCCATATTGAATTAATGAAATAAGCTTACGGAGTCATAGAATCATAGAATCATAGAATCACAGAATCATAGAATGGCCTGGGTTGAAAAGGACCTAGCCATAGCTGTCTAGTGGATAAAATGAGTTAATACTTGTAATACATGATGTTTCATTGTGTTTTTATTTTAAACTCCCAAGTAAGTTTCCTTTTGATTTCTATATTGCTCCTTTGCCTAACCTGAAATGCAAACTTCTCAGGCAGATCTTGGAATTCCTCAATGCAAACACTCTTTTTCTGTTTTTAAAACTGGCTTTTTTTTTTCTTTTTTTTTTTCCCCTTTCTTTTTACACCTGTAAATCATAGATCAAGTCAGGACTGTATTCTTTTCCAATATATTTTAATTGTTTTGATAAAAACTACTCAGTGTACATAAGTATTACCACCTAACACATGTAACTAAGTACAAATTTACCTATACAAGCTTAACAGGCTATGGAGATCTTGAGGCTTAGAGAGGGTGTATCCAGCACAATGACCAGTGAGAGAAATTCTCCGTGTTCCATCACTTTGACCGCAGCAATTAACAGTCTAACCAGCATTATTTAAAAGCATGTTCTCTTGTGTGTTTGGTACATTTCCTTCCTTTGGAAGACAAGAAGACAAACGCTTTATCTTTTAAAAGTTAGTTTTGATGGAATGGAAGAGTCATTTCAATTGTTTAATATTACTTTGGCCTATCCATTTAAGATAGCAAGAGGAAAGACTTGAGGTAGAATGACTAAGAGCATTTCACTTTTTATTGCAAGTTGCAGAATGAGTTGTGGGATGAGAGAGATCACGTATGTATATGTGTAGACAGTAATGCTTTGTTGTATTTTGTAGCTTAATAACTCAGCTTACAACTGATTCTGTTTATATTTGTTTAGACTGTACTTAATAAATTCTTCCAAGAATACAGATGAATTATTACAGTGTTGTAACTTTATTTGTAAGGTGTTTGCTTGTATAGAAAATGTAGTTGTCAGAGTTTGTGAGTATTCTCTCTGCATAAATTCTAAGTCATAATCTTTACTACAAAAATGCTTTCAGGATAAATGTAAGATAAGTATTGTAAGTATTTTTATTTCTAAGTATTTATTTATCTAAGTATTTATTTTTTTTTATTACAGAAACCTTTGAAACACTCATCAAACTAGCTGAGAATTACACAAGTACACTTTTCTGCAATGTGTATAGGAACATGGCTGCTGAGGCTGCTACACCTGTTCAGGAGTTTTTCACAGATGTTGGACTCTTCATATTTGGCACAGACATCAGCACAGAGGAATTTGTCAACAGATTTTTTGACAACCTGTTCCCAGTGGTCTACAATCACATTATTAACCCTGGTCAGACTGATGTTTCACTGGAATATGCGGAGTGCCTCCGAATGGCAAGAAGAGATATCAGACCCTTTGGTAACATTCCCAAGAAGGTCATAGGACAAATGGGAAGATCACTGGTACCCAGCCGGACCTTCCTGCAGGCTCTGAATTTGGGGATTGAAGTTATCAATACAACAGATCATCTGCATTTCTCTAAAGACTGCAGCAGAGCTTTACTGAGAATGCAGTACTGCCCCCATTGCCAAGGGCTGACTTTAAGTAAGCCCTGTATGGGCTACTGCCTCAATGTCATCCGAGGTTGCTTAGCATACATGGCAGAAGTTGATCTTCATTGGCAGGCGTACATTCGGTCCTTGGAGGAGCTCTCAAGTGCCATGCGTGGGACATACGACATTGAGCACGTGCTTCTAAACTTCCATTCAGTTGTTAAAGATGCTCTCATTCAAGCTCGTGTACACGGATCTGAATTATCTGAGCAGGTAAGAAGCTGTTACCCATGCTTGGTGCAAACAGGACACTAGAGAAAGTAGCTCTAATAGCTAGTACTTGTGTGGCCTTCTTCATGGCAATGAACATGTTTGTATCCAAATTCAGCTTTATTTAACAATGTGTTTTTCCAACACTATAGTTTGATGTAACTTAATCATCCACTTGAACTTCTAATTTCACATAATGAATTCACAAGTTTGGCATCAAGTTGAGATTCAACGTTTTGGCAGCATTTAAATTAAAGGATTTTCAAAATGACAGAAATTCATAAATGTGTATTTTAAAATCAGAATCATTTAAATATTTGAAGTAATGTTGAAAAATATTTTCCCTTGAAACCACAGATATTTCAAGATTTTGCTGAGTGAAAATTTTGTTGCACATTTGAATGGAAACTTTAATTCCTTCACCCTTTTTGTTTAGAAGTTGACATTTTCAACAGATGTACCAAATAGTTTTAGGTTTAACTTTACAGCTGCATCTCTTAAGTTATCTTAATTTTACAACTGCATCTCTTAATTTATCTTATCTCTCTTCTACACTGACCAAGTGTAAAAAATGGAATGTGTTGTAAAGTTTGGAAGTTTGAAATATTAAAAGGAGGAGTGTAAATTATCTTGTGAAAAGTAACTCCACAAATATATATTCTCCATATGTTCAAGTATTCTTTAACGATAAAATAATATCCCAAGGTTTGTAAAAATAACAGTCTAAGTCTCAGCATTAATATTTGTTTTCGGACTGAAATCTTATAGCTTTTCAGAGCACAAAAACCTGTTTTTCATGAATTCTATGTAAGAAAAAATGTTTGATCATGTTATTGTTATATCCTTGTAACAATAAATACAAGCAATTCTTACTTTAGATACCAGAGGCCTGTCTCACAGAACCTATGATGTATATTATTTACATAATACAGGTTTCAGAGAAAGTGTAGCACAGTTCATCTGCAACAAGAACTAAGTCCTTCCTTATATAAATTCAAGGGAAAAAGCAAGTTAATTGGCAGCTATCCTATCTGTGAATGCCTGAAGTGAAGAATTTAAATACGGTTTGGGAAAATACACGGTATTTAGCTACACATTAGAATGAAAGTATATCTACAAATTCATTAAAGCTGTGTAAGCAGCAAAATTTAAATTCTTCCTATATTTAATCCATTATATGTTTTGCAAGTATATTTTTCTCTGTGTATCTTCATGCAGATTTCACTGACAGTGGCATATTCTGTTCTTAAAGCTGGATTGGATATCTTCGTTTAGGTAGATGTCTTCACTTTTAGAGGGTACACAGGTCCATTTATGGCTGTGCACCACTGTGGGGTGGCAGGTACCAGTAATACTTCTAGGAGTACTACAACTTTACTCGTTACTTGACTAGCTGCAGCTGAAACAGCATTTTCTGCTAAGCAGCTGACAATAAATTACTTGCCCTAGCATAATAAATAGAGGATTCATCATTTCTTACTGTGTTAAAACCCACAGTCTATTAAAACAGGTTTTTAATCCTGCTTGTAGTCAGTGAGTAATAGGTAAATTGACTATTTCTCAGAATTTCCCAAATGATCTACTTTACACAAGACAGCTACTTTAGCCAGAATCCCTAGCTGCTGAACTGTATTAAGAAAAGCTGTGATTTTTGAACAGGTTTTTCACTAACATGTTGGCTTAAAGGTGCCTCACTGATGTCTGTCCAATTCCTAATGTGTTCCCAAGCTACTTTTGCCTTTTAGGGATAGTCCCTGTTCCTCTTAAGATTTTATTTATTAAAAAAAAATCTTTTACCGTACAGTTTTCAGGAACGAGCTAGGAAAAGCAAGTAAAGATTCAAGGAGGGGCCTCTTTTCTGTTTCATGCTGGGTCATTTGGTATGAAAAAACCTCCCCTCTCAAGATTTTGAGTTGCATTTTGAAGAGTATACCAGCATTGCCCCAGGCTTAAAGTCTCTTGGCACACTAGTGTTTTCAAAATGGAAGTTTTTACTCTCCAAAATAATATCTTTCATGCAATTTGAATGAAAAACTAAATGGGTGAAGAGTCCTTCACCCAGTGTTTCGGCTTTATGAAAATTTCAGATTGGTCCAAACCAAAGTGCTTTATTTTGATATTTCTGGAAACTTTATGTCTTTCTTGTCCCTTTCCCTCACAAGACATCAGAAACACTAAAAATGTATTATGCAGTGATATTTTGTGGCAATGTATTTGCTTAAAGATCAACTGTTTACTTCTGTTGCAGTAAGATTTTTTCATATAGGCTCACTTCCAAACCTGAAAAGCTAAAAGAATCATTTATCACTCAGTCTGCATCAGATCCATGTGTTTAGACTATTCATAAACCTTATGGCATCTTTCACTTAATCTCTTTATTACAGTTGATCACTTCTTTCCCTCTTTGATATGTAATTGGTCAATAAGACTGTGATACATTGATCCCTTGAAACATGGTGATTTAGTTGGTCAGTACTGGACTGTTGATTATGGCTTGAGTATAGTTCAGACTTGCCCATACATTGGGTATAAAAGCTGATTCTGACATGGAATGAAGACAGTCTCTCAGCTTTTAGAAGAAGAGGATATGATTTCTGTTGAAATTGGCTCATTAATATTTATTTATTTATCTTCAGAGTGACTCATGAACTATTTCAAATTTAGATAAGCAATTAATGCATCAGTGATCCTAACAGACACAGAGAAGATGATTATGAGCCAGCAAATGGTGGCTTGCTTAGGCATTCAGCAGTCTCTGCAGTTTTAAAGCTGAATTTCATCACCGTAAGTACTTTTTTTGAATCTTAAAGAAGCAGATAGAAGAAAAAAATATCTTAAAATGTATGGAAATATGAAATATGCATATGCAAATGTTATTGTAAGAATCAGCAGTGTGTCCTATTCGGTGATACATGTATTCGTATAGCTCTGTATCTAATCATATGTATGTTTGAGTAAATAAGTGTATGTAAAGGATTTATTTCTAATGTGCTGTGTGTTTATCTGTATTTAAATCTAGTGTATATTCTTACATTATGTTGTTCTGTTTGGTGTGGAAAGACCAATGCCTACATAACACCACTTCCTGTTACAAAACTTTTTTTTTTTTTTTTTTCCCCAGTAATTTACAACTTGTTCACTTTTCTGCTTGGGTCAGCAGAGCAGTGCTACATTGTCTACAGTTCCAATCTCTCCTTCCCTTTGTTCTTCCTATTTTGAATTCACACCTTAAATTCCTTCCTCCCACAGCTCCATTTACTGACAGATAAATGCAGCATCAGTTCATAATCTTTATACCTGGACATTTTCCCATGCTATTCCACAGACTAGTGGAAATCTGTGGGTTGTGCAAATATTCACATATTTATATATGCTCACATATATATATATAGGCATATAATTGATGCCAGTTCTGTTCTGTGCTCCTAAAGCCTACGTATGTCCATTTATGCACTGTTTATGCTCAGTGCAGCGGGTTCTACGCTTTTTAGCTAGTAGGAGCTGAAATAGAAACATTTTTAGCAGTCTTCTGCATGTACACTCATGCAAATGTAATGCCAAGAGAGCAGCATTGTACAAAGCAAGAATAGAATAAGCTATTTGTTATTAAGATAATTTGAAAAAGATGATATTGTGCAGTTGTTATCCACTGGATAACAGGTAAAAATGCCTGTTTCTATACAGAACCCTGTAACTTCTTCCTATGCTCTCTATGCCAAGCAACATGCCATTTTGTGTGAGCTATGGCGTAGTCAGGAAAATCCCCAGTGAGGGCAACCATACAGGCTGATGAATATGCAAGAACTTTGTAACACATTTAAACATTGTTTAAGGGAAAGGAAAAAAAAAAGAAACTATGGAAACTTTTTACAAGTGGTCATAAATTATTTCATGTTACTTCCATTTTACAGATATTATCTAGACACTGCATCTCAGTCATGACATAGAAGGAAAGAGAGAGATTTTAGTAAGATTTCTAAAGTTCTAGTGTAGATGGACCATATTGTCCCCTGTGGAAGAGTATGTACTTGTACCTGTTATGCATGTGCTGATGGTAGGTAGGGTCACATGCCATGGAAAGGCAAGTTCCCGTGTCACTCACAATGTGGCTCAATGACAGCTTAAGCCAGCCTCACCTTGGCTTGCTAATTCTTGCTCTGGCATCATCCTCAGCTATGTTTTTCCATCCCTTTTCCTGTGTGGATGCTTATTAGGAAGCTTAAAAATAAGCTGATCAGGGAGCCCTGGTTTTGTTTCGTGGTGTGAGGACTTGTGCTGGCATATGTTGGGTAAAGCAGCATGGAGGACTAGAGAGGAGGTGAAATGGATTTGAGGCAAGAGCTGAAGGAAGAGGGGAAGGGATCAGTAACGAATGAGCAAAGGCATAAGCCTTTATAATTAAAATCTTTCCTCCAAACTAAATTTAACATATTGTTGTTGAATACCAAAAGATCAACGGTGACTGAGATTAATAGTGAGTAAAAGAGATGAAAAGAAATATCGATTAGTTGTTCATTGTATATTCAGGGCACTCATGATTTGGGGATCTGGAGGAAAATGAAGTATGTGACTATGATGTAGAAAGCTATATAAGCATACAAAGACATGCATGTATTTCTATTATCTTAGCCTAATCCTGAAAGAAATTCGAAGTTATATGTCTTCTGAAAATGTGCATGATTGTATTGAATACAATACAAATGTGCATGATTGTATTGTATTGTATTGTATGGAGTGCGACCTTATCGCACTCTACAGGTACTTTAAAGGAGGCTGTAGCGAGGTGGCAGTTGGTCTATTCTCCCATGTGCCTGGTGACAGGACGAGGGGGAATGGGCTAAAATTGCACCAGGGGAGGTTTAGGTTGGATATTAGGAAAAAATTCTTTACTGAAATGGTTGTTAGTCACTGGAATAGGCTGCCCAGGGAAATTGTGGAGTCACCATCCCTGGAGGTCTTTAAAAGACGTTTAGATGTAGAGCTTAGGGATATGGTTTAGTGGAGGACTTGTTAGCATTAGGTCAGAGGTTGGACTCGGTGATCTTGAAGGTCTCTTCCAACCTAGACCATTCTGTGATTCTGTGATTCTGTGATTCCGTACAGAAAGAGACTTTTGTCCTGCTATTTTTTTTTTTTTAAATACTGTTGATAATAGGAAAAAAAATCTTTCTTGTGCTGTAGAATGCCATCACTTAGAAGGTAATATACCATATTTAGAACTCTGCTTACTTATTATTTTTCTGAAATGAATAGCTGTATTGGGCTTGTGTGGCTAGGGCTTGGTAGCCGGGAGGCTGCAGGGGTGGCCTCTCTGAGGAGAGCCCAGAAGCTGCCTCGTGTCAGATCAGATCCAGCTCCAGATGCCTCCAAAAGGGACCCGCCACTGGCCAGAGCCGGGCCAGTGAGCGATGTTGATTGAGCCTCTGTGAGAACAGATTTAAGAAAAAGACAAAAAATTGGCTGCACAACTAGGAGAGAGAGGAGTAAGCAACAACCCTGCAGACACCAAGGTCAGTGCAGGAGGTGCTCCAGGCAGGCAGCAGCAGTTCCCCAGTGGCCTGTGGAGAGGCCCCTGGTGGAGCAGGCTGTCCCCCTGCAGCCTGTGGGTCCCACATGGAGCAGATCTCCATGCTGCAGCCCGTGGAGGAGCCCCCGCTGGAGCAGGTGGATGTGGCCTGGAGGAGGCTGCGGCCCATGGAGAGCCCCCGCAGGAGCAGGCCCCGGGCCGGAGCTGCAGCCCGTGGAGAGGAGCCCACGCAGGAGCAGGGGTCTGGGGGGAGCTGCCGCCCGTGGGGGACCCGTGCTGGAGCAGTTTGCTCCTGGGGGATGGACCCTGTGGTACGGAGCCGTGTGGGAGCAGTTCCTGAAGAGCTGCTGCCTGTGGGCAGCCCCTGCATGATCAGTTTGGGAAGGACGGCATCCCGTGGGAGGGACCCCACGGGGAGCAGGGGCAGAGAGGGACCGTGAGGGAGCAATGGAGACGCGGTGTTAGGGACTGACCGCAGCCCCCATTCCCCGTTCCCCTGCACCACTCAGGGGGAGGAGGTGGTTGGGGGGAACGCGTTTTTAGTTTGCTTTTAGTTTCTCAGTCTTCTAATCTGCTAGTGACACGCAATAAATTATATTAATCTCCTCATGCTGAGTCTATTTTGCCTGTAACAATAATTGCTGGATGATCTGCCTGTCCTTATCTCAGCCCTTGAACCCTATTCATCTTTTTCTCTTATTTTCACCATGAGAGAATGGTTGTGGTTGAGTTCAGCTGCCCAACTGGGTAAAACCACCACACTAGCGATAAACACCTAAGCAGTCTGAATTGCTGCAGTAGTGAATGTTGAATTTCATATTCCCATGAAGAGAGATATTAAAAAACATTATCAATAGAATATTTGTTTTTCTGCTCCTTCTAGGATCCGGTTTATGTAGCTACTTTTTACTGGGGCCTTTCTAGTGCAAAATTGCACAACTTATTCAATGCCATTCCAGAATATAAAGTACTTATAGAAATGCACTAAACCAATTCATTCCTGAAATTTAAAAAAGAAACTGAATGAAGACAATGAAAAACACATTTGGATGACCCAAATACACACTTATACGCTTGCAAGCCACAGTACAATTGCAGTTTTTATTCTGGGGAAGGAGGAAGCTTGATGGTCAACAAAAGACCAGATTAACCAGTATTTCTAATTGTGGGAAGTGCCATACCTGGATATTTAGTAACTTTCATAATTTGACAGGTTGAGGCACTTAAAGAGTTGCAAGAAATTGTCATCTTTTGAAATAGCTGTCCTGTGAATCCACTGCCTCACTATCTAAATCCCTTTTATTTGCTTATATACCTCCAAATATAGCAGTATTGTGCATACTGCTTCATAGCTACTGCACTTTGGTTGCTTGCTAAGAGTGGATTCATGTTAAATAAGTTCACAAGCTATTTGATCGTATTAAAAATAAAACTTTAATTGCTCTATTTTTAAGGAATCTTAATACTGGAAAATGCTAATTATAAATCTACATAAATCAGGTCATGAAAGAGATCCGAAATTCATCACTTACTTAAAAATAAAGTTGTAGCTTGTGAGCTATATTCAGACCACCTGAAATAAACTTCTTTATCAGATGCCTATAAGAATACACAGTACAGTGTTTACCAAAAACAGTTGTTGATTTGATAACAATCAGAGAGACAATATTTTACTATAAAAAAATATTAGGCTGTACTTCTAAGTTTTATTTAAAATATCTGCCCTTGATTTTGTTTGAAAAACTTAAGAGTTAACCATCTAATGAAAATTCAGGAAAATAGAAGAAGAAATAAAAAAACACTTCAATTAAAAATGAAGATGATTCAGAAAAATGAAGTAAATGAGGAAAATAATAAACATTTACCCTAAAACAATTCAGTCTGTCTATTTAAACACTGCCATATGAATGTCTTCTAATACTATTTCCATATCACAGAATCACAGAATCATCCAGGTTGGAAGAGACCTCCAAGATCACCTAGTCCAAGTCCTCCACTAAACCGTATCACTAAGCTCTACATCTAAATGTCTTTTAAAGACCTCCAGGGATGGTGACTCCACAACTTCCCTGGGCAGCCTATTCCAATGCCTAACAACCCTTTCAGTAAAGAAGTTCTTCCTAATATCCAACCTAAACCTCCCCGGTGCAACTTTAGCCCATTGCCCCTCATCCTGTCACCAGGCATGTGGAAGAATAGACCAGCCCCTACCTTGCTACAGCCTCCTATAAGGTATCTGTAGAGTGCGATAAGGTCGCCCCTGAGCCTTCTCTTTTCCAGGCTGAACAATCCCAGCTCCCTCAGCTGCTCCTCATGTGACTTGTTCTCCAGACCCCTCACCAGCTTCATTGCCCTTCTCTGGACTCGCTCAAGCACCTTGATGTCCTTCTAGTAGCAAGGGGCCCAAAACTGAACACAGTAGTCGAGGTGCGACCTCACCAGAGGGGGACAATCACTTCCCTGGAACTGCTGGTCACACTGTTTCTTATGCAAGCCAGGATGCTGTTGTCCTTCTTGGCCACCTGAGCACACTGCTGGCTCATATTCAACCAACTATCAACCAATACTCCGAGGTCCTTCTCTGCCAGGCAGCTTTCCAACCACTCATCTCCCAGCCTGTAGCGCTGCTTGGGGTTGTTGTGCCCCACGTGCAGGACCCAGCACTTGGCCTTGTTGAACTTCATACAGCTGGCCCCAGCCCATCGGTCCAGCCTATCCAGATCTTCCTGCAGAGCCTTCTTACCCTCCAGCAGATCGACACGCACCTAACTTGGTGTCATCTGCAAACTTACTGAGGGTGCACTCGATGCCCTCATCCAGATCATTGATAAAGATATTAAAGAGAACTGGCCCTAGTACTGAGCCCTGGGGGACTCCACTAGTGACCGGCCTCCAACTGGATTTGACTCCATTCACCACGACTCTTTGGGCCCGGCTACCCAGCCAGTTTTTAACCCAACAAAGCGTATGCCAGTCCAAGCCAAGAGCAGTCAGTTTCTCGAGGAGAATGCTGTGGGAAATGGTGTCAAAAGCCTTACTGAAGTCAAGGTAGACGACATCCACAGCCTGGCCCCAGTACTGAGTCCTGGAGGACTCCAATAGTATGTTTCAGTGCACCTAACAGTATACATACAGAAGAGACACACATTTGTTACCGACTACAGTATCTATTTTACCACCAACTTCTCTTATTTTGACTCATGGCTGGAGGAATCAGCAATTCATCATTCCTTGATTTTGAGGACTATGAATGGGAATGCTGCATAACCTTTATCAGAATAACCTTAACTTCATGCATTTTCTCTTGCCACCTCAGTCTTCTCATTCCCTTAATATAAATTGAAATGAGAAACATTTGAGAAACAATGAGAAACATTTGAAAGTGATGCATTCAAGGTTTTGTTATTTGTAAATTAAATGTAATAAAAACTTCTGTTTATATGCTTTTATGAAATAGTGTAGCCTGAAAATCAAAACACAAGTTAAAAAGAAATAAAAGTTCTACACGTAAGAAGAATTAACTATGTGAAAAGATAATTTCACAGCCTAATTTCCTGTATATACTAGAGCAAAACTGGCAATTATTACAGAGTAACCTATTCAGTTATTATTTTACACATTAAGCAGATTAAACTGAATTATGTAATTTATGACTGTTTTGGTTTATTATACATATTATTGGTATTTAAACTGCACAGTAAATTTCTCTATTGCAGACATTCTAGGCGTGCTTTATCTGTTTGGAAATAGAGTCAAATATCTAGCTGGCTCTTCCAAATAGTTGACTTCATCTGTCTATGATTCATCTGCTTCTGTGTAGGCATCATATTTTGGCATTTACACAATGCAGAGGCATGCAGGCAGCATCATTATGAGGGAGTTCTCCAATGCTGTAGCCTTTTTTTTTTTTTTTAAAAAAAAAGCAGCTTGATATCAGGAACAACTTACCTCATTCAAGTCCCAGAGTTCCTTCTACACACGCTCCTGCTCCTTGGTCGTGATTGCTCTTACTAACTTTGAGATCACTCCCTCTCTGTTCACAAGAAAGCCTCATGTAACACAAGTCTCCAGCTGCACTTTGTGTGGGCAGAAAGGAGAAGTGCTGTCCGTGTTGGATGGAGTGTTCTATCACAGGATGGTCCTGGTAAGGACCAGTGGCCTAGATTAGATAGCTCTTCGCATACTTCAGTCATGTTGCCACTAGCAGTCTGGGTGATAGGGAGACAAGATGATTTACAGCATGCTTACTTTTGACATTGAATGGCCAAACCACACTGTGCATATAAAAGTATGTGTGTATGCCCATGTTGTATGTATAGTGGATTGCTTGCACTTTCTTGCTGGAAAAGAAAACAGGCACGTTCAACACTGAAGGAGGATTTTCTCTGAGACCGGATGCAGGGAGTTAGGGAGGATCAGGGCAGTGATCACGGAAGTGATCCTTCCCCTCTACTCTGCTCTGGTGAGGCCGCACCTCGAGTACTGTGTTCAGTTTTGGGCCTCTCATTACAAGAAGGGCATTGAGACCTTGGAGAGTGTCCGGAGAAGGGCAACGAAGCTGTTGAAGGGCCTGGAACACAAGTCCTGTGAGGAGTGGCTGAGGGAACTGGGGTTGTTTAGTCCAGAGAAGAGGAGGCTCAGGGGAGACCTTCTTCTCTCTCCAACTACCTGAAAGGAAGTTGTGGGGAGCTGGGTGTCGGCCTCTTCTCACAGGTAACTGGTGATAGGACTAGAGGGAATGGCCTCAAGTTGTGCAAGGGGAGGTTTAGGTTGGAAATGAGGAGACATTTCTTCTCAGAAAGAGTAGTCAGGCATTGGAATGGGTTGCCAAGGGAAGTGTTGGAGTCACCGTCCCTGGGGGTGTTCAAGGAAACATTGTACCTGGCACTTGGTGACATGGTTTAGTGGGTGACATTGGTAGTAGGGTGATGGTTGGACCAGATGATCTTAGAGGTCTTTTCCAACCCTAAAATGATTCTGTGATTCTATGAAAGGGAGTATGAGTAGGTGTGAGGGAAGTGGATCCTGGGGAAGATGTGCAGGAGCCCCACACTCTGTCAACCTTCTGCTCTTCACAGGCTTACACTTCAGCAGCAGCAGAGGAGCAAGGTCATTGCCAGGTTCCACTGCCAGCAACATCCCATAGTTTATCAGGAATACAGTGTACATTGCAGGTGGGGTAAGTTGTAGCTGCTTTGTTCAAGTTGACCTTGCTTGACTAGGGCTGTTGAACTAGATGATCTTCCGGAGGTCTCTTCCAACTTTCCATAGATCAAACATATCATCCAACTGTGAGATGAATAGGTTCACACTATGCTGAGTGATGAACTGGTTCAACAGTAGAGATCAAAGGGTTGTAGTAAATGGGTCTACGCCTCGCTGGCAGCTGGTAACTAGCAGTGTTCCCAGGGCTCAATTCTAGAGCCAGTTCTGTTCACTATTTTTGTCAGTGATCTGGGTGCAGGAGTGGAATGCATCCTCAGCAGGTTTGCTAATGATACCAAAGTAGGAGGTGCTGTTGACTTTTGGAGGCCCTTGCAGAGGGATCTAGATACACCGGAGCATTGGACAGTCAGTGGCATGAAGTTCAACAGAGGAAAATGCCTGGTTCTACACCTGGCACAGAGTAATTCTGGACACAGGTCCAGATGGGGGATGAATGGTTGGAGAGCAGCTCAGCAGAAAGGGATCTGGGGGTTCTTTAATTATAAAACTAGTTATATTTTAAAATTACAATTTATATTACATCTTAAATTTTAATCATAAAATTAATTATATTTTTCTTCATATCAAAATGTCTAACTGTATTCAGCCTTGTGTGCTTTTAACTTTAAGCAAGCATGTATTCCCATTAACAATTTACAAAAGACAAAACCAGAGTGAGCTACATGCCATATACTACTTGAAAAAAAGGAAAATCTGAAATATGTAATTTTCAGCAAAGCAGACTTTGGAGTAAAATTGTGGAATTCTTCCTGAATCTTTTGGCTTATGTTTATGCCATCTTTACTTTGCTGAATTTAAATAACTTGATAAATTGATTAATTTAAATTACTTCAGAAGATCAATATAAACTGATTTGTGGAAGCTGCTGAACAGTAATTGAATTTAAAGTCCTCATCTTAAACACTGTATTCTAATCTCATTGTGTTGTAAAAGAAGGTTTGATACCTAACTTAACACACAGTTGAACACCATCACCTTCCATTTCCCTCCACCCACAGATAAGCATCCAACTGCAGCTGTGAAAAACTGTGTGCTTATGTAATAAAGTATATAAAATATTTTTATACATCAGTCATTTTTTGAATGTAGCAAGGAGCAAGTGTACTGCAGTCATGACCTCCATCTAATTTAGATTCCTGTAGTGTTATGTTTCACTTTCCCAGTATTTCAAAGTGGAAAAGCTCATTGCTTCTGTCAAGAAGCTTTCTCCAGAGGCTTAACTGAGCTTCAATCACAAGAAAAAAGAATGGAAAATTTTGAAAACAGTGAAAATCAACAAAGCAAGTTTTTATTACTTTCTTGGAACTAGTGAAATTATGAAAACCGTTGGTAAGAAGCGTGGGAGGGTTTGAGCTATGTTTCATGTCTGACATGAAAGAGGGGAAGTCATTGGGCAGCCAAGAGATCACAAGTGTTACTTCTCACCACTGCAGTCAAAGCCACACTGAAGTATATAAACTCTTCTCAGCTAGCACTGGATGACAGGAATTTTGAGGTAAGTTTTGAATGTTTTTGAATTGAATGTTTTGAGGAAAGAGAATAGAACTTGTGGTCAGGGTTCCAAATGAAAATGAAAAAAAAACACCACCATCACCTATATGACGACAGAGGCATGCATCCACTGATCTGAAGATGAATAGTCTCATATTTGATCTCGAAACTTTATGCTGTTTGGTGTTATAAATGAACAATGCTCAATCACAATGTTGCCTGGAAAAAGAAAGACCTTTTTCAGGAAAATTGTGCATACTAAGTACTTACAAAGCAACATGCAAACTAATTCACAGTCCACTTCTGCAGGTATTAAGGAAAATAAATGCAAATACAACATGGAAAAATCTGACAGAAAGTTTTACACAAAGTCAGTGTTTAAGATGAAAATAAATTTCAAGTAAAGAAACCCAGGTCTCCCTAGTGCCAGGCAACCTGAGGGTATTTACTGTGGTAGTCTTTGACAAACATTTTTACAGAAACTCTGAGGAAAAAGGAAAATTTACATGTTAATATACAAATATATATTGTTTACATATTTATTGCATGGTTGTATATAAAAAAACCAACAACGACTAAGGGTCCTGGTTTATATGCACAAATAAATAAAAATACAAAATAACATTGGAGATTACTATATTGAATCATGGTCTATTTTAGAACAACTTTCAGGAGCTGATTTTCTGAGACATCATTGATTGTATTTTTAGGTGAGTATAAATTACCCAGTTAAAAGCTGGAATTCTGTGTGGAGGTTTTCACGGGTGTTGTGTAAGTTCAGTGATGTTGATAGCCTAAATGATAGACAATTTGATTTGCAAGTCTTTTCCAACTCTAAAGTGAAAAATAGAGGAAACCAAAATTAAGTTCTAATAGACAGAATGCTCTGTTGTCTAATATAAAACAATTTGAAGATAAATGTTTAAATTTATTCTTTAAACATATGAAATGATCAACAAAAAGTCAGGTATGGCAGACATTAGTTGAAAGATGTTTGTATAAAATATAACAACTGAGTATGTTAACATCATTTCATTTTATGCATAAGAAGTCATTTCTGGACTCTGCTTATCTGTTTTCCCATTTATTTTTTCTTGCTTAATCTCCCTTGTTTCTGTAATTTTGCCCTTTTCACAACACATTATATTCTACCACTATAAATGCCCATAATGTTTTATAGATTTTGTAACTAAAAACAGTGTTTTCCAAATAATGACAAAATCTATAAAACAGCATGGACATTTATAGTGCTACCATATTTAACATAAAAATAGTTGCAAGCATTCCTCAGCATCTCTTGTTTGTCGGAATCCCTGTTGTATGCTCAGTTCTGTAGAATTCAGCTCAAAATCTGTGCCTTTTCCACTGCAATTGGTTTATTTGCTTTTAATGTGTAGAAAAAAAAAAGGGTTTCCAACCATGGATAGAATAAATATTAACAGAAGCGGTAATGCATCCATAAATATGCATGCATTTTGGAAAAAATATATGTGAGGATATGATCCATCCCTTTCATTTATAGCAGGGCATCGCTTTTCAAATGCAAATTGGAAAGAATAAAAAAATGATGAGTTACACTGGACATCCGCTTGTTAATATTCTGTTAGTGTGTTTATTTTAAGGTTTATGATACACCAACAGATATGTGGCAAACACTGGAAGCACTTGTTTCTGCCAAGAACTTCTTAAATACAAGAGCAGAACATGAAGCCATGGAACCACGTCTATCAAATCAAGTTGACAGCTACATTCATTTCTCTTCTTCTCACTATTTGAGTATATGGTGGCACAGCTTTCAATACCTGCTTCAAGATGCATCATTTCCAATTCATCTTTCAGCTAATTTTCCTTTAAGTTACGGAAATGCGAGAGGTGAGAAGAGGTTCAAATCCAGTGTCAAGTTCACATCTCACGCCTTTCTGAAAAGCCTTGTGCTTCTTTCAGTCCATTTGCCAAATTGCCTGGGTTCCTCTTCTGCAACTCCTCACTGGAGATATTCATTTTATTGGGTGTCCATGGCACGGTGCTGGCAGGGGGCTGCAGGGCTCCTCCGAGGGGCTGCCCCATGCCCAGACACAGCCACTTCCAGCCGACTCCCAACACCACAGGGCACGGCTGGGCCCAGCAGCCATGGGTGGGCACCTCTGAGAAAACATATATGAGAAAGGTTAAAGAACACAGCAGCTGTGACAGAGGGCAACAAGAAAGAAAGCTAGAGAAGCAGCCCTGCAGACCCCCAGGTCAGTGCAGCAGGAGGGCAGGAGGTGCTCCAGGCACACAGCAGAAGTTCCCCTGTGGCCTGTGGAGAGGTCCGTGGTGGAGCTGGCTGTCGTGTCCCTTCCCCCCCCTCCCCATCAACACAGACATGGCTTTGGCAAGCAACAGCAAGCAGTGCAGTTTTGCATAAGGTAAGTTCAATATAGACTGCCAAATAATGTAGAAACATATCATGGAATGCTTTATGCATTCCTGTTTAATGTGCTGAAATAAAATGTGCATCACAATTTGAAGTAATTTTTGTTAAATCTTCAAGTTTGCTGCACTTCCTTTTTAAAATTGAGATCTGCTTTGTCAGGAAATAATAGAGTCCTTAATATACCTTCTTTCTTGGAGGGTGGTGGTGGACATTTAACAGAAGGTTGGGCAAAAGTTAGACAAAATGCACAATTTAGACAAAATGCACAGATCCAAAATGATCCTCCTCTTTTCTGTTGACTGCCTTCCATTGACTTTTTCAGACTTAGAGGTCTGAAAAATAAGTGTGGATAAAGCAGTCTGGACTGCTGTCACATTCTGGGTTTAGATGGCATACTGGATGTCTAATTCTGCTTTGGCACCATGGCAGGATGTCTGAATGTGTTCACCGGGAAACTAACTGAAGGTAAGGAAGATGGTCCAAGAGGCTGAAAATGCAACAGTGTGGTTCTTTGTATTTGCAGAAAGAGAAGAAAGGAGGCTTTGCACTCCTTTCCATAAGCCAAGTAAGAAGCTTGAACAAGTGCAAAGGAAGAAGTGAACCACGAATCCTTTCTGTAGTCGTTCTTTTTTTCTTTGCTCTTCCTTTTTCATTCTGAAACAGATTAACAGTGAGCTACTCAGCTGAGCAGTCTTCTGGTTCTCAGCTGGCCCTTAAATCAGCTCTTTGTACTGTAAGAGAAAAACTGTATGAGGACAAATCCAGAGACTGTGAAGCAAATGAATTTTTTAGACTAATTTTGACCCTTACATGATACATGATATATACATCTATGACTAAGTGACTGCTTTGTGCATAATAAAGATCTTCATAGAAAACTTTTTTTTTTTTTTTTTTTTTGATGTTCAAATGAGAGGGTGAGGAGACATTTATACACTTAACATAGAGACAAAAGAAGGAAAAACACTAATCTTGGAAGATGAAGACTGAAATGGGTGAAAAAAAAGGGGGTTTCTGAAATGTTAACTGTCTCGATAGTGGGGCTCCCCCCCCTTTTTTAACAGTGGTTTTAAGGTAGACCTCCAGTTACTTGAGGAATGGATGGCAGTGTCTTACACTTAATGAAATAATGTATTATGACTGTTATTGTAAATGTGCATGTTTTTATTGACATACATACTTCTGTTACAGACCTTGTTTTCAAAACTATTGTTGCCTTCACAATTTTGAAACTTAAATTGCAGCCTGCCACAAAGTCTAAGCACAGAGTGCAAATATGCAAAAACGGCGAACTTGTTTTGCTTCCACAAACTCTTCTATGTGTTGTATATTGTAATGTGTTTCTTGTTTTAAGTGAGCAGCATGCCTGTTAAAGGCTATAGAGCCCATTTCTGCTTTTCATTGACAGTTGCATTCCTACTGAGTTTCTTTTGGTGACCCTGGATAGACTTGTATTTAGATTTAATGAACAATTCTGTGAGTATCAGACCAGAAGGCAGAATAATGTTAGCCCTCTACGTCAGAGCTATACTTGCAGGGCACACAGAAATAAGGAGCAATAAGGTATATTTTAACCACTAGAGAGCACAGATATGTCAGTCTCAGTACACACAGGGAGCTGATCTTTGGAAAGGACTACTGCCGGTTTTATATAATTGCTTTTCAGAGGAGAACCACAGAGTGTTTTCACTGAACATAAATGAAACACCTTGGCATCCACTGAAGCAGACTTGGACTGGGAGAGCTGGCAGCCTCTCACAAGAAGCAGTTTTGTTGAACTGCCTGTGAGGAGTTTGAACTGGCAGTGCTGTATTCTGGCTGCAGGATAACTTGGCCAGGAACATTAGGATTTCCCCTAACATTAAGCCATTAAAAAAAAAAATAAAAATCACTTCCTTCCCTCTCACCCCCATTCAGAAGAGGAAACTCTTTTTTACTGCCAGACTTGCTGAGTGTTAGTCCCTCATGAAAGGAGCAGCAGAATTGAAACAATTTAAGATTTGGTAATTAAAAAGTGGAAGATATAAATTAAAATTGTATTAAGTAATTCATACTTAATGAACTAGCAGATTTTATTTTACAGTCACAATGTTCAGAATGAGGAAGGAAATTGGAGATAATTAAAGACTGATAAGACATGAGAACAGCCTGCAGAACCAAGGCTGAAGCACTGGTTTTGGTAGGGGAGGAGGATACAGGTCTCAGTCACCTGAAAGCCATGAATTGTGGGTCCCAATCCAACAGCTTGGAAAGCAGTGTTTTGCAAACCCTTATCAAAAATTCTCTGATGAAAAATATATTTATATATTTTGTAAATGATTAGCATTATTGTCTCTTCCTTGGTCCTCCATCTTGAGTATAGATTTCATTTCCTGGAAAGGTGCATGGCAATGACACTGATGCCCCACTAGTGCCAAACATAGTGGAATAATTAGTTTTCCAATTATTTATATATCTCAGAAAAGTTTTTGTTGTTGTTGTTTTTGTTTGTTTGTTTGTTTTTGGGGGGGGGGGGCAACTAATTCTCTCTTCTTATTTATTTATTTATTTTCCTGATGAGGCTACTGCTGCTTTGCACTGGACACAACCCCCATTTAGAGGTTGACCACAGCCCCCATTCCCTGTTCCCTGCGCTGCTTGGTGGAGGAGGTAGAAGAGGGTGGGTGGGGGAAGGTGTTAGTAGTTTGCGTTTAGTTTCTCACTGCTCTAGTCTGCTAGTGACAGGCAATTTATTATATTAATCTCCCTATGCTGTCTGTTTTGCCTGTGACAATAATTGGTGTGTGATCTCGCTGTCCTTATCTCAACCCTTGAGCTCCTTCCATTGTATTTGCTCCCCCTTTTCCTTTGAGGAGGGAGAGTGAGAGAGTGGTCGGTTGTGGTGGAGTTAGCTGCCCAGCTGGGTAAAACCACCACAACTCCATCTTACTGGAAAAAAATGTAAATACAGTTTCTCATGTATCAACTGAGTTTTTAATTATAGTTTTGAATAAAATTCATTCGGAATTATTTAACAAGTCCATTTAAGTCTTGCAGGTGATTATAAATTGAGTGTTTAATGATTTCTGCAAGCATCCTTCAATTATCAGCTTTAGTCTGTAATGCTCTAGGCTGTTGTTCACATTTTCCACTTCTAGATTATGTTGGACTTCTCTCATAAATTCTGTAAAATGATGAAACCTATTTGTGAAACTTATAAAACTTTAGGTTGCTGCAGTAACTCTGGAGTTTAAAGCTTTGGATGTTTAGGATGTATTGCCAAGAATCCTGGGGCTGCAGTAGAGAAAGAGACTAGTTGCAGAAAAAGAATTAACAAAGAAAACAATACAGTATTTCTCCATGATCTTGCTATGTTGCTAACACTGGTGACACCCCACTGCTCTTTCCAAAGACAATCTCATTAACATCTTTTTCCTATTCTGAAGAAAAAGCATCCTGTTTTAACAAATGCTTGTTCTCCCAGTATCTAACAACTTGAACTTTGTCTCATTAGGGAGTCCTTTACTCTTTCATGCACCTCTGCACGCTCTGACACCTCGAAATACACTTCTCGTTGCAATAGAAGTTTGATACTAAGCAAGCAATTGTTACGAGCAATAAACGATGAAAGCCTGCTGAAGTCCTTGGAAATACTGAAATGTTGGTGCTCCCTCTTGTGGTTTAACTGAAAGAAGAAAAAGCAAGTTAAACAAGCGCCAAGTGTGCCGATATACGGGCTCCTGCTGCAGGAGCTCAGCTGGGGATTATTACAAGTTAAGAGGAGAAACTAATCTTGCTTTGAGAAATCGTCATTGTCACCTGCTTAGATGATCAAAAAGTGCCCAACGCCAAGAAGCCATCCTTTCCTCTGCTGCTGGCAATGGCCAGCTGGCAGAAGGAGGTGCAGGACAGAGTGTGCTGCCGTATTGCTCTTCTTTTTCTCCTCTGTATGACACACAGCCATCTACCTGCAAGGATTGCACATCCACTTGCAGGGTTTGAATCAGAATCAGGAAATGTAAACTTGTAAGGCCTTGTGTTTATGGATAAATGTTTTGGGCAGTTTGGTTAGTAATCAGTTGCTGGATCCTTGTGACATCAAGGATCGATTTCTTGAAGAAAGCATTCAACTTGTGCGTTCCTAGAAAACCTAAAAACATTCACTTAACCACAGTTTTTATTGTTGTTGTTGGTAATACAGTTTCAACCAGCTGTTCTGCTATCTCCTTCTAGCTTTGGTAAAGAGCTAATGCTGAACTTCAGTAGTCTTTTTTTTTCTTCCTTTTATTTTTTTTTTCTTCCCACAAGTGTTTTGAGGGGATCAAAAAAAAAGCTATCGATCAGTAACTGAAAGCACACCAAGCAGGCTGTGTCCTAGGCTAGTGAATGGGAGTGGCACTTTTATTTTCAGTCTTTAAATTAAACGTAGGAATGATTATTGAATTTCATAATAATAATTTAAAAAAAGTGAAATAATTTCAGTAGAAATGCTGAGGTCAGAAAGAACCATTTTTGCAGTGCAAAAAAGTCCCGAAGGTTGTGACCAATTGGCCCTACTGAACCTGTGAACTGATATGGCAGTGTCCTGTTGTTGCCAACATAACACTCACGTCATTGTCCAGCCCTCTTTAAATGTAGAGGTTTATGACACTCAAGTTTTCCAACCTGTGTGTAACCAGAGATGTTCAACTAAATTGCACCAAGCAAAATCAAGCTGTCATAAAGTTCATGTGTGGCACTAATTGCAATTTAACTGCATGGTTATTACAAGAGCTTTTAATTAACCCAGTCATCATTCTGTGGCATACAAATTGTGCATAATAACAGCATGCTGAGTATAACGACAATAGGTTTGTCTGAACTGTGAAAATCGGGAGTTTTATAATTTTCCTTTTATGCCATTAAATATTGTTCAGCATCTGTTTAAGAAAATTGGACAAAAGTGGGGAGATGGGGAGAAAAGAAAAAATCCTAGTAAGTTGCTTAGGCTTGTCTGTTTTAAAATTTTACAGTGGTCTTTAATTCTTTCTGAAATTCAGTGAGATTTGTAATTCTCTTTAGAATAATATTATTTTTTTTTGTGATTCTTTCAGTCTCACTTTTCTCAGGGTATTTTCAGTGGCCTTCAAGAATCATTTTATATGCTTTTAAAGGATCTTGTGTTTGTGGCCAAGAAAAATGCTCAAATTTTTGTGCAAATATTCAGTGTGAATACCCTTTCAGTGCAACTGGAGGGCAGGATGATAAGAATACATTCCAATCGGATATTGCTGCAAAATGATCATTTGTTAGCTCATTAGTGAAGTGAGAGCAACCCCCTTCTCCCAAAGTGAAGATTCAAGTCTGTGTCTCCAAGGACTGACAGTAATAGCACTGGATGAATTTTTTACAGCCCAAAGGCTAAGAATACTGAGACAATGTGGCTGAAAGGCTGTTAAAATCCTTCTGGAATTGGTAGAAATACAACTAACTGGCATTACACTTGTTCCATGTACACTTTCCAGATACTTAAAGAATACATACAAAAAACAGTAGACATTATTATGGAAAAAGGTGTGCTTATTTTTTTTTTTTTTTTTTTTTTTTTTAAGTGTATCATCAGCTTTACAGTAGAAAATGAAATTCTGACATTTTAGTTTTAAAATATCTGGCTCACAGATATAACAGGCATCTGAAGGCAAGATAGTACTACATGACCTTTTGATGTGCACAACAGCTCACTGAAGAAACTGTGTGACAATGAAGACTGGGCCAATGAGGAAGGCAAAAGTACATCTGGCATCCATGTACAGTTAATGGTTTGAATATGACATAAAGATGACAGCCACCAGTGAACAGCTGAAAAAAAACACCCAACAAACAAACAAACAAGACAACAGATCAGGTTCAGGTGGGTGAGTGATGCAAGTGTAACGGGTCAAACAATATGAAGAATCCAACACCACACAAAGCTGGCCAGGCAGGCAGTGTTCCAAAGGTTTTAAATAAAAATAAAAAATAATAAAAAAGAGAAAGGTAACAGACAAAGACATCATCAGAGTACCTGCTTTTACCTGCTGAAGTAGCTCGCTCTGCAGAAACTCTGCCTGAAGAAGGAAGTGACTTTGCTAAAGGTTAGTGAGCTAACTTTCAGCTGCAAGAGATGTTTGCTATCATTAACATAACAGCTCTCAGCAGTATGACTACTGGCGTGTACTTCTTTGTGGGAATGGCAGAGGTGTGTGTGGTGCTGTACAGGCACTTTTTACAATTTAACTAATGGTATTTTCAGAATATTCCATAGATATACATATATGTAAAGTTTATATAAGATTATTTAATATATATATATATGAATCCATGACCTATTTGTAAACGTATCAGTGAATGTAAAATTCCCAAAATTATGCAATGCATTTCTTGAGACATTCACTCAAAGTGAGCAAACAGAGAGTAATATTTTATTTTCAGTTTATTATAACTGGATCTAAATATCCCTTTTCCTTTTTTCCTTTTCGTTTTCCTTTTCCTTTTTACCTTTTCCTTTTTTCCCTTTTCATTTTTCCTTTTTCGCTTTTCCAAAGGACCATCACTCACCTCCTTAGAGCCTGTATTAGCTTGTAAATCGCTGACACCATGTTTCTCTGTCCCTGACAGGCTCACACCCTGCAGTCAGTCTCTGAGAGTGCCAGGACAGCTGTGGCATCTTTTTCAGACATCCAAGGGCCAAAGTCGTCACGATCTACACACCTAACCTGTGCCTGTCATGAGACAGATGCTCCTTCCCAAATGTCTGGATCTGACGCTCAGTTTGTTAAACCCTAATTTTTATTCTTGACAAGACAAAACTTGTTAAAGAGTGTATGGCAAGCTAGGATGGAGGCAGCCCAAAACATCAGTTGCTTTGTCATAAAAACTGATCCCACCCATAACACTCCCACACCAGTGCCACTTCAGTGGACCGTATGAACAAAGTGAGTCAAGTAAAATGCCAGAAGTATTTTTTTAGATTGCTGCAGAGTGGCTGAGGAGAAAGACTGCTGCAGCGGTTGGAAAAATGTCACACTTACAGGGCAGGCTTGCACAGGGATAAGTGAAGCCTAGAAAGAGCTTGGAGGGGGAGAGGGGGAATGGGAAGCCCACCAAAGCTAAGGAAGAGTGTAGGGTAATCTGCTCTGAAGAAGAACTAACGGGGGAAGCTGTGGAAGCGTGAGGGAGATTTGAAACTGAATTTGAGGGCAGGAACACTTGTAAGATACTCTCCAGCAAGACACTGATTCTGATAGGAAATGGTGAGGTGAATATTTAATGTGTAAGGTGTATCCTGTTAGCCATATGTCCAGAGGCAACTGTAAATTCATGCACCTCATTTGAAAAGGATTAAAACTACATATTGGACACCTAAATGAAGACACATGATTTACAACCAGAAAGGACTTTTCACCTTCAACTTTACTCTCACTTTCTATTCATAAGGCTTATTCATATGTAGTAGTAATTCTGATTCTTTCAGATTTTTTTCTAAGCTAATAATATGCAACAAGTCTTACATTTTTACATCAGAGTTACACCATCGTGCATAGCAGCAAGGAAACCCATCAAAACTGGATACGTTCACTTAATTTTAAATTTAAACGTATATCTTAACCAACAGCATGTTAGATTTTAGGTGTAAAGGTGTGTGATACTCATTAATGTGTATTATTGCAGCTTGAAACATAAGATTCATTTTCATTCTCTGTTGTATTTGGAGATAAAAAGTGCAGCAGGAAATTATGATCCCTGTTGTATAACATATGTGCCCTTCCCTCTTTCTTGTGACAGCAATTTTCGTGTGTTTGTGTTTCAAAAACTGGATACCTATTGTAGAGCCCAAAGTAATCTCCTCTGTCCCTTTTAAGAAGGTTGACTACTTATCAAAACTGAGTTTTAATAAATCACATGCAGTGTTAGTTTTTCGGTACTGCATACATGCTAGGTTAAAGAAGATATGTGCCCTTCAGTCTGCTTAACATACTGTCTGACGTGATCCTCACCATGAAGTATCTCTTACTTAATAGATATGTATGGCACTAATTATTTTTCTTCAGTGACTGGGAAGAATAATGAGCTATGAACATGAACTGGTATCTGTGGTGGTTTTACTGTGCTAGGCAGCTGAACACCACAACCACTCTCTCACTCTCCCTCCTCAGATGAGGAGGGGAAGAAGTAAAGGAAGGAACAACTCACGGGTTGAGATAAGGATAATTTAATTAAAGGAAAAAATATTATTAAGGAAATATTATTATTAATTAAACAATTCAACTAAAGGGAAAAAAGGGAAAGGGCAAGAGGGAGGGGGAAAGGGAATAACAAAACAAAACAAGTAAAGGCTATGTGCAAGTGCAGAGGAAAGAAATTACTCTCTACTTCCCACACATGAGCAATGCTTGACCACGTCCTTGAAACAGGGCCTTAACTCACGTAGCTGGTGTTCGGGAGGAGGACAGATGTTTTCGCAGCAAGAGCCCACCCCTCCCCTCTTTTTCCTTTTTCCACCTTTTATTGCTGAGTGTGACATCATATGGTGTGGAATATCCCTTTGGTTGGTTTAGGTCAGCTGCCCTGGTGATGTTTCTTTATCACTTTTTTGCCCACCCCCTAGGAGGGTTAGAGAGAGTCCTGATGCTGTGCCAGCACTTCTCAGCAGCAGACACAGCACTGGTGTGACACCACTGCTGTTCTAGCTACAAGTGCAGAGCGCAGCGCTGTATGGGCTGCTGCAGGGAAAGTTAACATCCCAACCAGACCCAGTACAGTATCATCTATAGCACAAAATGCTCACTATCACATTTTACAAAGAAGAAAATGGGAATTCATGTGAACTTGTATCTATTGACATCTGGATCAGAAAACCAAGCATATAAAATCCCTTGGTATTTTCAACGTCTATGGTCTGAATCATTAAACATGCATCTTGGATCATTAAATTTACATCTTGCAAAGTTGTAATGCAGGTTTCCACCATGCTAAGTGTTCACTATATGCTCTGAGTAACTGTGCTGAACATGCCATAATAATTCATCAACCCTGAAAGAAATCACAGAGTTCAATACATATTAAAAAATGTGATTGGGGTGTAATACAGAAAAATGGAAATATGCTGTTCACAACACATTGTGATCTCTGATGTTGCTGTCACTGTCTGCATAACAATACAGTTTCTTGATAAAAAGCAAAAAAGCCACATTCAATAAAATACATGTGGTGACCTGCTTATACCCCTTATATTCCTTCAAAAAGAGTGATTTTATTTGTTCTTTTATAAAATGAAATAGAATTGGGTTTACTGCATTCATTATAGACATACTGTTGACAAGTGTGATAATTAATGATATTTTTTGTAGCTACTCTTTATCATATGTCCACAGACTTTCTTTCTTATTAAAATGGACTTAAACTGAATTGAGGGATATGTAATATTTTTTGCTTACATATGTTCTTTTCTTCATATGACTATTTTTCTTTTAGGTGAACAAGGTATGTGGCCTTCCTGTAAGGAAGTCTGCACAGTCTCCAAGTTTCTCTTTTGATCAGAACAAAGATAATGAAGGGCTGAAGATGTTCTCAAGAGACAGTGAAGAAACCCTTGCCAACAGAAGAAAGTAAGACATTAGTTTTACAGCCAGAAAGAAAGAATAAAGTAAGCCATTAATTTTACAACAGAATAGCTTATATTCAATGCAGTGGCATGCAATAACAGTGGCATGCTTCAAAGAATGAAGCATTTCAGCAACACAGTCTGCTCTGTTACATTTTGGAAAGAGTCATTTTATGACTTTATGACTTTATGTTTTCCAGTATAATGGATGTATGGTGTGTTTTGAAATACTAAAAGTGTGGATAACTAAAATATGAATATGAATAAGAATATCAGTTCTGTGTGTAAATTTTCAAATTACATTTAAATGGCACATCATTGGGTATCGTTGCATCTGTCAAGACTTTATTGTCCCTTTTACCAGAAAACTGTACAAATTGATCAGACAAAAAATAAAATGACTTCATTCTTACATACCTTTCTATTGTGAAAAATGAGATAAATAAGTATTTAGGGTTAAGTCCTGAAGCTCTTGTTGAAACAAATCCTTCTGATTTTTTTCTTTGGTTCTTTAGCCAGTATAGAGTGAATTCAGGTGACTACAAAGACTTAGGTACTAGATTTATATCAGGTTCAGCATTACAGCGTAAACTTTCCCTAACTTTGTAGGAGCTAAGTGTTTCAGCTGCCATTATATTCAGTGGGGAGGAGGACTCAGTTCAGCTGCCCACACAACAGAATGAGTTCAGTGCCATTTGAGGATGCCCTAAGGTATCCCAACTGATCTTCTGCTGCCCAGAAGGATACAGGTGTCCTGTAAGTTTTGTCATATGTTGCAGCCTTGTGCAGAAATCCTGGATAGCTGTGGGCACGTTAAAGGCCATCAGATATTCTATCTTTAGACAAATGAATCAAGTTTTTAATGCCTGTAAGGAGTAATTGCACTGTAAGGAGTAAGGATAGTATTACTGGTGAGATTAAAGGCTCTATTAATGCAAATCATATGCGAAGGAAAAATCAGAAATTTCATATCCATCATAGTGTCCACTAAAGTACAGAGATGGTTTCTTTGGCCTATTTTTCTTTCATTTCAGTTTGCAGTGCAAAAGGAGACTGAATGCGAGAATTCCAAGGAGTAATTACTAATTTCTGATGTCTGGAGAAGCAAATGTGCCTCTGAGTTTCAAAGGCAGACCATTCTAGCTAGTTCAATGTTCTTCATATTCCTAAGCAAGTTCCTGATGTTTACTCATTGCTAGCACTCTGCAAACATAAAATGGTATTCTAATATCTCAATTCATCCAAGACTGATCCACGATTCAAAAAAATAGTGTCTGGGCTGACCTCAGTGAGATTTTATGGGATACCAGAGGCAGTGGGAAGCACAAAACAATGTTGTTTTCCAATGGTTTACACCTGTCTCAGAAGCTGGAACCACTTTATGGCTTGCAACAGGCACTACACCAAAAAAATGGGGGATGTAGAATGAGGGGAAAAAAAGTTTTTGAGATCCACTGGCAGAGACTTCAATTTATCAATGTCATAGTTCATATCATCTTCCCTTGCTACCTCCTGGATAACCTTCTTCCTTATTAGTCACAATCACTTCATATTTGTCTTTATATTCCCATGGCAACTGTAACAATTCCTCACACAGAAGGGCAACTTAAGCAAACCTTACAGCCTGCTTTTAAGGAAGCACGATTCTCCCAGTCAAACTCCACGTTTTTTCCCTTCTGACCTGCTTACCGCTGGCAGCAGGGTTGCTCTCTGCAACTTTCACAAGCTTTAGCAGAAAAGAATAGGCTTCTCCCAAATGGTGGAGGCTTGATCAATGAAAATTATCTTAGGAAAAAACAAGTGAACAAAAGGACTCCATTACATGTGTGACTCCCAAGAGTTCCCCAGTTTCCTAATGTTTCTCAAATCCAGCTGCAGATGAAAGTTTACATGAACATGTGGATTAAAGAACAATGTACATGTTGGACTACCTCTGCCTGAACTTTTCCTAAATTATTTTCACCATCAGAAACACCATCAATTTAAACATCAACACCGTGGGCAGGTATTTTCTAGCACTATGTGGTACAAGAAGAAAAGGAAATTCCCCTCTACTTTTGACACTTAAAAATGTCAGATGAGTTTTTAAAATTGCTAAGCAGAACATTACAAAATAGTATACAATCTTAAAAATATATAATGCTTTTTCCTCCAAACCTTAGCTTTGCAGCCAGGTTATAACAAGGAGAATAAAATTGTAAGAACAAAAATAAACAAACAAAAACATTGCCAAACAAACCGATAAGAAATATTTGTAGCTTGCACTGACTGCACTTGCACATTTGTGCTCAGCTGCCTATAATTACATGCTATCTGGTCTAAAAGATGTTGATGTGAAAATTGACATTCAAACCATCTGCTCTTCTAACTACTTTGGTCAGACATCTACAGGGGCTGAAATCAGTTCTGTATTAACTTCAGCTTTGCCTCAGGATGTATCTGCTAATAAACTAAATAACTGACCTTTCTGTTACAACGCAGTTTGGGATAAGATAGTTTAGCGGCTGTATTTATTTCCATTTCTTTATAATACATGGACTGATTGTACAGAAGAAGAAATTTCAACTATTTGTTATGAGAAGACTTTAATTACTAGTCTTCATCCAGAACATGAACACAATGCATAGTCAAAATCAAAATCAGTCCCCCTCAATGGGAAATGGAGGAAATCTGCAAACATATTAAGCACACTATATGCAATTTGAGGGATGGAACAATACAGGATACAACTATCCATGGTTGGGAAAGTGCAGATGAATCATATTTATATACTTAAAATAAATCGTGCATATACAATTACATGATGGATAGTCAAAAATGTCCCTACCACAGATTTTCAGAACAGCAGTTTTAGACAGTAATACACTTAGATCACCTTAAATAATCGTAGTAAATCTGAATCACTGTGCTTTGTGTAGAATATTTGCCCTACAATTACAATTTAAAAGTGTACAATTACAAATTAAAAGATTATGTAAAATTACTCATGCTTTATCTGTGTTAATTTTGAGTAAGCAAAAATTAAAAATTTAATTCCATATGCCATTTTAGATCTATGTTAACTAAATGTAATGAAACGTCTAGAACTTTTGGAGCTCTTTTTTTTTTTTTTTTTTTTTTTTTTTTTTTACAATTCCAGACAGCATTCAAGAAGTTAACATAAAGAGAATCTTGCTGGCTTATAGAGCAATGAGTACAGCATTTGTCAGTACCTTTCTTCTTTGTGCTTGCGGGTCATAGATAACTCAGTATACTGTGATATTCAAAACCAGAATAAATAAGTATTTTAATTTTTCACATCAGGAATAGGTCTCCCAGGAAGAGATTTGCAGTACATAAGCAAACAATTTATAAACAGAAATATCACAATCCAGTTACAAACATACAAATTAAAAAGTCATTCATTTATGTTGATTTAAGTGCAAAACCTTATAATTAGATCTGGGCAACTTGGCAATTCTTTAAAATAGCAATGCATAATTTATAACTTAGCAGCATAACATGATAAAATTGATGTCTTTTTTCAGACAGTAATTTAAATATCCACTAAATATTTAACATCTACATCTTAAACCCATCCTACCTAAATCTTCAATTACTCCATAACTCTAACCAATACTCTTTCTAGTATTTGTAGGACTGTGTAGGAGACTAGTTGGTAGTGCTGAAAAACAGATGACATTAACATACACCTGTTTTTTTATTTGCTATGCTTTCCTTTGGATCATTTTTTATTACATTTGTACAAGTGTAGCATTGCAAGCTGTATCAAAATTATGCAAGAAAATTTCAGGATGGAGGAATATAACTCCTGTTCCAGAGCATGAATAAATTGTTTAATTTTGACAATAAGAGTATCAAGTCTGTAAACTACTGAAATGTGACAGAGATAATCTAACTTAGGTAATAAGAAATTGACAAATTGATTTAAAACATCATTGGAACCAAGAGAGAACATTAGAAAAAGCATATTCTGTATCGTCTTGTAGCAATGCACAACAGCATAACTGCTTCATGTTATTGATTGACACTGTCTATTGTTTCCCGTGTTCCTCTGTGCAGAGAATTTATCAGCCACCTCCGGCTCTACAGAGCCTTTTACGGCGGGCTGGCTGATCAGCTGTGCGGTAATGAGTTGGCAGCTGCTGATGGACTCCCGTGTTGGAATGGAGAAGATGTTGTAAGAAGGTACCTTTTTCACTCACTTTTGTCTTTTCTTCTGTATTACTCATTGCTCTAAATTAGCCAAGTGGAGTCAAGTGCATTGTTTCTCTGGGTATATGTCAAAGCCCATTTGGAAAATAAGTCAGCATGGGTTTCCTTCTCTCAGGCCTCATCTATAAACAGAATAAAAAAAAAAATCTCCCTGTATTTATGTTTTAAAGAAAAAAGAATCTTACTGGTCCTCAGACATTTCTGCATCAAATTTATGGAGCTTAACCATAGGCTGGTTAGGAAAAGATGGACTGCCATTTACAAAATATAGTTGGAAAAAATGAATATGGATTTTTCTTTTAAAGGATGATTTTTATAAAGTGCTCCTTTTAATACAGAGTTTGTGATATCAGATAAGCTGTTTGCTTAAAACTTTATCTGGCTCTGAAGAATGAGCTAATCTCTTAATGTATGTGGTGTCTCAGGAGAGCACTGTAAGTTAAGACACCATGATAAAATGTTTTAAAGGTGAAACACATATATTGTTTTACGAATGCACTAGCTTGGGAGGCATCACTCAGTAGCAATGGCAAAGAAGAGATAAAAATAAACTGCTAGGCTCCTGGATGCATATCTCTGGAATTGATATGTTTCACAACTTACAAGACACTATAATTTGTGAATGTCAGATGGATTTTCAGAGAAATGATATCTGTGTTTTTGCTTTATTGCTCTCATCCATAAAACAAGCATCTCTCTGAACTTCTTGTGGTGACAGATGAAAATATTAAGAGGTTTTTTGCAATTATGTTTTATAAAGATCATGCTCTTGTTACCAAGGTTAGGTAGTATCAAAGAAAGTGGGTAAAGGTTAGGTAGTATCAAAGAAAGTGGGTAAAGGCTGTAAAGGTGTGTTAGTAAAATAGGAGATAGCAGGTACTAATCAGATCAGGCAGTGACAGTCTGCATCTTCAGCATGGGTTTATGAAAAGCAGGTCCTGCCTGACTAACCTTATCTCCAAGTATTCTCTTGGAGAAACTGGCTGCTCCTGGCATGGACAGGTGTACAGTTTATTGGGCGAAGAACTGGCTGGATGGCCAGGAGTCATAGTGGAGTCCAATCCTCTTGGCAGCCAGTCACCAAGGCTCAGCACTGAGTCAAGTTTTGCTTAACATTTTTATCAGTGATCTGTATGAGGGAATCAAATGTACCTTCAGTAAGTTTGCAGACAATACTGAGTTAGGCAGGACCACTGAAGGTATGAAGGCTCTGCAGAGGGATCTGGTTAGGCTGTGTCAATGGGCTGAGTCCAATCGCAAGTCACTCAGCAAGGCTAAGTGCTGGGTACTGCACTTGGGTCGCAACAACCCAGTGCAGCAGTATGGGCTTGGAGAAGAATGACTGTAAAGCTGCCCAGCAGAAAAGGAGAGGGTGGTCAAACATCGGAACAGGCTGCCCAGGGAAGTGGTGGAGTCCCCATCCCCTGGTGCTTAGGGACATGGTTTAGTGGGTGACATTGGTAGTAGGGCAATGGTTGGACCACGTGATCTTGCAGGTCTTTTCCAACCCTAGTGATTCAATTATTCTATTTAAGAACGTGGATGTGGCACTGAGACATGGTTTAGTGATGGTAGTAAGTCAGTTTGATGTTTGGACTCAATGATCTTGAAGGTCTTTTCCAACCTAAATAATTCTACGATTTTATGATTCAGGCATCACTAAATAGGTTATGTAGGAACTATAATGTATTGACTAGTGATATCTAAGAAAACAGTAGATATCCTTTCAGCAAACAGCTACAGATCTGCTTTTGTTTATCATCTTGGGTAGTCCAATGCTTTGCAAGCACTAAGGCCCAATAAGTGGTTGACCCTTGCTACTCTCATTGTCCTAATTTGTCAACAATCTTCGCAGGAGGAATTATCCTTTCTTAGATATCTCTATTTCAGATTTAATTTCAACTTTACATCCTGGCTTTTATTTTCCTGCTTTTCCCCAAATGAGCTGTAGTACTCCTACCAAATGTTTCAGTAAGAATTTGAAGTAAACATCTTGTAATCACAGATTTCCGAAGAGCAAATTTCTTGTATTCTTATTTTTATACGCACGTGGTCTTACTATCACTATGTTATGTATTTTCAAAACTATATTATTGTACAGTACTATTAAATATTAGTCATATTATTATATTGTTACTATTATTACACTGTTATATTTTAAGAAGTATGATTAGAAGCTTTAGTCCGTGTACATCAATGAAACCGCTCATTAAATTCTAGACTACAGTGTTTTTTAAAAGTGATTTTGACTAAAATATTTAATTAGCACAATTTATTTGTGGCTCAACCTAAAGATATAGGTGGTGACAAGAATTCCATAACTTAAATGAAAGACCACCTTGATATTAATTTAACTTATACATTTCCTAACTAACGTATTTTATTTTTATATAAAATATATATTATTTTTATATTGACATTGTCTCTAAATTTTAATGTTGACTTTCTGAAAGAGCTAACAGTACTATGTAGATAATGTTTAGAAGTAGAGAGAGCTGATCAAAGCCAGAAGAGCAGAATGCTCTGAATTGCTCTAGGTTATCAGCTGGAGCTGAGACCTGTAGATTAGTTTTCACAAGTCAACACCTCTACTTGTACACTATATCACAATGCATATTCTTCTGCTTCACTAGCTGTATGACTGTTTTCTCACATCTGTCCTCTTCCTCCCATTCCTCCCATTTGTTTTGCCTTCTTACTCAATCAAAATATCCTATTGTCCTTTTTTTTTTTTCTTTTTTTATTCTTTTGTAACTGAAGGGGAAAAAAGTCCATCCTGCACATCCTGAAATCATTTATTTTTTCTTATTTATACCACTGAATTGATAAGCTATGGAAAAATGGGCACTTTTATTTTTATTCTTAGGCCGTTTCATGTGCTTGCTATGAAAACAAGGCACATGTAACACAAGAGTGCAGGACAGGAGCACAGATCAGGTGTGTGGTGCCTGAAGTATTCTCTTGGGTTATGGAAAGTCAAACTATGTCTCAGAAACACTTTCAACACACTTAAACAAACAAATTCTGCAAATTTAAACACAAGGAGAATGTCTTCGAGCAAGAAAGGTTCCTAATCTGCTCCACATATTGTGCTGGAAAATGACAGTTGGAATGGATCAATGAATCAATCAGCTAATTGTTTGCATTAGCAGTTAAGCAGCATTGGAAGTGATGGTGTTTGAGGATATTTTGAAGAGAAATGAAGATGTCAGGCTTTGAGAACATAGATTGGAGGCAGTGATCCTAACCACTGTGCAGACAAAACAATTTAGAAGGGACAAAATGAATACAAATAAAAAACAAGGCAAGTGGTTCAAAATCATCTTGATGAAATTCAGCATAAGCCCAGTTACAGGTTTTTCAGGAAAATTGTGGCAAACTTGAGGAGTATTCCCAGGAGCATTATGAGAGCAAACAAGAATCTAGGAAACTCAGTTTACATAAGAGGAATGAAACACCTGGATCTGTTTAACCTGGAAAAGAAAGAGTGATGGGAGAAAAAGCAAAGTGCAAGCAGGCTGTTGCTAAGGGGAAGGAAAGTATCTATTATCTGTTTCTATAATGGTTAAGATACATAACATGTAAATTATGGCATGATTAAATATTTGGGAAAGATTTCTAGTGGTGAGGATGATAAGCAACAAAAACGGGTGGTTTGGGGTCTGGCATTTGCCTGCGGGAGGATGTTTAGGAACAGGCAGAGCAAGGTACTGCGAAATAATGCAGCAAAAAACTATTTTTCCTTAGAGATACTGAGGTGAATTGGATAACCTCTTAAGAACTCCTTCAGCCTTCTGATTCTGAATCTAGAATTATCTAAATCTGGTGTTGCTCAACTTCTGTTCTCATGATCCCAGGATACTGTGACATTTTAGAAGCCATAAGGATGTGAGCAGACATCATCTCTCTGTCTCACACACACACACACACTTAGTAATTTGTCTGTGCAGTGTTCCTGGCAACTCAGGGAGAGGAGGGGAAAATCTGTATTGTTCACACGACTTAAATGGATTTTATCTGTTTTGACATTCTTCATCTCTCTCTGGCTTTGCTTTCTATTTAAAAATCATGTACCATAGCTGTTGATGACTGAAATTTTGGCCCTTCCATAGGCTACATAATACTGGTGCATGTGTATCAGCACCTGAAGAGATTACTAAGAATGTTTGCTGTATCTGTGTTTAAAACTGCAAGCAGCAATAAGCCCTGGAGACAGAAGATGGGTATGTTAAAAAAAATAATAATTAAAAAAAAAATCTTTGCTTCTCTTCTTTCTCCTCTGTGCATTTTTTAGTTTAGGGTTTTAACAGCTAGCTGTAATACCATATTATATACCATATTATAGTACCAAGTATCTCTTGTATCTTTTACCATATTTCGTACCACCTAGGAGATTATCAAGACTGGATGGGAAAAGGTCAAAAAATAGGAAAGAGGGTATTATTTAAATGAAAGCTTTCCTAACAGTTTACATTTCATATGCTTCAGCTGCTTCCTTTTTGGCTGAATACATGTATATTTTTAAAATAACCATAATATCATGACAATTTGGCCCTTGATTCTGAAACTAGAACTTGTTCTGAATCTAGCCTGTTACATGGTGTAGGTTCACACTTTTATCACAACTGAAATAAGAATCTCTTAACTGCTGTATTCATGTCCTTTAAGAGAAGAGAAGAATTCAGTTGGAAGGGACCTTCAAAGATTCTGTAGTCCAACTGCCTGACCACTTCAGGGCTAACCAAAAGTTACAACATACTAATCAGGGCATTATCCAAATGCCTCTTGAACACAGATAGGCATCGGGCACGGGGCATCAACCACCATTCTAGGAAGCCTGTTCCAGTGTTTCACGACCCTCATGGTACAGAAATTTTTCCTAATGTTCAGTCTGAACATCCCCTGGCACAGCTTTTTGCCATTCCTGCATGTCCTGACATCATTTACCAGAGAGAAGGGACAGGCACCTCCCTCTCTGCTTCCCCTCCTCAGGAAGTTGTAGAGGACAATGAGGTCGATTCTTAGCCTTTTCTCCAGAGTAGACAACTCAAGTGTCCTCAGCCTCTCCTCACAGGACCTGCCTTCCAGCCCTTTTACCAGATTTCTTCTCATTCCTGAAGTGGTTAAACTGACATATATACATTTTTGGTTGTCCAGAAAACATGGCTAGAATGTGAACAGGGATGAATTAAAAGTCCACAGAGGAGAGCTGAATGCAGACTTAACATCTTGAAACCAGTGATTCCACTGAAACAAAAATAGATGTGAGAGAAAGAAATAGTAAAATTATGCATGATGAAGGACTCAAAAGTAATAGGGATTATTAAAAACAGCTAATCAAGTTTGGAAGGAAGAGTTTCATATGGAACACATATCAAAAGTATCCAAATTAAGAAGAATTAAACAGCCTGATTGGTTTTAATTGCTGAGAAAGCTGTTAGAAAATGATTATAATAAGCATCTATCATCAAATAAATGTTTAGCTTTAGCACAGCTCTTATGCTGGGGAAGGAATTTTCTCCTTAGACTCTTAAATATTCTGAAACAAGAGTTCAATTCCAAGTTAGTTCTTAGCTAACAAAAGCCGATAAATAGTGATATAAAGAGATATAATGAATTCCTCTTAGTTTTCTTCTATTTGAGCTAGCTCTCACATTATAATGAGGCAGAGTTGAAACTACTATCAAAGGCACCACTTGCAACCTATGCAAAAAAAGTGCCTGACCAAATTGAAATGTACAATAGACAACTGTGGGTTTTACTGCTTTGCCTAATATGCCATTGTCAACAAGGACCAATAACAGATGCTTAGAGAAAAGCAACTGTAAATTTGTGTTTCCTCACAATTGGCAAATTTGGCAATGCCTGCCCCAGAACAGCGAATGTTCAGTCTTCTCATGAACTCATGCAATCTTAGCACCAACCTTAGCATTCCAAAACAAGCCTAGCGTTCCAAGCCTAGGAATTGGAATCAGAATTGTTCACAGTTTTGTTTTGACCTCCCATTGAAAGAAATCCAAATGCCTTTAGTCTGAAATATTTATATTTTTAACTGCTGCTGCCCCCTTAGGGATACTTGGAAGAGAGGTCACCAGCATATTGCACCTGGACTATAATGAAGAATCAGGACATCTAACTTGTAAGAATATGTAGCTCCAAAGGTCCTCCCTGAATTCAGGAGATTTTTTTTCTCATTCCAATTTATAAACTTGCATTTGGAAAAGTGCTGGTTTCAGGTTATATTCGATGTCTAATCAGCAATGTCATTAGTTTCACCACTCCCACCCACACCCCCAAACAGAAACACCATTAAGTTGATATTGATCCTATTTTGGTTGTGAGAAAAATGAGAGGGTCTTATGACAATTTTTTATGTGTCATCACAGAAAACAAAAGAAACTTCTACTTTTGTCATCAACATGTAATTCAATAATAAAATAATGATATTTGTCTAGTTGCTGGTTTTCTGGAGGTGACTTTTTGTTATCTTTTATTTTGAGAAACTTGAAATATTATTTTTAGGTTATCTTAATGAATTTGAGAATTATAGGGGAGGACATAATCTGAACTATTCCAGAGAAAGGCAAAAAACAGAAGAAAGAAAAATACCTGTTTGATAATAGATTGTATAAAAACTATTTAGTTTATGTAAAAGCTGAAATTCTGAACCCTCTATCAGCTGTTTTTAGGAGATCCAAGTCTGATATTAGGTGAAAAATTAAATGTTATATAATTCCTTTGTTTACATTAATTGTGGGTTTTGTTCTCTATTTTGTCAGGAAGTATACACACATAATAAATCATTCCTGCTTTAATAATAGTAATGTCAGTTTTCAGTATATACTTAGATAACTCTCATGACATTTCAGAATAGAATTTATTTAATTATTTTGAAGCAGAAAAATATGTATTGCATTTGATTACCTATAAATAAATGATCTGGTTATCCTTCTGTTTACTTGAGCAAATGCATAGTTTTCTGCACTGTTTGTCCTTTGTCATGCACAGCAGGAGTTATAATGGAAGGGTTCTAATGCTGGGTGAATTTATTTTTAATAAGTTGGTAATAATTTACAAAATGTATTGTCTTTTAAACTGAAAAGCATGATTTGAGCTGTGTTGAATAACTGCTAGCATTTATAAAGTGTGAAAGATAGACAAGAGAAAGAACAGTGACCAAGGGTATTCTAAGAGTTTGAATTCTGGCATTATAATACCTTCATTCTGGAGTGTTTTGTTCTTTCATTTTACACAGCCACAAAGCAAACAAACAAACAAACAAAAACCCACAGATTTACTCCAGAATTTAGCATTAGAGAACTGTTGACTATTACAAGTTTTCCTAGGGAGTTCAGAGCCACTTTACCATAGTTTATGAAATGCAACAATGGAGGCAAAAAATATGTCATCTCTTTTTTTGTATAGTAAGGTTTGACATTATTACCAATGAAAACCCTTGCTGCATAGTTCAAAAATAAGCCTAACGTAAAATAAATATGAATCATAGCTAATTATACTTGACAGAAGGTCTGTGTATTTGGCCTCACTGAAGTTCTTATAAATGAAATATAATCTAATTGGATTAAAACTTTATATACACGGTACCTTTCAAGTAATATGTTTAGTGATATTTTACAACAAGATCCCTTGCACAGTGATGTTCTGAAGCATTTTACATTTTTAAATAGAAAGTATTTATCACCTCTAGCCATGGCACTATATTTCAACAGCTCTCACTGAATTATTTAAACAATATTTTGGGTTGTGAAAAATCTTCTCAGGGGTCCTCTTTCACTGTAGTGTTCACAGCAGTCCAGAATAAACACTACAGGCTTACTAGTCCAGGCAGGAAACTTTTTAGTACTTATGACTGTGCAAGTGTTCAGCACTTCAGCATTTGTAGGTTTTCCTTTCCACCTTTGTAAAGGTATGTTTTGTCAGCTAACGACTTTGCTCTCAACAGAGTTGTAGGTCAGATTTTCAATGAGCATCTTGCACTGACTGTATCTATACTAGTGAAACTTAAGATTCTACTGTTTATTTTACTTTATTTATTTATTACATCTCCACAGCAGGCTCAGTTACTTCTGTTTTCCTAAATCAGGACTGATTTTAGAAATCTGGAAATTGGTTGGGAGTCATATGAGGGAATCACTGATTTTTTCTATATGTCTAATTGTGAAGTTTGCAATAAGCTGTTTGTAGTGGGTTTCAGTGGCAAGGTTTTGGTAGCAGGGGTCATAGGGGTGGCTTCTGTGAGAAGGATCTAGAAGCTGCCCCATGTTTTGTAAGGGCCCCACTGCTGACCAGAACTGAGCCAACAAGCGATGTTGTTTGCACCTCTGTAAGAGCATATTTAAGACAGGGAAAAAAAACTGCTGCGCCACACAGCAGCTGGGAGAGTGAGAGGAGTGAGGAACAGCCTTGCAGGCACCAAGGTCAGTGAAGAAGGAGGGGGAGAGGTCCTCCAGGCGCCGGAGCAGAAGTCCCCTGTGGCCTGTGGTGAGGACCATGGTGAAGCAGGCTGTCCCTCTGCAGCCCATGGAGTACTACGGTGGAGCAGGGTTCCACGCTGCAGCCCGTGGAGGAGACCACCGTGGAGCAGGTGGACCTGCACTGACAGAGACTGCGGCCTGTGGAAGACCCCTGCCAGAGCAAATTCCAGGCCGGACCTGCAGCCCGTGGAGAGGAGCCCACGCAGGAGCAGGTGACCTGGCAGGAGCTGCTGCCCATGGGGGACCCAGGTTGGAGCAGTTTGCTCCCGAGGGATGGACCCTGTGGTACGGACCCATATCTGGAGCAGTTCTTGTAGAGCTGCTGCCTGTGGGAAGCCCATGTCGTATCAGTTCGGCAAGGACTGCATCCCATGGGAGGGACCCCACAGCACAGGGGACAAGAGTGACCGAGAAGGAGTGGCAGAAAAGAAGCGCTATAGACTGACCATAACCCCCATTCCCCAGTTCCCCTGTGCCACTCGGGGGGAGGAGGTGGAAGAGGGTGGATGGGGGGGGGGGGGGGGGGAAGATGCTTTTAGTTTCTTTCCTTTGTTTTTCACTTCTCTAGCTTGTTAGTAATAGGCAATAAATCTTACTATCTTCCTATGCTGAGTCTGTTTTGCCTGTCATGATAATTACTACACGATCTCCTCGTCCTTATCTCAACCCTTGAGCCCCTGTCATTGTATTTTCTCCCCGTTCCTCTTTGAGGAGGGGAAGTGAGAGAGTGGTTGTGGTGGAGCTTGGCCGCCCACCCAAGTAAAACCACCACACTGTTCTAAGCTCTTATATTGCTATATAAGAGCAATTTTGCTTTTTAGTCCTATTTTGGTGGATATTCTGTAAATTATTATGTGTAAAGTCTCATTTCATTAATATAATTTATGTAATACAGTTGATAAATTGGTGTTCATATAATTTTATTAATGCATTCAAAGAATGACAGTTCACTTTATTTATTCTGGAAATTAGTATTATTCTTTCCAATTGTATCAAATTATTCTTTCTGCTTTTGTATCATTATTTTCTCTTTAATGAAGTACTAATATGCCATTCACAACTGTGAGTCCACGAGCATCTACATCAAAAATACAGGGTTGTCTGGTCTCTTTCATAAAAGTTACGATTGCTTACCTACCTTAGCAGCTCAGCTTCTTGTATTCCTTTTGGATTTTCTGATGGGAAGCACCAGTTGGCCTGTATTCATTAAAGTGACGATTTTGTTGTAGCTGTTGCTGTTCTAACACTGCATTCGCAAGGTCTAAGTTCAGCACTTGTCCACATGTGGGCACGTGGGGAAAATTATGCTGAATTAATGAAGGCTGCGAATTTAGAAATCAGTGATGTTAACTCATTTTTGACTTAGTTCGAGTGACAAAACCAAACTGAAGACACTTTGATTCGGAAATAATTTTTATTATGAAGGTGTGGTATCTCACACAGAAATGTAATGATGTTTTGCTAGCCCATTTAATGCATTTGCATCTTTAATATATTCTAAGTGATGTTTTGAGTTTAATCTTTCCTAAGTAAAAGAGACACCTTTGCTGCATGGCTTGTAAAAGACATAATTGCCAGCAAGCCCTTCCATCAGACTGTTAGGACTCATTATGTATATTTAAGAAAAAAATATGCCTGCAGGAGGAGGAATTGCACTATAGCATCCTGCTGTGTAATACTGCTCTTCCTAATAAGTTTCTGCTAAAGGAATCTGAGGGTTGAGTCTCTGTCACGTTAGTTTTTAAACACATGCTTTGGCAACATTAATGTCTTATGTTAGTAAGAGCTTGCACTGTTGACATTTTTGGTATTCTTCATCTCTTCTATTCCAGGTGCGTGTGAAGAAATGCATACCTGAATTGGCCTTTCGGCCTTTCTCAGTAAAGAAATGTGTGGGCCTTTGCAGGACTCAATTCGTTCAGTCTTTAAGTAGTTGGTTAGAAATTCCTAGAAGGTCTTGTTTCTCTCCATTGGCTATAAGCGCATCAGTGTAGATGTCTAAAGGTAGTGGTAGAATTTATATTATCTAAGTATAAAACATCTAGAATCTTAGATGTTTTTCAGCAACGATACAATATATCTACACTGAGATGAAAAACCAAAATACCCTAAACACTGGGTGTTAAACCTGGGAGGTTGATCCAAATCCATTATGCTTAAGTCTTTGAGCTATTTTACCAAAATAGATTTGATCTGTATTCTAAAAGTAATATACAGCAGTGCTGATCATTTTTTGATCATGCTGGTCTTCTAGTTAATTTGATGTATGAAGATAACTTTGGGATAAAAGTGTGCAGGACCAAGCAACACTAGCTCTTTCTCAGTAACTTTGGTCAAAGATGAAATATATTCTTGAATAAGGTATACAATTTTATGTTTTGCATAGTTTTTTGAAGTTGTTTATTTGTTAAGGTTAAATAAAATTAGTAATGGATCTGAAGAGACTTAGAGTGGTTTTGGAAAGAATATAAAAATTTCCTTTCACTTTCCCTATATTTCCTAAGCCTATTTTCTCATAGAAAGTCTATGATTTTCTCTGTAGGAGAGGTTATAACATCTAGAACTCAGGTGTTAAATCTCCAGTTCTAATATAGTGTTATGAAAATTGGTATGTTCATGTCCTTTTACAAAATACAACAACAACAATATTTGAGGGAAGCTTATGTTCCTGTACACAAGTATGTTTCTACTCATCCTCCTATTAATATGTTTCACTTCCATATCCTGATGTCTTTAAAATCTTCTCTGAATCACACATAAGGACAGCAGTAACAGAGGAAGTAATAAGCCTATCCTATGTTGCAGTCTAATAAAACTGCTTTTTTTTTGTTTGTTTGTTTAGTGAAATACTTCTGGAAGCTACAAAGATATCATGGCAGATACCTAAGATTATTGCTTTCAGTTCAAACATCAAAGCAGCATATTATATTCTACTTAGAGAAGAGTAGTATATTATTAGTGCATCCTGAAATCCTTGCAGAGAAGCTGTTTGAAGTAATAAAAACTAATTAAAAAATCAAACAAATAAAATCTTTTGATATAAGGATGTTTCATTTTTCATTCAAAAGTACTATAGATGTGGTCAGTTAACAGGTGGTGGTACCAAATGGTAAAAGAGCAGTACTGAACCATATAGGAGTTCTGAAGAGCAGCTAATGGAGAAAGAACAAATAAATCATTACAGTTATTTTTTGAGCGAAGATCTTTTATATTTGCAGATTTTCACTATATTTTCCTCAGTTCCTTGAACAGCGATTCCAAGCTCAGGGCAACTGGCTCTTGATTTCATGCATATCTAGCTCAGGAAAGATTTGACTATGATCCAAACCAACGAAAGCTCATTCTGGAGTACTGCCCTTCAGCCTTTTGACAGCACAGACTGTACTTAGAGATCTTGGCAGTACTCATTTAACTTCAAACCCATATTTTTATATCTAGAGAATTAGTGTTTCAAAGGAGATTTTTTTCCTAGCAATTTCAAGAGCTAATAGGTAGCCTATGCCACCTCTTCTCTACTTTTAATTTCTTAGTACAGGAGAATATATTTGAGGAATAAAAACGTTTGGTAGAACAGCGAGAAGTTGCTTAGACACTTGCGAAAGATTGAAAAAAATAAATTCAGCTCATGCCTCAGTTAATACAGTTAATTCTTTAGGTTTCTTACCTTTATAATAATGCCATATTTGAGTATACAAAGAAGACTCTGTTTTGGGAGTGAAATTCAAGTGACATTTTAAGCTATGCAAAATTGAGGTGTCTTATCTGGACTCCGTGAGACTGTATAGTCAATGGAGTGTGCCACGTCCTGCCCAGTGCTTGTGGACTGCCTGTTTCTACCCATTGTAATCACTGGGAGTGAGCCAAGATGATCAGTGCAGAGGAGCTGCATGGCTTAGATGATCTGAATCATGCTCTCAAGAACATACAAGTCAGATGGAAAAAGGTTTGCACCGGAAAAGGACAAGCAGATAGAATTCCAAACATATGTCATGAGTCTCAGAAAGAGACTACAGAAATGGGCTGCTTCTACCCTGGGCCTCAGGGAACTGTAGTTAAAGGTGTAACACTGCGCACCATACATGTCACGAGAAGATGACAATTGAAGGCAAAAGAAAAACAAGTTTTCTGAACATCAGCAGGAACTCAATGAATTGCTTTTCCCCTCATCCTTCTTTCGAATTCCTCTGTAGGAGATTTGAACTCCACTGTAGAGAAAGAGCCACTGTGGCAGATGCTTCATCACTGCCATCGGAACAGTTCACAGAGATAGACAGAGCACATACTATGAGTCAGACAGATGCTCATGACAGGAAAAACTCTCATCTCAACTGTGTACACAAATTAGAGTGGAAGACATGAAGAGAAGCCATATGTAAAAAAGATCCTATACTTGTTGTTCAAATGAGCAGTTTTGTCTAATACTTCCATCAAATTTTAAACTGTTTGGGATTAGCATTGACATTTTTCCCTTTCCATAAACAGGAAATAGACCCTGAGTATAGAAAATTAGTATTGTTCTGCGTAAGCAAGATTATAATTTCATAGGGCAGGAACAAACTCTTTTCTTGAGGGACAGGACAACTCGTGTCTCATCTGATAAATATGCAGCGTAATTATGCACCACATTCATTTTTCTCATTTTTTAATGTGCATACAACATTGTCCTGAACTTGTGGATTTAAACTTTTGTGTATCTGGGAGTAATGCAATTTAACCTGTCAATCTGCAATGAAGAGGTACACATACATACTGTAGTCAGATTATTATTATTATTATTATTATTATTATTATTATTATTATTATTATTGTCAGGAACGTGTAGAACATAGCTAAATTCACTCTACTGGGGAGAGACATCTTTCTGCTTTTCTGGAGACATGGGATAGATAAATTAGGCAAATTCCCCACTTGAATTAATTGTGGGGAGATTAATTTGGGGGATAAATGAAATCCATCAACTGAAATCTGTTGAGATGATTAGACAAAAGTAGAGAGTGCACCCCGAAGTCAGCTTCTATTTGGGGAAGATAAGCCTGTGGACAGACACTGTCAAATGTAGGTTCTACCTATGGGAAATTATACTTGAGGTTGTCTTGAGGTTAGCTTGTAGTTGAAGGGAACAGAGAAGCACCTGGAAAGCCAGAATTCCAGTAAGGCATGATATCTTTATTACCCACATCTGTCTCTAAATATCATTGCTGTTCAATAAAACTTTACATTTAGTAAAATTAATAAATATATATATATATATTTTTCTGCTTTTACCTTAGCTTTTCTCTTCAGATCAAACAAATTATATCTTGATAAGGTCAGAAACAAATTTTCTGATGGAAAATTTTGTTTCCAAACAAACAAAAAAACCAGCACCAATATAGTCACAACGAAAATAACCCTTGAAAAATCCACATGAAAATCTATTATGTTATGCCATGTTAAAATTAGTGTTCCTGTTATCTTGAGACGTTTTCCACCTCCCCGCTGCCCACTGCACCCCCACCCCCAAAACAAAACAAAACAAACAACAACAAAAAAATACCACACAAAGACACCAAGAGAACAGTGACAATTATAGGTTCTTCTGAGACACTGTGGCTCTGTTTAAATGAGATCACTTTCCTGGAGGATTTGGAGATCTTACTCCAAAACAGAATTCCAGCTCATAAACTACCAAAAAGGTGAATAGGCAATAGTTCTTCACAGTTGCCAACAATAAATGATCTCTGTCCAGCTGACTTAAAGATATTTATTCACAGAGCATATAGTTAAATCATAGAATCACTGTGCTGAGATAGTGTGGAAACAAAAAGTGTGCCTGGGTTCAAAGGAAAGCTAGCCAAGTTCATGGAAGGATTCATCAATGACTATTGATGAAATCATTATTTAATTCTGCTTTCTATAAATTGCCATAAACTGGGAGACAATACCAAAGGAAGAAGAGGGAGAAAGTGTAGTATTCAGTTTTTAACAAGTTCTTGCTGGGTAACTTTAGGCAGTGGTTGCTGCTACTAGATTGAAGCTTGCTGAGCGGAGATATTTCTTCAAAAATTATTCTAACTTCTTGTTCCTGTCCATGATACTGCAGTGAACCATTCTCATCTTGCAAAAAGAAAAAAAAATAAATAAAATATTGAGGGGCACTCAAATATAAAACAATTTAATCTAATGATCAAGGTCATCCTTTCTATCAAGGCTATGCAATGTCCTGCTTTTCAGCAATCGCTCAGAATTGGGAATTGAGATCCAGAGGTTATAGCAGAAATGTTTTCAACTCTTAGAGGCTTCCTCACTGTAGAAACATTTTTTCCCTTAATTTCATATAGTACAAAGAGCTCACATTTATTTATTATTTCTTGTTATTTTTCTGGAAAAAAATGCCTGTGTGATTTTTTTTTCCTCCTCTCTCTGTAATCTGACTCCTCCTCTCATTTTTTGAGAGAGAAATTGTATTCTGCATTTTAAAGAAACCAGAGACATAAGATTTGGTGTTCCCCACCCCACAATTTGCATCTTATATTTTTCTACTACAAATTCAAGTGACTACTAAAATTATTTATTTTCTAAAAGAACTTTCAGAACTGTACTCATGATGTATGTGAAAAAACGCTTACCAGAAATCAGCATTACTTTCAAGTGCTTTTAAAGGTCAACTGTAGTTCATATTTTGTGACACTATTAAGTCAAATCACAGAAAAACAGTTAAACACACAATGGGATTTTTGGGGGGCTATGTTAGTACTTATTTGAACCTCATCCAACCTGATGAGGCCATAATCATTCAACATTGCTCGAGGTTTCATTTTTTTTCTCGTGTTCATAGCATGGCAACTGCAACAGAAACAGAAGCAAAAACTTTAGGTGAACCCTAGCAGTGGTGGATTTCTCGTTTTGGTGGTCCTCTGGAGAAAGCTGTTCATTCTGTTGCTGGATCCTAGGTTGCCACCCAGTGGAGAAGACTGTACATTCTAGTTGTTTCAGAAAGAAGCTTAGTTACTCACGGGAAACTGCTTTTATTATGCAGGGGAAAAGACTGTGGGTGGCCTTTAGTAAATAGTGTGCTTTTTTTTTTTTTTTTTTTTTTTTTTTTTTTTTTTTTTTTTCTTTTTTTTTTTTTTCCCAGTAGCTTTAATTCAGATTTAAAACGTGAACTAGTAATAGCATAGCATCTTAAGGAGAAAACCTCCTGGTTTTACCTGTATTCTCTACATATTTCTCAGTTTTGACCAGTGTGTTAAATGACATGCAACATTCTAATTCAATAGACCCATTTATATTAATATTAAAAAGTTATTAATATGGCAATGGATCAGAACTGTGATTTGTAGCAGGGTTTTGAATTCTACAAAAAATTTATATTAGTTTCAAATTTGTTTGTTGTTTTTTTGTTTTGTTTTGTTTTTAGTTATGCCATGTGCTGTTAAAATCTCTTCTAACACAGATGCTGAGTGGTGATTTCATTTGGCCTTAGCTATGTTTAAACAACTAGTTCACAGCTTTGAGGAAAAAGCAATACAAAGTAGGTTTCCAGTTTATATTACTGAATCATCTGACTCATTCTGTACTCACTTCACTGAGTGTTTGGAGAGCTATACAAAGCTCTCCAAGTGCAAAGCTCTCCAGGCAAGTGTTGGCAACCACCAGTATTTAAGTAGTATATCATGAGGAAATACTTTAAGTATTTAAAGGAAGAAAGACACAAGATAAAGTTGAATTGACCTACAGAAAAAAAAAAAAAAAAAAAAAAAAAAGCAAGGACACTGATCACTCTAAGGAACAAATATGGAAGACTGTGACCAGTAGCTTCCGTATGAGAAGCAATTTCTGAGCAGCCATCATTCTGCCCTAGTCCATGAGTCCACGGGTGTCCAGAATAGACCAAACACATGACATAAGATGATGGCTGAATCTTCTTTACTTTGGAAGTCTGCAGTAGGCCATTGCCATGACCAAAGCCAAGTTACAAAGCACAGTCTCAGAGTGTTTTCTTTCTTTAGAAAGTCTGAAAGCAACAGAAATTCAAACTCTTTTCAAATTGTCCCTCATTTATTTACAGCTGAAAGGCAGGCCCATTCTCTGTTACTAAATGTCTGTTACTAAATGTCCAGTATTTCAATTTTTCACATTATTCCCCCAATGTCTTTATTTGGAGAGAGGAGAGGAGGGCAAGGCTGATTCTGCCTTCAGTTTTTCATGTAGCCCTTTATGCCTAAGTATATGTTGTTTGTTGTGTTTCCCTAAAAATGCAGACTGCTTTTTACTTTTAAAGTAAAAGAATGCACAAATTGCAACTGTTCAGGATTCCAAAGGGGATTTTTTATTTTTTTGTCCACTTGTACGTAGGCCTTTTTTATTACTCGGGTCATAGAATCAAAGAAAAACTTGGGTGAGGAAAGGGATCTCTGGAGATCAACTTTCAGTTCAAGGCAGGGCCATTGACTTTGTCAAGCTGACTCTTGAATATTTTCAGTGACAAGAGATTTCACCACTTGCCTGGGCAACCTATTCTAGTGTTTAATTGTTTGCATAGTGAATAATGTTTTCTTATCTTGCTCTGTCTTCGCATCCTTGGAAAAATTGTATCCCCTCCTTTTCTTGTACCTACATTTTAGAAACTAAAGTCTGAGATGAGGTCCCCCCCAAGCCTGGTCTTTCCTAGACAGTTCATTCAGCCTTTCTTCATATGTCAAGTTCTCTAAACATCTCGGTGGCATCTTAATGGATTCACTTAGCTTTTCAGGCCTATAAAGGACCATGTGTTGCCATGACTTTTGTGGTTATTTTTGTTTTGTGGGTTTTTGTTTGTTTATTAATTTATTTTCTTGGATGCACCTGGAGTGCCTTGAATGTAATTTGGGAAAGGTGACAAACTCACATTCTGAAATTGCTCACCTTTAACATGAACTCTATCTCACCTTGGTCATAGATTCCAGTATTTTTGTAAAGCCAATCATTTTGTTTAGTTTTTAGTTCCCAGAACTAGTTACCTCCTTATTCAGCTTTCAGACAATTTTTCTTCCTGTTTTTAAGATTGTAATTGTGGGATAGCATTTTGGGATTTGGGTATAATGCTTTGATTTTGTTTTTCCCCTGTATGTTTATAATCTCATCTTTTTTAATGTATGGACAGTTTTGTTAATGTTTGATATACACATTTGTATAGTAGGATGCAACTGAAAAATTAAGCAGTCAACAGCGAAGAGACAGGAGAGAAAGGAGAAAAACGGGAGAAAAAAAAATCCACCCATTTTAGATTTGAAGTAGATGAGCAGGAACTGGAGGGGAATTATTTCCTCCTGACATAAGGGCATGTTACTGATCTGCTTTCTTTGTGAAGCAGATACAGATGCATCTAGAGTAGCGTTTTAATTTGGATCAGGAGTGTACTTTTGAAGGAAATCTCTCATTTGCTCCTAGTTGCTGCACTTCAGTCCATGTTGTGGAGTGGTTTTAGGCAAATAAATTGGATTCCTTTCAGATGAAACTCAGTTGAAAGATAAGGACTGAAGATTACACATAAAACAACTAATGAACATTCAGTCCCTTGGGATTAGAGTAGATCTAATTGGAAACATTCTCTCCTCCCCAAATACAAGTCTTGAAGATATAGAGTCCTTTGTTTTTACAGAAAAAAATTTATGTAAATTTGTTGTTACACAATTTCACTCCCTGCTGATTTTGGACATAGCCTCACCATAGGGAATTGTGTATACTGGGGGGTGGTAGGAGAGCAAAAGGGAGGAGGGTGAATTGCTAGTACAATGATTTAGATTGGACATAAAATAGTACCAGTTCCAGAGGGGAAAAACCCTGTACAAAACTTGGGAAACACAGACATGTGAGGGCGATTGCCTAGATTTCATCCAAAAAAAAAATAAAATAAATATATATTTAAAAAAAAGTGGGGGAGCGTGTGTCCGAAATGTATTTGTATTCAGAATATTGCTTATTCATTATTCTAAAAAATGTTATTTAAATGGATTATATATAGTAATTAACTTTTTTTTTTTTTTTTTTTTTTTTTTTAAGAATCATGATACTTGTGTTGAGAAGGGAATTGTTAAACTGTATACTAGATGTAATGGCTTGTAATTGTTTGAAATAACCATGTATATACCAACACGGACCTTTTTAATGAGACATGATGAACTGGGACATCTACTGCAATGGTGGAAAATAAAATGAAAGTTTTCCTCCAAATGGAATACATGATTGGTTGTTTCAGTGGGGCAATCATCATGTACAAGCCGCTGTACTGGGATGTTTTTCTGCCTTAATTGCCCTGTCAGTTACAATTAGAGGTGTTAATATAGCTGTGAAATGCTACAAATTACTTGTGGCTTTGCTCCTTGTGCATTCTCAGCCTGTCTTCTGTAAAAAGATATCAAAGTGACTGAGATTTCTTGCTGAGTCTGTTATTAAGGTTTACTTGTTATACTCCCTGGGTACAGATACTCAGTGTCGTTTCAGTATTATGGGTGTAAAGATGCCTGCATCAGAATGGTTTAATCCTTTAAAGTAAGGAGGAAAATCTTCAGGTATCAGGCATTTTTGCTGAAATTGCTGCAGATAAAATAGGGATTCATTTAGCTGTACTGATTAAGAAATTACTAGTTTTACCAAAGTTGTTATTAGTATAAAGATCTGTGATTTTCACAATCTTACCTGTGCTTTGTGATAGGTATTTGCCATTGTTTTTCTGTTATAATAAAGGAGCTGACATCTTTTGAAATCCTATTGCTATGATCATCTGGAACAAAGGGATCATCTTAGCAGAGCAGAGAAAATTTTGACTGTTGGGGGAAAAATGAACTTGAAAGTGGGGCACTGAAGATAGTGATTTGCTAGTCCTTTCATTTCAGTAAGCAGTATCAAAAGGCTACCTGGTCCGGCACTAATAAATAAAGCAAAGGAGACAAATTGAGTAAGTGAATGCTACAATGCTATGTGATAGCTTGAGGAAAAGATAAAATGCAGGAGATTCATATAAGGGTGTCCAAATGTGCCTAGCTGTGTGGTAGGTTAGAACTATTTTTCTTCCTCTACTGAAAAGACAGCAAGCGCAGACTAATGGACTGTGTGTGTGTGTTTTGAAACAGTTGCTTTGCGTTTCTGCAGTCATACAGATTGCATTGGTTTTTGAAAGGTCAAATATCTCTGTCGTTGGATTATACCCTCTAGTATTTGTTTTCAGAGCTAAAAAAATCATTGGACAGTTGGATGACTTTTTCCTGTTACCCCAAATCTTAGAACACAGTCATCTACAGTGTGGGGCACTTTAGTGTAATCAAGAGACTGATGACTAGAAAAAGTACCAGGTCATCTTTTTTTTTTTTTTTTTTTTCCCTTTTTTCTTTTTTCCAGTTTTGAAGTTTTGAAGTGTGCATACATCAGTAACTGTTGTTGTTGGTTGTTTCTTTGAATTAACAACCGATAATGAAACTCAGAATTTATAAAACAACATTTAAAGTGGGATTCATCCAGATTAAGTCGTATCTCCTTATGATATATATTTATTCTTTTACATGTGCAGTGCAAGCCTCTTGCTAAAATCTAAATTTAATGACTGTAAAGCATGAGTACTCAGATCTTTTATTTCAGCTAGTAGTTACACGGGGTGAGGTAAAGATTTGAAATATTTTGAAAAATGGAAGAAAAAAAAATCAATTTTTAGTCTCCAAAGTCTTTAGTGGTTTTCAAGAGAAAATTTTTTATAAATTTTGAAGGCAACTGCATATTCATATGGTTGAGCTTTTATCTTATATATCTTATCATATAATTTCTCTTTTTCTAATCTTGCCCCACAAAATAAGCAATTGTTAAAATTGTGTACTTATTAAGTAGTGTGAAGACAAAATTGTTAATATTTTTTTAAGCTATCTGAAGTACATTTCTTTATAAAATTAGAAACTATTAAGTCTTTGGGTTTTGAATAAAAATGAATATACATTATTTTAGATACGGGGTGACAGCAAGCTATGTACATATGTATTAGTTTTGTGTGCCTGCTGACACATCTGAGGAAGAAAAAAAAAAGAAAATTATATAAACTCGAAGCATTTGTTTGTTCACCAAGTATACAAAAAAGATTGTGTCACTGGTAGGTGACAGTAAATATAACATATCAGTTACCAAAAAAAGCCTTATTAGATGAATATGTCATTCTCATATATGTGTGTTTGAGTGTGCATCTTCTTAGTGCGTTATCAAGGACCAAGAAGAAAATGTCTGACCCACAATATGTAGAAATTAAAACTACTTAACATTGTAACTTTTTATAAAGTTTAATTGTAAAAATATTTTAATATTTTGAAATATTTCTTAGGTGTAGAAAGTGTTTTGGGGGCCAGATTGCTACACTAAGCACATCGCCATAAAAACACTTGATGGAACAGTTCTCTTTCATGTTGAGAGGAAAATGTTTCACAAACTGGCATCTCTGCATACCTCATCCATGTGGGAAGAAGGAAACAAACTCTTTTTCTTTTCTAAAATCTGGGTGTGAAGCTTTCTTTCATGTTTGCTGTTCTCGGATATTAATTCTCTAGCCTAGTCAGAGAAGTGGACTAAGAGTCCAAAAAGTACATTTTAATAGTCCCACAAGATGGATGTCCATGTGCTTCAGTTCTTGGTATGCAAGCACCGGGAACAATGGAGAATGGTTTTAATCTCTGGTTTAGGCATCTGACTTTGGGCTTTTTCCTAGACTAATCTTCTTAGGCTTTCTAAGTAGCAAATAGAGCTGGACAGACTCTGCAGGAAGGTGATTGGGAAGACCTGAGTTAAGCTGCTTCTTTTGAAGCCGGTTTGAAGAAGCACCTACCTCTCTCTTGTGATAACATAGGAAGCCTTGCCCAAATCCCCCCAGTTTGTCTTTCTTGCTAGCTTCCTTTCCCTTGACTTTGTCATCTGCTTAAACTCATACCATGAAAAGGCATTTTGGAAGGTAAATGCAGTCAGAGGAATACTGTTGAAATCAAAGGAACTGCTTATGAGTGTAAGCACGCACAAAAAAAGTACTTGCAAAGCTGGGGTGTTAGATAATGAAGTCTTTGAGGAAGAAGCTCTATGTTTGGCAGAGTTACTTGTTAAATAAATAGTAAGCAGCAGGCTCTACTTTTGCAATCAATAACTGTAGTATTTCTTTTCATGTTTATGTTTAGATAAAAAATGTATTTATGCTGAAATTCTTGCAAAGATTGACTGAAACTTTAAAAGCCACAGTCACTCAAATATTTTAAAGGCGCTTTTCACAAGAGGATGACAGTTTTACTTTTGTGTAAAGGGTCTTATGATAAACAGAGAAAGAACTAGGCTACTGTATTTCATAGATACAACTGTATTTATAAAGAATTTCCAACCATATTGCCATATCCACATGCATATACAGACATTATTTCTGTTTATTTCACTCTACCATTTCTGATACTGGACAGTTACGCTTGACCTGGTTGTGATCACTAGAGCAGAAGATGATTGACTGCAGCTTTTACCCCCCTTCTTCCTTGTATATGTAGAAGAAAACTATTAAAAGACCTATTCAAGGGAAAGAAAGGTCAGGCACTCAATCAGACTGCAAGAGCTAGGATTACTGTCAAACTGGAAAATCTTTTGTATAAAATAATAACTGTTTCCATTATATTTTTTCTATTATTTATATAAAATTAGTATACATTCTGTACCATTTCTCCCCTTTTGAATCTGTAACTTGACTGTTAACCTGCTGACAGAAACCACAGGTTAATCTGTGGTTAAGGCCAATGGCACCCTGGAACAAGGTGGAAGGTGTAGGATTGCCTTGTTTCTGGAGAAAAGTTCTATGTTAAAAACTTGACTACTTTGCTACTCTAAGGACTGGACAGGTGTATCTATGAGAAAAACATAAAATTAAAAAAATATATATTTACTGATTCATTTTGTATATTTCTTATACCAGACATTTACTTCCTTGGCAGTTTATTAGGTGTACTCATTGGAGCCAGTGGGTGCTGCAAGCAGAACATAAAACAACTAAAACAGTCCTGACATGGCACAATATCAAAGGCACAATACCAAAGGAAACAAATCCACCACAGCCACCACTCTGCTACCCCCAAATGAAATGAAGAAAATGGTTTATTTTTAATGCATTTTTTTCCCCTCAGTATATGTATTTTCTTCTATGGGGTGAAATAATAGTTACTAACAAGTAATATTCATAAACACAATTATATTTATGTGTCATGAGCTGACTGAGATTATACCTATCTGGCTTTCTGGCAAAAACACTTGAAACAACTTTGAAGATTTTTATTTGTGTTATAAATTAAATATCTAATCCAGGACTCCAATATCCAGTTGTCACAAACTGTTTAATTCCAATGCACATTAATTTCACAACAACAACAATTTATATATATATATATATTAATTGTGTAATAAACATAATAAATATAATTGATTGCATAACCAATGTATTGCACTGATACACCAGTCATATATAAAATCAAGATTTGAACTTTTTTCTAAAAGCACAAAAAAGTCTGTATTGTGTACTCTGTAAAGATTTGCAAGTGATTAAAGTGATAAAGGATCAACAACTTTGATTTCTTTTTTTCCTTAAGAAGATCAATCTCTTTCTCTTAAAATCCTGTCTTATTTATTTCTGTTGTCTGAGGAAGCAACATGAGTTTTTCTCACCACCTTTACAGGTAGTTGGATGAGATACATGTATTGAGGAATGATTAACATGACTTTTGAAATTACTATTTGTGGGAAAAATATTGAGACCAAGCATTTTTGAAGACAGAAGAAAGGAACACAAAAATTATGGAATTTAAATGTCAGTCTCTTTGGGAATGAAATGCTAACTCATCTGCAGATGCTAACTCTTGAAGTGGTTCTAAGTATTTGCTAAGTAGTTACAGGGAGTGGGGTTTGCAGAGTAGTAAAGTATTACCTGAAAAATTGATAGCATTGGGAAATTATGCCCAAATCACATGCCTGAGAATATGAATATTGAGGTTGGTTTGCCAATTTAGGGGCAATAGCTTTTATTTAAAACTTTCTTTCTGAGATATCAAACTGTGCTCAAAGTGCTGTAATATGTTTGTGTATCTGAAATATTCAGTGGTTTTGAAAATTTCAAGCTCCTTTTTCAGTTGTTAGTTTTTATGAATTTAAGATCCTTTTGTGCTCAGTTTCAGTACATTGCTTTTTATATTTGGCCATTATTATTTAAGCTTTTCCTCCATTCTAGAAGGAAATATCAAACATTAATTTAACAATGCCAGAAAAGTAAACATTAAGTCATAAAATCCAGTCCTTAAACTCATTTTCTTATGTTCTTCCCATTCCTCTTTCCTACAGAATCTCTTTACCTAGAGAAAAATAAATGAAAATATGTGCTAAGATTTCCTGATCGTTTTCCCCCAAAGATTATTATTGTCTTCAATAAAAAAAGTGCATAAAACAAATAATCAAAGTAGAATCAAATACCTGCAAATTGTCAGTTCAAGTGTTTAAGACATTGGGAATGCAGGTAAGACCATTGTGAAACCACTGCCTGTTCATTGCTGAAGTAGCTGAGGATGTAAATTTAATTATTTGTGTATAAATGTACTTATTTATGCATTTATACCTGTATGTGAATTACTTGCATAGTATTTATAGTTATGCTTGTAATTGTCAAACATGCAGAATGGGGTTCCATAAATTAGAGGATTAACTTTGATTTAAATCAATCAGTTGAATAAACATAAATAAAAATGGCTTATAGATTCACATGTAAATATCAGCTGTTTCCTACCTCCCTGGCAATATCATAAAATCCCAGTGTAATTACTGATGTTGTGCAGTGCTAGCACAGCTGCAAACTATGTTTATATCTTTCTACAATATACAGGCTTAAGTCACTGAAGTTTTTTTGGACAGAGTGCAGCTGGACATGGCATCACATGAGTTTATTTAAATTATGTTTATATGTACAACCTTTAATTACTCTGACAGAAACCTCCATAACTGCTGAATATCTTACCAGACACTACTTCTTTTGAAAACATCTGGTACAAAACAAGCTGTTACAAGTGGACTGAGCAGCACCAGAAAACACCACTGGTTAACTCTCTGAAGTCTTGGAATAGGGTGATGTGTACAACACAGTGCAGTGGCCTGATACAATCCCAGGTCAGTAAAGCAGCCCAGCAACTGATGATGCGATCGGTGGATAGCTGGTGATCAAGTGTCTCTCCAGTCATGGGATGGAGATGTGCTGGGGAAGGAAGCACCATTAGAGCTGTAGCAGAACACAGGTTGTATGAGACAAGAGTGGGAGTTAGAGCAAAGACAAAACTGGAGAATATTATCATGTTGTAGAAGGCAGGAAAAATCGAACATCTAGATTTTCACTATAGTTTGGGTAGAGGTGCAAAAGATGAATGATACCATGGGGCAAGTTATTAAACGGACAGATGGATCAAGTGTGTGCAAAGGGGAAAGAAGAGGAATGGAAAAGCCCAGAAAAAAGCCCAGAAAGTCAGTTCCTGCATTGATGACCACTTTATAGTGGCACCAATCCTTTAACTAACTTTAGTTCTATATATATGGCATCCTTTCATGGTTTTAACTAGGCTGCACCACATGACACAAGGGGATATGTTAAATCTATGGGATACTAACAAACTAAGTCAAGTCTTCAACAATCTGGTGGAGTTAAAAATACATAAATTAATACATCATTACTTCTCAGGGAATATCAGACAAAAAAGAAGGCAGGGAACGCAGAGACCATTGAACAAATTTCATGACTGCGTATTCAGTGGTGCCTACAATGTACAGCCAACCAAATACTTACACTTTTCCTTTGATATTTACATGAGCTAATATTTCATTATTACTATTTTTATCTCTTCCTGTCTCAGACAAAGATTCATAGAAACTAGGAGTGTATGTCCAAACATTTGTTTGGTATGTTAACTCTTTTATATTAGCAAGGTTAGTGAAAGCAAAGTTGTGCATTACGAAAGGTTTATTTCCTCAATGACTTCTGTTTTATTAATTTATCGGATATCATTCAAAACTAGCCTTTTGGCAGTCTCCTCAGCATTTTGGGTGCCTCTCTGCTTTGCTTTGTAGCATTTTCTTTTGCTTTAGACATTCTTGAATCGTTGATGATGATTATTCAATCACCTTTTAAAATCTATTTTGTCAGAAGTTTAAAAATTCTGAAGATAGTACTTAAATATTGCAAAACACATTCCATGCAGTAATTTAAAATTCTGTGGCTTTGCAGAGATGAGTTCTTTGAAAAGACTTCAGGTTTAGTTCTTCCCACAGCATGTTCATTTTTTGTGTGTTTTTCTTGATTTTTTTTTTCCTAAGCATATCTTTTTGAATTTTATGAAAATTATCATTTTTTTTTTCTTATGCTATTTTTCACTTTTAACATGAAAGGTACCACCATGTGAATATTAATTCTTGCATTACACTGCACATGTGGTAGATGGGGGGGTACTGAATTCATGATGAGCAGCTGTCCCAGTGAGACTGGGCTGACTCCAGTCCTGAACACTGTTTGTTATCTTGGGTGGGTTTGTTTGGATTTGAAGCAATTTCTGTTGATTTCAGGGAAGGAACAATAAGAGGAAAACTGAAGAGATGCATACCAGAGAAGGAAAAACTAATTATGTGATTTGTGGCTTATGTACATTTTCTTATAACATCCTCTAATGTTTCTTTTATATTTGAAATAATATGCTAATGACTATGCCGTAAGCTGCAGCATGGAATTCTCAAGTATCTAATTTCAGAAGAGTCTACCTTTCCCCCCTCTCTCTATAATGTAATAAATTCCCAAGAGGATTGGGAGAGGGTACTCAGAACCACTCTGTGCTTTCAGTAATGCTGTCTTCAAGGTGCCTTTATTAGAAACATAGTGCAGTCATGCATTTTAAAGACTGGTTTCAGATCAGTATTCTTACTGTTTGTTTTCAAGCAATTCTGTGTATTTATATCTCACTTGTCATTCTACTGTCAAAGTACCAAGCAACATTGAATACTGCTTGGTCAAAGTATAAGCAGCAGTTTCATCTTTTCTCCTGTCACGAGAAACAGGGAATGGTCATGTCTGCAGTTTTACGTAGTGTCACCTTTTGAAGCAGCAGCATTGCACTCAGGGAAGAAAGCTGTTATGACATTGTTTAAGAGTTCAGAGTTAGAAAGTTTTCAAATAATATTTCATGGGGAAAGGTGCGGGACAGTAGGTCTTTCAATGACTGTTGAGATTTCTAAGTCCTCACTTTACAAAGGAAGAGAGCTCATGGCAATTTGCTAGGATATCCTCTAAAGTAAAGCATGGCAAGCAAATCTGAATAGTGAGAGTTCAGTGTCAGAGTTCCAGTAAATGAAGAAAAAGTAGGTACTGTGAGTAAGATTCATGGAAGTTTTGATATATGACTGCATGAAAACTGAGTTATTTCCTGTTCCTTTTGTTTATTTATTTATTGTATTTTTTCCAGTGAAGTCAATATTTACATGGTAATAACAATTAAACACTATACAAAAAAAAAAAAAAGTTGTTTTTATTAAAAAACAATCAGAAAATCATTCAATACTGTAGATGTTTGTATTGAGCCATCTTTTTTCCTTGTCCCAGAAGTGATTGAAGCTACAGGAACCTGGCATGCTTCTGGTTCCATATCTTCATGCTACTGTGTAATGGAAGTTATAAATTGTGATCCTAAATAGCAGGATTTTCACTTGGCTGTTTTGCATTTGACTGAAGACAAGGCTTAAAACTTGGTGTTATTTGAGTTTTGGCAAACAACGTTTAGACATTATTACTGCTTTGTGGTTTTTACACCTGACCAGTCTGGTGGCTTTCTATGACTGATTGACTGCATCAGTTGACAAAGGAAGACCGACTGATATAATCTATCTGGACTTCCGCAAGGCCTTTGACACAGTCCCACATGACATCCAAGTCTCCAAATTGGAAAGAGATAGATTTGATGGGTGGACTATTCAGTGGATAAGGAGTTGGCTTTAAGATCGCACTCAGACAGCGGTGATCAATGGCTCTATGCCCAAGTGGTAGCCGGTGAAGAGTGGTGTACACCAGAGGTCTGTCCTGGGACCAGTACCGTTTAATATCTTTATCAATGACATAGCCAGTGGGATCAAGTGCACCCTCAGCAAGTTTGCAGATGACACCAAGCTGAGTGGTGCAGTTGATAAAACAGAAGGAAGGGATGCCATCCAAAAAGACCTGGAAAAGCTTGAGAATTGGGCCCACATCAACCTAATGAGGTTCAACAAGGCTGAGTGCAAGGTGCATCACCTGGGCTGGGGCAATCCTGGACATGAGTACAGCCTAGGAGAAGAAGTGATTGAGAGCAGCCCTGCAGAGAAGGACTTGGGAGTTCTGGTGGATGAAAAGCTCCACATGAGGCAGCAGCATGTGCTTGCAACCCAGAAGGCCAACTGCATCCCGGGCTGCATTAAAAGAGGAGTGGCCAGCAGGGCAAGGGAGGTGATCGTCCCTATCTACTCTGCCCTTGTGAGGCCCCACCTGGAGTATTGTGTCCATGTCTGGAGCCCCCAGCACAAGAAGGGTGTCGATCTGTTAGAGTGGGTCCAGAGGAGGGCCACAAATATGATCAAGGGGCTGGAGCACCTCTCCTATGAAGACTAAGAGAGCTGGGGCTGTTCAGCCTAAAGAAGAAAAGGTTCTGGGGTGACCTCGTTGAGACCTTTCAGTACTTAAAGGGGCCTTATAAAAAAAGATGAAGAGTGACTCTTTACTCAATCAGATAATGACAGGACAAGGCCAAATGGTTTTAAACTAAAGAAGGGAAGATTTAGATTAGAGCTTAGGAGGAAATTCTTCACTCAGAGGGTGGTGAGACACTGGAACAAGATGCCCAGAGAGGTTGTGGATGCCCCATCCCTGGAAGTGCTCAAGACCAGGCCCTGAGCAACCTGTTCTACTGGGTGGCATCCCTGCCTATTCAGGGGGATTGGAATTAGATGATCTTTGAGGTCCCTTCCAACCCAAACCATTCTACGATTATATGATTCTACACCTGTAGAAGCAATATAGGAGATTGGTAAAAGCTTGGTCTAACATGTCCTCGTATTGTTTTCCTCCTTATTCCTTGACAAATCTTGTTTTCTTTTGTTTCTCATTGTTATACACCCCTCTCAGTGTCATTAATTGTCCTATGGGCTCCCAACTTAATATTTTTGACAGTGTGATATCTTATCCCATGATAGTGGAAGTGGATTTTGCATGGTACTTGGAAGTAGAGATTAATTTAGAATTGAATAGCCCCACAGACTGCAGTGCAGAGGAGTACTTCCCTCTGTTCCACATGTTCTGTTGAATCATGATGCTCTCATGATCATTCCGCAAAGTACTATCAGTCAGCTGTGACTGTAGTGTACTTCTGAATTGAAGGGCTCTATCCATATGCAATATATGATTCTTAATGAAATAAAATATTTTATATAGTATCCGTGTAAACCCAGAGGTAACACATCATATTTGTCAGTTGTATATTTCATAAAACAGTATTTGGGACCTGTTTTTGATAATTGAGTGTGATTTACTACTATTAGCTGCATTTATTTATTTTATTTTATTTTATTTTGTTTTGTTTTATTTTATTAAATGAAAGTGTGTTCTCACACTTTTATTAATAATGAGCATGCTTACACATATCTGTATAAAATTATAATCGCAATGGTAAATATTTCAGGAAGAATTAAAAAAATGTATTGATACTGAGATCCAGATGTAGAACTTGTACACATCACTTCACTCATACATACACACAAACACAGAGGTGGCCAGAACTTCCCTGGTTCCTAACAGCCAGCCAAAACAAGTGAGGTACTACTAAAAATTGTTTCAATATCATCAGGAGATACAAACCCTTTGGAAAGAAGGGTAGAATGGCTGGAGAGAATAAAAATGATCCCAAGGTGTATGAAGATGTTCCCAAGGCAATTAATTAGGAACAGAACAGAAAATTGGAATTGCTCATGTGTCTTGGTCTTCATGCTGGAAAAGACAGGAACAGAGTTGGAGTGCCAGCATGCTGGCACTCCAAAGAAACACTGATATGGAAGTGCTGCATTGCTGGTGCTGCAGTACTACCTGCTACTTAAAGCTGTTACGGTGCCAGGTAAATGGGATGTGTCAAATGCACCTTTACAAATACCTCCAAGGACCCAGGGCTGCTCCCTTGAGGGGTGCCACCAGGTCTGTGAAAATACCTCTGTACAAATAAAGGAAAGCAAATGTAATGCAGATACATCTCACAGGTAAACACAGAGTTTCCCAGTCTTTTTCGAACCCTCTGTTAATATTCAGAAGCTGGTTAAGGATATTATAAGGTATATTCTGAAATCATCTTTGAAGTTTGTTCACTCTTTTACCGACATCAGCTTTACATTTTTGAAAGTTAATATGGAGTAGTGCAAGACTTCTAGTTGGCAAAAGGAAAACTATTAATACTGGTATTTATCTTACACTTCATATGGTAGGTAATCTAAAATTGAAAGGTGTCATGTTTTAAATAGCCTCTTGTTATTGTAATGTCATCTTAAAATTAAAACCTATACCATTATAATATTTGGATACTTTGGGGTATTTTTAGTGAATTAATAGATTTCTTTGGATGGTTGAAGATAGCAGTTTTGTTACCTTATGTCTCTGAACCTATCCAAGGCACATCATAGTAGACTAGCAAAATATGCCCTGGGGCATCTTAAAAATGTATAAATAGCATATCAAGATGTTGTTGGGGGAACAAAGTGGATATCGATACTCAATCCAGGTACTTCTCAGAAATTTGTGTTGTTCTCACAGTCCAACCTGTGGTGATCCGTGATGATGGGACCATGTTTACAGAAAACAGATGGGAGAGGAAACATGTATGATAAGAAACATTAATCTAGGCTTATTTTCTTCTCCAGGTAATGCAATTTGCTGCACAAGAAATACTTGGTATGATTTGCCTTTATATGAGCTCCCTCCTTTTTCCAATTTCCAAAAAGTTTATGTGCTTTCTACAATATACTATATAGCTCAGTAAACTCAGATGACTAGAGGTATATAAAATACAATATTTATTTTAGAGTTGATTTGCTTAGAGGAAATTGAAGGAAGTAGAACCTATGTGCATCTTGTTCTTTACATTTTGAATTCCACAGGATTATTTTTATTGGTGAAAATGATTATTTAATACAGTACAATTGAAATCCAGGAGTAGGATGCAGAATTCCAATTAATTTGATTTTATCCCTTTAAATCCACAATTTGCCTGTGAAAATGGAAACTTTCAGTAAAGGGGCTTGTGAACATTTTAATGGAAATAAGTCAGAATTGAAAAGACATATTCAAAAGACACTTCCAAAACTAAAGATGTCAAACGTCATTACATCTCAAAAAGTCACAGAAGACTGTAAAATTGAATTTTCCAGAGCCTCATACGTGAGGTAGTATAAGTGAAAAATAAAAGAAATACACAAAATATGTAGCAGAAGAAAGTCAAGTTTTCATTTGCCTATACTTGCAACTAGAGACTGATTTTCAATAATTTTTGATACCTTCAGTTCCAGATAAAGTCAGTGCAAATTTCATATGATTGCACTACACCATAGCAAACTAGTTGGTGAAGTTCTTAAAGCATGAGTTTTATCGATTCAAAAGCACCCCATTTCAAAGTCAACTGGAGTTAAACCTCTAAGGTGATGTGAATTCAGATGGATGCAAAGTAGGAAGAAATGGCAGAGACTGAGAAGAATCTGAGATAACTAATGAAATAAGAGCTAGAATCTTTAAAAGAAAGGGAGGGCAAGGAAAGTTACAATGGCAAAAAGAAGTCCAAAGAAAACACTGTGTATCATGCAATGAAACAGGGATGAGATGAAACTTACGAGAGTTGAATGTATGAGCAGGAGAATAACACTGAAAAATAAACATAGAGAAGGAAAAGGTAATCTACTAAGCAGATCAAACTTTAAATTATCTACAAATGACATACTTTTTGCTATTTTGAAGAAAATACTTCTTTAATCAGAAGACAGAGAATAAATATGCTTATTTGCTAAATTACCTTCCACCTCTGGCTTGACTAGTATCCCAAACATACAAAGACAACTCAGCCACGCTAATTCTGCTGCAAATATTTTTCACTATTCGAGCAAGGATGTCATTTCTATCCCCCTGCCAGCTGGCCCTCTGCTGATATATTGAAATAACCTGTCATCTGAATGACAGCTGGCTGTAAGAGGACTTCTGGTGATAGAGCTGATTACTAAGATTCATTGAAAGAAATAAGTGTTTTTGCTCAGTCTTTCTCCAGCCTCCCTTCTGGGCAGGAGAACAAAGATAAATATTCATTGACAGATTTTCAGTTTAATGAGAGTACTCATCCATGTGGATTATTTTTTTCCTTCCTTGCTCTCTTTTATTCTTTTTTTTTTGGGGGGGGGGGTGGAGATTTTTGGGGCACAGCCTCTAAGTGCTTTAGAGATTTCCTTCTGTGATGCTCTTTTTGTGCTCTTACTAACATAATATTGTCAAGGTTATCTCTTCTTTTTCACCGTGTTACTTAGATTTTTTTTCTGTGTCTCTGGAACACAGAAAGAGAGCCTGGATTGATATTTCTTCATGCTTCCAGAGAAAAAAAAAATAATAATGTTTAATTATACAAAATAAAAGACAGCATATATTCACATTTTTTGATGACATGACAATGGAAGATAAAAGGAAATGATCCACTCTTTGCCAGTGAAAGATACTCCCAAAATGTGAAAACAGAAAGCTTATACAGAAAACTATGGCTGCAATTATCAGTGAAGGCTTAGAAATGCTACTGTTTTTATATTTGCTGTACTTTGTTTTTAATGACTTCAGTAAGTGATCCACAGCTAATAATAACTAAAAACTCAGCAAAGCTATGTTTTTCCTTGGCTAAATGTCATACCATCAATCATTAAATCCCAAAAGGATACTCGTGTGCAATTTGGAGGATTTTCTTTAATTTACTTTCTCTAAAGCAATGTCCAATACTTTTACTTCTGAATCTGATTCTCTCTCATTCTTCCGTTCCTTCCAAAAAACACTTCATCTTTTCTTTTAGCAATACTAGATTTTTCTGGAAGACACTCTAAAACACAAGTGTCCATTCGTATTCTTCTGAACGAAGCAGGCAGGAGATAGCTCTATGCTCCTTACATCATGATGGTTTGCAGAGGGAGTTAGGCCATTGGAAGGGGCACACTGCAATGCATAGAATAAGCAGTCCTCCGTGATGCTTAGCTCCAAGGTAGTACATGTGGTGTAACATAAACTGAAGTGAAATGTAGCCTATGAGTGTGTCCCTGTGGTCTGTTTTTGTATGTACTTTTGATGACTGAAATTGTTATGTTTCTTTTAAAATGAAAATACAGTCCCAACTTTTAGTTGACTAATATGGATTGCAGGACTAATTATGAACAAAAAGGTATTATGACCTTAGCAATAATGAATTTACATCTGTATATTGTATAAATATTATCTGTAGTATCAAATGTCTTAATATAGAAGAATTGTGTTATGCTGTAAGACAGAATGGGAAGGTTACTGTTGTTTTGTGGAATTCATCAGTGTGCAAAAATTTAATAGTATAAATGACAAAAAGCATATTTTTAAAATTACTTTAATTGCAAAAGAAAATATAAAAAAAGTTATGAATTAAAAACATGATTGATTACTAGATACATAAGGAAGTATAATCTGGAAAAATGGGTATGTCAGGAAAGCCTCAGACTTAATCTTGTTTTAACATGAATTCATTATACAGAATTTTGCAAGTCATTTTGCCTTTCTCTGTTTCCCTAAATAAGGATAGTAACACTTACCTTATACACCCCTTACAAGGTATAATGAATATTCATTAAATTATGCTTGTAAAGTCTTCTGGTGAAGTATTACTGTTATTATTATTGTGAACATATTCAGCAGCCTGTGACCAAAATTGTATAGAACGCTGTCAACTGATATAAGAAAACCGGAGATAAAATCTGTCATTGGATCCTCAACTTCATACCGTTGTCCGATTTTGCAGGCAGACTTGGGATAACGTGTGATATTTCTTATCTAGACATAGCAAGCTGAATAGAGAACAGATTGTCAGCCTAATATATATCACAGTGGCCCCAGGCCAGAGAAAATCTTTACGGTCAATTTATGAATGCCTGAAAAATTTAACGAGGAATAACCTAAGGCAAACCGGCAACCTTAACTATATTGTAATTTGCCAGTTTAAAACTTTTCTTACTTGAATGAATCAGTTCAGCAACAGTAGCACAGAATTAACTATATTCCTAAACTCTGAGAATGTTTAATCACTTTTGCAGTTAAGAGTAAAGGAAATTTTAATATATTTATTCTAAAAGTTCATTGCAATAAGTACTTACACTGAATGAACAGTGGATCAGCATTGTCTCCAAATAACCTCAAGGAATATTTGAATAGGAATATCTGTGGTCCAACTCTAAATCAAACAAGCTTAGGCACACATATAGATATTACAGCAAGTAATCTGAATGGATTTACCTTTAAGCTTTTCAAACAAATAAGTCACCGTAACAATATAGCATTTTGTAAGATAATTTAATGATCAGTGAGACATAATTCAACGTAATATATTTATCTCATTCAGCAGATTGTTCCAGAGTAACAAGCAATCATGTTTACAGTCTTTAAAATATCCACAGATTCCCTCCTTGCCACTCCATGATTTTACCAAAGAAATGAAAAGCTGTTCTACTAGGTAGATGCATCCTTTGAGTTTATCATTAGCATATTAATTTTATTTATTTGTTGCTGTATGAAGTTGTATAAAGAAGCCATCATCTTACAGTATATGAAAAGTCATTAAGCTTCCTGAAGTTAATATTGTTAAGTTCCTGAAGTTAATATTGGCAAAAAGCCCATCAGTAGATTAGCCTGTAATCTTTACTGGTGGGAGAGGAGGCTATGCACATGGCTATTGATGCCTAGCTGCAGTATGCATGCACATAGAAACTGGAAATGCACTGGAAATTTCACTCTACTTCAATATATTCTCACATTGGCCACATTGTGGAGCTACAACTAAATTAGTCAGAAACTTTTAGAGATGCCCTGACACGTTCCCTGAAACAGCAGCATTTGAGCCAGTGCATTAGATAAGGTGTAGTGCATGTGCAACTGCATTTTAATTTGATTACGAGAGGAACTCTCCCCCTCTTCCGCCCCCTCCCCCCCCCCTTTTTTTCAGTCATATGATAAGATATAAGCATCTTCTATATAAAAAGATGCAACTGTTCTCCTGACTCATACAGCTAGAGTTTGAGAATAAGGCATGTTACCCTAAGAAAGCGGTACTAAAGCCCCAGAAATCTTCCTTTTTGTCATCAGCTTATGCCCAATGAAATAGAATTGATAGCATCTGTCTTAATTACTATAGTTACTGAAACTTGCAGTAACTGTTCTTAGTCAACCATTTACTCTCATTTTTAGGGAAAAATTAGGAATTTTTCCTACCTATCTTAGGTGATTTTCTGGAATTGATTGCCATTTCTTGTTATTTTTACTGCACTTCAATAGATGTGCATTACTGAATTTCACAGGATGTACTTGAATTCTTCAAATGTCTGCTTCAGCTTTCAGTAAAAGCCACTTCAACCTAAGAGGCCCTTGCTTTTTGGCCAGATTGTTGGCTGAAGTGTTAGCAGCTTGTGGAAACTCAGATCTTTTAAGAAATGCCAGGTGTTCATTTGTTCTCAGAAGGTTCTGTAGTTTGATGTAGGGAAAAAATAAAAAATAAAATAAAATAAAAAAAGACTTATCAGGTAGATTTTCTGAAGTATTTGCCACACAAACTCATTTATCCACAAGCTGAACACTTAAAAAACTTCTTGCTACCTAAGCAAGCCCAGCTTGGCATGAAGTGGCCAGTTTTGTAAAGGCTACTATGGACATAAAGAACCCGAGACACGCAGGTTATATATTTTCTGCTGCAATAGCTAAATAGATTTTTTTTTTTTTTTTTTTTTATCTTCTCTCTTTCAAGAGTCTAGAATCCCTCTCAGAAGTGAGCAGTGTTTCAAGTTTGTGAAAACAAAGGGGGGAGCTCTTGCACCAGCTGTAACACAGAGGCAGCTATAGGAAAGCTTGAGCTGCTGCGTGCTGCTTATTTAAGCCATATAGCAGAAGGGGAGATTTAGAAAGGGTTTGGGAAGGATCTTTCTGTCCACTTCTCTTCTCACCCTTGCATTGCCCATGTGACTATTGGTGAAGTTAGTAGGTTCATGTTTGAAATGACATTTTGGATGAGAGCAAAGTACGTCATATAGAACTGAGTTTTCTCTCCCTGTCAGATACCTTCCTTAATCTGATTTTGTAAATCTATGAAGCACATATAAATAGAACTGAAAGCACAGGTTATGATTTGGTGAGTTGTCAAAAGGATGTATTATCATAAAGCTTGAGGCAGGTTGTTTTCAGTGTATATAACACAAGCTTATTTTCTGAAGCATAGTCAAGTCTGAGTCTCAGGTTAATAAACTAAAAATTTAAAAATCATCATGATTTAAAAATTTATCTTGATAAATCAATCCACAGATACATGGATATTCATATTATTTTTATGTTATTTTTCTGATCAGTACGTGACAAATTTTAAACACACCACAGTACATATGCAAGATTGCATCTAATTCCTTTTGTGTCTGCAGTCTGAAAATATAGCTCCCTTTTTAAAGACCAGACTGAGGAACAGCTAAATATTTGTGGTTTCAGAGACATTTACACTGTGGGACATGGAATGCCATCCATGTTTGTATGTTTACTCTTCAGTCCTGCCAGGCTTTTAAATGTTTAATGTGAGATGTACTTCTTCTGCCCTTAGAAAACAAAACAAAACAAAACAAAACAAAACAAAACTCACTTTCCCTTCTATGCCAGCTCCTTTAATAGCAACAACCTCCTGAGCATTGGAAAGGTATCTTTATTTTAAAAATACGTATACAATATTTGTAAGCTTGACTCTTAGTTTTCTCTGGGAATAAAAAAAAAAAAAAAAGAAAAAAAAAACTTTTTTTATTGATGTTGTTTTCCTTTTTACTTAGATGTTTCTGTTATGATCCCTCTGACAACCCTGTCACTTTCTGCAGCTCCAAGAAGAGCCTTGTACTTTTGAAATTTTCATTAGCTTTTGTCTGTCTGCCAAGATTTCTGGCACTGTAGTCTGGCAATGCAACAGTAGTATCTTGTAGCCCCAGCCCAGAGGCTCCAGATCAGAGTTAGAAGCTCCAGAACAGAGCAAAGGTACCTGCGTTCTTTAAGTAATTTTTCATTGCCTGGTTAGAGGGGATGGAGGCAGAGCAGAGAGTAACAGCTTAGTGCTGGTGTAGAGCCAGCCTCCCCACCCCCAAAACAAACCAAACAAACCAAATAAACACAAACAAAAATCAAACAAACAACAAACAATCCCTCAGTGCAGTGGAGCGACTAGGGCTGTTTTTATTCTCCCAGAGTTCTAAGGAAGGAAAAAGTGGAAGAAATTATGTCTGCTACTAGGAATGGACACAGCATGTATAATTGAATTGGGTATATATTTAACCATGTCCTTGAAATGGTTGGATGAAAAATACCAGCAGTGTTATTGAGAATTATATCTGTATTACATTCAGTGGTATGACACAATTCAGTTTTTGTATATATACTGGACTGGTTTGTAACCAGATAGCATGGAGTCCAGGATGTTGCAGTTATGTAGGAACCTGGGTGAATAGTCAAGTTCCTGGCTGCAAAAAATAAAAAAATAAAAAATAAAAAAATAACCCTACTAGATTGCATTTCTGTCAGGATTTCAGTCATCTGTCTATATGAGCAGTCTTTGCTTATAGAAAGTGATAGCATTCTCTTGGTTATTTGCTAAAAAAATACCAGATGAAGATTGCCTTCCATATAAAGTCATTATCACTAGTTGTTTTCAGAGTACTTTGTCATTCAGAGGAAATACAAGCCCTGCCTAGAGCAGGGTTATGTCCCTGTTCGAACAGGACAGCACTAGTGGTAACTGAGGAAATGACATGTGCAGTCATACAGAGAAGCAGTATTATGGTAATTGCCTTCCATATGGTGTAGGCAGTGCATACTTAGAGAAATTGCTCTTATTAAGGACACTTAATCAGTAAGTTCACTTCATTTTTTCTGTATTTTTAAAAACTTTTTTAGTTCTCAAAGTTCCTCTCCAAAGAATGCCAGTCCAGGGTTTTGTGTATATCCATTTTCAGAACACAAGAAAAAGCAGGTACAAAACAAATTTGATCAAGCCAGCAACATTTTACTTTCCTTCCAGCCACAGATGCTACTCATTAGCAGTGAACTGACTTTAAGAATATCCCTCTGCATCCCTTCTTTTTCCCAATAGAAATTCCACAACAGAGCTGGCTTGAGAAGACAGTCTGTGCAGCCTGTTTGAAAGATTATGGGGTGTGTTAGATCCAGAAATAAAGGGACAATTCCAAAGGGAAGGGAATCACATGTATGATGCTGTCTTGGCAGCCAACTCTTTAAGATATACAGGGAGTTTTTTACCCCCATTGCTTAGTATAAGAGTACTGCCTAAAGAGGGGGTAACAGCCATCTGCCAAGTAAATTGCAGGACATTAGGGAATTTATAGATAAAAAAACAAATTCTATTCTCTACCCCAAACCCCGATTGTGTATGTTTAAATATTCTTGTGGAAGCTGACATGTGCCTCCCCTGTTGATAGTTCTCTTTCTTTGTTTATTCACGGTGATTGCTCATTTGGTATTCAAAATCCAGAAAAATAAACAAACAAACAAACAAACAAATAAATAAATGTTGTGTTCTACACAAGTCACTCGGTTCCACAGTCAGATGAAATATGCTTCTATAAATAAGTGCTTCCCATCAGAAAGTGGAAGGAGAGGCTAAGCCAGTATTTACTCCCTGTTGTCCTGATTCCCGATTGGAAATGCCCAGTGCTGTCCAATGGAAGAAGGCAGGTAAAGTTCTGGTCATTGGAATCTGGAGAAAAATATTATTTTAAAGTTTTTCACTGAATTTTCTGGAAAATTAATTGCTTCTGGCCAAGCCGAACTTCTGCTCACACGAGTGACATATATATATATACACACACACATACTTGTGCATTTTTGTATGTATATATGTATATATGTATGCATTTATTCTTTATGCCTGTATATAAAGCAAGTAAAGTAGATAGTGTTCAGGAATGTTCCTAGGCATTGAAAAATTATCATCACTGTTGTGTTGTTACAACAGTCTCTGGAATGGTTTGGATTTGTGTCAACTGTTACTTTCCCAAACAATTCCCAGGCATAATTTGGGAGTTAGAAGGTTCTAGGCACTGTTCCCAATAAGCAATATGCTGCAGTCACCCAGTTTTGAAGGCTAAGAGATTTTACTAGCATACCAAGGGCTGTTCCACACTTGATGTCAGGGAATGTTTATAGAACACAAATGTCAATTACTGTAATACAGACAGATCAGGTATACCAGATAGTGAATTGAAATAATCAGGTTCTATGTAGGTTGGATATTTGCCATTTCAGTGTAATTATCTTTCCTTCAGTTGTCTGTCTCCCAGATTCACATTGTCTTTGGTGAAGAGTTTAGCATTTAGTTCTCTTGGTTTTGCATTAAAGTAAAGAATACAGTGTATTCTAAGTTGAATACATCTAAATGGATGCATTCTAAATTAGATGCTAAACTGAGACATGGCAACATACAACACCAAGTTGCATGGTGTGGTTGACACACTGAAGGAAAGGTATGCAATCCAGAGAGTCCTTTACAGGCTTGAGAGGCGGGCCTGTGCAAACCTCATGAGGTTCAACAAGGCCAAGTGCAAGGTCCTGCATCTGGGTTGGGGCAATCCGAAACACAAATACAGTCTGGGTGGAGAATGCATGGAGAGCAGCCCTGAGCAGAAACACCTGGGGGTGTTGGTTGATGAAAAGAACCATAGAATGAGTCAATGAATGACTTGGGTTAGAAGGGACTTTAAAGATCATATAGTTCCAACCTCCCTGCCATGGGCAGGGATGACACCCACTAGACCAACTTGGCCAAGGCCCCATCCAACCTGGCTTTGAACACCTCCAGGGATGGGATATCCACAACTTCTCTGGGAAACTTGTTCCAGTGTCTCACTACCCTTACAGTGAAGAATTTCTTCCTAATGTCTAATCTAAATCTATCCTCTTTTAGTTTAGTTTAAGAGCATTCCCCATTGTCCTATCATTATCTATCTACCTGAGTAAAGAGTCCTTCTGCATCCTTTTTATAAGATCCCTTGAACTATTGAAAGGCTGCAGTAAGGTCCCCCCTGGAGGCTGAACAACATGAATTGGCAATGTGCACTTGCAGCCCAGAAAGCCAGCCTTGTCCTGGGCTGCTTCAGAAGCATAGCCAGCAGATCGAGGGAGGTGATTCTCCCCCTCTCCTCTGCTCTCGTGAGACTCCCATGGAGAACTGTGTCCAGCTCTGGGGCCCCCAGTACAAGAAGGACATGGAAGTATTAGAATGACTCCAGAGAAGGGCTGGAAGGATGATCAGAGGGCTGGAGCACCTCTCCTATGAAGACATGCTGAGGGAGTTGGGGTTGTTCAGTCTGGAGAAGAGAAGGATCTGGGGAGACCTTATAGTGGCTTTCCAGTACCTAAAGGGAGCCTACAGGAAAGCTGGGGAGGGACTCTTTGTCAGGGAATGGAGTTATAGGACAAGGGGGAATGACTAAACTAAAAGAAGTTTAGGTTAAAACTACTGGGAATAAACTCTTCAGACAAATACTCACTGCACTCCAGAACTCACTGGTGCTTGTGGCTTGTGCAGTCAGTCAGTCAGTGTAGTTGGGCAGCCATATGTCTATTAGCTGATTTGTCTTCCCAAAACTTCAGTAACAGAAAGACAATATTACTGCCAGTCTACAATGGGAAAACTGAAACATCAAGAACTTAATACATTTTTCCAAATCCATACAGCTCTGCTGTACATGCTAACACACTTCTGTAATCTAAATAAGAGTTTAAAGTGCCTAGTACATCAATTCTCTTCTTCAGTTACAAAATCTTTTATCCCCCATCCAAATACTAGGTTCCGGTCTAACTCCCTGGCTTAAGCCTCAACTGCGTCTTTGTTTGACCACCTTGCAAAACAATCTTACTGTTTGTAGGGCTTTATGTGGGCTCAGTGCTCTTCTTTGCAATGGAGGCACTCAGCTGAGCCTTGGACTTCTTGTTCTAGTCCTTAACCAAACATTCTTGAGTTTCAACTCCTTGGTTTACTGTTTCAGTTTTCCCCCTAAGTTTTTTCTTTACCATTTCTAATGGACTAATCAAACTATTTGTAGCTTCCTGTAAACTTTATGCTGCAGTGACCTTTATATGCAGCTGAGATGGCTTTAGTTTTAGTAATACGTGGGTAGTCTATAAATACCTATTATTATTATTATTATTATTATTATTAATGTATCTTCATCCATAAAAGTTTCCTGCTTCCACAAATAATGTTCCCTCTGGATGACTGATTCTCCTAATCTATCTTTTGGGAATAAAATTGTTAGACGTTCTTCTGGCTGGCTAGTGGTCCTTCCCAACTAGGTTATGGTCCTTAGCACACAAGAAACCCAGGTGTTGCATTGACAGTCTGAAACAATCATTCTATAATGTATACCAAAATTGCTTAGATTCCTTCTAACCTGCTCTCAGTCTCTTGCTCACAGTCCAAATGACGTAGGCTGCCCATATTTTACATCATTTCTACAATCCACAAATCTTAAGGTGACTTCTATTTGGACATAGTCACAGTGGACCATCTGCTTCAGTGTTACATTTTCATAACTCACAGGCACCATGAATTTTCCAAATTGTAATAAAGTATACCATTATCAAAAGGACTCCATCCAAATATACTTTTCCATTTTCATTTCAAGGTAACTTAGCAAATATTTAAAGTGGAACTTATGTTTAAAGGTCAAATCTCCAAGATGTCTAGCAAGAAGCAAAGTGATTTCCCTGGCTAGCAGGTGAACACCACAGGCACTGTGTTGGTGCCTGTTCCTGGCCTGATTGTACTGGTATCTTCCCAATCACTTCCTAACAACAGGATGATATGCAGAAGTGTCAGATCGTATGTGCTAACTAACAAGTACTTATCTCTTATTTTAGAAGTCAGATTCATCTACCATTTAGAAACTACATAAGGAGACTAGCTTATATACATGTGATTTATAGTCTCTGGGAAGGCATAAGCTTTTCTACGCTGCACAAAAAATATATATTTTTGTATAGCCTAGTGCTGAAGCTTATAGCAATTTTACTTTTATGTTGTTGGAACAAGGCTTGGGGCACTTCTGTGCTACGCAGAAGTCTTGCAAAGCACGGCTGGTCATATTTCTGATAATTTGGAGCCAGCAAAAGTTGAAGGACCATTCAGAAGAGACAATCTACATATGGGCACATGTGTCTTGGAGCTCAAAGAATCACAGAATATACTGAGTTGGAAAGGACCCACAAGCTCATGCAGTCCAACTCCTGGGTCTGTACAGGACCACCCAAAAAACAGACAATGTGTCTGAGAGCTCTGTCTAAAAAATTCTTGAACACTGACAGGCTTGGTGCTATGACCTCTTGGGAGCCTGTCCCAGTGCCCGACCACCCCCTGGGTGCAGAACCTTTCCCTAACCCCCAGCCTGACCCTCCCCTGTCCCAGCCCCATGCCGTTCCCTCGGGTCCTGTCGCTGTCCCCAGAGAGCAGAGCTCAGCGCCTGCCCCTCTGCTCCCCTCGTGAGGGAGCTGCAGGCCGCCATGAGGCCTCCCCTCAGCCTGCGCTGTGTGGGCTGAACAAACCAGGGGACCTCAGCTGCTCCTCTCACATTTCCACCTCGAGACCTGTCACCATCCTTGCAGCACTCCTTTGGATGCTCTCTGATAGCTCAAAGTCCTTCTCACACCATACTGCCTAGCCCTGAGCTACCTGATGGACCCTAATTTTTTTTATCTCAGAAATCACCTTGGCAAATTGAAATTTGGTTGTAAATGGCTTCAAAAAAGTTTCAGTGTAAAAGCAGATCTCCTCCAGTGTTTTACAAATCTGAAATCTGACTGGAACTCTCTCATTTTTTTTTTTTTTTTTTAATATTTTTTTTTTCATTGGTAGAATGGTTATAACTCCTCCCACAGATAATGTTTAATTTGTACAGATTTTGCAACCACAAAAATAATTAAGAGGGAATTTGATAAACAGCTGTTTAACTTCTAGCATTTTACTCCATGTTCATCTAAATTGTTTAAAATGAATTTCAGACACTGGCATTTACATACTTTTTTCAAGATTATTCAATCTATATGACATCCAGCTTCAAGAACTTGCTGAATCGTATTTGCTAA